>CM066035.1:759083681-759683681 GCA_033557465.1 Ichthyophis bannanicus
GACACATTCCTCCTCGATTCTCACCACCACCAAAAAGTTGTCTAATAGACAATATTTTGGTGGTGGTGAGAATCGAGGAGGAATGTGTCACATTCTATATACCCTTTCGATGTCTAGGACATCTGCACCTTGCCCACTCACAATCTTAAATGACAGAGGTGTAAGGCAGGGGTCTCAAAATCCAGCCCTGGAGGGCCACAAACCAGTCAGGTTGGCAGGATATCTCTAATGCATATATATCTCATGCATAGTCATTAGGGATATCCCGAAAACCTGACTGGCCGGTGTGCCCCGTAGGACTGAGTTGGGAAACACTGGCATAGTGCATAAGTGCAAGACACCCTAAAGTGTTTGTACTATAAGGTGCCCACGCTGGTAAAAACACACGTACCCATGCACGATTGTACGCACGTACCAACGCCCGTACCAACATACATGGCTATGCGCACTGCGAGAGTGTGTTTCACTAACAACTAAAGAAAAACATGCTTCCTCATTCCCTATGTAATGTACAGGGTGCTGCCTGGGACAGCATTCTGCGTTAGGCACACTGTGGACTCGAACCCATGCTGCCTACAACAGTGGTGAGTACACTAACCATTGTGCTACAGCTCTGTTTCAATGATTTGTGTCTGTACGCCTTCATATGCTTAACGCGCCATGGTGCCCTGTAACGCTCGTTAGTTTTTGGAATGCGCGTTAGTCGTTACGATGTCCCGCCCATGTCCTTTTTTGGCTTTCCTTTCACTAACGCGGCTCCTAACGCGATTTGCACTTAACGCAGTTTAGTAAACATACCCCTAGGTATCACAACTCAAGAAAAGGATCTTGACGTCATCGTGGATAGTACTTTATGTTGAAATCTCTGCCCAGTGTGTAGCAGCTGCCAAGAAAGCACATAGAATGCCAGGAATCATAAGGAAAAGAATGGAGAATAAAAACAAGGAAATTATAATGTCTCTGTATTGCTCCATGGTGCCACCACAGCTTGAATATTGTGTGCAATTCTGGTTGCCATATCTTATAAAGGATATAGCAGAATTAGAAAAAGGTACAAACAAGAGCCACTAAAATGATAAAGGGGATGGAAGGATACCCCTATTAGGGGAGGCTTAAAAGATTAGGGCTCTTCAACTTGGAAAAAAGACGGCTGAGGAGAGATATAATAGAAGTCTATAATCAGTGGAGTGGAATGGGTAAATGTAAATCAACTGTTTAGTCCTTCAAAAAGTTGAAAGACTAGGGGACACAAAATGAAGCTATAAGTAGCACATTTAAGACTAATCAGAGAAAACATTTTTTCACTCTATGCATAATCAAACTCTGGAATTAACAGAGGATATATTAAAAGCTATTAGTGTAGCTGGTTTTAAAAGAGGTTTGGACAAGTTCCTGGAGGAACAGTCCATAAACCATTATTAAAAGACGACCAGAGAAATCCAATGCTTACCACTGGGATAAGCAGCATGGAATCTGTGTACCTTTTTGGGAACCTGACAGATACTTGTGACCTCAATTGGCAACTGCTGGGAAACAGGATAATCAGCTTGATGGACCCTTGGTGTGACCCAGTATGGCATATCTTATGTTCTTAATAGCCTTAATGTTTGCTTTTATAATATAAAATGTGGCAAAAATAATTAACTACCAATTTTTTTACCTTTGACTGTAGCTATCATGTATATTTTTCTTCACAAAAAAATTCCAAATTGATCCTTATCATCATGCAAAAAACCCTCTTAAAAGTATATAGGATGAGCTCAATATAAAAATAGGGGCAACAGGAACAGTTCAACCCCAGTGGTCCTCAATTAGTATCATCATCGTTTCTCCTCTGTTTCTATATTTTTGCATACCTATATTAAAGGACTGAAGAACACAGAATGAGAACTTATCTCAAATGAAGGCACAAGTTGCTAATCCACTCCAATGCTGCTACTCTGGCGAATGCAGCAGCTGAATATGATTGGCCATAAAAATCCAATGCTTGGTGATGCAACTAGAAACATTCATTGCGCCATGTCCATATATAGTTGGTTCAATGTATTTGTGAGTGATATTGCTGAAGGACTGAATGAAAAAGTCTGTCTTTTTGCAGATGACACGAAAATTTGCAACAGAGTGGACTCCCGAGGGAGTGGTTAACATGAGGAAAGATCTACAAAAGCTGGAAGAATGGTCTAATGCTTCGCAATTAAGATTTAATGCAAAGAAGTGCAGTGTCATGCACTTGGGTAGCAGAAACCCAAGGGAAATGTATGCGACAGGGGGCGAGAGGTTGGTGTGCACAGATCAGGAGAAAGACCTTGGTGTGATTATTTCTGTAGATCTCAAAGTGGCAAAACAGTGTGACAAGGCAGTGGCAAAAACCAGGAGGATGTTGGGCTGCATAAAAAGAGGAATTACCAGTAGAAAGGAAGAGGTACTAATGCCACTGTATAAGTCACTGGTGAGGCCTCACTTGGAATACTGTGTTCAGTTTTGGAGACCATATCTTGCAAAGGATGTAAAAAGAATGGAAACTGTTCAGAGGAAGGCGACCAAAATGATTTGGAGCCTGCGTCAGAAGCCTTATGAGAAGAAACTAGAAGACCTAAATATGTACACTTTGGAGGAGAGGAGGGATAGGGGAGATATGATTCAGACCTTTAAATACTTAAAGAGAAATAATGAACAAACAAACCTCTTCCAAAGACGGGGAAGCTGTAAAACGAGAGGGCATAACATGAAGCTGCAAGGTGGTAAATTGAAAGGCAATGTCAGGAAATACTTTTTCATTGAACAGGTGGTGGATGCTTGGAATGCCCTCCCGATGGAAGTGGTGGGGCAAACACAGTGACAGAGTTCAAAGTGGCATGGGACAGACACAGTGAATCCCTTTACAGCAACAAGATAAAATCAAAATAAACTGAACCAGAACTCAGTTGGGAAGTAACAAGAAGGTGGCAGGAAGCTCTGACCTATGAGCTGCGCCTCTCTTGGTCGCTGTGTGTTCGTGGCCTGCTCCTTAACCTTGTTTGATGGGGCAGAAGAAGCGGAAGCAGGCTGCCCTTCTTCCTGGGGCAGACCTGCTGGTGCCATTGACCCAGCGTACCTTGACGGAATGTGGAATCGCGGCCGGAGAAGGAGCAGCATCTTCGGCAGCGGCAGAGGAAGAAGTGCCGTCGCTGAGTGCATCGGGGATCTGGCTTTTGCCGGAGGAGCATTCCCCCCACCATGTCCCGGAAGTGTTCCCTCGCCAGAAGTTGCTTTTCCTGCCGGCTTGCTTGTGAGCACGCCGGTGGATGGAGCTGCAGGAGGTGCTTCGGGTGGGAGTTTTTCCCCTACAAAGGCCAGGGGGCAGCAGAGGACTGCAAAGAGAGAATTTTCATCGGAGAGACGAGTGGAGGTGATACCCGGTCGAGTAGAGGGCCTTTTGGGGCTGCCAATGTTGAAAAGACCTGCGGTGATAACGATGGAAGCACTGTGGGATGGTCTAGCAACACTTAACACTTCCCTAAGGAATGTTTTGAGTATCATGAGTACTGAGATAGTTGGGGTTAAATCTTTGTGTGGAACGTTTTCTGGTGTGCAGGACGAGCAAGTGGAGAGACTTTCTAAGGTGGAGCAAGAAGTTGGGCAGCTGCAGGAGTTGGTGACTGCCCAGGTTAAAGACAGAACTGTGTCCTCCAGGGAAATGGAGTATTTGGAGAACCAGGTTCAGCGGTGTAATCTGCGTTTTCTGAATTTTCCACGGTCTCCTTTAATGACACCAATGGAGATGGTGAAAAAGCATTTTGGAGAGGTTTTGAAGATCTCCCCAGATCAGTTTCCACCTCTGGTTCAGGCACAGTATTTGTCCTTGGGGCTAAGGGACTTTGGTTTCAATGCCCCCTCTGCTCCCCCTAATGTGGGTGACCTCACGGGGTTTTTAGAGTCTTCCCTGGAGGTCATCACTGATAAGTCTACTCTCCTTGTAACTCTAGCACTGGAATCTGATGTTTTTTATCCTCAGATTGTACTTTAGGAATTTCAATGAAGTTTTCCTAGGGTCCAAAGTGTGCATATTTCATGATATATCTCAGGTTACACAGCTGAGAAGGAAGGACTTTTTGATCCTTCGCCCCAGGGTTTTGGCGCTGGGGGCTACTTTCCAACTTAAATTTCCTGCAAAATGTTGTATGGTATTTAATCAAAAAGTATATTTGTTTTTTGATCCTAGGCAACTACTTGAGTTCCTGGAGGCTAGGGAAGTTGTAATAGTTGATGTTGCTGGACCTTCTCATTCAGCTGACGCGTAAGTCTTCACCTGTGGTATTAATAATGATGATTAGATAGTTTAGGACTGTGTAGGCCCTTTACTTTCTGTTTAGTTTTTTTTCCTAGTACTTCCTTATATTGCCTTATGTTGAGGTCTACATGTAAATGGGCGCTGATTATTTGTTGTTTTTTTTTCAATCTCTTTGGAGGGATGATTCTTCTGTAGAATTCTTTGCTATACGTATGCCGATTTTGTATCATTCAATGATTTGATTTCTTGGATATAATATTCATTATAACTGATAAATAAAAACATAAAAAAAAATAAACCAAACCATCTAATTTCTTAACAAATAGGAGTGTCCTACACGGAGCGGCGGCTTCACCCCCAAGCAAAGACATGGGGAGGGGTGGCCTGCACAGAGTGGCAGGTGCACCCCTAAACAAAGACATGGGGAGGGGTGGCCTGCACAGAGTGGCAGGTGCACCTACTCCTGCCATCTTACTGGGCAGACTAGATGGACCATACTGGTCTTTATCTGCCGTCATTTACTATGTTACTATGTTCTTCAACTCAGTGCATTTGTCGATGATGAGGGGTTCCTAAATTGTTCCAATATCCACCACATACCAAAACAAGAGTGACTTATGAAAATAGTCTCCAAAAATGGTCTATGGTCTGGACTTGTTAAATTTTTTGTATATAGTGAGTTTTCTATTTTTGGTGCTTTCATAATATTGCAGTTGTGTATAATGCTTGTTCTCCTTGTCTCACATATAATTTGTACTCTTCCTGCTGGGCTTGTGTTCTGTATTTCTTATAATTGAAAATTCAATAAAAAAGTTTGCATTGGAAAATATTGACCCTGCCAGACAGAACTTTGCTATAGTAGTCACAGTTCACAGTAAATACTGGAATCTTGCTATAGTGAGTCTCATGCTCTGGGAACATAGTCTGATGTTATGTGGTCTTCTGATATTATTTAGTAGGACAAAACCATTAAATGCAATTAAGAGACACTATGCACAACAACCATTCATTTATAGAATAACAAACTGGTATATCATCAAGAACAAAACTGCCACTCTTGGCAGCTTCTCAAGTCATCAGATAGCCTGTTTTCCTGACAAGGAAACAAAATCACATAGACAGTTAATGTTAATGACAGAACCTTAAAGCAAATCCTGACAGATATGATGCATCCTCAGTAAAATTTAAAACCCAGCAGAGAGCTTCTAGTTTAAGGGGTATGTTTACTAAAACCCCGTTAGGGTGCGTGCCGCGCTAGTGTGCGGATGCCATAAAAGGAGTGGGCGTTTCAGTCAGAAAAAAGCAAAACCGGGTTTAATCATGCGCTAATGTGTGCTGCGCTCATGTGCGCCACGCACATTAGCGCAGGAGAAACTTGCGCGGGAAGCATAAGTGGCGCGCTGATGTGCAAGCACAGAAACAGAGCCACAGTACAATGGTTAAGACACTGACTGATGGTGCAGGGATCATGGGTTCAATCCCCCACTGTACCGAATGAAGAAGGCTGGCTGAGGCATTGCCTATTATGGGGAAGATTGCTTTAGGAGGCATTTTATTTATATTTTAATTACTTCTACTAGCAAACGCACTCTCAAAGCGTGTTAACATAAGGCGCCCCATAAGGCACATTTTGAAGTGCACTGTCCGCCAAGGCACCCTAGAATGCTGCTTATAGGCGCTTTATAGGGTGCTGTATGAGGTACCGCAAGGTCACAGCACTGTTTTTGATGGCAGCACTGTGCAGTATAAGGAATGAAAATCATAAGTAGGTGCGCTGACATGCAAGGCGGAGCAGCAGTGTAGCACAATGTTTAAGACACTGACCAATGGTGAAGGAGTGATGGGTTCAATCCCCCACTGTGCCTAATGAAGAAGGCTGGCTGAGACATTACCTGTTATAGGTAATAGTGCTGTAGGGGGCATTTTATTTTCATTTAAATTAGTGCTGCCAGCAAACACACCCTCAAAGTACTGTAACATAAGGTGCTGCATAAGGCGCCTCATAGGGTACCCCAGAGGGCACATTCTAAAGTGCACTGTCCGCTACGGCACCCTACAATGTTTCTGAAAGGGTGGCCATATAGGGTGCCCTATGAGGCACAGCAAGGTCATAGCACTGTGTTTGATGGCAGCACTGTGCATTTAAACGCATGGAAATGTGAAGTAGGTGCGCTGACATGCAAGGAGGAACAGCAGTGTAGCACAATGGTTAAGGCACTGACTGCTGATACAGGGGTCATGAGTTTATGTTTATGTTTATTGATTTGATTGACCGCCCTTCAAAATATTACAGTAACAGCAAGGCACAAGGCCGGAAAAGTAGAAAGAAAGTTACAATTACTTTGTAGTGAGAAAATGGGAGAGCAGGTTGATATCAAAGGGTATAGGAAAAAAGGTTAGGGGTGAGAGGAGGGAGGGCCAAAGGCAAGGGAGAAAAGGTGAGTCTTTAGATCCAGCTTGAAGGTAGGGTGATGATGTTCCAGGCGGAGGGCGGTGGGAAGGGAGTTCCAGAGGGCAGGGCCTAGAAAAAAAAAGCTGAGGAACGGGTAGAGTGCAGGTGGGCTAGGGAGGGAGGGGGTAGTGTGAGACGGTTGAGATGAAAGGAACGGGGAGTGTGTCTGGGAGAGTGAAAGTGGATGAGGTCAGCCAGGTATTGAGGAGTGGAGGTGTGAAGTGCTTTTGCTCCCCAGTGTGCCTAATACGTAAGGCTGGCTGAGGCATCAGCTTTGCAATGTACGTATTGTTTCCTGCAGCACTTCATTTGTATTTTATTAATTGCTGCCAGCAAACACGCCCTCACGTGCCGTAACTGAAGGTGCCGCATAAGGCACCCTATAAGGCACTCCATAGGGCACATTATAAAGTGCACTGTCCGCCATGGCACCCTAAAATGTCCCCTATAGGGCACCCTATACGTCGCTCCACAGGATAACGTATAGTGCACCTTATATGGACGGTAACCATAAGGTGCCCTATAGGGCGCCCTATAAAGCGCCCTCTGAGGCACCTTATGGGTACAGTACGATGAGGGTGTTTTTGCTGGCAGCAATAATGTACATTAAAAAGAGATAATGCTTTGGGCAGCCCTATCAAATAACCCCACTGTGGGTTTGAACCCACATTCCTGGAGGAAAGGTCCATAAATCATTATTAAAAAGGACCTGGGGAATCCACTGCTTAGCCTAAGATAAGCATTGTGGAACCTATGTACCTTTTTTGGGAACCTGCCAGGTACTTGTGTCCTGGATTGGCCACTTTTGGAATCAGGATATTGGGATTGATGGACCTTAGTCTGACCCAGTATGACTTTTCTTAAGTTCTTATATTATGTTCACTTATGCCGAGGCAGATCTGACATTGGAGGGTAATATCACGGCTCAAAATGTTTGAGCCATGGCGGCATCATGGCCCATTTGAGGTCAGCTTCCATGGAAAAGATCTGCAAAGCACACATTCACACCAATTGCTTGGAGAGGGCCTACAAATACCACTGCAGATTCAGTCAAACCATTCTTCAGACGTTGTTAGGAGAATATAATCCAACTCTATTCCCCCCGCCTCGACCCCTCCCCCTTTCAAGACCCATTTCTTTTCTGTTCCAGACTGCCTCCTCTCAAAAAAACACAAAAAAGAGACTATAAAATCTACAAATGGCTGTTGCCATACATACCCCCTCCACCCCCCCAAAAAAAGATATATAACAACTGGTGTCTGTCAGTTGTGACACCAGTTTATTCCCTTTTGCTTTGAGGCAGCCTGTAGGAAGGGGATCCCATATGTGAGTGCAGGTTTTCTGTGCAGAGCTCTCTCGGTGATGTCAACCATATCTGAGGGCATGCTGCCAATGGAGAACACCTACTACAGCTCAGTAACTCTGTTCTCCTGCTAATGTTGGTGCCAATTAGTCTCTCTCCCAGTGCCTTGGAATGTTCATTCCACTCTGTGGCACTTTGCCCCTCTAACAGTAGCTTAGAATTTCCATGCCACTGTTAGTTCCCTTTTTGTGCCGTGGCTTCTTCATGCCATTGGATGCTTTGGAGTGCTGTTGCCTCTATGACAGCAAATTTGATACTGCATCCTTCTCAATGAAATGAGAGTGGCATATACTGAATTTTAATCAGGTTTGATTAATATGTGTAGAAAATGCCACTGACGATTGTGCAAAATTGCTTTTCTCATTTACTTTAATGGACTGGAATGATATAAATAATTCATAGTACGAATCTGAACCAAACAGTTAATTGACCTAAAAGTGTATCAAACCAAAAACCTTGTCATGTACATCACTAATATGTGGGATCATCTAGCTCTTCAAATAACTGGCATCAGTTGTTATCTGCTCCCAGTGGTACATGACATTTTAAAAAAGATAACCCCTTGAGCCAATTGTATGATTGCAAAACTTCAGAATCTTTGAATCTTTGTTAGGTTACAAATAGCCTTTTGTACTTCCTCATTAAATTTAGTACTTGATTAATTAAGCCTTCTGATTTCATTCTGTGTGTATACAAAATATCTTTAACTTTTCATGTCCGAACAATGTTTTACTATGTGATGGTGGCCACCATTCAGGAGTATCTTCCCTGGAGCCTCTCTTGTTGTGCTTGTGATTTGGCTGAATAACATGTTTATCTGTTCCATGGCACGAACGTTGGATTTAGTAACATAACTGCATTCATTTGATGTGTCTGTAGCCCATAATCCCTTTTCCAGCAGATATGCCCAACCCAAACCTCAGGAACAACTGAGCCAATATGGTTTTCAATATCTCCACCATAAATAGACAAGGGATATATTTACATAGAATGTAAAGGCACAGTTTAGATAGTACATAAAGATCAGAATTGAGATGCTGAGATCGAGACATACACAGTTCTGCCAAATGTGGAGCCTTTTGTAAAATACATGCAAGGATATGCAGGAGTTCATGAGTATCTGCTGACATGGAGAACCAAAGGAGCTATTTTACAAATTGACACATGGGAAAAATCAACAGAAGTATCTCGGCAATTTACACATATAAATATGGTCACACACGCATAAATTGGTATTTTGCAGTTTATACATACATGTAAGTTAGTATTTTGCAAATGTATACATATAAATGCTACCAATTAACTAGAGAGGCGACTATCTTTAATTCATTTCAATTTGGAGGGGATAATTAACAATGGGGGAATTGAGAAGGCTAACCCCATTAACCCGTAAAGGACTGGCCAAAGGAAGAACTTTTAAATCAGCAGCTATGCAGTCCAATGTGGTAATTGTGGTTATACATGTCCCTATATGAAATGGGGAAAATATATGCAGATTTTTGCCCTAACCGCACCTCTGGCGCACCTCCTGCGATTTCGACATATTTTGGGCGGTCACATGTAAATTTAACCCTTTCTAAAATCACCATTTAAATGTGACCCAATGGGAAGATAACCTGGGAGTTCAGGAAGAGGATTTTTTGACAAAGGCATGGCAGTAAGGGTTTGATTTCAGTGAATTTGTTCACTTTGCAATTGGAGATATTGATAGGGTTATATGTGACACCAAACTACTCAACACAAGGGATTCATTAAATGTTACTAACTGTTGGATACTTTGTGGGGAGGAGGCAGATTTTTTCCAGTTCTGGTAGTCATGTCCTTCTGCTCAGATTTACCGGAATGTGGTCAGGCCTGCAATTAAGGCCGTTGTTGGGATGAACATTAACCTGGAAGTTCCTACTACATAATTTTCTAGTTCCGAAACATGTTATGAGACTGATTAATAGTTTACTTTTGGTGGCAAAGGCTGCCATGGCTAGAGTGTGGGAACAAAATGCTACCCCCAACCTTTGTGGAGTGGATGCATAAAGCTTGAGAATATTTGTGTTACAAAGAAAATAACATACGAGCTATGAGACAAGGTTTGGGATAGTTAACCTCCTTTTTGCTTTATGCACAAGCATTATAGACTAGAGAAGTTATGGTATAATTTTAAGACAGAAATAGTTTGTGAAGAGAGTATTAGTGGGCATCTGTAGAGAGACCTTTGAAGTATGTGCTATGGATTTAGGGGGGGTTTGTATACACTTTTCATATGCATTGTATAGGGAAAGGATGATAGTGAGAATGGGGGTAGGTGAGGTGTTTTGTTTCAATGATTATTTGCAATGAATGTTTGGTTTCTCTTGATTTCCTACTGTAGTGTCATTGCAAACGTTTTTCAGACATGCTTATATTGCATTGCTTGCTTTAAAATTAATAAAGATTTCAATATAAATTTACAGTAAGGTTTGTGGAAAATCTCCCACAAAGTCCACGACTGAGCAACTACTACTACTTCTACTACTACTATTTATCATTTGTATAGCGCTACAAGGCATATGCACTGCTGTACAGAGACACATGAGAGACAGCCCCTGCTCAATAGAGCTTACAGTCTATGCAAGACAGACAAATACAGCAGGAGTCTAGGGAGGGTGAAAACTAAGAAGAGTGGTAGATGCATGGAATAGTCTCCCACTGAAGGAAGTAGAGACCAGGACTGTATCTGAATTTGTGAAAGCATGGGACACACGCAGAAGATCTCTAGGGAAAAAAAAGGGACAGTAGTAGTTGGTATGGAAGGGCAGACTGAATAGGCCGCGTGGTCTTTATTTGCCTTCATGTTTCTATTCCATGCTAATAACATATATAGGTGCTAAATAAGATTATAAAGAGGTCAGGATCCAAAAGCAGATCTGGGTTTTTAGCCTGGAACAAGTTGTAGAAACCAAACCTGTCTGATCCCCTCTACATAAAATGTTATAAATAATATAGTTGAGGAATTTTGAAATAGTAACATTTTTATTCAACACATAAACTTTGGCCACACTAAAAAAAATGTGTGTTCTTAAAGAAATTTCTCTTTGAAAACCCATCTGGGCGGCAGCAGAATAGGACAGTGTTGGCAGTGGCCATGGGTGACTGAAAAGCAAAAGTTGTCATCAAAGAGGCAAAGTGGTTGGAAAATTTTAACTTTGCAATAGAAATGAAGATGGAGAAAGACTGATAGGATTCTGCAAGACCAACAATCTATTCATCTCAAACACCTTCTTCCAGCATCACAAGCAGCAACTGTACACATGGACTTCACCAAATGGATTGTACAAAAATCAAATTGACTACATCTGTGGAAGTCAACGATGGAAAAACTCTATAACATCAACAAAGACAAAACCTGGAGCTGACTGTGGTACAGATCACCAACTACTGGTATGTGAACTTAAGCTAAAGCTGAAAAATCACAAATTACTGATGAATGTAGCAATATATGACATTGAGAATATGCCAATGGAATTTAAAGACTGCCTGAAAAATCGATTGCTGCTTTTCCAGAAGAGTTATGGGATGACATCTAGAAGGTTGTGTTGGAAGAAAGTCTCTACAAAAGGTGAAAAAGCAAAAACAACCAAAATAGATGACCAAAGAAACTCTGAAAATTGCCCAGAAACGCAGAGAAGCTAAAGAAAGAGAGGCAATCGCAGAACTCAACAGAGATTTCCAACGTGCAGCAAGACAAGGAGAAGTACTACAATGACACATGCAAGGAAATAGAATCAGAAACTATTAGATAAAAAACAAGATCAGCTTTCCTAAAGCTATGAGAATTAAAGAAAAAATTCCAGCCTCGAATTGGAATGCTACAAGACGCTCAATGATCTATGTTGAATGATGCTGAGAAGATCAAGAAAAGGTGGAAAGAATATACGGAGTCATTATACCATTAAGATAAAGTGGACCAACAGCCATTTCAACCTGTACGTTATGATCAGGAACCATTGGTGATGAAAGAAGAAGTCGAAGCAGCATTGAAAGCCTTATCAAAGAACAAAGCACCAGACATTGATGGCATTCCCATTGAAGTATTACAGCAATCTGATGCAGCTGTAGCCATACTTACAAGGCTCTACCAGGAAATTTGGAAGACAACATCATGGCCAACTGACTGGAAAAGATCTGTGTTTATACCAATACTAAAGAAAGGTGATCCAAGTGACTGAGGAAATTATTGCACAATTGCTCTGATCCCACATGCCAGCAAAATTCTAATGAAGATTATTCAGCAGAGACTACAACCATACCTGGAATGAGAACTACCTGAAGTGCAAGCAGGGTTCAGGAAATGGTGAGGATGAGACACTCATCACAGATGTGAGATGGAATCTTGAAAAGACTAAAGAATACCAAAAGGATATCTATATGTGTTTTATTGACTACAGCAAGGCTTTTGACTGTGTAAACCATGAGAAACTCTGGGCCACGTTAAAATGCACCGGTATACCAGTACACCTGATTGTTCTCTTGCACAACCTTTACATTGATCAAGAAGCAACAGGAGAAACAAGGAGAAAACAGAAAAAAAAACTCCACATGAGTGTTTTGACTCCGTGCTTGATCATAGATCTGATCCCTTCCTGCTCTGACATAGGTTTGCATCAGTGGAGGGAGGGACCAGGCCAGCCATTCAAGCATGGAGATGCAAAGAACCACATTTGAATGGCTGGTCTGGTCTCTCCCATCACTGACATGAACCTATGTAAGTGCAGGAAGGGATCAGATCTGTGTAAAGCGCAGAGTCGTAAAACTTGCATGTTTTTGTTTTTTTTAAATTTGAAGTCAGGTTTGCTCTGCTGCTGCCGGCGCCACTGCCGCTGAGAAAACAAAACATGGCGGCAGCAGGGCATGGGAAGACAGCCCAGAACATGGAGGTATGGGGGGGAGCACTCCAGATGTGCAAGTCGCACAGGGCGCAATAATGGCTTGGTATAGCCCTGCTTCATATGTTTCTTTGTTTATCTTCTTTTATTTAGATTTCTTTTTATTTCTCTGGCCTTTCCCTATTAATTAATTTTATCTTTTTCCACTTTTCCTCTCCCTTCTGATTTCCAAGATTTTTTCTTCTATTACTCATTTTGTCCTCTCTGCATTTCCTCTAGATTTTTCCATCCATCTTTCTTTTGCTTATGGGGTGTGCTTCTTTGGCTTTCCCTTTTCCTTGTGTTTTTCTTTATCCTACTGTACCCTTCTATTCCCCTCTCCCTCTCCTCTTGCTCCTAACCTCCCTACTCACTCATCCTTTACCACCTCTCCAGTTAAATAAAATTAACTATAATAAGTTGTTCATTACCTGCCACATATATATATATAAAAGATAGTGTGGCGCTTGTGTGCATAGTACTCACTGGCATGCAAGGAAATCATGCTGAGCTGGCACCATCTTGGACATCGCTACGGGAGGGGCACTGATCTTGCCTGAAGGAGCACATCTTGCCCTAGAGTAAAGTGGGTTCAGGGGGTTGCGGGAGGAAACACAAAAGGTTTTGTTGGGTCTGCTGGAGAGCAGAATGGGAACAGTGCTGCTATCTGGAAGTATTATGACCAGGACAGCATTACTCATCAGGAAAACTAGGCAGTAACCTAGAGCGCCAGCCTTTCGAGAGTGGCCAATGGCTGCCCCTCTCCTGGGACCTGCAGCGGCAGCAACAATATTAAAACAGCAACGCAGCACTCACTCAAAGCCTCCAACACTGCATGCTGATGGTGCCATGCTTTGACCAGCCTCTTCTGCTCCTAGGCAAATACAAGGTCTGCGCCAAAGGGGTGGAAGCTGATGGTCAAAATGTGGCAATGGAGACTTTAAGTAAGCACTGCACTGCCGTTTGATTATCATTTCCACTGCTACACATCGCAGAGAGGGGCATTACTGGGGGCAGGGGAAAGCAGGAATGAGATTTCGCCAAGGGTGCCTCATACAGTATTCTTGCACTGGCTCTGATTATGTCGTGGCAGACTCAGTAGAGAGTGGTAAACTGAGTGAGGCCAGTCTTGTCTATCATTTCTGACAGACTATTTACTATTAATTATGTGAAATATAAGAAATCATGAACTTTTTTCCCCACAGATCTTGTGTTTGCATGTTATTAGCCATCCGTTCTGCTTTTTCGGTAGGATAATACTTAAAAGGGTCTTCTCAACTCTAGAATTGCTACTAAAACTTCCAACTTCATCTGGTATATTATGTTATGTAATGATGTTATTTATGTAATAATTTGGAAACAATTTAATAAGCTTACAGAAACATAGTTTTGGAAACCTTGCAATCTTTTTGAATTATTTCTGGCAGGTTTCATACCTTTTTTTAGACCAACTGGAGAACAAACAGGCCCCTTCTTTACATGATAAATGGGAAAACTTCAGTTAGTACATGGAAAATGGCCATGCCACAATCTTCTATAAGTTTACTTACTGTTCCACTAATCTGCCTTCAAAGCAGCAAATGTTTGTTCTTTTAAGAGGATTAACCTGTTGTCAACCTCATTAGTTGCACCATTTATGTGAAATGATAGGTAGCTCTTTCCTATGGAATTAGATTCTTAAAGGGACTCTGCAAAGGTTAGTAACATGGTGGCAGTAAAGGGGACCATCAACCCCAATCCTGCTGGGGAACAGACACCCTACAGGGCAGTCAATGCAGCTCTGTACACATCCATAACACAATAGCAGACAGACAATAGGCCTGGATATGCTAAGCTGTACCCCACCACTATCTGATATTCTCCTGCAGCAAGCCTTCAGCCACTACACCCTGCAAAGCACTCCATCAAGACACATACCAGCTGCAAACAGTCTGCTAAATAGTCCATAGTGCATGTTCCTGGTGGAAATACATGCACCCAGAACTAGGATGTCAGCATACACAACAAGCAGATAAGTCAGTGACTGGGCTCCAAAAGGAAAACCATAAATATCACATGAAAAAAATACTATATAACATTATGGGGGTGCCTAGCCATGCTGTGGTCACTGCACAGTCATGGTGAGAGTGATCTCCCAGCAGGACATGCTGAGGCCACCCTGTCTGTGTAGGTGGTGGCCGGGCACTAAATGTCCCAGCCAGTGCCCTATCCCCTGTGCAGATGCATCCTGGCCAGGCCACCCTGTCCGGGCTATACCCATGGTACCTTGCTCCTCATTATGCACATTGGCAGGCCAATACTGGCAACAGTGCTGGCAGTGTGGGCTGTGGAGGGTGTTTTGCAGCCACCACACACTGGATAACAGACAGACACCCCCCCACACCTATGCCAGCATTGTGCTACTATAGAGGAGTTTAGCAGCCCTTGGCCACCACACCAGTCCTGGGCACAGTACAGGCATAGATATGGTAAGCAATACTGTTGGGGTCACTCCCCAGGGTGGTAACACTGTCAGAGACCAGACCTGCAGCACACACCACAGACATCAGAAAGATTGTTATGATGGAGCTCAATGAGCAAACTGTGCTTAACGTAGGAATTGCTATCTGCCAGTAATCATAGGAAAAGTTTGATAGCTGTGTACTGTATACCCAGGTGTAGGTTGGCATTGCTAAGGTATGCAAGTGCTAGTATTGGGAGATGCACGCAGGGCCCAATGTCCTTCCTCTCCTGGAGGCATTGGCTAATGGGGCCTATGGGTGTGGGTGTGGGTGTGTCTGTCCATGTTGGCTGCTGCTTTACGGCAGAGGTTCCCAACTCCAGTCCTGGTGTGCCAAACACTGTTCAGGTTTTCATGCTGTCCCTCATGAATATGCATGAGATACATCTGCATACCATGGGGGTGGTGCATAGATATGCAGCACAGGCATCTTTATTAGAGCAGCATGGAACCTGAATGGTGTTTGGCCCTCCAGGACTGCATTTGGGAGACTCTGCTCTAGGTAATGCGCCTGTTTATGGTGTCTGTGCTCTGTAGGGTAAAATATAGGCGTATTAACCATGCGTATGTTCCCTGCAATAAAGGTTTGTCCTTACTATCACGATTTAGTTGTGGGAAAAATATGTGGACTGGATTGGCAGTAGCCCCAGCTGGGCTTTGAACCTGTGACATTCTGTTCTTGCACACAGTGTCTGTGTGCACAGCACCACCGTGTTGCCACAGGTCTGCTGCATTCCCTGGGGAGTCCATGACTGTACATCCAGCAGGGCTTGTTTGTTGCAGTGCACGGCACCCACCTGGACAAGGCTAGGCCATGGTCTGCTGTGGCCACCAGCTGCTGCCACCTCCACCACCAGTACCGCTCCATCCTTAGATTGGAGACAGCATAAACCCTGAAGGTTTTGTGGCCCTCCAGGACTGCATTTGGGGGAATCTGCTCTAGGTAATGTGCATGTTTCTGGTGTCTGTGCTCTGGAGGGTAAAATAGAGGTGTTTGAGCCCATGCTTATGTTCTCTGAAATAAAGGTTTGTCTTTACTATCACTAGTTAGTATTGGTGGCTAAAATATGGGGACTGGATTGGCAGGAGCCCCAGCTGGGGCTTGAACCTGTGACTTTCTGTCTCCAAACACGCTGGTTGTGTGCACTGCACCACCATGTTGCCACAGAGACAGTGAATTCCCTGATGATACCATGACTGTTTGTCCGGCAGGGCCTGTCTGTTGCAATGCATTGCACCCACCTACACAGGGCTAGGCCATGGTCTGCTTTGGGCAGCTGCCACTGCCCCCCTCCACCTCCAGTACCCCTGTGCCACCCTGCTGACATGCCCTTCTGCTGGTGGTGCTGGTGGTACGCAGTCTCAGGCCATCCTGTGTGCAGGTAGGCGGCTGCCTATGGTGCGGGTTCTGGGGTAGGGGTGCCTGCAAATTTGTCCGCATGTCCCCCAATCACTGCCTGCCAATGTACTGTGCCCTTGGGGGTACCTGCTGGGTACTATCCCCTGTGACACTGTGATAAACACTCTCGTGCCCATGTTGGGCCCTCATCAGTTGCTGTCTGGCTGCTGTTCAGTTTCAGCATTCCTAGGTGCCATCTAGGCATCTGCCTAGTCCGCACTGTGCCCCAGCTGCACCACAGCATGTGCCGCCTACAGCCCTCTGTATCCCCTTTCCCAGCATCTGTCCAATTGCCCATTCCGACATGCCGCCCTGCTGTTGTGGAAATGTGCATGTCATAGGTAACCTGTCCAATGGAGAGGTAAACCCTGATCAGTGCTATTTCACTGTGGGATCATTCACCTTGTATGGGGACGGAGCATAGACCCTTCTAAAATTCATATTTATTTTTTGTGGCTTTCTTGGGAGTGTTTTTTGATTTTTCCCATTACTATCACTATTGCCCAGCTTGATTATAATTTTTTTAGATTTTGTTGGGGTCATTTTCAATGTTTATTTGCACTTTTGTACCATGCACATGTATCACACTTATCACTGTTTTGTAGGTTTCCCTAGTTTTGCTGTACATTGCTGACAGAAATGGTTTCTCTTCCCTTTAAATCGGCTCTACCGAGAGGTTTTTACTCGCGGTATTTTTGGCTTGAATTTCAGCCCCGCTCATGTGCAGGGAGCCTCTCCCCTCCCACTCTCCACCCATTTGCCCCTTCTCTCTGCCCCTGGGGAGCCTTCCTCTGCCCTCTGGGAGCCTTTCCTTGCCCCTATTGCACATCAGTGCGCTGTGCACATGAGTGGACACTTTAGTGTGGTGTGCATGTATGTGGGGCACAAATACACATCAGGCAGGTGGTGATTGAGGGATGTATGGACAAATTTGTAGGTAACCCTACTCAAAAACCTACACCATAGGCAGCTACCTACCTGCACACAGGACGGCCTAAGCCTGTGTACCACCAGCACCACAGCATGTCGATGGTCCCCTCTACTGCCACCATTGCAGGGAGGTAGAATGTGCATCTGTTGATGGAAGACCATGTTTATCCCACACATTAGCACTACTGGAGACCTACAACATGGCCTACTTCTGTCATGGAAGGTGCTGTGGACCTGGTGCTGGGCGCCCCACCGCACACTCAGGGTGAGCACAATACCCGCACAATGTGACGGTGTGTAGCTACTCTGTGCCAGTAACACACACGGTCAGTACCCCCTACCTGGCCGAGGTGCTGTGGGGGTACATACCCCATCTTGTGTTCATCTGTGGACAGCTGATTTGCATGTGCAGTGCATCATGGGTACGGGTGGGCTAACCCTATCCTGGTGACCACAGCAGACTGTCTGTGTGGTGACGTGCAGTCCCTCTACAGCCAGCCAGGGGCTTGCTAGCAGCTATAGAGCTGTAGCCCACTGGTTACTTCACTGCTTGTGGAGCCAGAGGTCATGGGTTCAAACCTACATTGGGGTTATTTGATAGGGATGCCCAAAGCATTATCTCTTTTTAATGTACATTATTGCTGCCAGCAAAAACACTCTCTGCGTACTGTACCCATAAGGTGCCTCAGAGGGCGCTTTATAGGGCGCCCTATAGGGCACCTTATGGTTACCATCCATATAAGTTGCACTATACGTTATCCTGTTGAACGACTTATAGGGTGCCCTATAGGGGACATTTTAGGGTGCCATGGCGGACAGTGCACTTTATAATGTGCCCTATGGAGTAACCTTCAGTTACGGCACGTGAGGGCGTGTTTGCTGGCAGCAATTAATAAAATTCAATTGAAGTGCTGCAGGAAGCAATATGTACATTGCAAAGCTGATGCCTCAGCCAGCCTTACATATTAGGCACACTGGGGAGCAAACTCATGACCCCTGTATCAGCAGTCAGTGCCTTAACCATTGTGCTACACTGCTGTTCCTCCTTGCATGTCAGCGCACCTACTTCAGATTTCCATGCGTTTAAATGCACAGTGCTGCCATCAAACACAGTGCTATGACCTTGCTGTGCCTCATAGGGCACCCTATATGGCGCCCTATAGGCCACCCTTTCAGAAACATTGTAGGGTGGCGTGGCGGACAGTGCACTTTAGAATGTGCCCTCTGGGGTACCCTATGAGGCACCTTATGCAGCACCTTATGTTACAATACTTTGAGAGTATGTTTGCTGGTAGCACTAATTAAAATAAAAATAAAATGCCCCCTATAGTACTATTACCTATAACAGGTAATGCTTGCCTTCTTCATTAGGCACAGTAGGGGATTGAACCCAGGACTCCTGCATCATTGGTCACTGTCTTAACCATTGTGCTACACTGCTGCTCCTCCTTGCATGTCAGCGCACCTACTTATCATTTTCATTACTTAAACTGCACAGTGCTGCCATCAAAAACAGTGCTGTGATCTTGCGGTACCTCATACATCACCCTAAAAAACGCCCTATAAGCAACATTCTAGGGTGCCTTGGCGGACAGTGCACTTTAAAATGTGCCTTATGGGGCGTCTTATGTTAACACGCTTTGAGAGTGCGTTTGCTAGTAGAAGTAATTAAAATATAAATAAAATGCCTCCTAAAGCAATCTTCCCCATAATAGGTAATGCCTCAGTCAGCCTTCGTCATAGTGGGAGATTGAACCCATGATCCCTGCACCATCAGTCAGTGCCTTAACCATTGTACTGTGGCTCTGCTCCTGTGCTTGCACATCAGCGCGCCACTTATGCTTCCCGAGCAAGTTTCTCATGCGCTAATGTGTGCGGCGCACATGAGCGCAGCCCACATTAGCGCATGATTAATCCCGGTTTTGCTTTTTTCTGACTGAAACGCCCACTCCTTATATGGCATCCCGCACAATAGCGCGGCGCGCACCTAACGGGGTTTTAGTAAACATACCCCTAGGTCCCAAAAGAACAATTTTTTTTCCAAGTGTCCTGAGAGACATTTGGAAAAATCCTCACTTTGGAGCCTAAAAAGGAACATCTCGAATTTGAATGTATTATTTAAGATGACATTCTCTGTTCAAGTCTAAAGCCAACTGTAGGATTAAAGTGGAAGAAACAATCACCTTTTTCCTCCAAAGGCTCTAAGAAATTTGTATTTTCCAAGCTGTCAATAGTTAACTCTCAGTACAATTCTCCAGCAGCCTGCTGTCTCTTAGCTTGTAGTAAATAATATACTTTTACAATACCACTCTGCGACCTACACTACTTAAACATAGAAACATGACGACAGAAAAAGACCACATGGCCTATCTTGTCTGTCCTTCCATATCAACCACTAGAACAGTCCCCTTTTTTCCTTTAGAGATCCTCTGTGTTTGTCCCATGCTTGTTTGAATTCAGATGCTGTCCGCATCTCTATCACCTCCACTGAGAGACTATTTCATGGATCCACCACTCTTTCCGTAAAGAAATATTTCCGCATATCACTCCTGAATCTATCCCCTATCAACCTCATCCCATGTCCCCTCATAGCAGAGTTTGCTTTCAATCGAAAGAGGCTCTCCTCCTGTGCATTTATGCCAAGGAGGTATTTAAACATTTCAATCATATCGCCTCTATCCTGCCTTTCTTCTAAGGTGTACATATTAAGATCCTTAAGTCTGTCCTCATATGCTTTATAATGACCACTAACCATTTTAGTAGCCACCCTCTGTACGGACTCCAGCCTGTTTATATGCTTTTGAAGATGTGGTCTCCAGAATTGCACACAGTACTCCAAATGAGGTCGCACCAAAGACTTATGCAGAGGCACTATCACATCCTTTCTTCTGCTAGCCATTCCTCTCCCTATGCACCCAAGCATCCTTCTAGCTTTTGCAGTCACCTTTTCTACCTGTTTAGCTACTTTAAGATCATCAAACACAATCATGCCTAGGACCCGCTTTTCTTTGCTTCCTTGGATTGCTGCAGCACACATGTATGACTTGAATTTTTTAACATTAAATCTCAGCTGCCAAATTCTAGACCACTCTTCAAGCTTAGCTAGATCCTTCCTCATGTTATCTACACCTTCCTGGGTGTCTACTCTATTGCAAATTTTTGTTTCATCCACAAAGAGGCAAACCTTACGCGACACCCCTTCTACTTTATCACTAACAAAGATATTAAAAAGAATCGGACCAAGGGCAGATCCCTGGGGCACACCACTGGTAATCTCCTTCTCCTCAGAGTGAGCTACATTTACCTGTACCCTTTGTCCCCCCCCCAACCAATTTCTAATCCAAGCAGTAACTTTAGGGTCCGTCTCTACGGCTCTCAGTTTGTTTATAAGTCGCCTGTGAGGAATGGTGTCAAAGACTTTACTGAAATCTAAATTCACCATATCTAGGGCTCTGCCTCGGTCCAACTCCCAGTCAAAGAAATCAATCAGATTTGTCTGACAAGACATGCCTCTGGTGAATCCATGCTGCCTCGGATCCTGTAATCTGCTGGACTCCATAAAATACCTCTTTAACATTTCACATGCTGAGACAGTCAATAGTTTAGGAAAATTAATAGTTCAAAATTCCATTTGTGAATAACATTTTCCATCTGTTCTATCTTTTTATGCAATATCAAGTTGTCCTTCCTGAAAAGGATCTCATTTGCCTCCAGTTTTGAAATGTTTTCATTTTTGACCAAATTCTTTTGAATATTAACTAAGGGACCCTTTTATTAAACTACACTATTCTGTTAATGCATGGTTTATCATGCAGTAGCTGGTCATCGACAGCGTTAACACATCATTAACACATAACTGTGTCAGCTACCATCCACCAAAATGCACGATAGCTGGCACTCGCACACTACTGTGCAGAATGGGTGAGTTAGGGGCAGAATGTGGGTCTGGAGAGCACAGTAATATGTGAGTGCAGTTAACATGGCAAATATCTCTAGTTTATCTATCTATTCCTCTATGGCAGGCAAGTCCAACAGGTAGATCACGATCTACCTGTAGATCGCGGAGGGGTCAGAGGTAGATCGCCAGCCCCACTTGGCTCCATCTCTCCAGCAGCTCGCCCCGTCGCTAGGAGAGAGCTCGTGCCTGCAGGTCATCTGCCGAGGGCTTGCCGCCGCTGCTGATCTTTTTGCCTGTCTTTTTTCCCTGCCTGCGGGAATCTTGCCTGCAGGTGTATTGGGAGCGCTTGTTGTTTTCGTGCCAATAGTTTGTGGGTACCTCAGGGGGCCACCGCCCGCACCCCACGATGAGATGCCACAGGCCCAGCGTCATACCTGGTCTCCTGCCTCTCAGAATCACCCATTCCTGCCCCGCCCCAACACCCCTTAGAAGTGTGTTATATACCGGGCGATATCCATTCACCCGGGCTTTACCTGAATACACTTACTGTATTAGTTGTGTCGTGTGCTGGTCGTTGGTCGCTTTATAGTTTGCTTTCATTAAATGTTTTTGGGCAGACACAACAAAGTGTAAAGAATTTGGTGATTTTGGTGGGCTTTTCCAATTTTGTTCTAACTTGCCTATGCCTTGCCTTTGAATTGGTTCAAACCACGGTGACTTTTGCTTGCCTCTGCAATTTTATTTTGCCTAGCCTTTGCGTTAATTCTACACTGCAATTTTATTTTGCCTTGCGGTGTGCAGAATTTATTAAATCGCATGTGGTGGTATTTGAACTTTTTGTGCGGTATTTCATTTTATCTGGTTTGCTGGACAGGTGTTTGAGTTTTTTTGATGATTGCTTGGTGGTATTTTTATTGGTGCCAGTATGAGGAATTCTTATTTTTACTTTTAGAACTGCATGTGTGGTCTTGGCATCTCCAGTCCTTGTATTGCACATCATCCAGAGGTCTTCAGTTCCTGTTGATCTTTAATACTTTGGGACAGTGACAGTTTTGGACCAGATTCAGCCAGTGTTTATACTAATTTAGCAGATTTGGCCTTCTTATATCCAGCCACCCCAGTATAACAAAGATGAGTTTTCCAAACAACAGCAAAATCTACCACTTTCATGATGAATGGGAAATGGACTACTTCTTCATCATGGTGAAAGATAAGTGTTGTTGTTTAATTTGTAACGCCCCAGTATCCTTGCACAAAAAGGGTAATCTGGAATGTCATTATAAGGCTCTGCATAGCAATAAGTTTGATGCTGATTTTCCACCCAAAAGTGAAATTCATAAACTGAAGCTCAAAGAACTTAAATCAAAATTGGCTACTTAGAAACAGTTGATGGCGAAGCCAGGGTCACATTCGGTCAATGCAACCACAGCATCCTTCAAGGTCATCAACCTGATCGCAAAGAAATGCAAACCTTTCACTGAAGGGGACTTTGTAAAAGATTGTTTTCTTGAAGCAGCTGACAATCTTTTTGAAGGATTTAAAAATAAGAAAGAGATTATAGCTGCTATTCAAGATGTACAATTGTCAAGAAACACCGTCGTGCGGCGAATAGAAAAGATGTGTGGAGACACAACTGAACAATTGTTGGAGGATGTTTCAAATTGTGTTGCTTTCTCACTCCAACTGGATGAATCTACAGACATAAGAGACATAGCCCAGTTACTAGTCTTTATGTGGATGGTTTTTGAAGACTTCAGTGTTAAAGAAGAACTACTTGGAATGATTTCTTTAAAAGGGAGAAGTACCGGTCAGGAAATATACAGTTCTTTCCATTCTTTTGTGACAAAGTGTAATCTTCCATTACATAGACTTGTTTCCATCACATAGACTTGTTTCCATCACTACTGGGGGGGGGGGGGGCAAGAGCAATGACAGGTGAGGTTAACGGTTTCATAGCCCTCTGTAGACAGCATGACGACTTCCCAGATTTCCTTTCTTACCACTGCATCATTTACCAGCAAGTTTTGGCAAGCAAGAAACTCAATACAAAGACTGTCATGGACATCACTTTCAAAATTGTAAATTCAGTTCGTGGAAGATCACTTCAAAGATGGCTTTTCAATCTTACTCTTGATGAAGGGCCAGCGGAAATAATTTTGCACACAGATGTAAGGTGGCTAAGTAGGCACAAATTTCTGCAAAGATTTTGTGATTTGCTGAATGAAATAAGACGTTTTTTGAAGGAGAGGGGAGATGACCAAGCAGAGTTGGAAAATGAGGAGTGATTATGTGATCTGGCATTTCTCGCTGATTTTACTGGTGAACTAAGTGATATGAACCTTGAACTACAAGGTAAAAACAAATGCATTGGCGAAATGATGAGTACAGTTTCATCCTACCAGAGCAAATTTGAGCTAATGATGACTGACCTTGGAAACAACACTTTTGATCATTTTCCTAATATGCAGGACCATCTGGGACAATATCCAAATTTTGTTTTTCAGAACGAGAAGTATGTGACAGAAATCTGTTCTGTTATCCAGGAATTCAAAAATAGATTCTGTGACTTCCAAAAAATTGGAACAGTTGTGGAGTACTTGTCATACCCATTCAAAGTAGATGTGGACATTAAAGAAACTGCAGCTGCTATCAGTAAAAATTACTCGTTGAACAAGCCATCTCTTGAAAACGAAATATTAACCCTTAAACATGACATTTTTCTCAAGACCCATGCTGAGCAAGAATCATTTTGGAAGCTAGTGCCTAGAGGCAAATTTCCCAACTTGAGAAGATGCAGTGAAGCTGTACACTCCTGTTTCGATTCAACTTATTTGTGTTAGTCTGCGTTTTCCCATCTGAAAATGACAGAGTACGCAAAAGAGGAAGGCCAGCAATGAGATGGATTGATACAATAACAGCAACTATGGGTACCAGTCTGTCAACAATGAGCCGCCTGACTCAAGACCGAACACAATTTAGGATAGCTATCCAGAGGGTCGCCATGAGTTGACTCCGACTCGACGGCACTTAACAACAACAACAACAACACAACGTTCCAACATGACAGATGAACATCTCCACGATTCCCTGAGACTGGCCCTCACGCAATATTCACCCAACTTCAAAAAGCTGGTGGATGAAATGCAGTCTCAGACGTCTCACTAATGAGCAAGAGCGAAATATTAGAGTGTGCAAGATCAACCTGGATCAATATTTGACCTAAATTTAACACAAATTGCTCAATAAAAGTTAAAGAAAGTTATTAAGACAGTTATTACTCAATAAAACTTTAAGAAAAAATGTACTTTCCATTTCCCCTCGCAGTTCTTACTGGATCTTCGTCTCTCTGTTTTGTTTTTGCTTAATTTGCTTAACAGCTGATCACATCCAAGTAAATGACAGAAGGTTCATTAAAAATGGGGGGGGGGGGGATCCTCCAAGTTTATTGGGTTAAAATTTAATTTGAAACTTAATTTTCATGGTGGTAGATCACCGGCACCTTTGGCCGGAAAAAGTAGATCATGACCTGTTCGAAGTCGGACATGCCTGCTCTATGGAATTATTAGGTGAACCCACATGTTGCACTATGTGTTAGCTGCCAGAAAAATGCATTTACGCCCCAACAGCTAACAATGAGGTTTTGCACTTAAGTGTGAAATATTATTAGAGTTTAGTAAAAGAAGCCCCAAATCTTAAGAACATAAGAACATAAGAAATGCCATGCTGGGTCAGACCAAGGTCCACCAAGCCAAGTATCCTGTTTCCAACAGTGTACAATCCAGATCACAAGCATCTGTCAGTTTCCCAAAAAGGTACAAAAGTTCCACAATGCTTGTCCCAGGGTAAGCAGTGGATTTACCAGGCCCTCTTTAATAATGGTTTATGGACCTTTCCTCCAGGAACTTGTCCAAACCTTTTTAAAACCCAGCTACACTAAGAGCTTTTACTACATCCTACTGGTAATGAATACCAGTGTTTGATTATGCGTTGAGTGAAAACATATTTTCTTTTATAAGTCTAAAATGGGTTCATTGTGTGTCCCCTAGTCTTCTTATTTTTTGACTGAGTAAACAACGGATCTACATTTACCCATTCTACTTCATTCAATCTCTTCCTTCAACCTCCAGTTGTGCTCTACCGCTTTTACTCACAAGCATGGCCACTGCCTTGACTCGTCTTCTCCTCCAAATCCTTACTCTCAACCTCTCCACATCAGTACTGCCCTTATCTGACCATCACCTGCTAACCTTCACCCTTAACCACCCCCCATATGGTCTTGCCTGATCTCCACCAACATCTTTAGGAATCTTCACACTATCAACCCATCAGTTCTCTCCACTGCTGCCTAATCACCTCTTTCCTCCAGTGTGTCATCCGAGTCCATTGATGGGGCAGTCCGTTGATGAGGCAGTATAACACTATACTCTCCTTTGCTACGGGTGCACTTACCCCTCCCATTCCACACCCTGTGAAGCATACCGTACCTCAACTATGGCTGTTCTCGACAACCCGCTACCTATGTTCCTATGCCAGCTCAGCTGAGCACCTTTGGCTTAAATCATGTACCCTTGCTGACTACCTGTATTTCAAATTCATGCTAACCTTTTTCCAGTCAGCCATAGCACTCACCAAACGAGTACTATTTCCACCAGACTAACTCTCTTGCTTTGCCGTCTCTTTGCTATGCTCAGCTCTCTCTCCTCAAGGTCCCTCCTTCCCCAATCCCATCTTCACTATCTGCCCAGACCTTGGCTGACTATTTCCACAAGGTCACCTCCACATCATCTTCTCCCTCTTCAATCTCAAATCCTCCCCTCACCTTCAGTCACCCTTTCTTCCTTTTCTAAAATCACTGAGGAGGAAACTGCAAATTTTCTCTCCTCCTCCAAATGGACTACCTGCTCCTCTGATCCCATTCTCACCCATCTACCAAGCTCTATTTCTTCTGCCATCACCAGTGGAAGTGGAGGAGTGGCCTAGTGGTTGGGGCAAAGTACTTCAGGCTGGAAGGTCAGGGGTTCAAATCCCACGAGAGGACAGCAACCTTGGGCCAGAAGGACTGGGGTTTCTAGTCCCACAGGTGCTCCCTGTGGTCTTGGGCAAGCCACTTAACCCTCCATAGCCCATGCTCCCTGTAAAATAGTTATCTCCAAGTTATAATGCCCTGTTCAATGTAATTTCAGTTTGTTCAATGTAAACTGCACTGATGCAGAATAGCACAGAATATAATAAATAAATATGCCATATCCTTAACCTATCATTTTCCACTACAACTATTCCTGTGGCCTTCAAACATGCTGTTGTTACACCTCTCCTCAAAAAATCCTTCACTAGATCATACATGTCCTTCCAGTTACTGGCCTCCTTCTCTCACCTCCCCTTTGCTTCAAAACTACTTGAACGAGCTGTTCACTGCCACTGTTTCGACTTTTTTTCCTCTCAAGCCCTTCTGGATTCACTGCAATCTGGTTTTCATTCTCTACATTCCACAAACGGCTCTTGCCAAAGTCTCCAGCGACTTGTTCCTTGCCAAATCCAAAGGCCTCTACTTGATTCACATCCTTTTTGATCTTTCTGCTGCCTTTGACATTGTTGATTACCATTTTCTCCTCGATACCCTGTCCTCACTTGGATTTAGAGGTTCTGTTATGTCCTGGTTTTCTTCTTATCTCTCCCACTGCACTTTTAGTGTATGCTCTTGTGGATCCTCCTTTACTGCCATCTCACTCTTAGTTGGTATACCTCAGGGCTCTGTCTTAGTAGCTCTCCTTTCCTCTCTCTACACTCAGTCTCTTGGTGCATTTATTTCCTCCTATTGTCTTCAGTACCATCTTTATGCTGATGACTCTCATATCTACCTTTCTGCACCTGAAAACACTCCAGGAATCCAGGCCCAGATCTCTGCCTGCTTATCCAACATTGCTGCCTGGATATCTCACCACCATCTGAAACTGAATATGCCTAAATCTGAGCTCCTCATCTTTCCCCCTAAACCCAGGTACCCCTTCCTCTCTTCTCTGTTTCTGTGGATAACACTACATTCCTCCTTGTTTCCTCATCTTGCAACCTTGGAGTCATCTTTGACTCTCTCTTTCTCTGCACACATCAAACAGATAACTAAAGCCTGTCGCTTCTTTCTCTATAGCATTGGCAAAATCTGTCCCTTCCTTTCTATACACACTACTAAAACGCTTATCCACTCACTAATCACCTCCCCTTTCCACTATTTTAACCTGCTCCTCACTGGTCTCCCTCTGAATCATCCTTCTCCCCTTCAGTCTGTTCAAATCTCAGCTGAATGGCTTATTTTCCACCAGTGTCGCTATGTTCAGGTAACCCCTCTTCTCAAGTCACTTCACTGGCTCCCTATCCATTTCCGCATCAAACTTCTCCTACTTACCTACAAGTGCATTCATTCTGCAGTATTGCTAGAAAAGGGGAAGGGCTACTGATAGGGGATTTCAATATGCCAGATGTTGATTGGCACATTCCTGCTGCAGTATCATCTAGAAGTAAGGAGATCCTGGATTCTCTACAG
The DNA here is from genome assembly GCA_033557465.1 of Ichthyophis bannanicus. Taxonomy (NCBI): domain Eukaryota; kingdom Metazoa; phylum Chordata; class Amphibia; order Gymnophiona; family Ichthyophiidae; genus Ichthyophis; species Ichthyophis bannanicus. The sequence goes on from CM066035.1 coordinate 759,111,930, forward strand.
GGAGAACTATTCAGGCAATTGATAATGGACCCCACACGTGAAGGGGCCATACTGGACTTGGTGCTTACCAATGGGGAAAGTGTTTCTGATGTTATAGTGGGAGATCATTTTGCATCCAGTGATCACCAGATGGTGTGGTTCAGTATTTGGACTAGGGCTGTTAGAACCCATTCAAAAGTGAGGGTCTTAGACTTTAGGAAAACTAACTTTGCCAAGATGGGCCAATACTTCAGGGAGTCGTTAGCGGGATGGGAACAGCTGGGGGGGTGTACAAAAACAGTGGGCAAAACTGAAAGGGAATATTTTAAGGGCAACCAAACTTTTTGTTAAAATGGTAAATAATGGTAAAAGGAAAAGGAGACTGCTATGGCTTTCGAAAGAAGTATCTGAAAAGGTGAAGAAAAAGAGGGAGGCCTTCATGAAATATAAGAGATCGCAGAGAGAGGAAGACAGGCATCTATATTTGGCAAAACATAGAGAAGCTAGCAAAGTAGTCAGGAAAGCAAAAATTCAAAAAGAGGAGGAAATAGCCAATGCAATAAAATGGGGGGATAAGACATTTTTCAGATATGTTAGTGAGAAGAGGAAGGGTAAAAGTGGTATTGTCAGACTCAAGGGTGAAGGGGAGGAATATGTAGAAGCTGATAAGGATAAAGTGGAATTGCTTAGCAAATATTTCTGTTCTGTGTTCACAGATGAAGAATCAGGAACAGGATTTCAGAAAACACCCACAAACAGGAACAGAAGCGAGGGGCATCTTGAACCATTTTCATAAGACTGTGTACGTGAGAAACTAGCTGATCTTAAAGAAGACAAAGCGATGGGACCGGATGGGATGCACCCTAGAATAATGAGGGAAAATGGGGACGTTCTAGAAGGTCCACTGACTGACCTTTTCAATGACTCATTGGAGTCGGGAGTGGTGTCAAAGGACTGGAGAGAGGCTCATGTGGTGCCTTTACACAAAAGCGGAAGTAAGGATGTGTTTGAAAACTACAGGCCGGTTAGTTTAACTTTGGTGGTGAGTAAATTATTGGAAACGTTGCTGACAGAGAAAATAGTGAGGTTTCTGGAGTCCAGCGGATTATAGGACACGAGGCAGCATGGATTCACCAGAGGCAGGTCTTGTCAGACAAATCTGATTGATTTCTTTGACTTGGTGACCAGAGAGTTGGACCAAGGGAGAGCCCTAGATGTGGTGTATTTAGATGTCAGTAAAGCCTTTGACACCGTTCCTCACAGGCAACTTATAAACAAACTGAACACCCTAGGGATGGACTCTAAAGTTACTGCTTGGGTTAGAAATTGGTTGAGTGGGAGGCAACAAAGGGTACAGGTAAATGGAGCTCACTCTGAGGAGAAGGAAGTTACCAGTGGTTTGCCCCAGGGATCTGTCCTTGGTCTGATTCTTTTTAACATCTTTGTTAGTGATATAGTGGAAGGGATGTCGGGTAAGGTGAGCCTCTTTGCGGATGATACCAAAATCTGCAATAGAGTAGACACCCAGGAAGGTGTAGATAACATATAGCAGAAGGGCTGTCGGGTAAGGTGAGCCTCTTTGTGGATGATACCAAAATCTGCAATAGAGTAGACACCCAGGAAGGTGTAGATAACATATAGCAGAAGGGCTGTCGGGTAAGGTCTGCCTCTTTACGGATGATACCAAAATCTGCAAAAGAGTAGACACCCAGAAAGGTGTAGATAACATGAGGAGGGATCTAGCTAAGCTTGAAGCATGGACTAGAATCTGGCAGCTGAGATTTAATGTTAAAAAATGTAAGGTAATGCATTTGGGCTGCAGCAATCCAAGGGAGCAATATCGTATAGGGGGTGAAGAACTTTTGTCCACTAAAGAAGAGCGGGACCTAGGCATGGTTGTGTCTTATGATCTTAAAGTAGCTAAACAGGTAGAAAAGGCAACAGCAAAAGCTAGAAGGATGCTTGGGTGCATATGGAGAGGAATGGCTAGCAGACAAAAGGAGGTGATAGTGCCTCTGTATAAGTCTTTGGTACGACCTCATTTGGAGTATTGTGTGCAATTCTGGAGACCACACCTTCAAAAGTATATAAACAGGATGGAGTCCGTACAGAGGGTGGCTACTAAAATGGTAAGTGGTCTTCATTATAAAGCATATGAGAACAGACTTAAGGATCTTAATAGGTACACCTTAGAGGAAAGGCGGGATAGAGGTGATATGATTGAGATGTTTAAATACCTCTGTGACATAAATGCATAGGGGGAGAACCTCTTTCGATTGAAAGCAAGTTCTGCTATGAGGGAACATGGGATGAGGGTGAAAGGGAATATTTCTTTACGGAAAGAGTGGTGGATCCGTGGAATAATCTCCCAGTGGAGGTGGTAGAGATGAGGATGGCATCTGATTTCAAAAAAGCATTGGACAAACACAGAGGATCTCTAAAGGAAAAAAAGGGGACTGTTGTAGTTGTTGATATGGAAGGACAGACTAGATAGGCCATGTGGTCTTTTTCTGTCGTCATTTTTCTCTGTTTCTATCTCACTTTATACACCTCCTTGGAAACTCTGCTCCTCTGGCAGATTCCTTTAATCTGTGCCCTTCTCTGCCACGGTCAACTCTGGACTTCATTCATTCCAGTTTGCTGCTCCATGTGCCTGGAACAGACTGCCTTGAGTCGCTGCGTTGGGCTCCTTCTCTGGCCATATTTAAGATCCACCTCTTTGAAGCTACTTTTGGATCCTGATGCTCCTCATTCTCTTGTCCACTACTTATGTGTATCTTGCCATACTCTAGTCCCCAGTTCTGCGATTGAGTTTTTTCATCTTGATTATATTGTAAACTTTGATGGGCAGGGACCATATCTTTCATCTATATGTACAGCACTGCATATGCCTTGTAGCACTATACAAATGATTATTATTAGTAGTAGTCCATTCATTAATTTATCAATTTCTATCATATCTCCCCTCAGCAGTCTCTTTTCCAAGTTGATCGGCCCCAAACGTTTAAGCCTTTCACCTTCAATCCCCTTAATGACTTTGGTAGCTCGTATCTGTACCTTTTCTATTTCTGCTATATCCTTTTTAAGATATGGCAACCAGAATTGCACACAATATTCAAGGTGTGGTTGTACCATAGAACAATACAGAGGCACTATAATACCTTGGCTTTATTTTCCATTACTTTCCTTGTGATTTCTAAAATTCTATTTGTTTTCTTGGCCACTGCTGCACACTGGGCAGAGAGTTTCAACATATTATCCATGACGACACCTAAATCCTTTTCCTGGGTGGAGGTTCCTAATGTGTATTGTATAACTGTAGTTTGCATTGTTCTTTCCTAGGTGCATAACTTTGCACTTGTCCATATTTAATTTAATCTACCATTAGGACGTCCAGTCTTCCAATTTATCAAAATCCTCTTGCAGTTTTTCACAAGCCTCTTGTGTTTTAAGAACATTGAATAATTTTGTGTCATCTGCAAATTTGATCACCTCACTCATTATTCCCATTTCCAGGTCATTTATGAATATGTTAAAAAGCAGTGGGCCCAGCACAGATCCCTAGGGTACTCCACTCTTCACCTTTCTCCATTGAGAAAATTGGCTATGTAGCCCTACTCTCTCTGCTTTCTGTCTTTTAACCAGTTCCTGATCCACAATACAACACAGATTACTATCCCATGACTTTTTGATTTCACCAAGAGTCTCTCATGAGGGACCTTTCCAAAGATTTTCTGAAAATCCAGATACAGTAATATTTATTAAACACTTTTATATCGCACTTTCCCATGGATCAAGTGCGGTTTACGGAGAACAGTATTATGAAAAAGTACAATGTAACGAGTACTTATTCAGTTTACATAGAACAAATTAGAACTTTATACAATGAAATTTATAAACTATTTACATTAAAGGTGTGAATAGGTTGTCTATTAGAACAGGTAATAATGCAAACTAAATACAGTAAGGAGACTTTGGCTGAGATTGCCTCAACCATGGTTTGAGTGCCTAGTTTATGTTTATCTTTATATTTGTACTGTTGTGAGGGTTAGGTGTGTTGTTATCAGTTTGTGTGTCGCTGTGTGGTTGTGGGCCAAAATGTGTGGTAAAAAGGTGAGCTTTTAATTTCTTTCAGAATAATTTAAAGTCATTTATCTGTCTGATGTTTTCAGGTAATTCGTTCCAGAGGGTCGGAGCAAAGTGTGAGAAAGCTTTGTTGTTTGTTTTTTTAGCTTTAGTGAATTCTTTCGGTACTTCAATTTTATATTTGTTTATGCTTCTTTGGTTATGGATTGATGTGTCTTTGGTAATTAAAGTGTTTAAGAATGATGGTGCTAGATTATTGATTATCTTGAATGTTGTTACTAGCACCTTGTAGATTATGCGGCAGTAAATTGGTAGCCAGTGAAGTTGGGATAGTATAGGAGTGATATGTTCGATGGAGCTAACGTTTAGAATTGTTCTGGCTGCTGTGTTTTGTACTAGCTGAAGCTTTCTGGGATTTTGTTTTGATGTGCCTTGGAGGACAGTGTTCGCAAAGTCAAAGTGGGGTGTGATGATAGTCTGGATTTTAGATATGAAGTCATGTAAGTGTATTAGAGGACGGAGCTGTTTTAGTAGCTTAATTTTGTAATGTATTTTTTTTCGTTGTGTTTTTAATGTGGGATTCTATGCTGAGAGTCCAGTCTAGTATTACCCCTAGATATTTCACTTCTTTTTTTTTGTGATTTCATGGTTCTCTAGTACAATAGATGTTGGGGGTACGTAGTTTTGATTTCTGGGTACAAATAGGATCTCTGTCTTTGAGAAGTTTACGTGTAGGTTGTGGTTTTTGAGCCATTGTGATAATTTGTGAAAACATTCTGAGATTAGTTGTATTGGAGGGTTTGGAATCTTAAATGGAAGGTATAGCATTATGTCATCCGCGTATATGTGGTAATGTACGCGGAACCGTTTTAGGATAGAGCAGATTGGTTGTAGATAAATATTAAAAAGGATTGCCGATAGAGCGGATCCCTGGGGGAGGTCTTGTTCCTGATTGTATGTTGTTGATGTTAGGTGATTTATCCTCACTGGGTTCTGTTGTGGAGGTATGATGTAAACCAGTTATGGACAGTTGCTTTTAACCATATTTGTTGAAGTCTGTTCAGCATTAGTGTATGATTCACACTGTCGAAAGCGGCTGTGATGTCTAGGAATAATAGTATAAACGCTTGTTTTGGATCATTGATTCCTCTTGCTAATGTGTCAAGAAGCACTGTGAGTAATGTTTCTACTCCATGGTATGGGCGGAAACCATATTGTTGCTTGTCAAGTGGTGGCTTACCTTTACCTACCTATTTATTCACACCTTCTAAAAAATATAACAGATTACTAAGACAAGATCTTCTTTGGCTACCTTCATGTTGGCTTTCTCCCATTAAACCATGACTATCTACATGTTCAGTAATTTTGTTCTTTATAATGATTCCTACCATTTTGCCCTGTATTGACATTAGGCTCAGCAGTCTATAGCTTCCCAGATCACCCCTGGAACCCTTTTTAAAAATTGGCATTACATTGTCCATGTTCCAATCTTCAGGTACTACAGATGATATTAATGATAGTTCATAGATTACTAATAGTAGGTCTGCAATCTCATATTTCAGTTCTTTCAGCACCCTTGGATGTATATCATCTGGTCCAGGTGATTTGCTGCTCTTTAGTTTATCAAAAAGTTGTAATATATCTTCCCGGTTTATCAAAATTTGTTTCAATTCTGGTGATACATCACTTTTAAATACCATTTCAGGCATAGGTAAATTCCCTACATCTTCTTCAGTAAAGACTGAAGCAAAGAATTTATTCAGTATCTCCACAATGGCCTTGTCCTCCCTTAGTGCCCCTTTTACACCTCTATCATCTTGATGGTACAACTGACTCTCTCACAGGTTTTTTCCTACAAATATACTTGAAAAATTTTGTATTGTGCATTTTTGCTTCCATGGTAAACTTTTTTCAAATTCTCTCTTTGCCTGCTTTATCAATGCCTTGCATCTAATTGCCAGTGCTTATGTCCCCCCCACCCCCCTGGTTATCATTACTTGGATTTTTTTTCTGTTTCCTGAAAGATTTTTTATTTTTTTTACTAGAACGGCCTTTCTGATCTCATCTGTAAATCATGCTGGCAGTTTTTTGGCCTTCCTTCCACCTTTCTTAAAGCATGGAATACCTGTGGTCTGGATTTCCAAGATAGCATTTTAAACATCCGTACTTGATATAAACCTTTTACCTTTGCAGCTGCTACTTTTAGTTTTTTCCTAATTATTTTCTTTATTTTATCATAGTCTCCCTTTTTAAAGTTAAAAGGTAGTACTGTGGATTTCCTTGCTGTCCTCCCTCCAATTATTAAATTAAATGTGATCATTCTATGACATTGTTATCTCTTGCACTAGATACTGTGTTCCACTAAGAACTAGGTCCAAAATAGATCCCGCTCATGAACCAGCTGCTCCAAGAAGCAGTCATTTATTTCATCTAGAAACTTTATCTCCCTAGCATGTCCTGCTGTGGTATTGCCCAGTCGATACCAGGGCAAATGAAATCTCCCATTGTTACTGTGTTGTAACTTTTATTAGCTTCCCTGATTTCTTTTAGCATTTCATAATCCATCTGTTCATTCTAGCCAGGTGAATGGTTGTACACCCCACAGCCACTACTTCCCCTTTTTACTTTGGATTTCTATCCATAGAGATTCTACAGTGTGTTTTGTTTCCTGCAAAACTTATCCTTTGTGACTCAATGGCCTTTCTAACAACACACCCACAAATTTGTTCTACCCAGGTATCACAGCATCCCATTGGTTGTCCTCCTTCCACCAGGTATCTGAGATGCCCATTATATCTAACCTTTCATTTAGTGCTATATATTCTAGCTCGCCCATTTTATTTTTTGGACTTCTAACATTTTCATACAGGCATTTTAGAGGTTTTATTTTAGTCACATTAATATGGTTATCATTTGGCAAAGGGTAATTTGGAATCTTTCAGTTCTGTCTTCTCTGCACTTGAAGGCATCTGGGTTACTTTTATCTTTATTGGAAACTCCCTATCAGGATGCCCTAACTTCCCTCTTTTGCTTGTATCCTTTCGAACCATGTGCTCTTCAGTGACTGTTGGCTTTCCCCTATAATCTAGTTTAAAAGATGCTCTCTCTCATTTTTAAGGGTGAATGCCAACAGCCTAGTTCTACCCCGGTTAAGGTGGAGCCCATCCTTTTGGAAAAGCAACCCCAAGTTTCCGCAGAATATTGCCCAGTTCCTTACAAATGCAAAACCCTCTTCCTTGCACCATCGTCTAATTCAGGGGTCACCAACCTGCGGCCCGCGAGGTCCCTTGGTGCGGCCCGCGAGGCTCTACCCCGGTGCGGCCCGCCAAGGATGCTGCTGAAAGTACCGGCAAATTCATCGACTCCTTCTTCTGCAGCCGCGGCTCCCTGCCTCTTAGGGAACCGCGGCTGTGCTTGTAAAATCATCGCGGAGCCCTTCCTGTCTTGACGGGCTCCGTGCAGCATTGTCCCGCCTCCAAAGGAAGTGGTAAACAACTTCCTTTAGAGGCGGGACAATGCTGCACGGAGCCCGTCAAGACAGGAAGGGCTCCGCGATGATTTTACAAGCACAGCCGCGGTTCCCTAAGAGGCAGGGAGCCGCGGCTGCAGAAAAAGGGAGGGAGCTGACATGGAATAAAAGTACAGGTATGAGCAGTTTTTTTTTTCGCGGGGCGGGGGGGGGGGTGTGCGGCCCGCGAGTCTGCCGGTAGTCGGCTGTGCGGCCCGCGGCCCTCTGGAGGTTGGTGACCCCTGGTCTAATTGATGCATTCAAACTCTGAAACTATGCCTGCCTTTTGGGTCCTCTATGTGGAACAGGAAGCATTTTTGAGAATACTACCCTGAAATTTCTGGATTTCAACTTCCTACATAAAAGTCTAAATTTGGCCTCCAGAACCTCCCTCCCATATTTTTGTATGTCATTGGTACCAAAATATACCAAGACATCAGGCTCCTCTCCAGCACATGAGGTGGCACATGAGGTCTGCTACCTTTGCACCAGACAGGCATGATACCAAGCAATCTTCATGCCCACCAGCCACCCAAATATCTTCATGCCTAATGATTGAATCGCCAACTATAATGGCTGTCCTAACCTTTCCCTCATGGGCACATGGCTTTGAAGAAACCACCTCAGTGAAAGAGGGTTTTATATCACTTGGGGGACAGGTCTTAGCTATAGGATCACTTCCTGCTACACCAAGATGATGTTCTCCTTTCATGTGACCTCTCTCCTCCATGGCAACAGAGTGGCTGCCAGACTGGATGTGGAACTTCGGTACTATGTCCCTGTAGGTCTCGTCTATATTCTTCTCTGTCTTCCTTAACTCCTCCAAGACTGCTACTCTAGCCTCCAGAGATCGGACTCATTCCCTGAGAGCAAAGAACGCCTTGCACTTAGTACACGCATAAGACCTCTGACCAACTGGAAGAAAATCATACATGTGACACTCAGTGCAAAAAACTGGATAGCCCTCATCTTGCTGCTGGACTGTTGCCTGCATCTTAGTTTTAAGGATTTGTTTAGATAGCTAAATTGTTTGCTTACTTAAAGTTGTTATGGATACTTATACCAATACAATTTTGCATACCTAAAGTTTAAGGGACTTTGTTCACCTCAAGATTAATTAATTTCAGAGCCTTAATTAATCTATTCCTAATGAGGATAACCAGCTGAATCTGCAAGTGAATTTGACCACCTCTTTCCTTTAATAGATTTAAGAGCTTATAAATCTAAGGGGTATGTTTACTAAACTGCGGTAATGCCATTCGCGTTAGGATCCGCGGTAGAGGTAAAAATACCCAAATAAGGACATGGGCGGTACATCGTTACCGATAACGCGTGTTACAAGGCGCCATAAATTAGCGAGCGTTACATGATGGAGCTGTGGCACGTTACCGCGCATTAATCTTAAGAAGGCGCGCAGACATATGAACACAGAAACAGAACTGTAGCACAATGGTTACTGCACTGACTGATGATACAGGGGTCATGGGTTTGATTCCTAGTGTGCCTAATGAATAAGGCTGGTTGAGGCATTATGTTTAACCCTTTGAAGGCCTACTTTAAAATTTTAATTCCATTCTGCAGCCGGGTTAATTTTTGCATATTTCAGGAAAATTGTACCCCTCTTATTCAATATGTTCTAATAGTGATTTTCCTTCTGCTATGGTCATGTATTATATACCATTTGATAGGAATATTTAGTCAGAATTTTGGATCCTGAGAGTTTTGGGCTTGGCCTGGAAAGGGTTAAGTATTGGGTTGTGAGGAATTTTAGTTTTACTTTAATTAGTGCTGCCAGCAAACACACCCTCACAGTGGCGTAACCTAAGATGCCGCATAAGTCACCCTAGAAGGCACTCCATAGGGCACATTATAAAGTGCGCTGTCTGCCAAGGCACCCTATAATGTCCCCTATAGGACACCTTATAAGGCACCTTATAAGGTGCTTTATAGGGCACCGTATAAGGCACTTCATAGGGCCTTATGAGGCACCCTAAGGTGACAGTACTCTGAGGGTGTTTCTGTTGGCAGCACTAATGTACAATAAGAATAGACAATGCCTCAGACAGTGAACCCCACTGTGGGTTTTGAACCCATAACCTCTAGCTCTATGGGCAGTGAAGAAACCAGTGGGCTATAGCTGCTAACAAACCCCTGCCTGGCTACAGGAGGACTGCATGGCACCACACAAACATTCTGCTGTGGTTACCAGGATAGGGTCAACCCACCCATACCCAGGATGCACAGCACATGCAAATCAGCAGTCTACAGATGATCACAAGATGGGGTATGCACCCCACAGCACCTCAGCCTGGTAGGGGGTGCCGAAGGTGTGTGTTAATGGCACAGAGTAGCTACAGACCGTCACAGTGTGCGGGTCCTGTGCTCACCCTGAGGGTGAGGTGGTGTGCCCAGCACCATTTTCGCAGCACCTGGCTTTGCTGAGATAGGCTATGCTGCAGGTCCCCATCAGTGCCAATGTGTGATAGGTAATCCTTGCAAACACTCCTAGGATATACCTGTGTCCATCTGTATTTCACAACTAGCCCTTGTGGACTATGATGCACCCAGAAAAGTGCATACCCTGTGTGGGTGCCATGGTCACATGATTTAAGTGAAGGGGTGTGTTTGGACCCACAGGCGGATTACATACCACCACTCAACCCACCCTCTGTGGCTCAGGGTGGGGGTCAGGATTTCCCACCAACAGATCCACATTCTACCCCCCTGCAATGGTGGCAGTAGAGGGGACCATCACCCCAGTCCTGCTGGGGAACAGATACCCTACAGGGCAGGCAATGCAGAGCTGTACACATCCATAAAGCAATAGCAGACAGACAGTAGGCCTGGAAATGCACAGCTGCCCCCCACCACTATCTGGCATTCTCCAGCAGCAAGCCTCCAGCCGCTGAACCCTGCAAGGTGTTGCAGCAAGACACATACTAGCTGCAGACAGTCTGCTAGCTAGTCCATAGTGCATGTTCCTGAAGGAGATACATGTACCCAGAACTGGGATGTCAGCATACACACCAAGCAGATAAGTCAGTAATTGGGCCCCAAAAGAAAACCCATAAATATCACATAAGAAAAATACTATATAGCACTATGGCGGAACCTAGCCATGCCGTGGTCACTGCACAGTCAGGGTGAGAGTGACCTCCCAGCAGGACATGCTGTGGCCACCCTGTCCGTGAAGGTAGTGGCCGGCCACTACAATGTCTGAGCCATTGCCCTATGCTATGTACAGATGGATCCAGGCCAGGCCATCCTATCCTGGCTATTCCCACAGTACCTTGCTCCTCATTATGCACATTGGCAGGCCAAAACTGGCAATAGTGCTAGCAGTGTGGGCTGTGGAGGGTGTTTGCAGCCACCACACACTGGATAGACAGAGACACACTCCCCACACCTATGCCAGCATTGTGCAGCTATAGAGGTGTTTGGCAGTCCTGGCCACCGCACCAGTCCTGGGCACAGTGCAGGCATGGCTATGGTATGCAATACTGTTGGAGTCACTCCCCAGGGTGGTAAACACTGTCAGACACAAGACCTGTAGCACACTCCACAGACATCAGAAAGGTTGCTATGATGCAGCTCAATCAGCAAATTGTGCTTAACTTTGGAATTGCTATCTGCCAGTAATCATAGCAACCGTTTGATAGATGTTTACTGTATTCCCAGGTTTAGGGTAGCATTGCCAAGGTATGCAGGTGCTAGTATTGTGAGATGCATGCAGGGCCCAACATTCTGCCACTCCAGGAGGCATTGGATAATGGAGCCTGTGTGTGCGGGTGTGTCTGCCCCTCTTGGCCGCTGCTTTAGGGCAGAGGTTCCCAACTCCAGTCCTGGTGGGCCAAACACTGTTCGGGTTTTCATGCTGTCCCTCATGAATATGCATGAGATACATCTGCATACCATGGGGGCGGCGCATAGAAATGCAGCACAGGCCATCTATATTAGAGGCAGCATGGAACCTGGATGGTGTTTGGCCCTCCAGTACTGCATTTGGGAGACTCTGCTCTAGGTAATATGCATGTTTATGGTGTCTGTGCTCTGTAGGGTAAAATGTAGGTGTTTTGGGCATGTTTACGTCATCTGCAATAAAGGTTCTGTCTGTATTAGCATATTTTAGTAGTGGGTAAAATATGGGGACTGGGTTGGCAGGAACCACAGCTGTGACCTGGTGCTTCTGAATACACTGGTTTTGTGCACTGCACCACCATGTTGTTACAGAGTCAGTGCATTCCCTGGTGATACCATGACTGTTCATCAGACAGGGCCTGTCTGTTGCAGTGCATGGCACCCACCTACACAGGGCTAGGCCACGGTCTGCTCTGGGCAGCTGCCACTGCCCCCTCCACCAACAGTATCCCTCTGCCACCATGCTGACATGCCCTTCTGTTGGTGGTGCTGGTGGAGCGCAGTCTCAGGCCATCAAGTGTGCAGGTAGGCGGCTGCCTATGGTGCGGGTTCTGGGGTAGGGGTGCCTGCATAGGTGTCTATGCTTCCCCCCAGCACCACCTGCCAATGTTCTGTGCCCTTGGGGGTAGCTGCTGGGTACTATCCCCTGTGACACTGTGGGAAACACAGTCATTGCCATGTTGGGCCTTCAGCAGTTGCTGTCTGGCTGCTCTGCTGTTTCAGCATTCGTATGGGCCACCTAGGCATCACCCTAGTCCGCACTGTGGCACAGCTGCACCACAGCATGTGCCGCCTGCAGCCCTCTGTATCCCCTTTTCCGGCATCTGTCCAGTTGCCCATTCCGACATGCCCACCCTGCTGTTGCAGGACATGTGCACGCCATAGGACACCTGTCAAATAACAAGGGAAAGCCCTGATCAGCGCTATTTCACTGTTGGATCATTCAGCTTGTCAGGGGACAGAGCATAGACCCTTCCACGCTTAATATCTTTTTTGGGGAGCTTTCTCGGTAGTGTTTTTTGCTGTTTCCCAATATTATCACTATTGGCCAGCTTGGTTAGGTTTTTTTCCAGTTTGTTGAGGTCAGTTTCAATGTTTATGTGCCCTTTTGTTCTGTGCACATGTATCACATTTATCACTTTTTGTTGGTTTCCCTGCCTATGCCGTGCATTGCTGACACTGAAATGGTTTCTCTCCCCGGCAGGTTTTCAATCGCGTTAGGATTCAGCTCTTCAGATCAGCGCGTTAGTGTAAATGGAGCCTCTCCCTGCCCACTCTCCGCCCATTGACCCCTTCTCTCCGCCCTCTCTCCACCTTCTGTGGTGTTTTACCGCGCCACAGAACATCTACGATCGTTAAGTAACGCTAACGCGCGTTATGGGACATTAACGATTGTTAACGTCTCATAACACGCATTAACATTACTTACCAATCGTTAACTTACCAATCGTTAACGTTACATAACGCACGTTATGTAACGTTACCGCAGTTTAGTAAACATACCCCTAAGATTATTCCTGGAGTGGGTGGGAGGTAGGGAAAGAAACACTTAGTACAAACTGGCTTGCTACACAGTGCCCTGACCTGTGCTTCAAGGTAATCTCATAACAATTACCTGGGTGATGCACACAGCCCTTGGTTTGATAGAGGGAGCCTTTCAAATTGCCCCTTTGATTTTTCACTTAGCTTTAACGCCTATTAAAACAATTTCACAGGTCTCTTGCCTCCTAACTGGAAGGCCTCTTTGTAAAGATCTCTGGAAACAATTCATTTCTTTCTGCTCAAAAAATATTTATGCTGTTCTACCTTCTCTGCTAAGCTATAGTCTGATTTTGATTTAAATGAAAGCTCTCTAGTGGTACTAAGCCCCGACTGACTTAACAAAGACACTGAATTATAAAATGCACAGATTTATCAACTTTAATCCAAAGAATCCGCTTTTCACCAAGATTTAGAGCATTTCCCAACAGGTAAATACAAGTGCAGATTTCTTTCCAGCAGTAGTAGACCTTTTTGGTAGTCCTTGAAGACTCAAACATCCCCCAGTCCATACCTATAAGCTGCAGTTTCAATGTCTAAAGCCATTTTTCAATCAAGCAGAATTTCCAGATATGGAAGGGACAAAACTTGAATCTGCCCAGTGAGAGACAATTGCAAGCCTTGTATAGTGTCCTAAAGTGTTTCAAAATTAAAGAATAAAAGTCAGGACATACCAACATCAGAAATATTAAATGGAGACAGAAACATATTAATACTCACAGTTGCCAAATTCACCTCTGGCCACTGTTGCCCCCATGGTACTCTTATGCTTGGAGCACATCTTTGTGGCCAAGACTCTGATGTCCCCATGGCATTCCTCTGCCCCCTCTCAAAATCCAGGGCTCATAACGATCCTCCACATTATTATTAGGAGCAGCAGCTTGGTTCTCACAGCTGCTAGCAGCTCCAGAGGATGAATTCAAGATGAATGTGACACCACCTCAATAGATGACTAAGCTATCTGCTGCACTCAGTACCATCAGCAAAGTCTCCTCAGGGATAAAGACAACTGTCCCTTCTATGTAAAAAAAGTATCCATAAGGCTAGTTCTTACAGGCCATAGTGTGCTCGTTCTGGGCTTAGAATGCTGAGCCAGGGATTTTCCCTTCCTTTTCCCAATTCAGAGGATAGGGCAAGGCCACTGCCATCTCGGACATACTCCAAACTACACACACCAGCTCCACTTGTTTAACCTTTTTACTGAATATGCAAAAACCTTTAAGTGTCAAAGTTCACTATACCACAGACGTTTACTGCAGCCCTGCAGACTGAAGCAACAGACATACAGTAGCAGACCATGCACACCTTCTGTCTCTATACTCATTTCCTTGGTGCCCCAATTTCTTCCTATGGTTTTCAGTACCATCTTTATGCTGGTAACTTAGATTTACCTCTCTACATGAGAAATTGTTGTTACTGCATGGCTGTCCCACTGCCATCTGAAACTGCACATGGCCAAGATGGACCTTCTTTTCTTTCCCCTAAACCTACCTTCTCTATTTCTGTGGATAACACCTTCATCCTCCCTGTCTCCTCAGCTCACAAACTTGGGGTCATCTTTGACTCTTCTCCTTTTCTTTCTGCACATAGCCAACAGATAGCTAAAACCTCTTGGTTCTCTCTCTATAACATCAGCAAAATTCATCCCTTCCTCTTGGAACATACTACCAAGAAACTTATCCACACTCTCAACACTTCTCGTCTAGATTATTGCAACTTGATCCTCGCTGATCTCCCACTGGATCATCTCTCCCTTCAATCTATTCAAAACTCAGATACAGGGCTAATCTTCAGCTAGTGTCACTATGCACACATAATCTCTCTTCTCAAGTCACTTCAAGATTCTCTATCCATTTCTGCATACAGTTCAAACTTCTGCTGACCTACAAGTGTAGAACTGGAGGATTAGCCTAATGCTTAAAACAGTGGGCTAGCACTGAGGGAAGCCAGATATGAATCCCACTGCTGCTCCTTGTGATCTTAGCCAAATCACTTAACCCTCCGTTGCCTCAGGTACAAACTTAGGGGCATGTTTACTAAACTGCAGCAGAATATCGTGCTTTCCTACCATGCTGGACCCCAGCGGCCATAGTAGACACAAGGGGCTATGCTGCTATAGCCATGCTAATTGCATCACTGGCACGGTAGTAGCGAAAGGTTGGCCATAATGCATGCGCACAGTGCATGCTGTCATACTGTGCATCAGGGAAATGAAAGCTACAGGTGCGGTAATAGGGCAGCAGGGGTCAAAGGATACACTGTGGACAATAGGAATTGTGCCCCAAGCAGACATACAGGAAGTCATCAACTGGTCAGTTCAGAATACAGAGGGCTGACCCAGATTGTGTTCAAATACCAGCACAGCTCAGAACACAGGGGCTAATTACAAGAGAGTAGGACAAGCAAATCAGCAAAGCAGACATGCAGAGAGTATGTGCAGCATCCCTAACTGTAGGAACAAGGGTGTAAATGTGGCATCTGGAGATGCAGGGGGCCTTGAATGTGATCAGGCGGGTGTCCACACTATTTACCATGGGGACAGGGATATGAACCCCTCACTCTGAGGCCCCAAGGGTGCCTATTCACTTAGGCTAGCAAAGAAGGAGACCTCCAACACTGGAGGTCCACATTCAGAAGTATTATGTAGCTGCTCAGAGCTGGTAGCTTTCTGGCCCATTCTGCCTTGGTGAGGGTGAGAGGCCATATGCTAATAGGAGCATGGGCCCTCCCCCCCCCCCCCAGTGCATGTCTGCACTGCAAGAAGCCCCACCCCCATGCAGGGGAGGAAGGGGTCGGATGGCTCTTTTGATGTCACGCCATCATATTGCTAGTAAGTGTATCACCTAATTTACATGCCTCTGCCCCCACTGTTCCCTGCTGGCTCTAAGTCTGGCTATGAGGCCAGCACTGACTGTAGCATGGAGCACAAGCCCTTCTCCCAATACCTCCACAGCAGCCAACACCAGGAGCCCTCTGACGTCTACTGTATTACTTGCATATAAAGACCATGAACAGCAGTCGGTCAGGACAGCATTTCATGTGTCTGTTTGCCCACTGTCCCAGCAGGGTCATCCCTGACCTGTAGGCCCTGCTTTTGTGGCTCTCAGGCTGTTGTAGTCCACTGCCATGCCAGCTGTACCATGTTACCCCTTCAAATCAGTGCCCTAGGTAGGTGCCTTGTTAATCTGTTCACATCTCCTTTTGTCCCTATCCCTTCTTATATGTTTGCTCTACTTCTGCGCTTTGTATTTCCTAACATTCACCTCTGAATCGTGTGGCCAGAGCGTTTGAGCATGGCACGTGCAGCTAGCACTTGGTCAGAGGCTGGCATTACCTACATCCATACTTGTGCCATGTTGTGCAGCTAGCATGCGACTAACACAACAACCCCACCAGATGCCCTCATTCTGCCCTGTCTCTGCCTTAAACCTGCCTATTCGTGCACTGCTCGGTTAGCGTGGGATTTTTTGCACTGTCAGCTTTGGGCCATGGGCTCCTTGCTATTGCACAACCCAAATGCACGCCAACCACATGCTAAACCCTGGCTACCAGCTAATGCACTTTAGGAAACATGCCACCTTAGACTGTAAGCCCTCAGGTGACAGGAAAATTCCTACGAATCTGAATGTAGCTCTCCTTAAACTTCTGAAAAAGGTGTGAGCTAAATCCAAACTAAAATTATTTACTCTGCAACTCCTCATTATCTCTCCCTTCAACCCTCTGAGGGAACTCCACTAATCTGGCAAATGGTTCTTATCTGTGCTTTTCTCTTCTATTGTAAATTCGGGACTGTTTCCATGTTGCTGCACTGTATGCCTGCAATAGACTACCTGAATCAGTATGTCAGGCCTCATCTCAGGCTATTCAAATCAAGGTCAAAAATCAACTTCTTCGAATTTGCTTTTGGATTCTAACCCCCCCTCCCCCCCCACACACACACCTTATTCTCCTGTTTAATTCCCATGTGTCTTAATAAAATAAATAAATAAATGTCCTTCTAGAACCATCCTATGGGGATTACTCCGGTTTGGATATCCATCCCCGCAAAATGCTATGGTGCTGATTTCACAAACAGAGCTTCCCACACGTACAGGCAAGATGTGCGGGGAGCTCTGTTCCCGGGTGGGAGGGGGTGGGCTGTAGGAAGAGCAAGGACGGGGAGTGGACCCAGACATACAGGACCGATTCAGGTGTCGGCCCTATTCGTCACCCTAGATGGTGGCAAAGGATGGATCAGGATTCAGACAAAGGGGGTTCCCCACAGCTCAACCCTGGCCACGGCAGGCCCGATCGGGGGTTTGGCGGCAGGGAAAACGACTTAGCTGTGATTGCTGGGGATTGTGGTTCCTGCATGGAGCTACGGTGCCATGGCAATGGGATGCCATGGCACCACGGCTCCATGCAGGAGCCTGGTTGGGCTAGCCGGGGAAGTGCCTGTTCATCATGGGTGCCTGAATCGGGGCACATCCAGGACATCCAGGCCCTAAGCCATGATTCTGTTCCCGTGGGGCCATCTAGCCCCCATGGGAGCAGAATCATGTGCATCTTCGGACCGTTCAGATTTCTGGACGTCTGGACTGCCCAGATATGCACCTACGGAACTGACCTTCACCTGTCTGTCTTGAATAGCTCTGTGGAGCAGGGACTGTCTCTTATGTGTTTATGTACAGCGCTGCACATGACCTGTAGCGCTATTCAATGATGATTAGTAAAGTAGTAACAGTAGTTCATGTCAACAAGCATACTTTATCACCAGTTAGCATTTTATGAGGACAGTCATGTACATAAACTGCATATATGCATATTAATGGCTTTATAAAGTTATTTATTTATTTAACAGGTTTTTTTTATACCTCCTTATCGTTAATTCAAAGCAGTTTACATAGAACCACATGCAACATGGATAAAGTTACCTTCTTAACACTGCTGAATTTTTTTTAAGTATGTATATATTTAACATGGCATCAAAAGTGCTCTTTGAATAGTAGGCGGACACATATTTATTTATGCCATCTCTAGAGCAGGCATAAATATACATGTGTATTTGCCACTGCTGGCTGCACATATAAGCAGTATATTTTGAAGGGTGAGCATACAACATACTTTTCTTTTCCAAAATCACCTTTGTGCACATATTCCAGACGCATCCACATATATCGCTAGTTCTAAATAGCCTCTACCTGGCATTGCTTTTGAATTGATATGAAGGTTAAAACGTGACTTTGTGCTTGAAAAACCTGAAAGTTCCTAAACTATAGTAGGACAATGTCCCTTTAAAGCTGACCATGCCTATCTTTTCTTTGCAAAAAACAGACTACTGAAGCATCATACAGTTTGAGATGCCATCTAACCTTTGAAAATAATAGTAATCATATGTCGTGTGCTGCTAGGATGCACAAAGGGCTGGAAGACAATGTGACATATGCATGACATCATTGCTTGTTTCAATACATGCAAACCAAAATTAGTTATGCAAATGGTTGTTCAATGATCATTGCATCATGCAGAAAAGATTGTTACTAGGCAGCAGAACTCTGCAGGCACTTCCATAAATTGACATGAGGTTGCTAACTAGGTACAGGAGCGAATAAGCTCCATGTCATAAGAGACAGGCTCATCCATATCCTGTGGTTGCCTCTCTCCAATTGATTTGTAGTTTTATCTTTCCAAGAGAAGTTGGACTTAGAAGACCACAGATACAAGGGAGTAAAACCAGAACTGACAGATACTGTGCCATACTACATAATCTAAATTGTCCACAAAGTCCCACCTTGCACACTGTATGACCACTTTAAGGTCATAAATTGGGCAGTAAGTGTAATATAAGTCAGCATTTCCCAATCCTTTCAAGTCCAAGTCACACCTAAATTAACAAAAGTACTATGTAGCACATCAAGTTCCACGGAACAGGAAGTATGGATGGAAAGAGGATTCATATCGCCAAAGACTGGAGATAACACAGATATTGGAAGGACTCAAAGAAGGATGTTCAGAAAGGGGAAAAGACAATGCTACTGCTATGTGCTGCACAAAGCAGGGGCCAGCTATCTATACCCTGCATGCTCTCTGCTGATTTCCAGACACCAGAGCTCATACTGTAGCTAGGAAGAAGAGGCATGTGTAATTATGCACGTGCATAGAGAGAACTCCTGCATGTTTATGACACACCACTGGTGTCTGTTGCTGTGAGATGCTGACAGCAGAGCTCAAGGTTCTAGTGGACTAAGGCATCAGATCAAACAGTGATGACTTTCTTGTGGCACACCTGATCAGTTCTGGAGGCACGCCACTGCTTTGTGCTGTGGCACATACGTTGGTAAAAACGGATATAAGCCATAATCTTTCCAAAAATAAAAAAAAAGCATAACAGAAGGCAATGCAGAAGCTATGTTGTTCTTTTTTTTTTTTTTTTTTTTTAATTTATTTATTTTGCTTTTACAACCAACACTACACACAAAAACAATAAACATCAAAGCATACAGAAAACAAACCAACCCTCCCCTCCCTCCCACCCTCCCCGGCTCTTTGCAAGTGGGCATAAACACATGCTTCCAAAGTATGGTGACAGGCAACAACAACTTAAGACCTGGATCTGGCCAGATAATCGTCCAACGGCGCCCATTTCTCTACAGCGGGCGGCCGACTCCCACTGTGGTGAACCTTGTTGTATGTTTTCTCAAAACTAGCATATAAACATAAGGAATTCCACCACACATTCCAATCCAAAACATTTAGGCACTTCCAATTTCGAAAAATGATTTGTAAAGCAGTTGTTAGCATAAAATTTAATAAAAAGCAATTGCTCTTGGGAAGTGACAGGGAGCTCGCTGCCGCACGCAAACATATAATATTCCATGTCAACGGGGCAGAGAATTGCAATATTGTCTGAATTCTATTCCAAACAGGAACCCAAAATTTACGGATTCCGGAACACTCCAGCACCATGTGTGACAAGGTGCCCGGCTTCTCTTTACAGGTCCAACACCTCCCCAGAGACTGTTTATCCCATTTAGATAGTTTAATAGGGGTAATGTAGACTCGATGTAAAAAGAAGAAAGCCGATTGCGTAAGCGCTGCTGATCTAGAAACTCTGGTAATAGACCCCCAGAGTTTTAGCCACGCACCTGGGGTAATCTCAGACCCCAAGTCTTTCTCCCAGACTTTACAAAGGCCTACCAGTGACCTTGCAGAACAGTCTCTAATAAAGGCATACAAAGTAGAAATTGCCTTAGGCTGATCTGCAACCTGACTGACCCTGTCTAACAGGTAACAGGAATCTGGCAGGGCAACAATGTCAACACCCGCGGATTGTATGCAATGCTTCAATTGGAGCCATTGGAAAAAGCACGCTTTCGGTAGTGAGAATTCTCTCCTCAGCATGGCAAACTCTTTCCACCGACCCTCAAGCAATACCTGACCCAATGTCCAAATGCCGCACTTCTGCCAGGCTCTCCAAGCAAAAGTATTTCTGTTAATCTTAAACATTGGGTTCCTCCATAGCGGCGAAGCTTTAGAGGGAGGGTTACCCTTCCTTGCCAATGCCGCCACCGTCAAGTATGCCTCCTGGGTGTTTACGATTACCCCCAATTCCCCAGTAGGATCTAACATTTTTGCGCCAAGGAGCGCCTGTATTGGGTAGGGGGAAACCAAACGGGCTTCAACCTCTAACCAAATAGGTTTTTGTACCAATTCCACAGGCTGAGACCAGAACGCTCCTTGCCTCAAAATTGCTGCAAGATGATAATGAAAAAAGTCTGGAAAGGCTACTCCACCCTTGTCCTTAGATAATTTTAATTTATAAAGCGCAATTCTAGGGGGCTTCCCTTTCCACAAAAAACTGAGCAAAACACGCTCCAAGGATTTATACATCGACTGAGGCCATAACAGTGGGAGCATACCCAAGATATAGTTAATTTTGGGCATAATTGTCATTTTTATTGTTTCCAGTCTTCCCCACCAGGAAAGGTGAAGGGGGGACCAGCTCAAAACCAGCTTTTTTACCTTCTCATATAACAGTTTGTAATTAACTCGAATGGACTGCTCGATTGAGGCACAGAAGAGAGCTCCTAAATACTTAATGGGGCCAGATTCCCACTGAAAAGGGAAAGCTGCCATAGAGGCTGCCGTAACCAAACTGTTTAAGGGGAAGGCAACCGATTTACTCCAGTTAATCTTATAGCCAGAGACCGCTGAGTACAGCTCGATTAATTTCAGAATTGCATCAACTGACGCAGGCTGGGTAAAAAGCAAAAGATCGTCAGCATACGCCGAAAGCTTGACAGACATATCACCTATTTCTACGCCTCTAATAAGAGGAGATTGTCTAATAGCCAGGTTTAGTGGTTCTAGTGCCAAATTAAAGAGGAGAGGGGAGAGGGGGCAACCCTGCCGGGTGCCCCTATGTAAGGTAAACCTTTGTGAAAGCAAACCATTCGCAAATATACGTGCAATCGGTTTAAAGTACAAGACTCTCAACATGCGGAGAAAGGACGGGCCAAACCCAAACCATTCAAGAACTTTAAACAAAAAGGACCACTCCAGTCTATCAAATGCCTTTTCCGCGTCAAGCGCTAAACCCACCAGCGGAAACTCCAAAGAATTGGCCTTAAGGATCAAGTTACAAAATAGTCGAGCATTATCCGCAGTAGAACGACCTGGGATAAAACCACACTGGTCCGGATGGATTAAACCTTGGAGTACCCGTGATAAACGCCGCGCCAAGACCGCTGCATAGATCTTATAGTCTGCATTCAAGAGGGATATGGGACGGTAATTACCAACTGCTGTGGGATCTCTACCCGGCTTCTCAAGAACCACTATGGTTGCCTCCGAAAAGCGCCCGGTATCCGCCGGAACCTCTTGCAGAGACTGAAAATATTGTGTCATCCAAGGAGCTAACTCCTGGCTGAAAGTTTTGTAAAACTCATTCGGAATGCCGTCCGGCCCAGCAGCCTTTCCCATAGCTAGAGACCGAATAGCCAGCTGAATTTACGCCTCTCCCAAGGGGGCATCCAACTCCTCAATCTGGCTGGCAGTTAACACCGGGTGAACTATACGGCTCAGAAACTCAGCCATCTGTACTTGAGAAGCAGACGCCTCTGAGTCATACAATGCGGCTTAAAACTTGGAAAAAGTTTCTAAAATTTGCTCGCTATTGTTAAAACTATGCTGTTTGTCATCCACAAGCCTCGCTATATGAGTTCTATTCCGTTTACCTTTCAACAATGAAGCTAATGTTCTGCCGGCTTTATTTTGTTCAATATGATATCGCGACTGCTGCAGGCGCATGACTTGCTCCACTTCGGAGCTCAGTATTGTGTTAAATTGATAACGCAACTGCTGTAATCGCACTAGAATATATCCCTCCGGCTTTTTATACCAGAGCCGCTCCCCAGCCTTAATTTGTTCGTCTAAAGACCTGAGCTGCATTTTCCTCCGATTAGCTTCCTTAATGGAGTAGCTAGTAATCGTAGCCCTCATGGCCGCTTTAAAAGCCTCCCACCATGCCCATCCCGCTGTATCCGAAAGCGCATTGGTAGCAAAATACTCCGCTACTGTCGTTCTCATAACCTGGCAGAATTCGTCCTCTGCTAAAAAGGATCTTCTAAAGGACCACACCCCCGTGCCCTTAGTACCACCCAAGGGTTGGAGAGCTAAGGTAATAGCAGAATGATCGGAGATATGCCTGGCCTCTATAGTTACTGAATCTATTTTCTCCACTAAAATCTTGGAAACAAGGAAGTAATCAATACGAGACAGGGAATTATGAGGAGGTGAAAAAAAGGTGAAGTCTCTTTCAGTAGGGTGAAGCATTCTCCAAGCATCTACTAAACCAACCGACTCCATACACGCTTTAAGTGTCGTGCTAGCCCTTGAATGACGTTCTTTTTGGCTGGGACTACGGTCCAAAAGAGGATCCAACGCCATGTTGAAGTCTCCACCCACTATCAAACATGCCTGCGCTTCTTCCTGTACTTTAGCGGTGAGCATTTGGAAAAAACTTGGGTCATCTATATTAGGGGCATAGACGTTAAATACTGCTAGCTTCAAACCATTAACTAGCAGCTTGACCATTGCCCATCTGCCTTCCAAGCCATTTTTTGTCCCCACAATTTCCACTCCAAGTGAGCTACGCATTAGAATGGCTACGCCATTTTTTTTCCGCACTGCCGGAGCGTGCCCAACCAGCTCATAGTAACCTCCACCCAATTTCCTAGACTCAAAAGTATTTAAATGTGTTTCTTGGAGTAAAAGGATATCTATACGGTGCTTTTTACTATAACTTAGAATCTTCTTCCTTTTAATAGGGTTCTGAATGCCCTTGACATTCAGGGACATCACTTTCAACCCACTCGGCCCGGACGCCATCAGTGCGCCATCATTGTTACCATATGTCTGCCAGATTCCCACACAATATAATAATCAACCCATATTACATTTGCCCAACTTGCAAAGAGCCGACCCCAGCCCCAAAGAGGACCAAAACCCACCCCTAGGTGAGACAGTACGGCTCATATGGCCCCCGGTCAACCTGTTACTCGACACAAGATGTTAAGGCCACCAACCACCCGCACCACGCCACTCCTAGCAAGGGAGAGGAGCACGCCGTAGGCCATGCTCTGATACCCCGTCTGCCCCCCAATTAGGAATCTATTCGCCAACGAAGCCCGCCCTCCCCCCAGGTGCCTACAAAAGGGACAACCACATTCCCATCCACACTAACATAAGAATACAAATCCAATATATGGCCATATTGTACATGAAACCCAAGGAAAAGAAAGAGACTATACTGATGCAGAGGACGCCTCCGGAATACCCACAAAAAGGCTCCCTTGCCACAAGTATAGTGTCACAGGCACTAGACATCGACAGTCCAGTCACTTGCAAAATTAGTGGAACTGTCCTTTACAGTCAATTCATCTGGAGCGCCTCCTGATCTTCTATAAACGCTGCCAGGGACTTGGGGTCCTCGAAGGTCTTCGTTGAGTTGTTTAAGGTCACCTTGAAGCGCGCAGGGTAAAACAGCCCATATCGGGCTTGCAACTTTTGCAGTCTGGGTCGCAGGGCAAGAAATTGCATTCTCTTCTCAACCGTGCTTTTGCTATAGTCCGGATAAAAAGAAAGCCGATGCCCCTCGTACTGCAACGGAGTGGCAGCTCTCGCCGCCGCCATGATTTGTGATACTTGTTGGAATCGCAGCACACAGAGGATCATAGGCCGAGGCTTTCCCTCACGCACTTCTCTTTGAGAAGGGACCCTATGAGCTCTTTCAATCTCAAACGCTCTTCGAAATTCAATCTTGAGCAACTTGGGTAGCCAGGCTTCCAAAAAAGTCACTGGATCATTCCCCTCCGCACCTTCGGGGATACCAATTATCCGAATGTTGTTCCGCCGGGCCCTATTACTCATGTCCTCCACCACGCGTTCCAATTTCTCAACCCGTCTTGCGGCTTGCCTCGCTTCCACCAAACTATTCTCCTGCGCAACAACTCTGACTTCAATTTTTTCCATTCATGAAGTTAGGACCTCCAAAGAGCATCGCACCTCCTTAAGGTCCGCCTGGACCATAGATAGGGTTTCCCCACTGTTTTCCACCAGTACCCGCACTGACCTGATCTCCTTCAAAAGCTCCTGAAAGCCCTCCGGAGCCTCCTTCTGCGACGCCATTTTAAGCGGAGATAGGGGATCAGATTTTGCTCTCTTTGACCCGGTATTTGGCGTTCCCGTGAAATCCAGTCGTGTCTGTTTGGAGTTGGCCATACCAGGCACCTCGTAGCGACCACCACACGAGCCAGGCTCTACTTTGGCGTTGGTAACAATGCTGGTTTAAGACAGGTTCGCGGGAGAAGCGCTTTCACGCGGCCATCTTGTCCGCAGCTGGCTCCGCCTCCCCTATGTTGTTCTTTTTAATTAATGAAAAACAGAAATCGGCACACGATTTGCTGCGAAAATATGCAGGTTTGTGCATACAGTTTTCAAATGTACAAACATTGACCCACCAAGAAAATTTGCTGAGTTAAACTATATCATCTTTTGCTGAACACCAAAGAGAAAGATTGTCTGGGATTTCAGCTGCATTGTCTCAGGTGAAGATTATCCACCACTGAAAATCTAACTACTAATATGTGCCATCAACAGGATGTTATATCTTACCTGGGGCCTCCAGTTGCCTTCTAACAAAAACCATTGTTAAAAGAAAAGAAAAGAATAGAAAGATCTTTAAGCAGTCCACCTGCAATTGGCTCTTCCCCTTCAGTTCAAGTATTCTATAGATGCTGGTCGTTTATACACTCAGGCCCTGTCTCGTGTAGCTGAAAACAAGAGTGGAAAGAAAATGGCCATCTGATCTTTTGCTGATGTCAGTTTTACTGAGCTCTGAAGTTTGTTATCATGAGTTTAATGATTGGAGCGGTGGGGGAGGGGAATATTATGCAATACTTAATGTTAGAAGTGTTTGTGGGTCATTGCACACCTTTCTTTACTAACACTCATTTTACTATAACACACGACACTACAGTACTTGATGCCCAGTAGGAAGGTTTCCTTATACGTCATTAAGATGTGAGCAATGTCCTACTAGGTGACTCCTTTGTTGAATTTTTCTCTTAAAGGCTTTATGCCTTTTTATTTTGGATCCAGTGACCTGTAAACCTGTAAAGTAAGTTTTCAATAAATCAACATTATGTAGACTTGTGGACTTGGATTCAGTTCTGAGCATTAACATGCCCTTAAGCAATACGGTTGCCTTGATATCTGGTTACACCTGCCTTCCCTCCTCATACCCTTAAGAAATATGGTTGCTTCAATATCTTGTTACACCCAGCGTTTCCTCCACATTCTCTGAAGAAACATGCATGCCTTAATACATGATAATATCCAAGCTTCCATCTATACATCCTTAAGAAACAATGCTATACTCAACATTCAAACTATGTTTTTTAATTGATTTCCAGTGATATCTATTTGGAATGTATATGGTTCAGTAGACTTTATATCTGCGTCTTCTGCTAAAAAGTACAGTTAAAAATCATGACATAAAAGTTAATTTAAAAGACTGCCATTCTGTTTCTGGTATATGTTATTGAAAAACCTTATCACTTAATGGTAACTAATTAAACTGCAGCATTAGATGAGTGCCTGTGCTCATTAAATTTCACAATTTAACTTCTATAAATGTATTTCTTATAAAAAAGATTCTGATTGATATACGGTATTAACAGAATTTAATGGATTATATTGATATGCACACATTGCTGTCCTCTTTTTAACTTCCTTTACATTTTTAGTTTTGACCTGTCTACATTTTTTTATAAGTGTTCTTGTTGTTAAGTGTCGTTGAGTCTATCGGGTATGTTTACTAAACCTTCTTAACGTGCGCGATGTGCAATTATCACGCGCTAAGGTACGTTAGCATGCAATAATGATGCTTTATGGGGCACAAATGTGCCCTAGCGTGCGCTAACGCGCGCAGAGGCGCAAACGAGCACTGAAGGTGGGGAAAGGCTCCCGGAGGGCGGAGGAAGGCTCCCCAGGGGCGGAGAGAAGGGGTCAATGGGTGGAGAGTGGGAGGGGAGTGGCTCCCCGCACACTAACGATGTGAAATTCGAGACCAAAAATAATGCAAGTGAAAACCTCGCGTTAGAGCTGATTTAAAAGGAAGAGAAACCATTTCTGTCAGCAATGTACAGCAAAACCAGGGAAAACTACAAAAAAGTGATAAGTGTGATACATGTGCACGGAACAAAAGTACAAATGAACATTGAAAAGGACCCCAACAAAATATACAAAAAACATAACCAAGCTGGGCAATAGTGATAGTAATGGGAAACATCAAAAAACACTCCCAAGAAAGCCCCCCCCCCATACAAGGTGAATGATCCCACAGTGAAATAGCACTGATCAGGGTTTCCCTCTCCATTGGACAGGTTTCCTATGGCATGCACATGTTCCACAACAGCAGGGCGGGCATGTCGGAATGGGCAACTGGACAGATGCTGGGAAAGGGGATACAGAGGGCTGCAGGCGGCACATGCTATGGTGCAGCTGGGGCACAGTGCGGACTAGGCAGATGCCTAGGTGGCACTTAGGAATGCTGAAACTGTACAGCAGCCAGACAGCAACTGATGAGGGCCCAACATGGGCACGAGAGTGTTTATCACAGTGTCACAGAGGATAGTACCCAGCAGGAACTTCCAAGGGCACAGAACATTGGCAGGCGGTGTTGGGGGAAGCGTGGACATCTATGCAGGCACCCCTACCCCAGAACACGCACCATAGGCAGCCGCCTACCTGCACACTGGATGGCTTGGGAATGCACACCACCAGCAGAAGGGCATGTCAGCATGGTGGCAGAGAGGTACTGGTGGTGGAGGGGGGCAGTGGCAGCTGCCCAGAGCAGACCATGGCCTAGCCCTGTGTAGGTGGGTGCCATGCACTGCAACAGACAGGCCCTGCCGGACAAACAGTCATGGTATCACCAGGGCATGCACTGTCTCTGTGGCAACACGGTGCTGCAGTGCACACAACCAGTGTGTTAGGAAGCAGAAGGTCACAGGTTCAAGTCCCAGCTATGGTGCCTACTAACCCAGTCCCCATATTTTCCCCACTACTACAACATGCTAATACAGACAGAACCTTTATTGCAGATGATGTAAACATGCCCAAAACACCTACATTTTACCCTACAGAGCAAAGACACCATGAACAGGCACATTACCTAGAGCAGAGTCTCGCAAATGCAGTCCTGGAGGGCCAAACACCATTCAGGTTCCATGCTGCCTCTAATAAAGATGCCTGTGCTGCATATCTATGCACCACCCCCATGGTATGCAGATGTATCTCATGCATATTCATGAGGGACAGCATGAAAACCCGAATAGTGTTTGGCATACCAGGACTGGAGTTGGGATCCTCTGCCGTAAAGCAGCAGCCAACACGGGCAGACACACCCACACCCACAGGCTCCATTAGCCAATGCCTCCTGGAGAGGCAGGACATTGCGCCCTGCGTGCATCTCCCAATACTAGCACTTGCATACCTTAGCAATGCCATCCTACACCTGGGAATACGGTACACAGCTATCAAACGTTTGCTATGATTACTGACAGATAGCAATTCCTACCTTAAGCACAGTTTGCTGATTGAGCTCCATCATAGCAACCTTTCTGATGTCTGTGGAGTGTGCTTCAGGTCTGGTCTCTGACAGTGTTTACCACCCTGAGGAGTGACCCCCAACAGTATTGCGTACCATATCCATGCCTGCACTGTGCCCAGGACTGGTGTGGTGGCCAGGGCTGCTAAACACCTCTATAGTAGCACAATGCTGGCATAGGTGTGGGAGTGTGTGTCTGTCTATCCAGTGTGTGGTGGCTGCAAACACCCTCCACAGCCCACACTGCCAGCACTGTTGCCAGTATTGGCCTGCCAATGTGCATAATGAGGAGCAAGGTACCATGGGTATAGCCCGGACAGGGTGGCCTGGCCAGGATGCATCTGCACAGGGCACTGGCTGGGACATTGTAGTGCCCGGCCACCACCTGCACAGACAGGGTGGCCACAGCATGTTCTGCTGGGGATCACTCTCACCCTGACTGAGCAGTGACCACGGCATGGCTAGGCTCCCCCATAGTGCTATGTAGCATTTCTTTCATGTGATGTTTATGGGTTCCTCTTTGGGGTCCAGTCACTGACTTATCTGCTTGGTGTAGGCTGACATCCCAGTTCTGGGTGCATGCATTTCCACCAGGAACATGCACTATGGACTAGCTAGCAGACTGTCTCTAGCTGGTATGTGTCTTGATGGAATGCCTTGCAGGGTGCAGCGGCTGAAGGTTTGCTGCAGGAGAATATCAGATAGTGGTGGGGTGCAGATTAGCATATCCAGGCCTTATGTCTGTCTGCTATTGCGTTATGGATGTGTACAGAGCTGCATTGACTGCCCTGTAGGGTGTCTGTTCCCCAGCAGGACTGGGGTTGATGGTCCCTCTACTGCCACCATTGCAGGGAGGTAGAATGTGGATCTGTTGGTGGGAGACCTGTTTACCCCCCTCAGCCCTGGAGGAGGAGGAGGGTGGTGGTACATAATCCTCCTAGGGGTCCATAGGGGCTAAACCTGACTGAGACATACAGATATATCCAAGGTGTGTCTGCAGAAACTACCTATCTCACACATTAGCACTGCTGGGGATCTGCAGCATGGCCTATCTCTGCTGTGGACCTGGTGCTGGGCACCCCACCTCACCCTCAGGGTGAGTGCAGTACCTGCACAATGTGACGGTGTGTAGCTACTCTGTGCCAGTACCACACACGGTCAGTTCCCCCTACCAGGCCGAGGTGCTGTGGGGGTGCATACCCCATCTTGTGATCATCTGTAGACTGCTGATTTGCATGTGCAGTGCATCATGGGTATGGGTGGGTTAACCCTATCCTGGTGACCACAGCAGACTGTTTGTGTGGTGACGTGCAGTCCTTCTGCAGCCAGCCAGGGGTTTGCTGACAGCTATGGAGCTGTAGCCCACTGGTTATTTCACTATTTGTGGAGCCAGAGGTCATGGGTTCAAACCCACAGTAGGGGTTCTTTGATAGGGCTGTCCAAAGCATTGTCTTTTTTTAATGTACATTAGTGCTGCCAGCAAAACACCCTCAGGGTACTGTAACCATAAGGTGCCTCAGGTTACGGCACGTGAGGGTGTGTTTGCTGGCAGCAATAAATAAAATACCTCAGGAAGCAATACTCAAATGTCACAGCTGATGCCTCAGCCAGCCTTATGCATTAGGCACACTGGGGGATCAAACTCAAGACCCCTGTATCATCAGTCAGTGTATTAACCATTGTGCTACACTTCTGTTTCTATGTTTGGATGTCTGTGTGCCTACTTAAGATTACCGTGCGGTAACGAGCTTAGCAGTGCTTTGCCCGATGATGTGCGCAGCAGCGAGCGTTATCGCACGCTAATCCCGTTTTGCTACTTTAAACTGAAACGCCCACTCCTTAAATGGCATCCTGTACACTAACGCTGGGCGCACATTAAGAGGGTTTAGTAAACATACCCCTATGTCAACTCATGGCGACCCTGTGGATTGTTGTCCTAAATTATGTATGATCTCCAGTCAGTCAGCTAATTGTTGATAGAGTGGCATCTATAAGTACTTTTATTGTACTGATCCATCGCAATGCTGGTCTTCCTCTTTTGTGTTGATTTTCAACGTTGTCAAACATAATGTCTTTCTCTAATGATCTTTCTCTTCGCATGATGTGCCCAAAGTATAAAAATCAAAGTCTTGTCATTTGAGCCTTCAAGGAAAGCTTAGGTTTGTTCTCCTCCAGTACCAATTGATTGGTTCTTTGGGTAGTCCATGGTATACACAGTATTCTTCACTATCACCATAATTCAAAGACATTGATTTACTTTCTATCTTGATTCTTCACTGTCCAACTTTGCATCTATGAGGGGTTCCTGATAAGTCTTTGACCTTCCCTATTTCCCCTTCTTTTTTACTAAAAATAACTATATCATGTCGAATGAGGATGGTCAGTGTGACGCCAATTTTTAAAAAGGGTTCCAGGGGAGATCCGGGAAACTACAGACTGGTGAGCCTGACATCAGTACCCGGAAAAATGGTACAAACCATTATAAAGAACAAAAAAATTGTAGATAGTCATCGCTTAATGGTAGATAGCCAACATGGCTTTAGCCAAGGAAGGTCTTGTGTTACTAATCTGTTATGTTTTTTTGAAGGTGTGAATAAACAGGTAGACAAAGGTGAGTCAGTTGATATAGTGTATCTAGATTTTCAGAAAGCAATTGACAAGGTCCCTCATGAGAGACTCTTAGGGGTATGTGGAGAGAGGGCGGAGAGAAGGGGTCAATGGGCGGAGTGTGGCGGGGAGAGGCTCCATTCACACTAACGCACTGATCTGAAGAGCTGAATCCTAACGCGATTGAAAACCTGCCGTTAGATGCACATTTTCAGGGGAGAGAAACCATCTAAGTGTCAGCAATGTACAGCATAGGCAGGGAAACCTACAAAAAGTGATGTGTGATACATGTGCACAGAACAAAAGGGCACATAAACATTGAAAATGACCTCAACAAACTGGAAAAAAACCTAACCAAGCTGGCCAATAGTGATAATATTGGGAAACAGCAAAAAACACTACCGAGAAAGCTCCCAAAAAAAGATATTAAGCATCGAAGGGTCTATGCTCTGTCTCCCGACAAGGTGAATGATCCCACAGTGAAATAGCACTGATCAGGGCTTTCCCTTGTTATTGAACAGGTGTCCTATGGCGTGCACATGTCCCGCAACAGCAGGGTGGGCATGTCGGAACAGGCAACTGGACAGATGCCGTAAAAGGGGATACAGAGGGCCGCAGGTGGCACATGCTGTGGTGCAGCTGGGCCACAGTGCGGACTAGAGTGATGCCTAGGTGGCCCATACAAATGCTGAAACAGCAGAGCATCCAGACAGCAAATGATGAAGGCCCAACATGGGCACGACTGTGTTTCCCAGAGTGTCACAGGGGATAGTACCCAGCAGCTACCCTGAAGGGCACAGAACAGTGGCAGGCGGTGCTGGGGGGAAGCGTGGACGTAAATGCAGGCACCCCTACCCCAGAACCCGCACCATAGGCAGCCGCCTACCCGCACACTGGATGGCCTGAGACTGCGCACCACCAGCACCACCAGCAGAAGGGCATGGCAGCATGGTGGTGGAGGGGTGCTGGTGGCGGAGGAGGCAGCAGCATCTGGCTGCAGCAGACCATGGCCTAGCCCCGTTTAGGTGGGTGCTGTGCACTGCAACAGACAGGCTCCATCTGACAAACAGTCATGGTATCTCCAGGGAATAAACTATCCCTGTGGCAACAGTGTGGTGCAGTACGCACAGCCAGTGTGCTCAGGAGCAGAAGGTTACAGGTTTAAGTCCCAGCTGTGGTTCCTGCCAACCCTGTCCCCATATTTTACCAAGTAATAAACCATCATAAGAAAGACAGAACCTTTATTGCAGATAGAATAAACATGCCTGAGACACCTACATTTCACCCTACAGAGCACAGACGCAATAAACATGTGCAATACCTCGTGTAGAGTTTCCCAAATGCAGTCCTGGAGGGCTAAACACCATTCAGGTTCCATGCTGTCACTAATAAAGATGCCTGTGCTGCATTTCTATGTGCCGCTCCCATGGTATGCAGATATCTTCCATGCATATTCATCAGGGACAGCATGAAAACCCGAACAGTGTGTGGCCCACCAGGACCGGAGTTGGGAACCCCTGCCTTAGAGCAGCGGCCAACAGGGGCAGAAACACCCGCACCCACAGGCCCCATTATCCACAGCCTCCTGGACAGGTAGAATGTTGGGCCCTGCGTGCATCTCCCAAAACTAGCACTTGCATACCTTAGCAATGCCACCCTAAACCCGGGAATACGGTACACAGATATCAAAAGGTTGCTATGATTATTGGCACATAGCAATTCCTAAGTTTAGCACAATCTGCTCAGTGAGCTGTATCATACCAACCTCTCTGGTGTCTGTGGAGTGTGTGTGTCAGGTCTGGTATCTGACAGTGTCCACCACCCTGGGGAGTGACCCCAACAGTACTGCATACCATAGCCATGCCTGCACTGTGCCCAGGTCTGGTGTGGTGGCCAGGGCTGCCAAAAGCCTCTATAGTTGCACAATGCTGGCATAGGTGTGGGAGTGTGTGTCTGTCTATCCAGTGTGTGGTGGCTGCTAACACCTTCCTCAGCACACACTGCTTGCACTGGTGCCAGTGTTAGCCTGCCAATGTGCATAATGAGGAGCACAGTACTGTGGGTATAGCCTGGACAGGGTAGCCTGGCCTGGATGCATCTGCACAGGGCATAGGGCAATGGCTCGGACACTGTAGTGCCCAGCCACCACCTGCACGGACAGGGTGGCCACAGCATGTCCTGCTGTGAGGTCACTCTCACCCTGACTGTGCAGTGACCACGGCATGGCTGGGTTCCCCCATAGTGCTATACAGTGTTTCTCTTAAGTGATATATATGGGTTCTGTTTTCTGGGGCCCAATCACTAACTTATCTGCTTGGTGGGTGTGCTTGCATCCCAGTTTTGGGTGCACACATTTTCTCCAGGAACATGCACTATGGTCTAGCTAGCAGACTGTCTGCAGTTCATATGTGTGTGGCTGGAACACCTTGCAGGGTGCAGCGGCTGGTGATTCACTGTGCTTGCTGCTGTTGAATGTTAAATGGTGGTGGGGGGCAGTTGTGCATTTCCAGGACTACCGTCTGTCTGCCTGCCATTGCCTTATTTATAGATGCGTACAGATCTGCATTAACTGCGCTGTAGGGTGTCTATTCCCCAGCAGGACTGGGGTTGATGGTCTCCTCTACTGTCACCATTGCAGGGGGGGTAGAATGTGGATCTGTTGGTGGGAGATCCTGTCCCCTACCCTGAGCCACAGAGGGTGGGTTGGATAGTGGTACGTAATCCGCGTGTGGGTCCAAACACCCCCCCTTCACTTAAATCATGTGACCATGGCACCCACACAGGGTATGCACTTTTCTGGGTGCATCATAGTCCACAAGGGCTAGATGTGAAATACAGATCAACACAGGCATATCCTAGGGGTGTTTGCAAGGACTACCTATCACACATTGGCACTGATGGGGACCTGCAGCATAGTGTATCTCAGCAAAGCCAGGTGCTGCGAAAATGGTGCTGGGCACCCCACCTCACCCTCAGGGTGAGCACAGGACCCGCACACTGTGACGGTCTGTAGCTACTCTGTGCCGCTAACACACACCGTCGGCACCCTCTACCAGGCTGAGGTGCTGTGGGGTGCATACCCCATCTTGTGATCATCTGTAGACTGTTGATTTGCATGTGCTGTGCATCCTGGTAACCACAGCAGACAGGGTGGGGTGGGGTGGGGTGTTTGGACCCAGAGGTGGATTATGTACCACCTCCAAACCCACCCTACCCTCTGTGGCTCAGGGTGGGAAACAGGATCTCCCTCCAACAGATCCACATTCTACCTCCTTGCAATGGTGGCAGTAGAAGGGACCATCAACCCCAGTCCTGCTGGGGAAGAGACACCCTACAGCACAGTCAATGCAGATCTGTACACATCCATAATGCAACAGCAGACAGACAGTAGGCCTGGAAATGCTCAGCTGCCCCCACCACTATCTGACATTCCCCAGCAGCAAGCATCCAGCCACTGCACCCTGCAAGGTGTTCCAGCCAGACATATACTAGCTGCAGACAGTCTGCTAGCTAGCCCATAGTGCATGTCCCTGGAGGATATGCGTGTACCCAGAACTGGGATGTCAGCATACACACCAAGCAGATAAGTCAGTGATTGGGCCCCAAAAGAGAACCCATAAATATCACATGAAAATATCCAACATAGCACTATGGGGGAACCTAGCCATGCTGTGGTCACTGCTCAGTCAGGGTTAGAGTGACCTCCCAGCAGCACATGCTGTGGACACCCTGTCCGTGCAGGTGGTGGCCAGGCACTACAATGTCCGAGCCATTGCCCTATGCCCTGTGCAGATGCATCCTGGCCAGGCCACCCTGTCCGGGCTATACCCATGGTACCTTGCTCCTCATTATGCACATTGGCAGGCTGACACTGGCAACAGTGCAAGCATTGCGGGCTGAGGAATGTGTTGACAGCCACCACACACTGGGTAGACAGACACACACTCCCACACCTATGCCAGCATTGTGCAATTATAGAGGCTTTTGGCAGCCCTAGCCACTGCACCAGTCCTGGGCACAGTGCAGGTACGGCTATGGTACGCAATACTGTTGGGGTCACTCCCCAGGGTGGTAAACACTGTCAGACACCAGACCTGCAACACTTTCCACAGACATCAGAGAGGTTGCTATGATACAGCTCAATGAGCAGATTGTGCTTAACCTAGGGATTGCTATCTGCCAGTAATCATAGCAACCTTTTGATATATGTGTACCGTATTCCCAGGTTTAGGGTGGCAGTGCTATGGTATGCAAGTACTAGTATTGGGAGATGGTGCGGCACGCAGGGCCCAACATCCTGCCTCTCCAGGAGGCTTTGGATAATGGCGCCTGTGGGTGCGGGTGTTTCTTCCCCTGTTGGCCGCTGCTGTAGGGCAGAGGTTAACAACTCCAGTCCTGGTGGGCCAAACACTGTTCGGGTTTTCATGCTGTCCCTAATTAATATGCATGGATACATCTGCATACCATGGAGGCGGCCATAGAAATGCAGCACAGGCATCTTTATTAGGGACAGCATGATGCCTGAATGGAGTTTGTCCCACCAGGACTGCATTTGGGAAACTCTTCTCTAGGTATTGCACATTTCTAAGGTGTCTTTGCTTTGTAGGGTAAAATATAGGCATTTCAGGCATGTTTATGTTATCTGCAATAAAGGTTCCCTCTTTATTACTGGGTAAAATATGGGGACTGGGTGGGTGGGAACCACAGCTGGGACTTGAACCCGTGACCTTCTGCTCCTGAACACACTGGCTGTGTGTACTGCACCACACTTTTGCCACAAAGTCAACTTATTCCCTGGGGATACCATGACTGTTCATCAGACAGGGCCTGTCTGTTGCAGTGCATGGCACCCACCTAAACAGGGCTAGGCCATGGTCTGCTGTGGGCAGCTGCCACTGCTCCCTCCACCACCAGTACCCCGCTGTCGCCATGCTGACATGCCCTTCTGCTGGTGGTGCTGGTGGTGCACAGTCTCAGGGCAGTCTCAGGGCACAGTCTCAGGGCAGTCTCAGGGCAACTCCCCCACAGCTCCCCAGAAAATCTGTAATGTATAAATGTACATATGTAAATTATTATCCCCTTAGCTTAGAAGTAGATAATTTTCTGCATGACGTGCTAACCTTTCGAATCGAATCTTTATGTACAAATCAAAATTATTCTGTCTTGATTCGACAGCTTTATCCATGTAATCTTTCCTGCTTCTGATCGCTGGAAGGAGCGGTATACAAATGCTTGCTAAATAATAATAATAATCCAGTGTGCCGGTAGGTGGCTGCCTATGGTGTGGGTTCTGGGGTAGGGGTGCCTGCATAGACGTCCACACTTCCCCCCAGCACCGCCTGCCAATGTTCTGTGCCCTTGGGGGTACCTGCTGGGTACTATCCCCTGTGACACTGTGGAAACACACTCATGCCCATGTTGGGCCCTCATCAGTTGCTGTCTGGCGGCTCTACTGTTTCAGCATTCCTATGGGCCACCTAGGCATCACCCTAGTCCGCACTGTGGCCCAGCTGCACCACAGCATGTGCCGCCTGCAGCCCTCTGTATCCCCTTTTCCAGCATCTGTCCAGTTGCCCATTCCAACATGCCCACCCTGCTGTTGCGGGACATGTGCACGCCATAGGAAACCTGTCCAATAGAAAGGGAAAACCCTGATCAGCGCTATTTCACTATGGGATCATTCACCTTGTATGGGGACAGAGCATAGCCCCTTCCAAAATTGATATCCTTTTTTTGGAGCTTTCCCGGTAGTGTTTTTTTATGTTTCCCATTAATATCACTATTGCCCAGCTTGGTTATGTTTTTTTTTCCAGTTTGTTCAGGTCATTTTCAATGTTTATTTGCCCTTTTGTTCCGTGCACATGTATCACACTTATCACTTTTTTGTAGGTTTCCCTGGCTTTGCTGTACATTGCCGACGGAAATGGTTTCTCTTCCCTTTAAATCTGCTCTAACGCGAGGGTTTCAGTCGCGTTAGTTTTCAGCCCAGGAATCCACAGCGTTAGTGTGCAGGGAGCCTCTCCCCTCCCACTCTCCACCCATTGACCCTCTCTCTCTGCCCCTTGGGAGCCTTTCTCCGCCCTCCGGGAGCCTTTCTCCACCTTCAGCGCTCATTTGTGCCGCTGCGCGCGTTAATACGCAATAAGGCACCTTATTGCCCGGTAAAGCACCATTATCGTGCGATAAGGCGCCTTATCATGCGATAACGTGACAGCAGCGCAAATAGCGCCCTTTAGTAAACATACCCCTTAGTGAAATTAAAAAGTCATGGGATAGGAGGCAGTGGACTATTATGATCAGGAACTGGTTAAAAGATAAAAAGCAGAGTGTAGGGCTAAATGGCCAATTTTCCCAATGGAGAAAGGTGAATAGTGGAATACCCCAGGGATATGTGCTGGGTCCGCTGCTTTTTAACATATTCGTAAATGACCGGGAAATAGGAATTACGAGTGAGGTATTCAAATTTTCAGATGACACAATTATTCAAAATTGTTAAAACCCAAGAGGATTGTGAAAAATTGCAAGAGAACCTTGATAAATTGGAAGACTGGATGTTCAAATGGCAGATGAAATTTAATGTGGATAAGTGCAAAGTTATGCACCTAGGAAAGAACAACCCAAACTATGGTTACGTGATGCAAGGTTATGTTTATGTTTATGTTTATTAGTTTGATATACCGCCATTTCAATAAGAGCATAGCGGTTTACAAATTTAATAAATGTATAGGAGAGGCCAATGAGCCGGAAAAGGAAGGGAAGTTACAAAGTGTGATAGGAAAGCACTCAAGACATTTAAATATACAGGACTAAAGAGAAGAGTGAGAAAAAGGGGGAAAAGGAGGGCTTCACACAAAAGGGGAAGGGAGGTCAAAAGCTTCACACAAAAGGGGAAGGGAAGTCAAAAGCAATGGAGAAGAGGTGTGCTTTTAGATCTCTCTTGAAGGTGGGATAGTGTTGTTCGAGTCTGAGGGAAGTGGGTAGGGAATTCCAGTAGGCAGGGCCAATGAAAAAGAAAGCAGAGGAGCATGTAGATTGTAAGTGGGCACGTGATGGAGAGGGGAGGTGAAGGTGGTTCCACATTAGGAACCACCAACCAGGAAAAAGATTTAGGCATCATCGTGGATAACATGTTGAAACCCTCTGCCCAGTGTGCAGCAGCAGCCAAGAAAGCAAATAGAATGCAAGGTATCATAAAGAAAGGAATGGAGAATAAAACAAAGGATATTATAATGCCTCTGTATTGTTTCATGGTGTGACCGCATCTTAAATATTGTGTGCAATTCTGGCTGCCGTATCTTAAAAAAGATATAGCATTATTAGAAAAGGTATAGAGAAGAGCCACCAAAATAGAAAGGGGATGGAAGGATACCCCTATGAGAAGAGACTAAACAGGTTAGGGCTCTTCAACCTGGAAAAGAGACTGCTGAATGGAGATACAATAGAGGTCTATAAATTAATGAATGGAGTGTAACGGGTAAACGTAGATTGATTGTTTATGCCATCAAAATATATAAAGATTAGGAGATATGCAATGAAGCTACAGTGTAACCTATTTAAGATTAATAAGAGAAAATATTTTTTACTCAATGTGTAATCAAACTCTGTAATTCGTTACTAGAGGATGTAGTAAAAGCTGTTAGAATAGCTGGTTTTAAAAAAAGATTTGGACAAGTTCCTGGATGAAAGGTCCATAAACCATTATTAAAGGGGACTTGGGAAATCTACCACTTGCCCCAATACAAGCATTGTGGAACCTGTATCTTTTGGGGAAACTGCTAGGTACTTGTGACCTAGATTGGCCTCTGTTGAAAACAGGATACAGGGCTTAATGGACCTTGGTCTGACCCAGTATGACATATCTAATGTTCTTATGTCCTTATGTCATTGTTTTTAATGTGACTGGCAAAACTTTCATAATTGTAACTCATATACAATTTTGTTCTGTAGGTCTAAAGTCAGAATGTCACAAAACAATGGAGATTTCACGACAAAAGAATGCCGACCAGTGATGAAATATCTTTTCTTAAAAGGGAATTCGGCCAAACAAATCTACGATATGTCTGTTAAATTAGATGATAAGTTTCCTTCCTACTCTACAGTCAAGAACTGGCTTGATAAGTTTAGGACAGGACATTTTAGCACTGACGATGAAGAATGTCCTAGAGACCAAGTGAGGTGACAATTCCAGAAAATGTGGATGTGTTTCATTCCATGTTCCTGGAGGATCAAAGAGTATCAGATAAAAAGATAGCAGAGACACTGAAGATATCCCAAGAATGTGTGGGCTATATCATCCATGACATTTTAGACATGAGGAAGCTCTCAGCCAAATGGGTTCCCAAATGCCTCAATGCTGATCAGAAGTGTGATTGTGTGGTTTGTTCACATTCCATTTTGGACCGATTTTATAAGAATGCTATGGGATTTTTGGATCCCCTTGTCATTATAGATGAAACTTGGATCCATATTATGATCCAGAGACCAAAGAACAATGCAAAGAGTGAAGACACAATGGTTCTCCATGTCCTCAGAAGTTCAAGGGTCAGAAATCAGCAAGCAAGGTGATAGTGTCTGTCTTCTGGGACAAAGATGGAATTTTGCTTGTTGATTACCTGGAAAAGTGTGTAACCATCACAGCAAACTATGTTTCACTTCTGGACAAATTGAAGTGGGAACTGGTCTCCAAACATCAAGGCAAGCTTTCAAAAGGCATCTTGTTTCTGCAGGACAATGCTTCTCCTCACACTGCAGCCATCAAGCAGCAGAAATTGGCTGATCTACGCTTTGAAGTGCAGAAACACCCGGCATACTCACCTGATCTGACCTGGCCCCTTCTGATTATTACCTGTTCTCTATCCTCAAAAAATACTTGCAGGAAAAAATGTTTTTAAGTACTGAGGAGGCCGCATCAGCTGCTGATGAGTGGTTTGCAGAGCAACCACCAGAGTTTTATTTGGAGGGCTTGAAGAAGTTGGAGCAACGAAGTAATAAGTGTGTGGAGCTCAGGGGGGGATGTGTTGAGTAAAGAAATATTTTCAAACTCATAGCTTTTTGTTTTCTTTACAAAGCCAAAGACTTATTAACTATGAAAGACTTGGATAACATTTTCAGGTACAAAGATTGATTTATTTGTGAAATTTTTATACCGCCATTTCAGGTAATCATAGCGGTTTACAATAGAACAACTGGTACAATAAACAATTTAACTCGTCCAAGCAGTTATTGAGCTTTTCCATCATTGACTTCAACAGATGCAGTCCATTTGATTTTTGTGCAATCCAGTGGGTGAAGTCCATGTGTATAAGTCATTGCTTGAGTTGCTGGAAGGTGATGTTTGAGATGAATACTGTAGATGGTTGGTCTTGCAGAATTCGATCGGTTTTCTCCATCTTCGTTTCTGTTGCCAAGCCCATATTTTCCATCCACTTTGCTTTCTTCTTTGTTTCCAACTTTTGTATTCCAATCATTCATGTCTATCCATACATCTTGTTTGCATGTTCTGTCAATTTCAGATTGTATTTGCCCAGAGAACTGACCAACCTCTTCTTCGTCTGCATCTGTTATTGGTGTATATATATATATATGAATAATAGTTGTGTTGATGGGCATTCCTCCTAGATGAATAGAAATTAAAGTGTTCACAACTGCACTGTATTTCATTACAGTTCTTCAAGCATTCATTTCTAGCACAGCATACCATGTGATCATCAGATTTACATGTCCCATGCCAATCCATTTCAGTTTACTGACACCCAGCAGATCAAGTTGTGCACATTCGATTTCATTCTTGACCACCTCTTTCCTTGGTTCCGGCTTCATATGTTTCATGTCCCAATATGTAAGAAGTTTTTGCAGCTTCTGACTCTTGTCAGCTTGTGACAGTCACAGCAGCAATCAAATACCCCAAGGGCTTTGTTCCAACTATATCATAAATGCCAGCATTACTTTGTTCCTTCCCCACATGAGCGGCGTATCTTCCAGTGCTATATCACAATTTGTTTTGTTGCGACTATCCATTGGGTATTTGTGGCAAGATATGGAAGGTAATGCCAGTGCTGTTGCCGTTGTTACAAAAATGCGATCTTCCACCACGTATATTGTCCCATATTGCTGCTGCCTAGATAAGCAGTTTGTCTTAATCTGGAACTTCAGTTGAGAACTGTGTGAATATTATTTCACAACAGGGTTTTTCCAGATGGGAATGCACACCATGTCTGCAGTTCCAGGTGGCATGGAGTGGAAGTGGTTCGGCATAACATAACAGTCATAAATTTCACTTCTAAGCCAGGTTATGTGGAGTATGATCTCAGTCTCTCAAATTGACTGCTAATCAGAGTTCATGTTACCAATAGGTGAACTAAGCGGTCACCTAGAGTGCCTAACTTTACAGGGCAGTCCATTGCCACTCATCTCTGTGATCTGGAGTGCTGGCAATGACAACCGTGCTGCTGGTATTATGCTCTGAGCAGCCGCTTCCGCCCCCATGCAAACAGGAAGTCTGCATTGGAGGGGGCGGAGCACAACTCCAGCACGCGGCAGTTTAGAGGCTCTGGTAACCACTGCCTTTATGTTTTATTGTCATTGTTGCCACGGCATGTTCCAGGTGGGGTGGGAACAGAGGGGACAGCAGGAATGAGGATTCACTTAAAGCTTCTCATATCTTTGCACCGGCCCTGCTGCTAGTTTTCACCGCAGTACTTGCATTGCGCCAAAAATAGCCTCCTTCTAGAGTTAAGAAGTATACGTATAGGCAATTTATCAAGGTGTGCTTGAAAATTCCTTTTAATCAAGCCCGTGGCACCCACTACAATGAGAAAAATTTCTGTATCCTTCTGCCACATTTTATTAGTTTCTTACTGCATTGCCTGGTACTTTAAGATCTGCTTTCTTCATTTGGTGCACAGAATTATTGATACTGAAACCTCTATTATCAATGCTGTTCTTATGTTCTTCTCCTTCACCATAATGTCTGGTCTTCTTGCATCCAGCTTTTTATCAGATGGAATGGGAATGTCCCAGGTAATCATTTTCCACAATTTTCTTAGGGTCATGATTCCAGTGCTTTTCCAGTACAGTGATGTTGCAATGTTTGCAAAGTTTCCAATGGACGAGGCATGCCGCTTTACAGGGCCGGCACTAGGCATGTGCGGCCATGTTTCCTGCACATAGCCACGCTCCCAAGCAGGCCCCACATCTGGCCGGCTCAAGAGGTCAGCCAGTGAAGCCCAAAGTCTGCCTCACCGGCTCAGTTGTTCACAATCGTGGGAGTGTATTCCTTCCTTCTGTGACTGTGCTAAGCTAAACCTGCTGACATCGCTGTGTTCCTAAAGGTGAAACAGAGGCACTTTCCATTTTGCACAAGAGACAGAAAGTGCCCCTGTTTCACTTTTAGAGATCAGCAGTGCAGCAGGAGTGGCAGAAAATGCTCCTGTAGTTGTGTAATGTGTGCTGCAGGCAGGAGGGAGAGTGACTGGCTGGGTCTGAAGCTGGGAGGGGTGGACTGGCACTGGGGAGACTGGAAGATACTAAGTGGGACTGGGACTAGAAAGGGACTGATGCTGGGAGAGCTAGGACTCAAAATGGGCTGATAATGGGAGAACTGGGACTGGAATGGAGATGATGCTTGGAGGGTCCGGGATTGGAGGAGACTGATGCTGGGGAGCTAGGAGTGTAAATAGGCAGATGTTGGGTGGATGGGAGGTTGGGACTGGAAGGAAGATGATGCTAGGAGGGTCTGGGATTGGAGGAGGACTGATGCTGGGGGGGGGGCTAGGACTGGAAATGGGCAAATGCTGGAAGATGGGGGGACTGGGACTGGAAGGGAGCTAATGCTGAGAGGTGCTAGAACTAGAGGAGAGCTGATACTGGAAGCAGTGGAACTGGAAGGGAGCTCATGCTGGTAGGGACTGAGACTGGAAGAGAGTTCCTGCTGAGAGGCATAGGGACTGGAAGGGAGCTGATGCAGGAGGAGGACTGAAAGGGGTGATACATATCAGAGAAGGAAGTAGCTGGGTGGCTCTGTGGAAGATATGTAGGAGGCACGAGGGTAAGTACTTGGGATAGGGAGATGGAGAAGAGCAGGGACTGGGATATAGGTGGAGACTTTAAAACTGGCTGGGAGAAAAGAAGACAGACTATGCATGCAGCCCCGGCACCATCACCTGCTTCATCTTTCTTTCTCCAAGTCCATAACAGAAGCCAAGCCACTGCTGCCTATTGCATTCACTTCCAGTGTGTGGGGCCACTGAAATGTGCATGGAAGTAAATGCTACAGGTAGTGCTAGCTGTTACATATTGATTCAGAGAACGATGAAGTTGGGGATGGTGCCACATGATATTTTTTCCATGGCAGAGGGGAGAGGAGGACAGAGAGAGCGAGACAAAGAAAAAGGGTTATGAGAGAGAAGGGAT
This sequence comes from Ichthyophis bannanicus, assembly GCA_033557465.1. Lineage (NCBI taxonomy): Eukaryota > Metazoa > Chordata > Amphibia > Gymnophiona > Ichthyophiidae > Ichthyophis > Ichthyophis bannanicus. The sequence continues at coordinate 759,155,129 of CM066035.1, forward strand.
ATGCTGGATTGGGGGGGGATGAGAGACAGAAAAAGAAGGAGATTGTGGATTATGAGAGAGAAGGGATATATTAGACCTGGGCTTGGAGGGGAGACAGAAAAGGTGCTGACCACTGGAGGGGGAGGGTATGAAGAAACAGAAAGAGATAGAAAGCTATGGAGTGGAGGAGAGAAAAAGGGGCTGGGGAGATGGAAGAGAGAGAGAGAAAGGTGCTAGACCATGGGGGTTAGGAGAAGGGTGAGGGAATTGGGAGATGCTTAAATTGGGTGGTGAGAGAGAGGGAGAGATGATAGTGGGCATAGTGGAACTACTTGAGAGAGGCCATGGGAAGCTGGAGATGAGTGAGAGGAGGAGGAGGATTACAGAGAGTTTGAAATGTAGTAATGGGAAGTGTGTGAAAGGCAGAGGGGATAAGAGATTAGTGAAAGAGTGAGACAGGAAATGGAAGGGCTGGACTGGGGGTTACAGAAGTAGATGGAAAACTGGTAAGTGAAAAGTCAAAAGGAGGCTGAGGATGGGAGGGGGAGGGGAGGATTTGAGTGGATAAAGTAGTAAAAGAAATAGAGGAAAGAGCAAAAAGGGAAAGATCAATATGTCAGAGGCAGATGTGGAGAGATGTAGAGAACGAATGGAAAAAACATAGAAGAAGGAAGAAAGGACAACTGGACAACAGACAATGGAGAGTTAGCAGAAGACACAAAGAAAGCAGGATAGAGAGACTGGAGCAATTGTGACTGAAAATTCAAATGCCCAAACAACAAAAGGTAGAAAAAAGTATTTTATTTAGAATTTATTAACAGAAATATGTCTGCTCTGGGAAATATGCATTGCTGATGTCTTTGTGTTTTGTTCAGTACAAGAGGAAATTAATTTCTAGTTTCTTTTGGGATTCCCAGTTCAATCATTGTTTTCATATTTATAAATTGTGATCCCTTGTTCTGTATTTAGATGATCTGTTTATATTTTGTATGTGTGACCGAGCTGTGGTATTCTGTTCGTGTAGCTTTTGTGTAGTAGTCCCACTTCTCCTATTTTCCCAGTAGGAGATGTATTGGTTTAATATTTGCAGTGCTGACTTTGCTAAGTAGGGTTTGGTGTTGTGTGAGTCCTAGCAGTGCTGTTATGATCTGGCGGGTTTGCTATGGGTTCTAAATGAGCAGGGTTTTGTAGTGCTTCCTAATATAGTTGGCAGTTGGCCTTGGAAGATAGTAATGTAGAAATCTGGCAACCTCTCTTTATCCATACTGTTCATGCAAATGGTATTCAGAGACATGTTTACTAAAGATTAATGTGCATTCACAAAAGCTGCTAAGTGCAGCAGCACCCGCTATTTCTATTGGCGCAGTGGCACTTAACGCACATTAATGTTTAGTAAACATGCCCCTAAGCGGTGGTGTACCAAGGGCAGGGCGGTGTGTGCAGCCTGCTCAGAGTGCTGGCCTGGAGGGGGTGAACCCTTGCTGGGCTCACAGAGGGAGTGTGGTAAACTTATGATTATGTTTATTATCGGACATAATATACTGCCTGTGGCGTGGTTTGCACCAAAGTGGTTTACATAAAATAAAGAAAGATATAAAAGATGTGAAAGGAACACTATAAACAAATCAGGGAAAAAGTTAAAGGGAGGACAAACATAAACTGAGTGACAAGCGAGGTAATAAGCATGAGTGTATGGGATTAAACTCGTGAATCAAGAGACTTCAGTCATGAGAGAAGAGCGGCCATGAGGACCGTAGCAAGTTTGCCGTGCTGCCACTGTGGGCCTGGTCAGGGGTGGGGGTGCATTGCGACACAGAGCACCCACCCTGGGTACTAAGGGGGCTGAGAATGCCACTGCCCCTAAGTCATTGCTGGGACAAAAAATAGGCTGCTATGGAAGTCTTCTACGATTTTAGATGGGCAGTATATAAATTTTAAAATAAATTAGATGTATGCAAATGAGGCCCAACATATATGCAAATTTATGAAAATGAGTCTCTGCTCATGGCCCCGCATCACCCTTGGGTCACCTCTGCCACCTCAGTGTGCCTTTCTGTACAGAATCTACAGTGCGTATGTCAGTAAGGAAGAGCTAAAATGGTTACTCATCTGACAGCTGGCTGCAAAGTTTTGATGGAAGAAAATCTCTATAGAGAAAAGTACTTTTTGGGGACCGAGGTGTTTTATTGTTGTCGAGTCGCGTTTTCTGCAATTTAAGTTACCCAGTAAAGACCTTGGGGTACTTTGTCTCCCTATCAGGACCTAGTTGCTGAGTTAGAAAAATGTCTTTTGCATATTCACGATAGCACCTTTCCCCACTGGTAGCGGCATGGACAAAGGACTCCTGTGCAGCTTCACGGGAATGTAGTCTGTTCTAGCTCTCTGCTGAGAGTGGGCGGAGCTACTGGATATAATAGAGATTTGCTTCTGTATCATGAATTCTTATGTTATACGATATTTGATAAATTAGATTGCCATTGGAGAGGAGCAGCTTAATGGTTAAAACAGCAGACAGAGAACTAGGGAAGCCAGGATTTAATTCCCACTGATACTCCTTGTGATCTTGGGTAAGTCACTTAATCCTCCATTGCCTCAGGTGCAAACATAGGAGCCCCTTTACTAAGGCTTGCTAAGTGGTTAGCATGTGTTTTAGCAGGTGGCAGCAGCTCAAGGAACACATGGACAGGACACTTCCAGCTGCTAAAATGTCTGGTCATTGCCCATCGTATAGACGAAGATGAAGAGAAAAATTGCAGTTAGCATGGGAGATCATATGTGCTGTCAATGTGGCATTAGATGCTCCCACGTTAATTGCACCGTGTATTGATTGATACATGTCTGTGCGGTAACTACCAAGAATATGCTGCCCACGCCAACCGACAGTTACCTTGGAGACTTTGCAATTAATGAACATCAATTTTCTCACCAAACACACCTTGAGTTGCAAAACCTCAATGGGCTTTAGTAACAGGAATCACTAGATTGCAAGACCTTTGGGAGATTCCTACTGCACCTGAGTATAACTTGCCTTGAGCTGCTACTGAAAAGATGTGAGTACCATCCCTTTTTCCTCATATCTGTATGCAAGAGACTTATTGAAACATGCACTGGGTGTGGAGCTGCCCTCCCGAAAGGCATGAGTGAACATTATAAGATGTAGTTGAAAGCTTTTTTTTTTAATATCAACAGAATGTGTATTTGTTTTAATATGTAAATTAATTTTAAAAGCATGAATTATACAATTAAAGATCTCCAGGCTATGCAAATACTTGCCGGATATAACATTTTATCAACATATACATTCTACAAATATAAATACTTTGTGATAAAATTACCTGTGATCTGTTCAGATTCTGAAACTGGATAGACCACACTCCCTCCCCTTATTCTGAAGTTACATTGAAAGAGCATAGAGACATTTTCTGCTTTTTAAATGTGTCCTTTTTTATGCTTTCCAAATAATCTGTGAAAACAAAAATTTATATACCATCCTAAAAACAAAAGAAATAATACCTATTTTTATTTATTTACTTATTTCCTTTTGTGTTTGAGCCTAACCTTTTCATACCTAGGAGAATCATAAAAGAAATAAAATTCCATAAGGAAAAACAGTACAAATTAGAATAAAACAATTTAACCCCCAACTTTAACCTCTAAGAAATGCCTACTGCAAGATGAAACTCCTCAAAAATTTTAAACCGCTACTCAACCAAGAATATTTTCGCACTGTGTTTCAAGCAATTGTCACACCAACTTTGGATTACTGCAACTCGATATACCAGGGTTTATCCGAAAGCTCCATTCAAACTTTACAACTGGCACAAAATACAGCTGCCCATATACTCACGGGTACCCCCAAACAAGATCACATTACCCCCACACTTAGCCAATTACACTGGCTCCCAATGCACTCCTGGGCCAAGTACAAAACAATACTAATAATCTTCAAGATCATACACAAATCCTCTGCAAATATCCTACAGGAACTGATCAATGGAGACACCAGCACCCGCCCAAAGAGAACAAACAATAAAAATATGATTGATACCCCTCCGGAATACAAGAAATCCAACCAGACAACATCTGCTAGAGCACTTTCCCCAGCGCTATGGAACTCCCTACCGGAAGACATCAAGTCAACCATGGATATCAAAGACTTCCGCAAAAAACTAAAGATATACCTGTACACTGGACACTTTGGTCACATCACATAAACCATACATAAACAATGGACCTCACACCACAGCAGCAGACTACTGTAAAGGCCAATGTAACACACGGCATTCCTAACTAACCTAAGCTCAGTTATCACCCTCCCACGTCTGTCCTATGCATTGTAAATAGTTCCCCTTTATACACGTTTTTTAAGTTTCACAAATATGTTACTGTGTTATCGGCTATGTTTAATGTAGCAGTCAACATGGTGATTATCTCCCTTGTCATCTGCATGAGTTACTGCTTAATGTAAACTGCTCTAATTGAAGGATAGAGTGGTATAAAAAATATTCTGTCAAATAAATACTTCAGCACTCACTCATTTAGACAGTTTTGTATACCACCTTATCTTTCAACCAAAGGGGTCACAACACAATTGGGGGATACATTTTAACATGACAGGATTAAGTGGCTTGCCCAAGACCACAAGGAGCACCTGTGGGACTAGAAACCCCAGTCCTTCTGGCCCAAAGTTGCTGTCTTCTAGTGGGATTTGAACCCCTGATCTGAGGTAACTTGCCCCAACCACTAGGCCATTCCTCCACTCTGCTCCTCCACTTATGGAAACAGAAGTAGTTCTGTGTCATAAGTATTCCTAATTCATAGTACTCCATAGCACTGGCAGTCGGTTTTCTAGGCAAAGTTAGGCCTAATCTCACTTAAGGAAGATAGCTGCAACTATAACTTTTGAGTTACCTAATATTCAAAATAAGATGCCAAATTCAAAGGCTCTTTAAAACGTAAACATTTAAACATTGACATCAACGCCTTAAAATCTGGACGTCTCTCTTCAAGAAATCAATGGAGAGAGCACAAATAGGAGAGACGTTCAAATTTTGGATAAACACGTTGGAAAGTGAATTATAGAAGCATTACAAACAGGCACATTTTGCCGAGTGGGTGCTGAAGAGGTTATACATACTGTAGTGCAGCGGAGTGAGAGGGGTGCGTGTATGTGATAGGGACAGGCACACTCAGAGTAGCTGCATCAGTTTACGCATTTATAAATATTCTGCTTTATTTGTATAATTTTATCTGTGCAAAATGTTTTTGCTGACAGTTACCTGGATGAAAAGAGGTGGAGGGTGAGGCACGGGAAAGGCAGGTTATTATACTGAGTGCTATGTAAGGGCTAGATTTACTAAAAGGTACTACTCCATTGTATTATGTACATTATTTCCCACAGGTCCCCTTTATTGCAGTGGGACCTACAATATTTACCAGTAATGCACATTAACTAATCCAGTAACACACTTCTGTAAATCTAGCCTTATGTTTGTGAAGACAAATCAGTCCACACAAACAGCAGAACTAAAGATATTCAAAGGGGTCATGCTCCTAACTTTGAGTGTTAGGCACCTAAATTGGCCTCTTTGAACATTTACTAGGACTGAGGGTCTTGTTTGCTAAAGTGCTTTAAGCAGTAAAGTGCGTTTGAATGCATTCTGAACATTAGTGCAGGCATACGCTAATGCTTACCACATATTAAAAGTAGCATTTTAGAAGGGACGCCTAGGAAAAATCTGGGACGTCCAGAAGTGAATGTCCAAAAACAGGGGGACTGGCAGCTTTGCCTTCTGAAATTGCTCCATCTCCATCCTGCAAAATGAACATCTCAGTAACCGGTTCTGGAGATGGGGCCCACACAGATAAGACTGGGTACATGCATGTTGTAGGGCATTTTACAAATGTGGATGCCCCCGACGTGCACACTTGCAGAACCAGAAATTTGGGTGCCCCAATCTGAGTAGGTCAGAAAGGGTGCATCTATGTTACTAGACTGGCATGTCCTACCCGACCATTTATATGTTTTTTAGTTAATTTATATATCTATTGAATTTTGCTCCAAATTACAACATAAATAAAATAACACAGCATTTCCAATACAGAAGCAACAATATATATATTTATTTATTTAACAATTTTTCTACACCGCTTTTCTTACGTTCAAAGCGGTTTACATTGAACGTTAAACAAAATGAACTTTACATAGAACAAGGACAGAAGAGAAACACTCTCTCCACTATTAAAAAAAAAAAAAAAACTGGGAGGAGTCAAAACAAAATTTTTAAATAACCAAATTACCTCACCACATACTGACACCCAAAGTCAAATACCCCTATAACCACCCAACAAACTATAAACTAGAGAGAGAAAAACATCATCTACACATTATCCACATTAACATTGGCAGCCCCTTCATGCAATACTATTAAGTGTTAAAAATTGAGAGGGGTCTATAAACTCATAATATTTTCCCTGAAACTTTATACAACAATGACGCGGATATTTTAAAAAGAAGGTCATTCCTAAAGACAAAGCACGAGGCTTCGGAGGAAGGCCCTACAAAATTGCTGGGTCTTTGGAGAAACATCAGGAAAAACATTAATTACATTCCCATGAAAGGGTGTCAATCTCTCCTGATTATTTTCTCTTTATCAAGAGAGTCACGGAAGGATACCATCAAGGTACGCCTATTGACGCTCTCCTCCACCGACATCTCTAGAAGCGCAGTTAAATCACCCTCCGAAGGCCTATACAAACTACCACCCATAATGATTTTTATAGTAGACTTAACATAATAAACACTCATTAATTCAGGTAGTTTGTTGGCCTCCAGGTGCAAAATATTTACAAAATAAGCTTTAAGATTTTCAAAAGCTGAAATTGAATTACAAAACGGAAAATTAACAAAACGCAAATTCAGCTTCCTAAGAGAGTTTCAACCTGTTCAACTTTATTTTCTAACAATAAATTACCTTTCATCAATGTGCTATTTGCTGCTTCCAAGGCCACCACCTTACCAGTAGCTACGTCAATCAACTCTCTCTGAGATATCAAATCCCTCTCCAAGGAGGCCAACCGATTAACTGTCTCTCCTGAAAACTGACATAATTAGGCCAGGCATTTAGACAGAGTAGACTCCATCTTTGCCATTACCCACCATGTCTCTAAATTAGTGACCTCCCTGGAGGGGCAGGGGTAGATGGAATAGAGGCCTCATTCCCCAAGGCCCCAGAGAAAACAACAGGCCTTAGAGGAGGGACCGTGGAGTAAGCAACTCCACACCCAACCAAGAGAGGCAATGAAGCCAGTGGAATAGAAACAGAAACATTTCCTATCTCCTGGCCCAGGGATCCATCTTTGCCAGTCAGAGCAGCTCCAGTACCCTCCAGAGTGGACTCCAATCTGGCCGCACCTCCTCTGGGGGAAGGGGAGGGGCCTGGAGTCTGGGCTCAGGGAAAGGGCTTCAAGGTTAGTATTATTGGGGAAACCCCTACATACTGCCATTTAAGCCTACCTTCCCCTGAGCTACCACAAAGGAGTCCATTGGGCCTTGCATAACTCCAGCTCAGCTTTAACTTTGGCTTTCCTCTTGCCCATACTATGACCGCAATATAACCCAACAACAACAATAGCAAATAGGACTACAGAGGAAACCAAGAATACAGATGTCCAAAATCACAGGACTTCCTGGCTCCTAAGGGGCTCCCAAGGGGCCTATCTGCCCCTTGGGACATGCCCCTTAGGACACACACCACGTATCGTGTATCGCGGCACAGAAAGTTATTTGTAGTCACCAAACTGGAAGTGATGCTGCTGATGCTCTCCGGCGTCCTCCGTTGCAGGCGGGGTAGTTGTGCAACAAGGTCTGTCCCAAAGGGCTCCTCAATATGCCTCTATACGGCCTGATAGTGTCCATGATGATTCAACTCTTCCAAAGGGGAAAGCTGACTGCAAAAATGTTTGTAGTGCCAAACCGGAAGTGATGCCACTGTTGCTCTCCAGCGTTCTCTGTTGCAGGTGGGGTAGCTGTGCAACAAGGTCTGGTCCAAAGGATTCTGCAATGTGCCTCCACATTGCCTGATAGTATCCACGATGATTCAACTCCTCCCCCATTATATTTATACGTTTAGAGTATGTATTTATGAGCAGGTTTCTTCAACTGGGAAATATTAACTGCTGCAATGTAAGAGCATTTTGCTCTTCCCCAGGAAGCATTGCAGTAATGAAATGAGCACTTTTTTTGCACCTTATTCATGGTCAGGAGCAGGTATATGCATGGATACCTCTACAACCAGGCCCTGACATTCTTGTGTTGTTCTGAAATTGCACCGCGACATGCAAATCCTTTGCTCTGCCCAGGGCATGTCTCCACTATGTCCCCATGCTACCTAGGGGTTCCCACACTAGGGACGTCTATTTATCCAGCTTTCTAAAATGGTTCTGGGGATATCTCCATGGTTTGCATGTCTATGTGCCTATTTTCAGATGTCCATCTCACGAATAGAGCTTCTAAAATACCCTCATAAAAATCATGTGCTAACTTAAGGCCCGCAGGGCAGGAATTTAACAGGATATGGGTAGAAAATAGGCATGAACAATACAGACAACATGCAGTATGTCACCACATGCTAGCTGTCACAGCTATCAATAACACGGGTGCATTTAGCACTACCTCAAGAGATGCATTAAGTGCACCCATGCCACAGCAGGTAGTTAGTACAGTGAAAAGTCTGAATGCTGGCAAAGCACCAAACACCATGTACACTTCCAACCCTCCCAAAGAGCATCACCTGACTGTTCCCTCACTCCCCAGTGAACATCCCCTTCACCACTGGTCATATAGTGGTAGGGCCAGAGAGATCCCTTACGCTACTGCCCCAACCAGCAAACACAGCAGCAAGCCTTTGAGAAATCTGCACCTCTGCCTTCAAGGCCTGCAAAGATCTGCCCCTATGACATTTCTGCTGGAAGAGGTGCGATACATAGGCCTTGAGCACATGAGTGTGCAATGCTGCCTTTCTATGTAGGCTCAGCTCTGGTGGAGGTAGGCTGCTAGTGCCCTCGGTAGCAGCAGCAGTAAGCAGGGGCAAGGGAAGAGAGGAGAACTGCTGAACATTTGAGGGGGTAGAAGGGAGATGCTGGACATGGAATGGTGTGGTAGGGAAGGAAAAGAGAGATGCTGGACACTTGGGGGGGGGGGGAGGAAAGGGAAAGGGGGATGTTAAACACCAAGGTGTGTAGGGAAGTGAGATAAGATGATAAACCGGGGGGAGGTGGGGGGAGGGGCTACCTGGCAGAAGGTTTGTGTATGACATCAGATACCCTGGCCTGGCCAGGCCATTCATTCATAACTATCTGGGGATTTTTGCCCCTATTTTATTTCCTCTCCAAACTTAACAATAGTCCAGTCATTCAATGACATTCCTCATTTGGGAGCTATTCACCAAGGCCAGCTTATGATTAGGCCTTTGTGTGTGTTTAAGTAAGAGAGAAGTTAATATTTCCTCATTTGTTCTGTTTGGCCAGTCTCCAGAAGCTAGCTCCGCAGTTTTTGAATGTTATACCATGGAAGCTTTTATATGCAATAAGAGAATTTTTCAAAACGATCAGCTGAGTTCATACTTGTATGGTCATGTATTGCTGAGTAAGACTGCAAGACTGATCGCTGCAATGATAAACATTTTGGAGCAAACTTACTTAGTTAGACAGGAAATATGTCAGCTTGTGAAACTGTTCCACTATCTTTAATTTTACCCAGTCTTTTTCATGTAACATGGGAACTCAGCTTTCTCCAAAAACTTTACACTGGGTGTATGTGTGAAAAAAAGTTACTATGACTCAGGTCTGGTACAGGATATGAGGCACTCTAGGTGAACTTCAGCCCTGCCACCCCCCCCCCCCAACCTCCTATTCCTGTCCCCACTGCTGCCCCTATCCAGGATCCCCAATGACAGCAGCAATGACATTAAAACAACTACATAGCACTTACCCAAAGCCTCCAACACTGCATTCTGTTGGTGCTTCTGCCCCCTCCGACTCAGTCTTCCGGTTTGCATGGAGGCAAAAGTGGCTAGTCAAACCAGCCACTTCCATCCCCATGCAAACAAGAAGTCTGTGTTGGCGAGAGTGGTATCACCAACCATCCCAAAAGCACACAGCATTGGTGGATTTGGGTAAGCACTGCAGGTCCTGGAGAGGGGCATCAGCAATGGCAATGGGCTGCCCTCAAACTGGTGACACCCTAGGCCAGCAGTTCTCAACCCAGTCCTTTGGGACTCCAGGCCAGTCACGTTTTCAGGACATCCACAATGAATATGCATGAGATAGATCTGCAGACTTTACTGAAATCCAAGTATACCACATCTAGTTTCTCACAAACACAGTCTTCTGAAGACATAAGAAGAATGGGCACAGGAACAAGCAAAGAGTGGATATTTTTGAGATGGAGTGGGGATACTAGACATGGGGGGGTTATAGGGAGACTATAAGAAGATGCTGGACATGGGGGTGGAACAGAGGGGAATGGGAGATACAAGACACGGAGTTATAGGGAGAGGGGGAGAAGAATGGCATGGGGTAAGTAGGGTGAGAGAGACAGAGATGCTGGATATGGGAGCAATAAGGAGGGGGTGGAATGGAGATGGGGAGATGTTGGACACAAGGGGATAGGAAAGGAGAGGGGAAATTCTTGATATGGGGATAGGAAGGGAGAGGGGAGATACAGTAGGATCAAGAGAGAAAGAGAGTGGAGATACTGGATGGAAGGAAAGAGGGAGAGAGAGAGAAAGAGAGGTGGGGGAGAGACACTGGATGGGGAGGGTGAGAGATTTTAGATATGGATAGGAAAGAGAGAGTAAGCAAAAGACTAGGGAATAATGGACCAAGGATGAAGAGGTGGAGAATGGAAGGACTGGGGTGAGGGTTGAAAAGTGGTAGGCAGATGGAGTAAAAAAAGAGGGGATTGAGGACTGGATAGTAAGAAGGAGTAGTAAAATCCTAGTGGACAGAGACAGAAAAATAAATGGAAGAAAGCAGAAAGGAAAAGATCAATATCCAAGATGGAAAGAATTTGAAGAAAACAAAAGGAGACACAAGAAATGGCAGGTTGACTAGAGACCATAGAAAAAGAGCTAATAGAAAAAAACAGAAACCTAAGATTGGGGCCAGCATGATCAGACAACAAAGATAGAACAAAATAATTTTATTTTTAATTTAGTAATCAGACTTTGCGCTATCTTTGGTGCATGTTTACTAAGGTGTGGTAGGCTTTTGCAGCTAACGCCATGCATTAGTGCTGCTAGCACTGCGTTAACTGCAAAAGCCGTATGTTATCTTCTGGGGGTGCATTTCTCAAGCAGATAATGTTGCCAAACTGCAGGGATCGTGGAGCAGCAATAGTGCAGATGCAGCTAACAGCACCCATCGAGGTGGCGTTTGCTGCACCCGTGATGTCCCTCCAACTTGCGGTTAACGTGTGCTGTCGATGCCCGCGATAATCACACATTACAGGTACTCCCACACTCTGCCCATGTGCTCAATTAATACACAATCTGCAAATAGTGCAGGAAAACCCTAAGCTATCTGCATATACTCACGTTAGCTGAAACCACACAACGATAATCCTACATTATCACTACGTTAGCAGCTAACACACTTAGTAAACATGCCCCTTTATAGTTTACACAGTCCAGGGAGATGCATCTCTTTCAATTTTTCTGGTGTTGCACTGCATGCAGAGTCGAGCTTTAAGTTTTGTCTACATACTTTTATTTTTGGTGAGGGTCTGTGTTCTGAGTGTGTGACTGAGGCCAGGTATTCTCTTCTATAGTAATGTGTTTTCTGAGGCTCTGCTCCTGGCCCTTCATCTGTGAACACAGAACAGAAATATTTGTTAAGCAATTCTGCTTTATCCTCATCAGCTTCTACATATTCCTCCCCTTCATAGGGATCTGTTCTATAGTATTGTGTCTTGTTCAGCTTTTCAAATAAGTGTATGGATGTTCTAGGGCCTGCTACAATATTTACAGTGCTGCTTTGGTCTGGATGGGCTCCTTGTGTGAGTTTTGGAAGTGGCTGCTGATATGGATGGTAGATTTGCTTCGTGGATCCACAATGACTTTTGCAGGGTTTTATATTAGTTCACAATATGCCTGGCACTGGAGAAAACCAGAGACAGAATTGTTAACATATATATTGAGTTTATGGGTAAACATCCTAGTATTGCTCTCTACCCTTGTCAAGGGAGCGGTTTCTGTGGATGCAGAAAATATGTTTTAAAAAAAACCAAGCAAGAACCATACTGCAATTAATAAGAACAAAATAAAATGAATTATAATTTTATAATTTGGTGTTATAAACTATGGTCTGGGTCTTGTTTTTTCTTTTAGCTCCTTGGAGTACGAGTATCTTGCATTTCCTTTGTTTTTTGCAGAATATATATTTACATTAAAACCATGCTGGTCCAGTGTGCTGTTTCAGAGGAGTTATGTTGGGGTTGCCAAGCCCTTCTTGTTGTTTGGCATCATGCAAAAGGAGTTCAGAAAGGAGTTTTGGGGAAAGGGGGGGGGGGGGTGAAGTGTAGCCAGCATTAATAGTAATGAAGGAAAGGGAGCCAATCTGTAGGTTGCAGGGGAGTGTCAAAAACCCTAGCACCGGCCCTGCTCCCAGGACTCTCACAGCAACAATTTTTACCTAAGAAGAGGTAGTAATATAAATATTACACTAGGCTCTGTAACACTAATATACTTTCTACTGGGAAAACATAAACTGAAGTGCAGCAGATCCCCACAAACTACAAACTAGCAGACTTACCACACCTAGGTCACACAACTTCACCAAATACAGAAAAAGGGAACACAAATTCAAATTAGAAATATGTAAACAAACACTAAACCAGAAATCCCGAGTGCATCCCCCAAAGTTAAGCATGCATATGAGGGCAAAGATAGTTCAGCAAGATAGTGATCAGGCTTAACTGTTTAAAAGGTGTTAAAAGGTTATTTGGTCCATTTTTGACGTCTGTCTATGTCCGAGAGGAGAGGGGTCAAAAGGTTCTTATCTTCGTGAATCTTGTGGAAAGACACCTTTTGCAGAAATCTACATGTCTGGGTAAATAGGGGTTTCTGATTGGTTACATGAGGGGTGGCTGTGGTTTGCAGCCCCTCTGTGGTTAGGATCCATTTCCTCTCGAAAAGATCAGCCAGCTGCTGCTTTACAAGACATAATTTATTGTGTTGATTTTCTCTAGTGCTCTATTTCCCTGTATCTGAAACTATAGGCCTGCCAGCCTGTAGTTTGGCTCAAGTGTTGTCCTTGGCCTAAGTGTTGTCCTTTCTTTATTCCTTGTAGTGCCCTCCTTTTCCATCTCATAATGCACAATGAATCACTTTCAAATTGTACAAAAAGAATTGTGGGAATATAAAAGTAATGAAATGCAGATAAATTGTGTCCCCTAAAAGCTCAGGTAGGGTGCTTATTTTCCCTTAATATAGGGGCATGTTTACCAAAGAGTGCTGAAGTTTAGTTTGGGACTGTTGTAATGGTTACTGTACACTAAAAATGCCAGTATGGTAAAACTCCCGTACTAACTGCTTTACTGTGTGATGGGTGGCTTAGGGGTGCCCAGTGAGTGTTGCCTGAACAGCTACTTGTTAATGGTGTAGCTAACTGCATCGACTTACTGCCATCTATTGAGGTAGCGTTAATTGCAGTTATTTTAACTGTAATTACAGATATAGCTTAGTGACCTGTTTCTCACCACCCTAACTGCATGAGGATTTGCTGGGAATGCTGCTGCCTCCCACCTCCCAAACAGCTAGTGTGGGTTTATCACTCATCCCTTGCTAGGTTTTGGCACTTAAGTCACACATAAAATAGTAGTAATGATGATGATAGTAATAATGATAAACCATATAACAAAATTCATAGAAATACAATTAAAATATCTAAAAAGTAAATAAACAATATACAAATTAAAAAATCAAAAAGCAGAGATATGATAGAGGTCTATAAATTAATGAATGGAGTGGAACAGGTAAACGTATATCGATTGTTTACGCCATCAAAATATAGAAAGACTAGGGGACTGTAATGAAGCTACAGTGTAACCTATTTAAGACTAATAAGAGAAAATATTTTTTCACTCAACGTGTAATTAAACTCTGGAATTTGTTACCGGAGGATGTAGTAAAAGCTGTTAGTGTAACTGGGTTTAAAAAAGGTTTGGACAAGTTCCTGGAGGAAAGGGCCATAAACCATTATTAAAGGGAACCTGGGATATCCACTGCTTGCCCCAATACAAACATTATGGAACCTGTGTATTTTGGGGAAATTGCTAGGTACCTGTGACCTAGATTGGCCACTGTTGGAAACTGGGCTTGATGGACCTTGGTCTGACCCAGTATGGCATTTCTTATATTCTGAAAAGGAAAACAGAAATGCACGTCCTCCTATACCTAACAAAATCCAAAAGATAACAGATGCACATTTAAAAAAAAAAAACTGAGAAAGAAAACAAAGATATCATACAAAAGAATGAGCAGGAAAAAACCCTGCAAAATCCTGGGGAAAAGAGGGTGATGAATGTGAAGACCCCCATGAGGGCAGCTGGCGTTCAGAGGCGGAGAGATGAAGGGCCCCCAACCCTGCACTTGCAGAATACCTCACTTCAGTTACACATAGAACAAAGACAGACTTTTACCAGACATACTTAACATAATTAATCACAATTACAGACAAAAACTGAAATGAAACCTCAAGAAACCACTCTCTATGCAGTATAAAACTTAAGAAAGAGAAATGGGGAATGAGAGGACTGTGGTAAAGGTTGAAAAGTGGTAGGTGGACAGCAGGGCTTTATTTGAGGGGGTATTTATTTATTTAGACAGTTTTGTATACCGCCTTATCCTTCAATCAAAGCGGTCACAACACAATTGGGGGATACATTTAACATGCAGGGATATGAGACACATACACTAATACTTACAGGGAACATGGGCAATGGAGGGTTAAGTGGCTTGCCCAAGACCACAAGGAGCATCTGTGGGACTAGAAACCCCAGTCCTTCCGGCCCAAGGTTGCTGTCCTCTAGTGGGATTTGAACCCCCCGACCTTCTGGCCTGAAGTACCTTGCCCCAACCACTATGCTGTGGTACAAAGTACCAGTCCTTTGTTAAAATATTCATCATTAGATCCCTCTTCCCCCAATCACTTTTGTCCAGTCTCTAATCTTCCCTACTCATCTTTGCTAAGCCAAGCCCCAGACGTTGTTCTTGTGGGGAAGTGGGGGGCTGTTATGCTACACTGCACATTTCCACAAGAATAATGCATTGGGCTCTGGAGCCTCAACTTGTCCCCACAAAAATGATGAAAGCTCAGCCGTCTCACCCGGAACTGCAAATAACCATGTTCTAGGAGGGTGACATTTTGGTCGGTGCTGGTTTTGAATTTACAATCCAAAGCAATGTGGATTTGTAGTCCCAAATTCTGTCCACTGAAATCAATGCTTCAAGTCCCTTAATGCATCAGAATAAGATTATTAGAAATCCAGGACCAGCCTTAAAAATCTCCCTCCTGGAACTGTGCACTTGATCCATGTGCTTTCCTCCAGCTTTTCCAAGCTGGCTGCAAAGACCTAGCTCACAGTCTGTGCCCCCTCTTCCCCCCAAAAAGGTGTACTGTATCAGAGTTCCTTTTTAGGGTCCAATTTACTAAGGCTGGTAACCCCTTTTTCCATAGGAAAAAAAAGCTTCATAAAATCAGGCTCTTAACATGCCACTGCACAGTGCCAACAGGAGGCAGTGCCCCCCTCCTCCTCCCACTCCCATCACTTCTAGTGACCCAGGATAGCTGCACCTGAGGCAGAGTCCCTTTTTGCATCCCAGATCATCTTTTCCTGGTGATATGGTAAGCATAGTAACATAGTAAATGACGGCAGATAAAGACCAGCATGGTCCATCCAGTCTGCCTAGTAAGATGGCCGGAGTAAGATGGCAGGAGTAGGTGCCACTCTGTGCAGGCCACCCCTCCCCATGTCTTTGTTTAGGGGTGAACCCACCGCTCCATGCAAGACACCCCTATTTGTTGAGAAGCTAGATGGTTCAGTTTATTTTGATTTTATTCTTTTGCTATAAATGGATCCATTGTGTCTGTCCCATGCCACTGTATTTGCCCCCACCACCTCCATCGGGAGGGCATTCCAAGCATCCACCACCCTCTCAGTGAAAAAGTATTTCCTGACATCGCCTTTCAATTTTCCACCTTGCAGCTTCATGTTATGCCCTCTCGTTTTACAGCTTCCCTGTCTTTGGAAGAGGTTTGTTTGTTCATTATTTCTCTTTAAGTATTTAAAGGTCTGAATCATATCTCCCCTATCCCTCCTCTCCTCCAAAGTGTACTTATTTAGGTCTTCAAGTTTCTTCTCATAAGGCTTCTGACGCAAGCTCCAAATCATTTTGGTCGCCTTCCTCTGAACAGTTTCCATTCTTTTTACATCCTTTGCAAGATATGGTCTCCAAAACTGAACACAGTATTCCAAGTGAGGCCTCACCAGTGTCTTATACAGTGGCATTAGAACCTCTTCCTTTCTGCTGGTAATTCCTCTTCGTATGCAGCCCAACATCCTCCTGGCTTTTGCCACTGCCTTGTCGCACTGTTTTGCCACCTTGAGATCTACAGAAATAATCACACCAAGGTCTTTCTCCTGATCCGTGCACACCAACCTCTTGCCCCCTATCGCGTACATTTCCCTTGGGTTTCTGCTACCCAAGTGCATGACTCTACACTTCTTTGCATTAAATCTTAATTGCCAAGCATTAGACCATTCTTCCAGCTTTTGTAGATCTTTTCTTATGTTAAGCACTCCCTCGGGGTAGTCCACTTTGTTGCAAATTTTTGTGTCATCTGCAAAAAGACAGATCTTTCCATTCAGTCTTTCAGCAATATCACTCACAAATACATTGAACAGTGCCGGGCCCAGGACCGAACCCTGGGGCACCCCGCTAATCACCTTCCTTTCCTCCGAGTGAGATCCATTTACCATCACCTTTTGTCATCTATCAGTCAACCAATTTCTGATCCAGTTTACCACCTTGGGACCCATCCCCAAACTACTGAGTTTATTGATAAGCCTCCTATGAGGGACAGTATCAAAGGCTTGGTTGAAATCCAGGTAGATGACATCCATCGCATGCCCCTGATCTAGTTCTCTGGTCACCCAGTCAAAGAACTCAATCAGATTTGTTTGGCAAGATCATCCTTCGGTAAAACCATGTTGCCTCGGATCTTGCACCCTGTTGGTTTTGAGAAAGTTCACTATTTGCTCTTTCAGAAGGGCCTCCATTACTTTTCCCGCCACCGAGGTAAGGCTCACGGGCCTGTAGTTTGACACTTCTTCCCTGTCACCACTTTTGTGTAGAGGTACGACATCAGCCATTCTCCAGTCCTGAGGAACTTCTCCTGTTTCCAAGGAACTGTTGAAAACATCCTTTAATCGCCCTGCAAGAACCTCTCTGAGCTCTTTCAGTATCCTGGGATGTATCCCATCCGATCCCATGGACTTGTCCACTTTCAGTTTCGCAAGTAGTTCTAACACATCATCTTCTGTGAATGGTGTGGTATCTACTCCATTCCCATTTTTATATTTGGGAGTCACAGTTGGTCCTTCTCCAGGATATTCTTTAGTAAAAACAGAGCAGAAGTATTTGATTAGCAATTCCGCTTTTTCAATGTCCCTTTCCACGACTCCGTTCCCAGCACTTCTGAGTCCTGCGATTCCACCTCTGATCTTCTTCCTTTCTCGAATATACCTGAAAAAAGTTTTGTCGCCACATTTAACATCTTTAGCCATCTTTTCCTCTGCCTCTGCAAAACAAAAAAAGGTTCTCATCATCATGAGCCCCCCCCCCCACCCCTGCTTCTCCCAGTTTCTCTGCCTCTCATATATCATAATGATCCCCCTGCTTACCCCAAACTTTCTCACGAGCATGAACCCTCTGCTTCTCCAGTCTCTCATGCCCCCACCCCTCACCCCGCTTTCCCCAGTCTCTCTCACCGAGTGCAGCAGCAACAGCCATTGCTCTTGGCTGTACCTGTAAAACCAGCTCTGGTCAGGGAGCAGCAAGTCCCCCTCACAGAGAACACTGAAATGGAAGTTCTAATTAAAAAAAAAGAAAACAAATGAATCCCAAGTTATATAAAACTGGGAATCTAATATAAAATATACCGGCTCCTAACACTGTGCTTTGGACTGACATGTCACTTTTGCTTTCTAGGTTATTCAGTCCATCTACTACTTCTTTCCCCTCCTGCCTTCTTTACTATCTTCCATCTCTGATGGATTATTTCCTTTCAACTTTCTTCCAAGAAATTTTCTATCAACTCAATGTCATTCCTCCTTTATATTATCCAGTCCTCAATTTCCCTCTTTTTACTGTATCATTTTTCAACCCTTCACACAGTCTTCCCATTCCCTTTCTCTCTCTCTCTTCTTCCCCAACCTTTAATTCTCCCCTTTCTCTCTATGCACAGCATCTTTTTCCTTCTCTTCTCACCATTCAGTGTTTCCCCCATCCAGTGCCTTCCCCTCTTTTCTGACATTATCCCCCATGTGCAGCATCTCCTCTCTCCCTCTTCCCTCTTCCCACTTCCCATATCCAGCATCTCACTCTCTTCCCCTATTGCCACCAGATCCAGCATCCCTCCCTATCTCCCTATGGCCCCCTCCCATGTCTAGCATCCCCCCATCTCTTTCTGGTCCCCTCCTCTTTCCAGCTTTTCCTTATTTCCTTATGGCCCTTTCCATGTCTAGCATTACCATCCCTTATGGCCCCCTCCCATATCCAAAATCCTCCCTCCATCTCCATATGGCCTCCTCCTGTGTCCAGCCTTCCCATCTCCTTCTGGCCTCTTCCCATATCCAGAATCCTCCCTCCTTCTCCCTATGGTCTCCTCCCATGTCCAGCATTCCCATCTCTCCTCCCGATCCAGTGCCTCCCCCTCTTTTCTGACCTCATCTCTCCATGTCCAGCATCTCTCTCTCCCTCTTCCCGCCATGTCCAACATACCCCTCTGTCTCCCTATGGCCCCCTTTCATGTCCAACATCCCCCATCTCCCTTGAGCCCAATTCTGTTGAAAGCATCCCCCATCCATCTTCCCACACACCCCTGCTCCCACCCTGTGCCCAGCATCCCCCTCAATCTCCCTCTGACCCCTTCTCATGTCAGTCTCTCTCTATGACTCCCTCCATCACCTATGGTCACCTTCAGTGTGCAGCATCCCACATGGTCACCCAATCTGCTCCTTTCCTCCCCATGTCTAGCATCTCCCAGCCTCCCCCCAATGTCCCACCATGTCCATTATGGTCCCCCTTTGCCCTTGCTGCTACTGCTGCTGCTTTGCCTGAGGTCTGCAGGGGTGGTGGTGGTGGCAAGAAAGGAAATCCTTGTCAACTCTGCTTCCGCCCCTCCCACCTTCCTCTTGTCGCCACCTGTGCTCTTCTCAACTGTCGCTCACTGACTGTGGGCCAAGACTGCACTCATTAATGACTTCCTTCAGTTGTACTCTCTGGACCTGGTGTTTCTTACAGAAACCTGGCTTAGGGAGTGGCAGGAAGTAGTTTTATATCTTCGTCCTGTCTGCTTCTCACACATCTAGGGGCTTGTTTACAAAGCCGCGGTAGTGGTTCGCGATCGCGATCGCAGCCGCGGCCCCATTGAAATCAATGGGGCCGCGGCTCCGATTACGATCGCAAACCGCTACCGCGGCTTTGTAAACAAGCCCCCTAGATCAGGGGGTAGCATTGCCATCCTCTATCACGAATCTCTAAGACTCATTGAGGTACCTTTTTCCTCTTTATACTATCCTGAATCCTTGCTTGTTCAATTCCACCCCCTCCCCTTGATTTCCATGCCCTCTTACTCTATGTTCCCCCATTTCTCATGCTGTCCCTTTGGAACTCTCTTCTAACCACTCTAGCCAAAACTACAACAACCTTTCCTGACAATCATATTATTTATTTATTTATTTGCTTTTATATACCGCGCTCTTTGGAATCAGTGCGGTTTACATATAACTAAAACAGCATAACGGTTTACATATAACGATTTACATAGAACAGTTTACATTGAACTAGAAACAAGTATAGAACAGTTTACAATAAACTAGAACAAGTAACAGCTTACATTAAACTAGAACAAATAACAAGAATAACAGGCAGCTTCCTGTACATTAAATGTCTATTCATGGATAATAACTTGGAGTATGCAGTCAGGGGAACTAGACGCGATCTGGGCATAATGCTTTGATCAGGGTGGCTGGCCGTAAGCTAGTTGAAATAACTATGTCTTTAAGGCCTTCCTAAAGGATGTTAGGTCTGTGATGGCAAGGATTGATGGAGGTAGGGCATTCCAGCGGGTCGGTGCATAGAGGGAAAAGGTGCGATTTTTAGTCGACTGGGTGCATGTCCTTATTGCTGAGGTGGTGACGAGTGAGTTCACCATGTGTGACCTTCTGGCTCTGTTTTCAGGGGCATGTTGTATGAGGTTTGTGAGGGAGGTAGCAGACATTCTGTGCAGAGGCTAGAAGGTGAATAATAGGGCTTTGTATATTAGTCGGCTTGATATGGGGAGCCAATGCAGCTGGATCAAAAGAGGCATGATGTGTTCAAATCTTGAGGCAGACAGGAGTGCTTGGGTGGCTTTAATGACTGGAGAGCATGCTTTGGCAGGCCATGGTAGATTATGTTGGCATAGTCCAAGTGAGGAAAGTTAAGGGCTTGGCACACTGTGCAAAAGTCCGAGGGCTCGAGGAGAGGGCGTAGATGTCAGAGGATTCTTAGTTTGTACCTTGATGATGGTTTGTATGTGGGCTTCCCAATTCAGATGTTGGTCCAAGATGACCCCAAGATAACGTACTTCTTGCTTGACCATGAGTTCGATGCCTTTCAGCCTGAGGGAAGTTGGAGGGATGAAAGCTTGGTCTTTAGTTATGAATAAGACCTCTGACTTTCTGCTGTTTACCATCAGATTGTGGGTAGCGAGCCAGTCCGAGACTGCGTTAAAGCATTCTGCAACAGGAGAATAGTCAGGGCTCTCTATGGAGAAAGATGCATAGAGTACGATGTCGTCGGCATAGATGTGGTAGTGGATGTTGAATGATTGTATAATGGCACAGATAGGCTGAATATAGATGTTGAAGAGTAGGGAGGAGAGGGAGGAGCCTTGTGGGACTTCTTGCATCTGCTGGAATGGTTTGGATGACTGGGTTCCTATGCAGACTTGTTGCTGGCGATCAGACAGGTATGACTTGAACCAGTTGAGGGCTTCGTTCTGTAGGGATTATAAGGTTTAGGGATATGTTCCTGGTTCATAATCACTCAATGGCCTTTATTCTGCTCTAATAAAAATATGTCAACCAAACTACTATATTGTGGACAAAGAAAAAACCCCAGGCCAGCATAAGGAACCATATAAGGAAATGTCATGTGGCATGGGCCTTAGCAGAGTGTATGCCTGGACTAAAGAGTCCATGCAGAGGCTTTGTGCAGAGGGCACGTACACAGGAAACCATGCAAAAAAGTATAAGCTGAGCCGTTAGTCCTGAAGACAGTAGATGGTTTTGACAGTTGGTGAGTATAAGCAAGACAGAGAGGCCTGGGGAATGTTGAAACAGGAACATAGAGGGGACAGAAAGGTCAATGACAGGAAACAGAAGGAGGGAGGAGGGGAGAGGACCCAAAGAGGAATGGATTTGGAAACTATATGCATACACGGAAGCAAAAAATGTATATATGTAACATGATTATTATACTCAGGGGAGGAGGAATTCTGGAGGTGTCTGGTGTCTGATGACTGACAGAAGCTCTCCTCTCCACTGCCTGTATTGTCCATCAGTTATCTAATAAACAGAGATTCTGATTGCACCTGTACTGACTTTTGGATCTGGACTATACAGGAAATTAGTGATAATTAGTAATCGGTCTTTTGTGAGTAACAGGGCCTCACAATTTGGTGCCGAACACCCGGGATTGGGGTACGGGTGGGTCTTTATGACCAAGATACAAATTTAAAGATTTGGATTCCCCTCAAGAAAGAAGAGAGAGGTACGTTCCCGGTGCGTAGTAGAGACCGGAGGAGAAGAAGTGAGTGACGGATTCCCTAGGAAGACGGCAGCTGTGACGACAGCGTCATGAGTATAAGTATTTTTAACCAAGCTTGGTAAGTGTTGTTTAAGTTTTGTTTTGTTTTATGAATAAAGTGTAAGAAAAATTTGCTGTTATAAACTGGGACTGAATGATAAGTGTTTGAGACTGTACGTGTCGTCTGACACGAAGCGTGTGTGTGTTCTTGCTCACGGTTCCATACCTCCGCGAGGAGATTGGCTGGGCTTGAACGAAGCGAATTCTTGTTTGAAAGGTGTCCTGGACATTTCGTGCACTTCCTTCCTCTGTAAATAAAGAGGTTGGATATTTGAGATCCTTAAATAAAAGGTTGCACGTAGGAATCATGTCTCTGTTTAGGAGAAAGAAAGATGGCAATCAGGACATAATGGTAAATCAAGTTTCCCCAGTGACTTCGGTCGAACGGATGATGAGAGATAATCCTTTATTAGGAAAGGAAATATTGAAAGTTTGCCTTAAATGGGCAAAATGGAGCGCTGCTCCTGGAACCCCTCTCGGCTGGCCACCGGAGGGGTCCTTTGATGGTCATTGTTTAGTAAAAATTAGGGATTATGTTCTATTCCACAAGACTGGGGCTAGTCAGCTGAAACACTTAAGGTACATTTCCATGTGGATGAAACAGGTAGATCCAAACACCCTCAGTAGTGATGATCCACCCCCCTATTGGACGACAGAGAGTCATACAATGGCAGCGATAGGTTATGCAGACCCTTCCATAGATCTAGACACCAAGGAGACAGAATTAGAGGACAGACCTAAAGATAAAATTAAAGATAAAAGACCAGCAGAAACACACAAGGAAAGAGTTAGATACTGGGATGAGATAAAAACACCATCGCTTATTGAGAGACCCCCATGTAATCCAATATATCCCCATTGGGAATTGGAAGACATAATGCAAAATAATAACTCCCAACCATGTAGAAGATCCCGATCTGCATCTCCCCACCGGGAACAGCATACGGGATGGGTCCAGGTAGCAGGTAAATTACATTTGACCCCTGATGCAAACCCTGAGCCCCCGGTGTGTGACCAGTCGTTGCTGGGAGCCACAGGGGGTGATCAAACTCAAGTACAGTCCACTCCCTCTGTCCTTGACTCCATTAATTGCAATAAGTTTCCCATGATGTCAGCGGACAAATTCCCTGGTAGTATTGATTTACCAGAAGGTCAATGGGATCTTGATCATTTTTCTAAACAACCATGTGAAAGTAGGCAGAATGTTAGGAACCGGACGACCAGAGCCCATGATTATCACTTAATGCCCATACAGAGTTCTAAAGAACCAGTTCAACCTAAGAAAACCCCTGTAGATTTTGTTTTTAATGAAGAAGGAGGTGAAGGTTTCTATGTATATCATTGGAGTTCAAACTTACATGGGTGGACTACAGCCTGTGCCCCGCAAATGAGAATTTGGCCAGAACAAGGGTCACTGAATACTACAGATTTAAACCTAGCTCGTAGATATATCCGTGGAGGGGAGGGAGATCCACAATGGGACTATAAGTATATGGAAGCAGGTTTAAGGGTATGGGAAAAGTATGAGGGACAAGATCCCAATAACCCAAAAACACCTAATAATTTGATATTTCCCGTGCGGCATGCTCCCCACGGGCAAGAAATATATATTCCTTGGAGTTTTACCGATATGACTAATCTGGCCGAGCAACTCCCTCCCCTGAACCAGGGAGCGGGAGCGTGGATACAAAAATTTGAACGATTAACAGCAGGTAATACTTTAGCAATTGGAGATGTAAAAGCCCTACTGGCCCGAATTTTGGGTAATAACGCGGCTAATCAAGTTTTTCAAAATGCCCATATCAGAGGGGTTATGGTACATCATCCCCAGTATGATGGGGCACTTTTCAATCTTTATCGTAATATGGTATGGGACTCCTTGAGGGACATTTATCCCACCCAACGAAGTATGGGACCCCTTACTTCATTGCAATTTAAGGTTGGGGAAGATATTAGCGCTTATTTGGCTAAATTTCAAGATTTATGGAAGGCCCAGATGGGCGTACCCCAGAATGACCCTAACATGGCTCTCATGTTTTTTCAGACTCTCTGCAATACCTTACCTTTGCCTATCCAGTTAAAGCTAAAAAACATAGCAGCGTTAGAATCAGAACCATGGCAGAAACAACAGGCACATATTTTTCATTTTGTCAGACAAGCTGAGGAAGAATTGAATAAACCAGAAAGAGACAGAAAAGCTGCCCAAACTCATTTGTTTAATTTGCAATTGAAAGAAATAGAACAGGAGAAGAAGAAGGGAGGGCGGGTCAGCAGATCTGCTACCGACGAAAAGTTAATTAAAGCCCTTCGGCAGCAGGTTAAAGAAGCAAGGCAGCAAGCTAAAGAAACACGGAAACAATTTGAGGAATGTATGGAATGTTTGGACGATTCTTCAAGTGATAGCAGTGCAGAAAGTGACTCTGAAGATGCATATAAACAATTGATGCGAGTTTTGAATGTTCAAAAGCGTGGTCAGCTCACGGGTCAGGAACCACGATCCTTCCCCAGACAAAAGCAGGACAGGGAGAGAGATTTCACTTGTTGGCAATGCGGTGAGAAAGGTCACCTGCAACGGTCTTGTCATGCTCCCCCACCAAGAGGGCGGAGAGGATATGACCAAGGTCCACCACCGTTTGCGAGGTCTTGGCAATACCCTACCTGGCAGCCCCCAAACAGGACAGGCTATGGCAATAGGGAAGATAGACAATGACTAGGTATATATGATATGCAGGTGGTGCTGGGAACAGAGGAGCCTTATATTAAATTAACTTTGAATGACCAAGAAATGAATTTTCTTATTGATACTGGAGCCACACTTTCTGTTCTGAACACCATGCCCATAGGTGGAACCATTGGCAGAGACAGTGTAATGACCACTGGGTTCGATGGTAAGCCAGTAAAAACGCCCGTGACTAATCCAATTTGGGTGGAAGGGCCACAATTTGCCATCTTCCATAGTTTTTGTATGCCTCTCACTGTCCTATAAATTTGATGGGACGAGATCTAATTGTAAAAGCCCAAGTCACCTTAGTGGCAGGAGCATTTCAATCCGCAGGGATAAGTGAAACTGGCACTTACCTCCTTAGTCCATATGGGCGGGTACGAGGTACACCGGTTCACATACGATTAAAACAAGGGAAAGAGGGTCCGAAATTGCCCCAATACCCCTTGCAGCAGGCAGCTATAGAGGGTGCACGAGAGGAAATTAATCAACTCAAACTACATGGTATCATAGAACACAGTACTTCGGCATATAATACCCCTCTTTTTCCAGTTAGTAAACCTAATGGCAAGTGGCGTATTGTGCATGACCTTCATGCACTTAACCAAGTAGTGGAAACCCAATTTCCTGCAGTTGCAAACCCCGCCACCACATTAAATACAGTACAACTGTACAAATATTTTACAGTATTAGATTTGAAAAATGCCTTTTTTAGTGTAGAAATTGATGTTGATTCTAGACCCTTACTGGCTTTTCTTTTTGATCAAGTACATTACCAATGGACACGACTACCTCAGGGGTATGTCGATAGTCCTAGTATATTTTCCCAGATTCTCTCACAAGATTTACAGGAGTTCAATTCACATCTCCCTGGAGAAACGTGTTTGTTACAATATGTAGATGACATTTTGCTATCTGGGTCAGATTATGAACAAATGCAGAAGTATACAAAGGAGTTAATACAGGAACTGCATGAGAAAGGGTACAAACTAAATGCAGAAAAAGCACAACTCGTGCAGGCCACGGTTACCTTTTTGGGGTTCCAGTTAAGCCAAGGATCCATTCAGGTGGGAGATAAAACAATTCAACACTGTATGCAGATCCCTATACCTGGTAGTGTTAGGGAATTGCGATCTGTTCTAGGCACACTAAATTTTTGCAGAAATTGGATCCCAGCTTTAGGTCTCGTACTCTTTGTTTCCGCCCTTATTTGAAGGGTGGTGTAAAAAATTCAGACAAAATTACTTTAGACCCTTGTGCTGTAAGCGTGCTCCAGTCCATTTTGGAAGATTTAAAGTGTCTTCCAGCCTTACATTTGCCGAATCATCACAAACCCTTTCAATTGATGGTAGTGACAGGCTCTCAGGCTTGGGCAGCCATACTATTTCAGGACAGGGTTTCTACCTTAGCGTTCTTGTCAGGCACTTTCGGATGTACCGAACTTCCCCTGCCTGATCTTGAGAAATTAGTCATTGCGGTCGCAGCAGCGATAGAGAAAATTTTGTCTATTTTCACCCCCACTACCCTGATTCTCTATCAGTCTATTGAACTGAAGGCTATTTTAAATAAAGACACCTTACATTTGTCCCTGACAAAATTACAGCAAGCCTGTGCATCTATCTTGAACAGTGGAGTGATTTTCCGCCCTCTCACTGCCTCCACGTGCCCACTAAGTTGGCTACAGATAGCCATAGATGTTCATACCCCAGTACGTGACTCCTCCTATGAGGAAATTTTATCAACTATGGTATCACCCTCTGATATGCCACCAGATAGTGAAATTTTGTTTACTGATGGATCAGAACAGAAAGGTGCTGTGGGATTTGCTGCTGTGCTGGTGACCCCTGATGGAGTGTCTGAGCATCGCTTACAGTATGCTCTGGACTCAGATCGGGGATATTCAGCACAGACAGCTGAATTGTGTGCTATATTAGCTGTCCTAGAGGAACATCCGGAAACACCCCTGATTTTCTACACTGACTCACAGTATGTTAAAAAATTGTGTGGGGAGTACCTCCAGATTTGGTTACAGCGGGGATATGTTACTTCATCTAGTAGTCAGCTTGTACACAAATCATTGATTCTATACTTGTATGACCTGTTACTGCAGCGCCAGCAGAAAGGTATTCTAACCTCTTGTAACTGGGTCCCCGGCCACTCCAGACATTATGGCTTCTTACATTTCGGAAATGCTCTGGCTGATGAAGCAGCTAGACAAGTTACAGATGCTGTCCCCATTTTAGTTACTACACGAGCAAAGACTTATCCCTTACCTTCACTCCGGGATTATCAGCAGAATCTTCTGCAAGATGAAGTGCAGAAGTGGAAATTGTTAGGATGTTCAAAGCACAAACAGTTGTGGGTTCACCTGTCCGGAAAGGCTTGCATTTCACTCTGGTCTTTACAACAATTGTGTCTCTTGTTACACTCTGTAGCCCATGCCCCTGCCTCCAGCATTTGTGCACAAATTTCTGGGCTCTTCTGGTACCCCCGTCTTAGGGCCAGGGTGCAGGAATGGTGCCAGCAGTGTCCCCAATGTTTAGAGAATTCTCCTGCGAAGGGTAAACAAATGCTACAAGGTCATCTCCCCGTTGTTCAGGGTCCGTTCATTTCCTGGTATGTAGATTTCACAGATATGCAGGTCCGTGTAGATGGATACAGATTCCTTCTTGTCTGTGTCTGTCCATTCTCCAAATGGGTGGAGGCTTTTCCCTGTAAACAGGAAACTGCAGCAGAAGTTTTCAAATGCTTTTCTCAGCATCTATTCCCTCGTTTTGGTATACCACGAAATGTTTATTCTGATAACGGCTCTCACTTCCGGAATCAATTAATGCATCTTTTCTCTACAGCAGTGAACCTGCACTGGAAGTATGTCTCAGTCTATCGCCCCACCTCCAATGGTCTCGTCGAATGGACCAATGGCCTGCTCAAGACTGCCCTGCGTTTGATTCAATCAGACAAAAGTTTTTCCTGGTTGCAGGCTCTGCCCCGTGCTCTGTTTCAACTCAGGAATCGCCCGCTGAAGAATGTTGCTCTCACACCACATGAAATATGTGCCGGAAGACGTTTGTTGTTGTACAACTTGTCAGAGACCTCTGTTTCTTTACCAGATTCTTTATCTCCTTACATTGCAGGTCTGCGTTTAGCCTTAGCAGAAATCTCCCGACGCTGTGCCATCCGTGATCAACATCCGTCTCTTCCCAAGGAAAGTCTGATTCCGGTTGGGACCAAAGTTTATCGCAGAAATCCTCATCGGAGTTCCTGGCAAGATCCAACATATTTAGGACCCATATTGTTTCTGCGTCCACTCCTTTTGCTGTTCTGTTGGACTCTGGTCAAACCTGGACTCATATTGCCCACCTTGGGTTCCTTGAACTGTGCTCTGGACTTTGATTAATCTTCTATAACATGTCTGCCTCTCCTGCTCTTAAGTATGCCTTTTTATATTGTTTCATGTTATTTGCGATTCTCCTAGCATGGCTTTTGTTTTTCATTTGTGCCCCTGCCCCTAAGTCACCCCCCACCACTACCACCTCCTCCCTGAATCGTTCCCTTAGGTCCCTCCCTCTTCCCAATACCTGGAAATCAACTGTCCTTGATGGTCAGTTAGCTATGTTTTTAAATAACCAAAGTCCTTCTGCCCTTTCCTGTCATCCTAGAGCTACAGCATCTGCCTCCAATTTATGGCAATCATCTGTTCTGGATATTTTACGCTTAACTAATGTTTCTGATTGTTTAATATGCACCCCCATCCCTAAAGCTGTAAAATATGCTCCCATAGCGGTTTATCCTTTGTCCCTCTCGGAATTAATGGGAAAGGTTTCTTGTTGGGACAACAAAAACGTTACTGCTCCATGTTTTGAATCCATAGACTGTACTGACACATGGGAGTCTGCGAATGCCTCCAGTGAACCTTTCTTTGTTTATGTTCCTTTAGAGATGCGATTTACTTATTGTCTTGTGACTAATGCATCTCTTTCATTTTTCTCTCGCTGCAATATTACTTATAATGTCCAAAATGCTTCTTGGCATATAGCTGCTGGAACCTTTGTTCCTCGCCATGGTAATTCTACGTATTTGTCACAATTTACTGCTAACCCCTCCACCCTGTCCCCGGCAGATAATATCACCCTAGTGCCTTTGCTAGTGGATTCCGATTATTGGCGGGATGCCCTACTTGTGGGTCCCTATTTACCTTCTGGTCATTATGATTACTGGCTTGGAGGTAAAGTCCCTTTTAGTTCCTGCTATACTCCCCAGTCTCAGCGCTCTATCTACAGTCATGGGAAGTTACAATCTAACCTTTATTGGGGTAATATTAATACATTTCCAAGAAAATGGCGTTCCTCTACACAAATTTCTGCTTTAACAGGTCACTATTTTCTTTGTGGGGAAGCCTTATAACAGAAAATTAATATTTCTCACTTGCCCTGTACCCTTGTCCGTGTATCTCTCTATTCTGCCCTTATTCCTTTAAATGTTTCACACAAAACTCATTCACTCCTCCAGCGAGTTAAACGCTCTCTAGTAGGATCAAGTCCATGGGATGCGAAAGTTTCTGAAGATGAGGCCATACAGGCATCTTTTGAATATATTAATTCTACTTACCCCTTGACCAAAACACGATTAGATGCTTTGTCATGGACATCATGGATTCCTTTTGCTACCCCTGCCCTCACTGCTGAATTAGGAATGGCTATACGCCGCTTACAATGTTTGCTTCATGTACAAATGAAAGCTGTTACTGATTCTATAACTAAGCTATCAGAGTCCCTAGAGCAGAATACCCAAATGACCCTACAAAATAGAGAAGCGCTAGATTTGCTCCTTGCTTCTGAAGGAGGCCTTTGCTCTTTTATTAATGCCACTAATTGCTGTACGGTCATAGCGAATCATTCAGTGTTTGTGCTTAATGCTATGGATAAAATACGCCACCTGTCAGATTTACATATTGATGACTTTAAGGGAGGACTGAATGTAGGTAATTGGTTCTCATCCCTTACCTCCTGGTTTCACTCACTAGGTGCTGGCCTAAAAGGCCTTTTAATTTCTGCTGGCATCTTTTTAATTTTTGCCTTGTCCTTTTGTTGTATTGTTTCTCTTGTCATCTCCTGTTGTAAGAAACAGTGTACCAAAATGTCCACCTCCCTTATGCCTGTTTAAACATGCCATACACATGTGAATGTTTCCTATGCTGCGGTCCCCACTTCTGAATTCTCTGACTTGGTCTTATCTCCTCCACAATAAAAAAAAAAGAAAAAAAAAGGGAGAATTGTAGGGATTATAAGGTTTAGGGATATGTTCCTGGTTCATAATCACTCAATGACCTTTATTCTGCTCTAATAAAAATATGTCAACCAAACTACTATATTGTGGACAAAGAAAAAACCCCAGACCAGCATAAGGAACCATATAAGGAAATGTCATGTGGCATGGGCCTTAGCAGAGTGTATGCCTGGACTAAAGAGTCCATGCAGAGGCTTTGTGCAGAGGGCACGTACACAGGAAACCATGCAAAAAAGTATAAGCTGAGCCGTTAGTCCTGAAGACAGTAGATGGTTTTGACAGTTGGTGAGTATAAGCAAGACAGAGAGGCCTGGGGAATGTTGAAACAGGAACATAGAGGGGACAGAAAGATCAATGACAGGAAACAGAAGGAGGGAGGAGGGGAGAGGACCCAAAGAGGAATGGATTTGGAAACTGTATGCATACACGGAAGCAAAAAATGTATATATGTAACATGATTATTATACTCGGGGGAGGAGGAATTCTGGAGGTGTCTGGTGTCTGATGACTGACAGAAGCTCTCCTCTCCGCTGCCTGTATTGTCCATCAGTTATCTAATAAACAGAGATTCTGATTGCACCTGTACTGACTTTTGGATCTGGACTATACAGGAAATTAGTGATAATTAGTAATAGGTCTTTTGTGAGTAACAGGGCCTCACAGTTCCTTATGCCTTTTTGATGCAGGTGGGTAAGTAGGAGATTGTGGTTGACTGTATCAAAAGCAGAGGCGATATCCATGAATATCAGGATGAATCCTTGTTTCTTTTTGTTTAGGCCTGTGTGGAGTCTGTCCAAGAGAGTTGCCAGTAGGGTTTCCACACTGTGTTGTTGGTGGAACCCGTGTTTCTGTGGGTCCAGAGGTGCATAGGAGTCGATGTGGTCCTGGATTTGTTGGTGGATAATCTTTTCTAGTATTTTGGTCAAGAAGGGGAGACTGGATATAGGTCTGTAGGAGCTGGTTTCTGATGGATTTAGCTTGTTGTTCTTTATGAGTGGCCTGATGGAGGTGGTTTTGAGAGGTGGAGGTAGAAAGCCTTTAGTGAGTGAGAGGTTAGCAATTTTGGCTATGATAGGGCTAAGGTCGGATCGTACCTGTTTGATCCAGAAAGCTGGGCATGGATCAGTTGGGGAGGTGATGGTGTTGATTCCACAGATGATCTTATCTATTTGCTCGGAGGAGTATTGATAAAAGTCTTCTAACATGGGTATGGGTGCGCCATCAGGGGAGGAATGTGCCTGGGTGAATTATCGAAATCAGACCAGTCTGAGACGGACATAGTTGAGGTGGTTTTTTTTGGAAGAATGTGGCAAAGGCATCTGGGATAGGATTACTTGTTGATTCATGTGAGGATGCATCCTTTGTGAGAGATTTAATGAGGTTGAAGAGCACTCGAGGTTTGTTGAGAGAGCTCATGAGGGTGCTGGTGTGGTATTCCCTTTTCTTATTGTCGACTGATTTTCGGTGTTGATGCAAGTTATCCTAGTATGCAGTTTGGTAATTGATGTGTCTTGATCGTCTCCAGTGGCTTTCTAGTTTCCTAAGGTATATTAATGATTTGCGCAAGTCAGAGGTAAACCATACGGCTGCGTGGTTCTTGTAGATAGGTTTGGTGGAGGGTGGTAGGATCGCAACTCTGGAGAGGTTGTTGTTACAAATTTCTATTAGCTCATCCAGGTCGTCGGTGTCGGAGTTCAGGTCATGCAGAGTGTCATTTAGGAACGTCTGTTTGTTGAAGTGTCTGAAGCGGTGGCATATAGGGGACTTAAAAAAAAGGAATGTTGTTTTTCTGTGTTGTATGGGATGTCAAAGAGTATGGAATTATGGTCAGACCAGGGAACCGGTAGAATGAGTGGTGGGGTCTGGTTGCTTAGTGCGTGAAAGGGTAGGGGGGCAAAGATAAGGTCTAGGATGTTACCGTTGGTGTGGGTAGGGGTGTGAGTGAGTTGTTGGTAGTCTAGCGCGGTCATTGCATCCAGGAATGCTATGGAGAGTTTGGTAGGGAGTGATGGGAGGTTAAAGTCACCTAGAAGCCAGAGTTCTTTCTAACGGGTATTCTGGTTGCATGCTAGATCAAGGATTGTAGCCAGGTCATCAGCATTTGAAGATGGTGGTCGGTAAATGAGGCAGGTTGCTAATGTCTTATTTGAGATGAGGTTGCTGTCAAGATTGGTTGTGCTATGGACTACATCACACTGGAGATGGAGGTTGCTTCTGGCTATTATTAGGACCCCTCCACCTCTTCTGCTTTTTCTGGGACAGTTGAAAAGGTCGTAGCCAGGGGGTCTTAGTTGATTAGTGAGGACTGTGTCAGTGTCCGTTAGCCAGGTTTCGGTAATGAAGAGCAGGTCAAGATTTTGATGATTGATGTAGTCGGTGAGGACAGGCCATTTGTTGAGGATAGATCAAGCATTTATTAGCATGCAGTTTAGATTTTTTAGGAGTGGGGGTTTGCGTCTTTTGTTCTTAACCAGCGGTTGGCAGATTATGTGAATCAGTCGGTGATGGTTTGCTAATGGCGGTGGTCTGCTGGGGTGGGGAGAGTTGTGGTAGCTTCTATGTCCCACAGTTCGCACGGTGGGTATTAGGCCCTGGTGTTGTGTGAATGAACCTGTCCATGAGATAAGTTGGGCTAGGCAGCAGAGGAGGAGCATGAGAGCTAGATTCCCTGACATCATGATGGTCGGCTAAGAGAAGAGGCGGTATATTTAGGGAAAACACTTGGGTGATACTTCTGAGGGCTTGAGTCATTGGTAATTGCTCGTAGGTGTACAGTGATTGGGAGTGTTGAAGGTAGCTGGTGTTGTTGGTTTACCTTATGGCTAGCAGTGCTGTCGGTAGCGAGTAGATGTGGTTCACTGTGTTGAAGGATGTTGGCGGTGGTACTTGTTTAAGATTTGTGCAGAGTTATGCAGAGGGCTTCTTGGTGGGTCCCTGTAGAAGGTGCAGCAGGAGGTCGATTATTGCAGGCGTTTCGGAGTGTTTCCGGCCACCTAAGTGCCTGCACCTAAGGGCTACGCCAAAGGTCCCTCTGGCGAGGTGCTCAGACATGGGCCTGCCAGGCGTGGTGCGCAGGGAGGTGCTGCTTTTAAATGTTGATGCTGCTGGGGTGCATTTGGCCCTGATTGGCCGTGAGTTGGAGAGTAGGAGGGGCTTCTGCCTCCTGCTCTCTTTCCCACCGCTGATCGGGGCTCAACAGGGCTAGAGGAAGGGAGTGATGGTGCCAGAAGGCGCCGCTTTAAATGGTACTGCTGGGGTGCGTTGGGCCCTGATTGGCTATGAGTTGGTGAACAGGTGGGGTTTCTGCCTCCCGCTCTCTTTCCCACCGCCTATTGGGGCTCAGCGGGGCTGGAGGAAGGGAGCGATGGCGCCGGGAAGCGCTGCTTTTAAATGTTGGAGCAGCTCGGTGCGTTGGGCCCTGATTGGCCATGAGTTGGAGAGCTGGAGGGGTTTCTACCTCCTGCTCTCTTTCCCGCCACTGATCGGGACTCAGCAGGGCTGGAGGAACGGAGCGATGGCGCCAGGAGGCGCTGCTTTTAAATGTTGGCGCAGCTGGGGTGCATTGAGCCCTGATTGGCCATGAGTTGGAGAGCTGGAGGGGTTTCTGCCTCTCGCTCTCTTTCCCGCTCTCTTTCCCGCTGCCGATTTCAACATTCATGTTGAAAATCCCACTAGATCACAGGATAAACATTTCCTCTCATATATCGCCAATCTTTCCTTACATCGGCATGTCCTTTTCCCTACTCATGTGGTAGGACACATTTTGGACCTCATCCTCACTTTTACGATATCCTCCCTACAATTATCGCTCTCTCAAGACCCACCTTTACCTTGGACTGACCATTTAGGCATTTTGGTTCACCTCTCCAGCCCTGCATCTCATGTCTCTCTCCCTGCTCCTTTCACCTCCTCTGGACTCTCTCTTCCTCAAAATTATCTCTCAGAATCTAAATTTTAGGCATTTCCATCCTTGGATTCCCTATTTCCACCTGACTTGGAGACACTTCCAGTTGACTCACAGGCCCTTACATAGAACGCCAAACTTCACACAGTCCTAGATTCTGTTGTCCCTCTCTTATCCCAGCCGGACTCGCACAAGTCTCAACATAATCCCTGGTATCATTCTGGTCTTCTTCTCACCCGTCGACAGCTCTGTATAGTGAAACAAATCTGGCATCACGTTCACTCACCCTCTACTCTTTACGCTCTTCAAGAGCTTTATTCCTATTACAGATCTGCAGTATCATCCACCAAAAAATACTACTTCACTTATCTCCACAGCTGAAAACCAACCCAAGAAACTATTTTCTGTCAGCTTTCATCTTCTGCATCGCATTCCCACCCCTCTAACAGATGATTCTACTGCAGAACAGCTAGCAATGTTCTTTTGAGATAAAATCCTCCAATTACAACTCAACTTTGACCCAACTGAACCGTTTCCCTGATGAAGATTCTTCCCCCAATCACACTTTGTCCCACCACTGGTCCTGGTTTAATCCCATTCAGATGACACCTTTACTAGGGCCATCTCCTCTTCCTCTAAAACAACTTGTGCATCTGATCCCATCCCCTCCTCCTGGGTTCCTGAGACTTCCTTAGCTCTTCTTCCCCGTGCCCTTGCCCTTGCCCTGTTCTACAATAGTCTGTCTACTGGAGTATTCCCTCAGTGCTGGAAGACTGCAGTAGTCTGTCCTTTGTTAAAATATTCATCATTAGATCTTTCTTCCCCCAATCACGTTTGTCCAGTCTCTAATCTTCCCTTTCTTTCCAAACTTTTAGAAAAACTTGTCTTCTTTCAAATTTCCAATCACCTTGAAAAAACTAATTTCCTGCACCCACAACAATTTTGCTTCCGTGCCAGACACAGCACTGAAACTATTCTTCCATCTGTCCTCAATGTTTGGATAGGGGTAATATTTCTCTGGCTGTCTTCCTCGACCACTCCTGAGCTTTTGATCTCATTAACCACTCTCTCCTCTTTTCTCGTCTTCATACTGTTGGCCTGCGTGGTTTAGTTCTACAGTGCTTCCACTCTTTCCTCACTGATCATTCCTACTATGTCTCTTTTCAGGTTTTGTCATCCATCCACTTCCCTCTCTTGTGGTGTCTCCCAAGGTTCAGTTATGGTCCCCCTCCTTTTCTTTGTTTTGTTTTTTTAAACTTAAATTTTATCGCTAAGTATTAAAGTTTTCTCTAAAATACAATAACATCTCCTTCTCCTCACCCCTTCCTCCCCCCTCCCTCCACCTTTCCATTGGATGACCATCCTTTATGCCTCAGTCCAGCCATTCCCATACCAACAGGATCTCATTCCCCCCTGCTGGCCGTGCACAGTTCACACATATCCATATGTGCACCAGTCTAGAAACACTCCTTCACAATGTTATCCTCCCTTTTTTGTTTTCCCTTCTTTCCCTCATCCCCCCAGCAACAATTCCCACATCGAGAGTCTCATAAAAAACTTATCATCTATAAAGAATAACGTTTGCATTAAACAGTTGCATTGAACATCTGCTCAAAAATCCCCCAACCCTCTCCCTCCCCTCCCCTCTTAATTTTCACCTTAGAAAACCCCTTTATCCCTCCTCCATATTATTATCCACCTCTCCATGATTCATATTCACCTGGCTCATATCTTCTAGCTGACCCATGCTTGAGATAGCACCCTGCCTCAGTTCTCCTCTGTAGGGTACTCCGTAACAGTGAAATACTGCAATCCCTTCTCCTGCCCCCTATTTCTCCACACTTCATATTAAATCTATGGTGTGTGAGAGCCACTAATTGGCTCATTGTATAACAATATTGTAGTCTCTTTAATATGTCCCCCTTTGGTGGGAATGTGCACATTGCACCATACTCCGAATAGCACCATCCACGCTGCCAGCATCACTTGTATGGCAAACTGTCTTATATGTTCCCCCCTCCTCCTCCCCTTTAAAAAGAAGTATAAACATTGGGGTGGTGTCCATCTCTGTCCCCGTCACTTCTTGATGTATACCACCTACCTCTTCCAATACTCTTGCACCTTAGGACATCCCCACCATGAATGCATATAATCCCCTATTTGCCCACACCCCTTCCAACAATCAAAACTACCATCCCTGGATCATCTACTCATTTTCTGTGGTATTAGATATACTCAATACAGTACCTTCCAGCAGTGTTCTTTCATCGCTGCTGAAACCCCCACCACCTCTGTCACCCCTTGAAAGACCCCGTCCCATGTAGTCTCATACCACTCTACCCCCAAATCTTGTTCCCATGCCTCCATAAAAGGTCCCTTTCCACTCGGCCGAATAAGTTGTCTATATATCTGTGCCAGCTAGCCCTTTTGAGCCTGGCCCTTGGTCACCATTTTCTCAAATGGGGTAAATTCCTATATGTCCCCCATCCACCTTCAGCCTTCCCCTTATTTATTTATTTATTTTTTTAATTTAACTGCATTTATATCCCGCTTTTCACCGGGTCAAAGCGGTTAAAGATGTACTTAAAAGATGTACTGCTTGTATGTATGCATAGTATCCCCCGGAGCCCAATGCATATTGGTTCTGTAATGTTTCCAAATCTTTAATCTGTCCCCCTTCTGTTACTAATTGCCCCCAATAAATTAAAACCCTCTCCTCCAATTCCTTAAACTCCTTTGTGTCCCACCCTGGCACGAAGCTGCTCGTAGACTGCATAGCTTGCAGGTATAACCTGCGCCCTCGTACCAATCTAATGTGCAAATCTCCAAATCTTCCTGAGCACATTTACAAACAGATGATCTGACTTTTCCAGACCAGACCCTTTCCCCGCCATCCATATCCTGTCCTGTCGGTCTCCCTTCAACATTCCCCTCTCCATGTCCACCCAATGTTTCTGCCCTATCTTGCCTCCCCATTCTATCATTGCTTACAATTGTGCTGCCTGGTAGTAACCTAGCAAGTCAGAGACCCCCATACCCCCCACCCGCCTATGCCAACACATCATTTGTCTATTGATTCTCGGGGGGTTATGTTTCCAGATATATGCAAAAATTATTCTTTGGCATTGTCTATGAAACTCATCTGGTACCTGTATTGGCAACATCTGAAATAAGAACAACAGACGAGGTAGGATGTTCATCTTAATTACTGCTACCCTGCCCCCCCATGAAAGGTATGGTTTGTCCCACAGTTCCAGATCCCATCAAATCTGTCTCCACAGGGGTATGTAGTTCAAATTAAACAAACCTCTTAGGTACCTCCCCAGCTGGATACCTAGATCGCGGATGGCATTTCTCTTCCATTTAAACAGAAAAGTCACCTTCATTCGGGTCTCCATGCTATATTCCAGCTCAAGTTTTAGAATCTCAGTTTTTGTCAAGTTTAACTTGTATCCCAAGATGCAACTGTACTACTCAATCACTTTCATTAGGTTGGGCAGAGCCACAAATGGCTTACTCACTACATATGCTCCACACCCACCACTGTTACTCCCTGTATATCCACTGGGGCCCTGACAGCCACCACCAATGGTTCCAGTCCCATTGCAAACAGCAGAGGTGACAAAGGGCACCCCTACTTTGTTCCCCTGCCCAAGCTGAAATCCTATGAGTATGCAACATGAATTCTTATCCGGACTTGTGGGCTTCTGTACAATGCACAGATCCAGGTCATGAAAGTGTCCCCTACCTTCATTTTTCATAATACTGCAAACATAAAATCCCACTCCACTCTGTCAAATGCTTTTTCAGCAACAGCTACCTGCACCATAAGTTCTTTCCATTGTTGAAACTGCTAAATAATATTCAGGAGCTTCCTAACATTATCCCGCGCCTGATGCCTGATCAGCTCCTATAAGCTGGGGAAAGGAAACACTGCACCCACCCTGATAGAATTTTTGCAAAAAAATTAGCATCTAAATTTATTAAGGAGATAGGCCGATATGAAACACATACCATACCATCCTTCCCAGGCTTGGGCAGCACCGTTATTCTCACCACTTCCATAGTTTCCAGGAGTCTTCCCTCCTGCACTACATTGTTAAACATTGTTGCCATTATTTCCACCACCTCTCTCCCTAAAACTTTATAAAAGAGTGCTGTGAACCCATCCAATCCGGGAGCCTTCCCCGCTTTCAAACCCCTAATAGCTACCAGTACCTCCTCTTCTGTTATTTCTCACCCTAGAAAGTCCCGGTCCTCCTCCCGTAGCTCTGACATCAGAAGGTTCTGGAGAAAGTTCTGTCTGACCTCTTCCCCTCCTACTACTTCTGAGGCATATAACTTTTGGCAGAATTCTACAAACGCCTGCTGTATCTTGGCTACAGTAAATTCCATTTTACCTTGCCCATGGCGAATCTTTAAAATGCTTTGTTGGATTCTCCGGGCCTTCAATTTTCGGGCCAACCACCTCCCTAACTTATTTTTATGCACATAGTGATGCAATTGCAGTTTCTCTAGCTGAAAAGACCATTCCTCTGTATGTAATTCCTGCAGGGCTTCTCAAATCCTCTCTATTTCTTTAACTGACCTGCCTCCCACTTCCCATTTGTATTGGTCAGACCAGTATGCCAACTCTGCCCTTAACTTTTCTTCTACCTTCCCTCTTTCACTTTTCTTTCACGCCCCAAGCTTTATGAGCTCGCCCCATATAAAGACTTCATAACTATCCCATACCACTCCCACACCTATATTTGGGGCGCAGTTCTCCTGGAAAAATCTTTAACCGGCTACCTTCAATTGCTCCACCACAACTTTATCCTGGAGGAGCAATTCAATAAGTCTCCAGAATTGAAGGCTTTGAGCTTTCAGACATCAATGTATGGTCACCTCAACAGGAGCATAGTCCAACCATTCAATCTGCCCTATCTCCATTTCCTGAACTTGGGGCAGGAAGGTGCCATCCATAAAAATCATATCTATGTGGCTGTATGTATGGTGTACTGTTGAGTAATATGTATAGTCTCTTTTGTTTCCCATCCGCTGCCTCCACACATCTACCAGCCCTAGGGAAGCCACCAGCTGTTTCAATGCATTTCTATGCTTCCTTCTGCTCCCCCCCCCCCGGGTTGTCTAACCTTGGGTTCATTGTCATGTTAAAATCCCCCCCCCCCCCCAGTACGAGTGAGGCCTCAGCCACTTCCGCTACCTTAATTCACACTTTATTGTAGAATGTCCCTCATTCAGTGAGTAAACACATACTATCGTGACTTGTTTGGCATTAATCATACCCTCCTAGATCAGCCACTGACCTTCCCCGTCTCTAGAAACCCTCTGTTCCTCAATCTGCTGGTTCTTGGAAAATATTATGCCAACTCTCCCCTTCTTCATGTCTGGCTCTATTACCAGCCAGGCAGACTCTAGGAAATTCTTTCATACGGACCTCATATGTGTCTCCTGAATAGGCATGATGTCTGCTCTTCTCCACCCACCATCCTGTACAAGGCTACGCTGCTTCTGCTAGGACATTAAACCCTTCACATTCAATGTTAGGACCACCACTCCCTTTACACCCCCACCCACCTGCTCCCTCCCCCACCTTCTCCCCCCACTCTCCCCCCATTCCACTCCCTCCCTCCCATCCCATCTTCACTCTCCCACCTGTTGCCATCCCTGAGGTGTGACTCACCCAGCCACAGGACTACTCCAACCGGACTCCTACTACCAGCCTCTTTCCATCCCTCCCCCCCCTTATATTCCCTCATAACCATCCTCTCTTATACTCTTACATCCCCACATTGTTACCCCACCCGTCCCACAAACTTTGTCTCTTCTCCTACCCAGTCACACCACTGCAGACATTCCTACCGATCCTTCCATTCATTCTCCCCAAACATTACCACTACTCCTCCCCTCCTTTCTTACAAAAGCTCAATGTCCCAATTTAGTATATTTACGCTTGCTGGGGCATAGCAATGTTCATGTATCATAAGTCAAATTTAGGAGCCATCAGGTCCTCTTAGTCCCTTTCTTTGTCTTTTCTGCTTTGCGGTCTCCAACTTGCACTGCAGATCTTGCCAGCTCCTTTGAGGCCCCAGATTCCCATTGCTCCATGGTAGTTCCTTAAAGCACTTCTCTTGCATTGCCTCCCTCTGCACATCTTCTGTCGTCGCACGTTTAGTGATCCCATTTTTTGTAAACACCACCCCTTGCGAATACAGCCAGCGATATCGCACATTTTCCTGTCTCATTAAGGCAGTGTAACCACTCAGTGTTTGCTGTCTTGCAAAGAGGGCTGCTGCCAGGTCCACAAACACTGCTATCATATGTCCTTTCCAGCTGAATTTACCTGCATTGCTCATCTGGGCGGCTATGTGCTCTTTGGTGCTGTAATTATGTGGGCATACTACAATGTTCCTTGTCTGCTGATTCTTGGCCAGGCCCAGAGCCCTATGCACCCGATCAATAACACAGGTACACTACCAAAAAACTGCCTCCAGTTTTGCAACTGATTCCTATAGATTTTGGGGTGCTGAATCCAGGAAAAATAGCCAAAAGTTTCTTGCAAAATTAGATTTCTTACCCATATAAGGAATGTTCACATAATTTCTTTTTAGCCGACTGCAGTTTATTTTCTTGGCCCAAAATAGAGGTTGTAATGGTTAACTAACTAGAAACACTCC
Organism: Ichthyophis bannanicus; assembly: GCA_033557465.1. Classification (NCBI taxonomy): domain Eukaryota; kingdom Metazoa; phylum Chordata; class Amphibia; order Gymnophiona; family Ichthyophiidae; genus Ichthyophis; species Ichthyophis bannanicus. Next base: position 759,195,896 of record CM066035.1, read on the forward strand.
CTCATGATATTTTAGAGTGTTTGTATTCATTTTATACATTAACAGGACAATTGGGAGGCGGGGGGCTAAATCCAGTACTCGCGCTGGCGCATGTTCTTTCCTGTTCGCCTCGCCTCGTTCGCTCGCTCAAACACGGTGGTTGCGACATGAACGTTCCTGTCAAATTTCAGTTTCTTGCAAGTTCATTATTACCTTTTGTTTGCTCAGTCGTAATCCAGCTTTATTCCGAAGTGGTTCACTACAGTTGTAGTTTGCAGTGCTGTGTATTTGTGATGGCTCACAGAGCCAGAGGTTGTGTCAACTCTCCGGACAGTTTTTGTTTTATTTGTGGGGAATATACCGTGAAAAGCGGCAGAGGAACATTTCTGCATTTATTAAAAAAGTATATTTCGCCTATTTCGGTTTGAAGTTAGGCGATCAAGACAAACCGTGGGCTCCTCACAAAGTGTGCAAGACATGTGAGGAAGATCTATGCTTATGGATGAAAGGTAAAAAACAAGCATTTCGTTTCGGAATACCTATGATGTGGCGTGAACAAAGAGACCACAGCAGTGGACTGCTATTTTGCTCTTGCATTGTGAAGGGATACAACTTAAAAAATAAGAACGTAATAAGTTACCCAACCTTCCCTCAGCAATTAGGCCTATGCCTCATAGCAACGAAGTACCTGTGCCTGAACCACCAAAATCTTTGGATCATATTTGTGTGGACGGTTCTGATCATGATGAGACTCATCAGATGGCGTTTCCCGATGAGTCCAGTACTTCCGAGTTTGAAACTGAACCAGATCCGAAACCTGAACTTTTCTCTCAAGCTGAATTGAATGATTTAGTCCGGATTTAGGACTCCCAAAAGATGCTGCCCAACTGCTAGGTTCTCGGCTTAAACAGAAAAATCTATTGTCACCAGGAACAACTTTTTATTGGTACCGCAACCGCGAGACACAATTTTTGAAGTATTTAAGCAAAGAGGAAGATTTGGTATTTTGCAAACGATATATACGGAGTGATGGAAAGTTTAAACTCAAGTATGATCCTGCTGAATGGCGGCTGTTCATTGATTCGTCAAAAGACAGCATAAAAGGTGTTCTTCTTCATAATGGCAACACATTCACTTCAGTTCCTATTGCTCACTCTGTTATTCTCCAAGAAAAATACGAGAATTTGGCCCTGATTCTTCAGAAGATTCGTTATGATGAGCATAAGTGGATGATTTGTGGAGACTTTAAAAGTCTATCCATGCTATTAGGGCAGCAATCGGTTTCACCAAATATCCCTGCTTCCTTTGCTTGTGGGATAGCCGGGCCCGCGACCTACACTGGGGGAAAAAGACTGGCCAATTCAGGAGTATTTGAGACCCGGTGAGAAAACATGTTCTCATGAGAGCTTGGTACCTCGCGATAAAATTCTATTACCACCTCTCCACATTAAGTTGGGTCTCATTAAGCAATTCATCAAGTCCCTTCCAAAAGATGGTGAGTGCTTTCGGTACCTTTGCTCAAAGTTCCCCCGACTTTCTGAAGCAAAGCTAAAGGAAGGAGTGTTTGTTGGCCCTGATATAAGGAAACTCATTTCAGATGGAGCATTCGCTGAAACGATGTCTGAGAAGGAAGAAGCCTGGGATTCCTTCAAGGATGTTGTTCTCAAATTCTTGGGGAACAGGCGGGATGAGAACTATAAGGATATTGTTGCCAGGATGCTCAATGCCTTCAAAGAACAAGGCTGTAACATGAGCCTGAAAGTCCATTTCTTGCACTCCCATGTGAACTACTTTCCCGAAAACTTGGGGGCGTACAGTGAAGAACAAGGTGAAAGGTTTCACCAGGACATCAAGGACGCAGAGAGAAGGTACCAAGGAAGATGGAACACCACTATGATGACTGATTTCTGCTGGTTGCTGCTGCGGGAAACCCCAGATGAAAAATACGCCAAGCAGCCACCAAGAGAAGCATTCGGGGGAAGAAGAAACGGGCCCACCAGGAGATTGATTGACCCAAGAATGACTTTAAAATCTAAACTGTGTTGACAAATATCATGTTTTTACTAAACTTTGAAATAAAAATTTGCTAGTTATTACCACAGTGTCGGATCTCATTTATTAGAATTTTATTTTCACACCATCGGGTGTTTGTCTTCATGTATTGCAATGGTGCGGTTTGCGTTTTCTATTCTTACATACATACCTGTACAACATTTTTTGCACATTTCTTTGCTTTGCGTTGTGTCTAACCTCACTCTTATATGCTCAATGTTTGTGCACATGTATGTGGCTGTTTTAAGTGCAGACAATTTTGCTACCATCACAGTGTGTTTTGTTGACATTACTCTATTCTTATGTGCTGCCTTGTTACAATTTTCTTATTCTTATTTGAATAACTACTAAACAATTAGTATAAAGAATTCATACAAGAAAATTTAATCTCGATCGCACTCAATCTGAAACGTTCACCTCAAACTGCTAACCCAATGTAGCAAAAAATCTGTACGTGATGGAGCAAATTGGTTACCAGATTTGGATTCAGCGCACCAAAAAACGTAAAAATCAATCGAAACATTAGAGGCAGTTTAAAAATTTTTTTTTTAGTGTACCTGTGTAATTATATCCGCATTCACTCCTTCTTGCTCAGTTCCCAGTATTTGCCCAAATATTTCACCATTGCTGCACAATCAGCAAACTTCTCTCCCTCCGAGACTCCTTTGATACGTACGTTCTGCCTTCTCGACCTGTTTTCCAGGTCTTCAACCTTTAAAGCTAGTTTTTGTTTCTCCGACTGCAGCCTAGCCACCTCATCCACTGCCGACTAAGTCTTCTCCATGCAGCCTTCCATTCTTCCACGTGGTGCCCCACCGCTGCAACCTTTGATCTGAGGCCTGCCACCATCCCTGCAACTTCCTCCTTCACCCCTGCAATATCACACTGAATCTCCACAAACCAACTCCCCATTTCTTCTTGGGTGATTTGGCCGATTGCATCTGCTCCGGACATCCCCTCTATTTCAGAATCTATTTTGCCAATATCACTTTGCTGCGCCTGGGTATCCACCAGCTGCCCACTTTCTGGTGTTTACACTTTTACTTTGTGGTATTCAAAGTTCTTTAAATCCACGGTTTTTGCCGCATTGCCACTGTGCTCCATTCTGGCTGCACTCCCTCACTATCACACACCTACGAGGAGGCAGGTGATGGGTTTTTCTCTTGCTTTTTCCCCACTTTGCAAATCTGGTCCCCTTAGTCTTGAATGACTACCTAGAGGAACTACTACAACTGGAAATAGATCTGCATTTGTAAGTATTTATCTTCTGGAATATATTCTAAATCTTGGGAAAAAGGTAATCTTTGGGTTAAAGCATATAAATCCGTGTATTTTAGAAATCAGTGTGTTTGCTGAGTCAGTCAGATCTTAGTACTACCAGAGAGCTTTTCATTTAAATCAAATCAGAATATAGCTTAGCATACAAGTAGAATAAATAGTCTCAGATTACAAAGAATTAAACTTGTTTCCAGTGACCTTTACAAAGAGGCCTCCCAGTTAGGAATCAAAAGATTTGTGAAGTTTATTAAGGACCTGAGATTAATTATTCTTGAGGTGCACAAAGTCCATTTAACATGCAAGTTATAGTTGCATTAGTATAAGTATCCCCTGCAAACCTACGTAAGTAACCAACTTTAATATTTGAACAAAACCTTAAAACTAAGATACAGACAGCAGTCCAGCAGCAAGATGGGGGGTTTCCAGTCTTTTGCATTGAGTGTCACATGTATGATTTTCTCCCAGTTGGTGAGGGGTCTTGTGTGTGCACTAGGTGCAAGGAGCTCTTTGCTCTTAGGGAATGAATCTGATCTCTGGAGGCTAGAGTAGCAGACTTGAAGGACATAAGGAAGACAGAGGGGTATACAGATGAGACCTATAGGGACGTAATTCTGAAGTCCCACCTCCAGTCTTGCAATCTCCCTGTTGCCATGGAGGAGAGAGGTCACGTGGCAGGAGAGCATCACCCTGATGTGGCAGCAAGTGATCCTGTAGCTAGGACCTGTCCTCCAGGTGATGTAAAACCCTCTTGCACTGAGAAGGCTTCTCCAGGGAAATATGCCCATAAGGGGAGTTTTAGGATGGTCGTTATAATTGATGATTCAATCAATAGGCATGTAGATAGCTGGGTGGTTGGTAGACGTGAAGATCGCTTGATAACATGCCTGCCTAGTGCGAAGGTAGCAGACCTCATGCACCACCTAGACAAAGTGATAGATAGCGCTGGGGAGGAGTCACTGTGCTTGATGGTCTCGCTATTCCTGTTGTTGCTTCCCTCAAATATCTCGAGGTTATTCTTGACATGTCACTCTTCATGATCACACTGGCTCGGTGGTGAAATGATCCTTTTTCTCACCTCACCAGATACATTCTATTAGGTCATTCCTTCCAGATTCATCTGTCATCACTCTGCTCCTAGCCCTGGCTATTTCATGCTTAGACTACTGCAATGTCATCTATGCCAGCTTAACATACCATCAACTAAAATGCCTTCAATTCATTCAAAACACCGCCATTCCACTAATCCATCATGCTACTAGATTCAACCAGATCTCTCCCCTATTTAGTAAATCCCATTGGTTGCTCCTCACCTTTCGGATTCAGTTTAAACTTCTCACCCTTATTCATAACATCATGTATTCCAGTATCCCTGCTTATCTATTCTCTCATCTCATCCCTCACGACTTGCCATGAGACCTCTCCAACACAAGGTCATTTTGAGACCACCCAACACTCTGCTTCTATTTCTTGGGACCTAGTCTCTGTAATTCTCTTCCCAATGACTTCTGCCTTGAGTCCTCTTTCTCTAGGTTTAAATACACCTTGAAAACCCAGCTATTTCAACTGGCTTTCAATCTCTCTTCACAGGCTCCCTAGGATTCTGTCCCTGTTCCTTATGCTCCCCTCCCTATTTCCCCTCTATATGCTCTTCTAGCTGTCTTATGATTTTAATGGAATTCTTTTCTTTTTCTATATGTTTTTAATTTGTATACTATACACCACTCTGTTGGTACAAAGGGAGGAATATCAGATTTAATAAACCATAAATCTTAAACACAGTCTCTTTCAAAGGTTTGCACGATTCCAAAACCCTCCAGGTCCTGCCTCCCTCTGATGCAAAATTTATGCATTGGAGGGGAGTGGGACCGGGACCAGCAGAGCCTTAGAAGTACTCGAGTCTCTGAAAGAGCCCTCATTTAGGATTTGGCTTCTTGCCACTAATATCGGGAGATGCGATGGCAAGAAACTAAATCCTAAGTGTGGGCTCTTTCAGAGACTCCTGTGTTTCTGAGGTCCTGCCAGTTCTGCTCTTCACATCAGAGGGATGTGGCACCTGCAGGGACTTTGAAGCACATGCTTAGGATTTAGCTTCATGCTGCCACCACTACCATAGACCTCAGGAGAGCTGGCAGCAATAGATAAGAGAAATAGGACCAGGTGGAAGTGAGGCAGCCACTGCAGGATGTTTTAGGGGCACTTTTTACTGCCTCACCCTGTCAAATAATAAAGCTGCCCCTGCCTCTGCTAAAGATTTGTGGGGTGGGGGGAGCAGCCAAAAATGAGGGGGCCTGTGCCCTCGAGGCTCCTCTGTAGCTTCGCCCTAGGTAAATTATAAAATATTATAACTTATTGTGACAAGGAAGCTTATCATAGCTCAGGAAGGAGCTATAGAAAAGGTGAAGTGACTCTGAACAAGCAACCTGTCAGTTCTGGTAGAAATAAGAAAACAGAATTTTCCCATAAAAGACTACCAGTCCCAGAATGCCCCAGGTGTTTCCAACAGCCATTAGAGGAGCTGAAGTGGGGGAAAACGTGTGTTCAATCAGGAGGGCTATGGAGGTAATCCCTAAGCACTCATCTCAAAGGGCAGGGCCTGATTCATGCCGCTGCGCTGTGCTAAGGTGGAGCAATCATCAAAGCAGAAGTAAAGGTAGAGTTTATTCTACAGAGAATTATCCTCATCCTCAGTTTCATCTGGGGGATCCTCAGAATCGCTTGGATATCCTCAGCTTGGACGTCTTCATCATCTGGAGGATCATCAGGAACAGAAGCCAGACCGGACGGACAGAGAGGGTAAGAAAACCCTTTGGAAGAAAGAAGAGAAAAGCATTTGGGAGGTCTAAAGAGTCCAAGAGCAGTACGTATACTGGAAGGTATTCCAAGCCAGCATACATCATTGGACTGGGGGAAAGCCAGAGGAATGGTGCTGCAGAGCTAGGAATCTCCAGAGGGTACCTGTGAGGAGACGGCCTGCACTTGGAAGGGACCCTAGGACCCGTGCCAGAAAGGTATGTAAAGAGAGATCCAGTGTCCAGGGATCTGGATTGGAAGGCTGGACATAAGAACTGGACTACATACTGGCAGGCTATTTAGAGAGGAACTCTAACAGCAAATGGAAGCTCAGGTATGAACACGGGATCTATGCCCTAGCTATAACCTTTGAAAGACAGCAGGGAAACAAGTATTCTCCTGAGAGTGCTACATTGAGAAATTCCTCTGTGCCAATCCATGATATTGAACCCATGATTGTTGAAGAAGGGGGAGCGGTCTTAGATACAGGCTGTGAATATATGGGATTGCTCTCTGTCTAAACTCCTTTGGTAATTTTCTGTCTGTTACAAAGTACAACAACCATCACAAAGAATACAAACTTGTTCTTTAAATCTACTCAGAAAAGCTCCTGAAGTAGGATTTCAGCCACGCAGTAGAAAGCAAGCCAGCTAAGGGGTTTCAGCTGGGTAACTGCTAGCAATTGAGCGTTACCTAATTGCTTGTGAGCTCTGAGGGAATCACTTCTGAATCTATGTGTTGAAGATATAAGAAGTTAACCTGAAAAGAACAGTTTTTTTTCCCTCTTTGTGGGTTTTGCTTGTTGTTTGAAACACTGCTAAGAAAATATTAGCTAAAGCCTACAGAAAAGACCAGTTTGTTACCAACCAGGTCTTTATTCTTTTGATTTGATTGCCTGACAAGTTCAACTGTTGAACTTGTCAGGCAATCAAATCAAAAGAATAAAGACCTGGCATACAGGTACACATGCAGATTATACAAGTCTATAAATTACATGTGCACTAGAAACTTTTAGGTGTGGACATTTGCACCAGCTCTAGGGCTGGCATAAATGTTTCTCTGCTACTTATGATACCTATGGCATCCTGTTATAAAATAACCCTGTTGTTTTCCTGATTTTGTTTTTCTAAGTTTAACACTGAAAGCAAGTATCCTGTTTTATGTGCTACCAAGCATATCTGTGATGGGAGAAATAACCCCATAAATAAATATCTTTTTGGCTTTACACTCAAGCACAACTAATTATTGTGAGCAGCTGTGTCTGGTGTGAATGGACTGCATTTCCCACAATCCCTTGCAAATCATATTGATATATGCCTTTGCCAAGACTGTGAACATTCTCACCCAGGCAGCCGTCTGACATTATACATGTTCTTGAAAGCATGTAGGTGTGGGCATTTCGACTAGATTTAGGGTATAAATGGCTGCGTCTTAACAGACGGCAAAATTTCTGCCAATAACATTAATATTTTCTAAAGACAAATAGGCACTTACTTATTTTTATGAAATAGAAACCATGAAATGTGATTTAATTAGGCACCCCTTTCTAAAATTACCCTCCTCGAGGGTTATTTTATAACAGGATGCCATAGGTATTATAAGTAGCAGAGAAACATTTATGCCAACCCTAGAGCTGGTGCAAATGTCCACACCTAAAAGTTTCTAGTGCACATGTAATTTATAGACTTGTATAATCTGCATGTGTACCTGTATGCTCTGCCTAAACTCCACTCATGTGCACACCCACCGGCAAACTATGTGCCATTGTGTGGCCATGCTTGTTTTTTTGCTAGTCCATATTTTGCAAGAAGCCATTAAGGTGCATATGTGGTCACATATGCATATACATGACTAAAATACTGGCAAAGTAAGCATATACATTACTATGTAAAGTATGTGCCCCCTTATAAAATTACCCCCTATCAATTTAACCATGCCCTGGAGAGAAAACTCCATAAAACCTCTCTCTCAGTCCCTCGAACTACTGAGGACTCTATCTCCGAGTTCAAGATAATTTTTAGAGCAACAGCCCAAGGGTCAAAATGTCTTCTTATTGTGAGGTGAGGAATGCAGCTTGTCACCAGGTCCCTTCCTCATAATGTTAAGTCCTCTAAATGTGTTCAGCAGCAGTGCACATGGGTGACAGGTCCCTCTTACACTCTTGGAGGGTAATTCTATAACAGATCACCTAATTATGAAGGCCACTATGTATCTTTATAAAATAAGTTAAAACTGCCTAAGTGCAATGGTGTCTATAAAATACTAGTCCAAATCCAGCAGACAGAGGGAATTTTACATTCCAGTGTAATCTGCGACATCCTAGCAAGAACGTCTGTAAAAAAAATAAATAAATAAAAGTAAAAAATAAGCAGGCACTTCCAGGTGCAGACATGAGTTCACAAAAGTGGACATGCCCGATATGGACGTCTGCGGGGATGTCTACATAGATAGCTCCACAATAGTATGCCAGAACTTGGACATCTAGGAATAGCCTAATGATTGGAATAGTAAGCTAAGTAACAGGGAAGCCAGGGTTCAAATCTCACTGCTATCATTGAAATTGTGCCAAGTACTGGGAGTGATGGTGTGATTTTTTCCTCTATACACTCTAGATCAGTGTTTTTCAACCACTGTGCCGCGGCACACTAGTGTGCCGTGAGATATTGTCTGGTGTGCCGTGGGAAAAATTCCAATTTCATCCGTAACATGTGGCCTCGGCTCACAAATTAGGGTTGCCAACCGGCCGGTTTTCAGCCGGCCTGGCCGGTTTTTTTCCATGGCCAGGCCGGCTGCCGGCACAGTTGAAAACCGGCCATTGAAAAGCCGGTTTTTTGCTCTGGCCCGCAAGATCGGGAGCGGCCAGAGCAAAAAACCGGCTTTTGTGCCGAAGTCCGCAGCAGCGAACGCGATCGCTATTCCCTATAGCAGTGCAGCCTCTGGTTCTGCTTTGTACCGCGCGGCGGCCGCACTCCACTTACATTGCAAAGTAAAGAGAAAACGTGTCAGGAGCCCTCCGATCATGCAGCGCCCGAGGAAATGATGTCATGGGGGCGGGCTCCTCAAAGGCTGTCTTCCTTTTCAAATTAACTTTAGCTGCAATAAAGTTAATTTGCAAAGGAAAGACAGCCTGTGAGGAGCCCGCCCCATGCACATCACTTCCTCAGGCTCTGCGATGACCAGAGGGCTCCTGACACAGTTTCTCTTACTTTTCAATGTAAGTGTAGTGCAGCCGCTGCTCTGTACAAGCAGAAGCAGCGGTTTGGGCAGAGGGGGGGGGGTGTGTGTGTGTGTGTGAGTGAACCAGCAAGGGGGGGGGGCAGTGTGAGTGAAACAGCAAGGGGGGGAGTGTGAGTGAACCAGCAGTGGAGGGGGGGGGGTGGTGTGAGTGACCAGCAAGGGGGGGGGGGGGCGATGGTGTGAGTGAACAGCAGGGGAGGGGGGGTAAGTGAGTGAGTGACCTAGCAGGAGGGGTGAGTAAGTGACAGGGGGTGGGTGAGTGAACCAGCAGGGGAGGGGGGGGTGGGGTGAGGGACCCAGCAGGGGAGGGGGGTTGGTGTGAACCAGCAGGGGAGGGGGGTTGGTGTGAGTGTTTGATTCCTATTCAAGAGAATTACTTTATATATAGTCAATATAGGCACAGAGGTAAATTTTTTTAACATTTTCTAATGGTGGTGATTTTTTTCATGAAAAAAGTGTGCCTTTGCACAAAAAAGGTTGAAAAACACTGCTCTAGATGCTTTTCAGCCAAAATGAGCAATTTTCAGATGCCTGTTCATACTTAGAGGAGTCTAAACTTAGATGTGACTCTGGATGTCCGAGACATTTCCAAGATCAGGTGGGGATGTCTCGGTTCCTGGGAACGCCCAAGTCATGCCTCCACCACACCTCCATTCAGACTTGGATGTCCTTACACTGGGGATGTCCACACACAGCTTCTAAAATGGCTCTGGAGACATCTCTGTATTTTGGATGTCTCTATGCCCATTTTTGGACATCCAAAGCATGAATAGGGCTTCCAAAATGACCCCCATAGCTTCTACCACTTTGCCCAGCACTAACATCAAGCTGACTGATCTGTAGTTTCCCAGATCACCTTGGATTGACAAGCACAGATGATGAGGGTCCTTACATCATTCTAGGATACTAGGTAAAGTTAAGGGCATCACTGCTCTGAATACAAGATCAGAAGCCTGAATCCAGTGCAATTTCTATCTGTCATAGACAATAGTGTTTCCATCTGCAGCTTAATCAACATCACCGACAGGTTCTTGTTGCTAGATGATGAAACAAAAGCAGTTAGTGTAGCTGGGTTTAAAAGGTTTGGACAAAATTCTATTAAGGCACATCTGGTGAAAACTATTGCTTATCCTTGAGGTAAGTAGCAAGGAATCCTGCCAGGTACTTGTGACTTGGATTGACCATTGTTAGAAACAGCATGCTGGGCTTGACAGACTTTTGGTCTGACCCAGTATGGCACTTCTTATGTTCTTAAAGTCTGTCATTTGCCTAGAAACAATAGGACAGAGAAAGATAATAAAAGGTCTTTCCATTTTGCTTTCTTATGACAATAGTGAACAGTCATCTTGGTTTTCTTTTTAATTAATCGGAGCTTAATAGAGATTAGTTTAAGTCTTAAATCCCTATCATCACCCCGCCCTGTCTTGAGGGTTGAGGCTCCCAACTGTTTTTATTAGTCCGGGTTTTATGGAATTGCCATACATGTTATATTCAGGTAGAATCTGTATGTTTCTTTATCTTCTAGATTAAACTAGATCATGCAGTACACTACAAGTTATTTTATCAATTTAGATTTTTTTTTCCAAATTCATTTAAATTTTTCAACATAAGACATAACGCATAGCAAATAACAATTAAGTATAACATTTAGGGGAATGTTTGCTAAACGATGGTAGTGGTTTCTGTGTGATATCAGAGCTGTGGCCCCAGTGAATTCAATGGGGCCTCGGCTCCAATATGCACAGAAGTCGCTAACACTGTTTAGTAAACATAGCCCCTAGAATCCCAACCAACCAGAAAAAAAAATTAAAGAAAAAAAGCAGAGATAGGTATGTCAGGAAATCATGGGTTAGTCAAATGAACATCAAAGGTTCTCCATATTCTATCTTATCAATACAATTTGAAAAAATAGAAGCAGCCCCCTCAAGTTTGCGTGTCTGACAAATAGCATGCCTCCAGACAGTCACATTAAGCAAAGAAGCATCTTTACAACATCACATAACCTGTTAAGCTGCAATAGACAGCATAAGAACATAAGATATGCCATACTGAGTCAGACCAAGGTCCATCAAGCCCAGTATCCTGTTTCCAACAGTGGCCAATCTAGGTCATAAGTACCTAGCAGTTTCCCCAAAAGACACAGGTTCCACAGTGCTTGTATTGGGTCAAGCAGTGACATCCCGGATCCTTTTTAATAATGGTTTATGGACCTTTCCTACAGAAACTTGTCCAAACCTTTTTTAAACCCAGTTACACTAACAGCTTTTACTAAATCCTCCGGTAACAAATTCCAGAGTTTGATTACAAATTGAGTAAAAAAATATTTTCTCTTATTGGTCTGTAGCTTTATTGCATGTCCTCTAGTCTTTCTATATTCTGACGATGTAAACAATCGATCTACGTTTACCCGTTTCACTCCATTCATTAATTTATGGACCTCTATCATATCTCCCCTCAGCCATCTCTTTCCCAGGTTGAAGAGCCCTAACCTTTTTAGCCTCTCTTCATAGAGGTATCCTTCCATCCCCTTTACCATTTTTGTGGCTCTTCTCTGTACCTTTTTTAATAACACTATATCCTTTTTAAGATATGGTAACCAGAATTGAACACAATATTCAAGGTGCGGTCGCACCATGGAACGATACAGAGGCATTATAATATCCTTTGTCTTATTTTCCATTCCTTTCCTTTTGATACCTAGCATTCTATTGGCTCTCTTGGCCGCCGCTCACACTGGGCGGAGGGTTTTAACATGTTATTCATGATAACGCCTAAATCTTTTTCCTGGGTGGTGGTTCCTACTGTGGAACCTTGCATCGTGTAACCATAGTTTGGGTTGTTCTTTCCTAGGTGCATAACTTTGCACTTGTCTACATTAAATTTCATCTGCCATTTAGATGCCCAGACTTCCAATTTATCAAGATCCCCTTGCAATTTTCCACAATCCTCATGGGTTTTAACAACTTTAAATAATTTTGTATCATCTGCAAATTTGATAACCTCACTCGTTATTCCCATTTCCAGGTCATTTATGAATATGTTAAAAAGCAGCGGACCCAGCACAGATCCCGGGGGTATTCTATTATTCACCTTTCTCCATTGGGAAAATTGTCCATTTAGCCCTATCCTCTGCTTTCTATCTTTTAACCAGTTTCTGTTCCACAATAATAGCATATTATCAAGAAGCATTTTGTCATATCTATTAAGTTTTTTCTTCAAACATAATGATCTGAACAGCACAATTTGCAGTGATAAGAGGGAATTTAGATGAAACACTTCACTAATGTATCTCTATATGCCAAGCCAGAAAGACTTGATGAGAGGGCAATCATAGAGCATGTGAGTTAGTGTACCACTATCTACTATGTAATGGCAACAAAGATTGGACACCAAAAGGCCCGCCCTGAACATGTGAAGTGGGGTCAAAACAGCACGATATGCAATAAAAAACAAATTTTGCGAGAAACTACTACACTTCGCTGACCGGATTGTGCGGCTCCAAAAAATGCTCCACTTAATGACATCTTGAGGCAAATCAGTGTCAGACTCCCAAGCCACGAAGCCCCAATAAAGAGGGACCCTTGGTATTCGTTAATAATTTATAGAAAAAGGAGGTTAGCCTATCCCTTATCACAGCTTTCCGACTGATCTTGAATAAGTCTGAGGTCTGGCAACCCCCCTCGGACTATAAGGAGGACTATGTCAAATTCCAGATCAGAGGATCTAATTTGGAAGCCTGCGTCGGTGACAAACCATATTGTTCAATCAGGTGTTACGCAGAAACTAGTACACCCCCATCAAAAAACTGCCCATCATAAATACCTTTGTGAAGCCACCCCTTCCAGATGATTTTTTTTCCCATTAATCCATATAAGCAGATTAAACCATAAGAAGGAAGCCACAGAACCTCAGTGGGGAATAGTACAACAAGCATCAAGTTCTTTGAGGGCTTTAATAGTGCCGACGATAAGTAGAGACTTCAATTTGCTACTTGGAATGCTCATCGTAGGTAGCTCCGAAAATCTGAAACATTTAGCCAGAGCTTTCTTCATATCCAACCAAGGAGCAATAAAATTATTTTGAAGCCAGCCAGTCCCATACCGTAGCGAAGATGCAACATAATATGTTGGAAAATATGGAAAGTCAACACCCCCTTTCCTTCTGGGAAGTTTCAATTTGGCTAAGGATGTTCTCGCTATTCCTGTCATTGTATACCCTCAAATATTTCGAGGTTATTCTTGACATGTCACTCTTTCCATGATCACATTAGCTCAGTGGTGAAACGATCCTTTTTCTCACTTTACCAGATATGTTCTATGAGGTCATTCCTTCCAGATTCATCTGCTCCTAGCCCTGGTTATTTCACGCTTAGACTATTGCAACGTCATCTATGCCGGTTTACTACACCATCAACTAAAATGCCTTCAATCCATTCAAAACACCGCCATTCCACTACTCCATCATGCTACCAGATTCAACCAGATCTCTCCCCTATTTATCATATCCCACTGGTTGCCCCTCACCTTTCGGATTCAGTTCAAACTTCTCACCCTCACTAATAAGATCATGCATTCCAGTATCCCTGTTTATCTATCCTCTCATCTCATCCCTTAAGCTTCACCAAGAATCCTCCATTCGATTCATGCAAACCATCTTCACCTTCCCTCTCCAACACAAGCTCATTTTGAGACCACCTGACACTCTGCCTTCTATTTCTTCGGACCCAGTCTATGGAATTCCTGTCCCACTGACTTTTGCCTTGATTTCTCTTTCTCTAGGTTTAAGTCCACCTTGAAAACTCACCTATTTCAACTGGCCTTCACTCTCTCTTCACAGGCTCCCTAGGATTCTGCCCCTTTTCCTTATGCTCCCCTCCCTGTTTCCCCTCTATATCCTCTTCTAGCTTTCCTATGAGGAGGCAGAGGCAGCAGAGGGGGTGGCAGTGGGGTGACTAGTGGAGGAGGCTGTGGGGGAGGGGATGGAGGGGGAATCAGAGGGGACTGTGGGGCAGAGGCAGGAGGAAGAGGGGGTCCAATGAAGATGGGGCCTGGGAGACAGAGATGGGAGAGGACAGGAAATCCACAGAGTCTGGCACAGAGTCTGAGGGATCCCTCATGTCCGACGAGGCTGTGGGGGAGGAGACCGTGCTGCACCACTGGTGCCCTGTGTGACCAGGGCCTGCAGTGGTGGACACATGCAGAGTGCCCCAGTGCATAAAGGAGGAGCCCCCAGGAGTGGCCACATCTGCCAGCAGTACCCCAGCCTCCCACAGTGGCATGCCCACACATGCCACCAACATGTGGGCTGCACAGTCATATCCTGGTGGAGCTGGTGCCACTGCAGTCACCGTGGCTGCAGGATCTGACCAGGTGCCCAGCCCAAGCCCAGTGACTGCAGGTCCCTACCCTGTGGGATCCGCACCAGGCACAGGCACAGCCTCTGCCACCATTGGCCCACAGCCCCAGCCTGCGTCACATGACAGCCTGGTTGCAGAGGTGAGGCTCCTCTGTTAGGAGATGCACCTGTCCACCCTGCAATTGTGGAAGGCCTACACACCATAGCGGCAGTGCTGGGGTGCCAGGGAGCACCCCCTCCCCCCAGGGTCACAGGGGCCAGCTCCCATGTAGAAAGGGATGTGCCAGAGGCAGACATGGGCACATGAGCAGCAAGAGGCATGACTGTGCCATCAGTGGTAGGCAGTATGTGCACAGGGGGGCATATGCAATGTATGGCGTTGTTGCTGCTGTTGGCTTGATGCGAGTTGGCAGGCACCATTTACCTTTATGCTATGTATTTGTTGTAAATAAATGTTTTTTCACCTTCATATCTGAGCATATTTTCTTTGGAGTAAGGTCCTGAGCCTGCTGACTGGCATACACCCCTGCTCTGTGTCAGGCCCCCAGACATATGGCAGTACCAGCCATGCACAGTGCCACCTGGAATGCACCAGGTGTGTGCAGACTGCCATACCTGGCTGTCAGTGCCGACTATGGATGTTGGGCCCCACACAGTACACCTTGGGATGGACCACATGGAGCGTGGTGGTGCCAGGTCCCAAGCTGGCAGATGCAGAGAGGGTGGGTGTTAGCAGTGCCTGTGCATTTGTTTCAGTACTGGGGACAGGCAGGCATGGCCTCAAGGTCCACTGGAACACAAGGTGCTGATATGGTGGAGCCATGTGGGTATCACCTAGGGGATCAGAAAGATGTAACGTGCCCACCAGTGTGGCATCATCCAGCCAGTCACCTGCTCCAGACAGTGCTGTGTCGGCATCTGTAGCGTAGGTCGATGGCAGCTCAGCTGTGGAGCAGCTGATCCATGCATCATGACAGCCTACATTGCCACCACAGCACTTGCAAGGACAAGTGGTGTAGGTGGCAGTTACCCTGCACCTTGCAATGATGTGTGTGGTGCTCTGGTGTCACAGCAGGGGGTATGGCTGCCAACTATGGGGCCTCATGGGCATGTACCCATCTGGCTCTATTGGCTGCTCTGTCCACAGCAACATGCACTCTGCCTCTGGAATGACAGTGTGTGTGGATGTGTAGTGCACCACATTCCCATGGAGTGGGTGTCCAACCCGTGCTGGTATGGATCTGCCGAAAACAGGTATTGTAAAGTGACAGAGGATCATGGCCCTACCTGCATAGAGGGATATTGCACTTACCCGTGTAGGTCCAATATGCTATCATAACCGCATAACTTTTCCAAAGTCCCTGCCTATGCCACTGGCCAGGTATGGCGGCTTCCAGTGCTGAGTGCTGACGCACATATTCAAACGCTCCATGCGTAAGGCCATATGTAGATAGCTCATATGGGATTGGACAGGGCATGGCCGGCCTCAGCATCAAACCCACTGAGTACAAAATGGATGTACACGGGTAACTCACCGCCGTGCCAGTCCATGACCAGCAGCATGTCACAGGCAGGGCGGGAGGGGCACAAGCATGTCAGAAAGGCAAATTTCAGCCCCTCAGAGACCTCCATGGCTGTGTGGCTCATCCTGAAATGTCATGCCACCCTCTTTGGGGCTGGGGATGCCAGTGCTCAACAGAGCGCATGGCAGGACATTGTGAAAAAGGTAAATAACGTGCACCAACACAACAGGGACGTGGAGGACCTGAAGAAGTAGCAGGTGGCGCATAGGCAGACAAGAAGAGGGCAACAAACAACAAGCTGCCCCCAGACCACCAACAGAGGCTCTCCCGCCTTGAGGAACAGGTCCTCCAGTTAGTCAATGAGGTTACCATCAATGGGGTTGCTGGCTACGATAACTCTGCACCTGCCACACAGGAGGGTAACTATCACAGCACAGATGATGTGGGCACACAGCAGTGTTGTGTATGACCGCCTGCTGCTGTCATCACATAGTCACACTGACACCACAGTTATCCCCCCGCATCCACTGTGACACCGGGCACGCATGCTGGCACAGACCTGTGTCTCTTCTGCCCTCACAGACCAGGCAGTGGCTGGACCATCCCAGCTGATGGATTCCCAAGCTGCTTGTAAGACTCCCCCTACTGCTGGGGATAACCATGATGGAGCAGGTTGCAGTATAAGCTAGGGGGCTACTGGGGCAGTGAGTGTGGCAAAAGCAGAGTAGCCTCCAGCAGAGCTTGCATTCCCTATCCTGAAGGAGGCATCAGACAGTGCTCCGGATGATGTTGACAGGGAATTGCTTCAGGAGGGGACGTGCATGCTGGAACATACTGAGGGGATCCTGTCTGAGCTCCGCATCATTCGAGGGGAAATGCAGGGCATACACCAGGAGTTGGAGGATGCACATCAGGTGATGCATGAGCACCATGTGAGAGTAAAGCACCAACAGAAGGCTCAGCTGCATCTGCTGCAGAAGATGGTGGCCCACCAGGCAACGATGGCAGGGTCACTTTGCCAGCTGGTGGCGGTACTGAGGGGGCAGGGGGAGGGTAGTGGGCAGGTGGCTGGCCTGTTGACACAGGTGTCTCTTAGCATCCTGAACTAGGCTAGCCCAATGGTGAGGGGGATGATGCCGCCAGCAGATCAGACATGGCTGCATTGCTCCGGAGTGCCTGTGTGGTGAAGCATCCCTGGTCAGATACAGAGTGGGAGGAGGGGGGTAAGGGGGTAACACAGGTGCTGTACCTGCTTGTGGGCAAATAAAGTCATGGCAACCCTGCTCTGTGTGTATATTTACTACCTAGAATTAACCGCTTATGAGTCTGTTCCATATGTTGAGTGCAAGAGCCATCTGTTCTTGGGTCCCCATCTCTGTCATGCCCACATCCTCTGCCTCTGTGGGCTCATCATTGCCTGCCACCTCTGGCTCGAGGTCATTGTTTCCATGCAGACACACAAGATTGTGCAGCATATAGCAAACTGTGACTATTGTGCAGACCCTCTCTGGGCTGTATAGCAGCTTACCCCCACTCCGGTCAAGGCATCGGAATCTGACTTTCAGGATCCCTATGGCTCGTTCCACCACAGCCCTGGTCCGTTGCTATATAGCACTGTAGTGCTTCTCCTGAGGGGTATGCGGATGTCATATTGGTGTGAGCAGCCATGTCCTCAAGAGGTACCCACAGTCACCTGTGGGGGAGGAAGGAATGCACACATCAGCATACCACGCATATGTTGAACACTCTTCTCATGTGTTGTCTGGGCATCCTACCCATGGGCAGCAGGCTGCTGCTCTCACCAATCTCCTGTCATCCCAGGAAGTAATAGGGCCAAATCACATCTCCATTATCCTGTGCCTGACATGCCAGTTGTCTGGGCAGGGAGGCGAGGCCAGAGGGTGCATGGGGGTTGGGGGCTGGGGGTGGCACGATGGGTCAGGTTGTGACTGGGTAGCCCTCAGGGCTGCAGCTGTGTGAGTGCTGTTCCAGGGGCATGGTATGTGGTGTGCATGGGCACAGGGCCAGGAGTGTCACCAGGGGGTACCTAGGGCCAGTATGCTATGCACAGTGCCTGTGTTACGTATGCCTCAGGCTGCTTGTTGCTGGTGGCCCATAGTATTGGGTGTGGGCTGCAGCACTGTGTTCAGTACTAGTGGCATCTACATGGTGCGTTGGGTTCCCGCCCCCCTCAGCAACTCCCTACCTCCCCCACCTCCCCCTCACCTCCCCCACCTCCCCCCCAATGACTCTTCCCCCACCTCCCCCCCAGTGACTCATCCCCCACCCACTTTGCCACCTCATGCACCACTCACCCCTACCCACCTCCGACTCCACTACACCTCTTCCTCTACCATCTCTCTCATCTGCACATTCTTGCCCTTCAGCACACCCACCTGCCTGGGCACCTGTGTGTGGGGTGTCACAGCATTTGTCTGCCCCCTCTTGGGCCTCCAGTCCTTCAGCGCCCCTACACAGGGCTGCGTACAGTATGCACCATGCTACACATTGGCTTGATGCTGTGTGCACTTACCAAGCAGCCATCTCTTTCCAAGGTCACCTCTGGCAGCTGCATGGCCCAGGCTTGATTGTGCCAGGATAAATGCATCATGGCATAAGCCAGGGAACCTGGCACACACATCTGTGATGAGCAGGTCCACATTCATCGCCAGCTGCATATTCAGTGAGGTGTAATTGTGGTGGTTTCTGTAGGCCCTCTGTTCTTGTCTGGGTGCCCTTAGGGCTGTGTGTGTACAGTCCAGCATCCCAAGCACTGAGGGGAAGCTGACAATGTTGTAAAAGGCCTGCATTGTTTCCTGGTGCTCCTCTGGGATCCTGGGGAATGCGATGAGGTGCCCCAGATGTCACAGCAGGGCTCTGCTGGCAGTGGTGATACAGTAGCTGGTGGTAGACTGGGTGATCCCGACTGTGGCCACAATTACATATTGGAAGCTCCCTGTGGCCAGGAAGGCAAGGGTCATATGACTTGCAACGCTACTGGCAGTGCTTGACTTCAGCCTGTGGCTGGTTCCACATCCTAGCTGAGGATGGCACAGAGCTCTGTTATTGTTGCACCGTTGAGTCAGTTTCACTGGTAGACCTCCTACCTCCTTCAGTTGGAGGTAGGTTACCCTGGGACTCTGCACTCATGGGACATGGTACCTGTGCCTCTGGTGCTGGGTGCCTGCCCACTGCAGTTGTTGTTCCCTTTGCCGCCTCCTCCGCTGTGCCCAGGCTCTTCGGGTCCATCTGCGCCTCTGGATCAGCCTCAGCACTTCACATATTGCCTGCTCCTTGCTGCTACTTAGTTGCTGTCCAGTAAACAGATTTTTCGTGGTTACTCCTGCTCTCCTGGGTGCAAGAAAACCTTGCTTAGTCCTATGCGGTTTGTGGCATCTCAGGGAGGTCACTATTGCCATTGAATATGTATGTTATGTGGTTTGTGTGGTGCCATGCCCACAGCACGCCTCATTATGCCCTCACTACTATCCGGTTAGCATTACCTGCAGGGTGGTCATTTTCATATGTAGCTGAGTATGTGATGATCTGTTTTACACGGCTATTGCTGTTTTACACGGTAAGCGGCACCTACTGCTACCTAACGCTTCAAATATCGGGTCCCAGGTGTTCTTACAGAAGCCTGTAGTCATGGGCCCTAAATCTGGCAATTAGGTGTCACTGTTGCATGATGACAAGTACTCCCTGCCCCTGGATCTCAACATGACAGCCCCAAACCCAGTTGTCATGGGGAGAAGAAGACTGACCTGGGAATAATCCCAGGTTTTCCAGACAGCTGTCCCCCACAGTTAATTTTTCAGACTGTGAATTATCACTGTGGGCTCTATTCATGTGGAGGCACATTCCAATCAGGCCATCCAGCCGATCAGAAGCGGGACACCCAGAGGTAGATCCAATTCTGATCCCATGGGGGCTAGACATGCCTGTGGGATCAGAATTGGGTCTATGGCCTGGACATGCAGACGGGCCTTGATTCTGATCGGCCTGCACACACGGCTAAATGCTTGTTGGTCAGGCTCCTGAATGGAGCCTCAATGTCATAGCGTCCCGTCGCCATGGCACCATGGATCCATTCAGGAGCCGCAAATGCCGGCTATCACTAAAATCCTCCTTTCCCTGCAACTGGGCCCTCGACTCAGCCTCCCATGGCCAGGGTATGGCTGCAGGGAATGTAGTGCACCCACCCTACCTGTTTTTGCAGGCTCAGCAGCATCATCCCCTGACTTCTGGGGGACTTATTTCACCTCTGTGGTGGAATAAGTCCCCCGTCTAAGTTCACGGCCCCGGACATACAGGGCCGACCTCTGAATTGGCCCTGTACATCCAGGATCACGGCCCACCCATGCCCCACCACCACTCTGCCTCCGGAATGCCCCCTCCTACTCCTGTCTAAGCCTCCTTGTACAAACGTGCTGTTCATATGGGGAGGCTTTTGTTGGGGCCAGCAGGAGGACGAATATTGGAGATGGACGTCCAAGCGGGACATTCATTTCTGCTATTCATGGGACAGAATGACCCCCAAAATATTTTCCACATGGATAGAATAGTACAATCCAAGCACTGTGTATTAAAATTGAAGCTGAACGGACTTCTGGTGATGTTGCGGAGCTTATGGCTGCAGACTAGCCAAGCTCCGTCCGATATATATAGGGGTCCAGATACCAGTGCGATATCGAGATATATATCAGGTGAATTACCCAAGAGTGTTGGGAGAAATTTCTAAGGATTTGGATTGTTGGATGAACTCAGAAGTGTCCTGGCTTGGAAGGATGGCAGGGGTAAAAATGAATATTCTTCCACGGATCTTATATTTATTTCAGGTATTACCAGTGAAAGTGCCAGATGGGGCATTGAAGGCATTGCAAAGGAAGGTCTTTCAAAATATCTGGAAAAAGAAGCCCCCAAGGATTGCGAGGGAGGTTATGTATGCGACAAAGGAAGAGGGAGGACTGGGGGTGCCTAATTTTCGGGATTATTATAGGGCGGCACAGATCCTCCATATAATGGACTGGAGAGGGAAAGGACAGGTTAAGCTAGGGGTGGTGTTGGAAAAAACACATGTTAAGGGAGGTCGTTTTGGCAGCATGGTTGTGGGCATCAAAGCAAGAAAGGAGGGCACTGGGGATAGGCTCGCCGCCTATGATACATTTAGTAGAGGTGTGGGATGGGGTAAGCGCTCAGGATATAAAGGTTAGGGGGAGGGTGTTTTCATTGGTGTCCCCAAGGAGGGGGTGAAAAGCTTTCAATTTGGGATGGGAGGGGGGAACTTATGATGGTTGGGCGAGTAAAGGGTCGGAATGTTTTTTTCAATTGATGGAGGAGGAAAAAGTGATGAGCTTTGATGAAGTAAAGGAGGGATATGGGCTGGAGGAAAAGGATAGGTATGCCTATGTACAGGTGAAGCATTTCCTTACAGGGATATGGGGGAAAGGGGGGTTAGAGGGGGAGCTGTCAGCTATAGAAGCCATTTGTGGAGGAGTGGCCTAGTGGTTGGGGCAAGGTACTTCAGGCCGGAAGGTCAGGGGTTCAAATCCCACTAGAGGACAGCAACCTTGGGCCGGAAGGACTGGGGTTTCTAGTCCCACAGGTGCTCCTTGTGGTCTTGGGCAAGCCACTTAACCCTCCATAGCCCATGTTCCCTGTAAAATAGTTATCTCCAAGTTATAATGCCCTGTTCAATGTAATTTCAGTTTGTTCGATGTAAACCGCACTGATGCAGAATAGCGCGGTATATAAGAGAATGTAAATAAAATAAATAAATAAATTTGGTCTTGGAAAGAGGGAACGAAGGGGTTGATATCGGAACTTTATAAGTGGATAAGGAGAGGGGGGGAAATTTCGATATATGAAGGAGTGGGAGAAAGAATTAGGGGCACTGATGAATCCCAAAGATTGGAAGCAGGTATGGGATCAGATTAAGAGGGCTCCATGGTCCAGAAGTGTAAGAGAAAATAGCTATAAAATTATGTACAGATGGTACTTGTGTCTCTTGGGGAAACTGCTAGGTACTACTATTCCCCGGAGAGACTGCATAGGATGTATCCAGGGGTAGTGCCAGTATGCTGGAGGGACTGTGGGGAGGTGGGTACATTTTGATATATATGGTGGGGATGTGAAAAGATACAAGCATATTGGGGCAGGATACAGAAATGGATAAGGGATAAGATAGGGGAGGAATTGGATATGGTACAGGGTATTTTTTTACTATCTTGGTGGGGGGAAGGTCAGAGGAAGGGGCGAATTATAGGGGCCTGCCTCAGTGCAGCTCAGTGTGTGTTGGCAGCTGCATGGAAGCAGAAAGAAGCTCCCTCGGTAGGGAACTTTGAAGGTAGATTAAGACACATAATACTGATGGAAAAATTAACGGTGGCTTGAAGGCAGAAGGGGGATAAGTTTGAAGTGAATTGGGGGGAGTTGTGGCGGGTGCTTAAAGAAGGGGGGAGGGGGAGGGAGGGAGGAAGGAGGGGGATATAGGGAGGGGAATAATGATAGGGGGGTAGTACGGAGGGGAAATACGGTATTAGTTCTACAGGTTAAACGGGGGTACATGTATGTTTAGGTGAGAAGTTTGGGGCAGGGGCATTGGTATTGTGTGTGGTTGGGTGGTTATAATGTTTATTTGGAATGAGACAAGTAAATGCAATATAAGGTTAATTAAGAAAATGATACCCAATAAGTAAGTTGCATATCCTTTATATTTTATGTAACATGATATCAGGAGTACAAAGTTACCTGTAAGAATGACCTGAACATATATTTGTACTTTGGAAATTTTGATAAATAAAGAGTTTTCCTAAAAAAAAAAAATTTAAGGAAAAAATTACCAAAAAAAAAAATTTTGAAGCTGAACAGGGAATGTGAAATTTACTTTTTTAGAAAGAGTTGAAGAAATCATTTTGGGATCAAAGGGATAGGCTGACAAGTATGAACAGAGAGCTGAAAAAAGTAGTCTCATATTTTATTTGGGCTCATTTCCTGTACAGATTATCTGGGTTGCCTTTGCTTGGAATTAGAATCACTCTGTTCATTTTTGGGTGCAAGAATTGCAGGTAAAACCAGTAATTTGTACCATGAAATACAACTATTATATCGGGGTTCCAGGTAAATAGGCTACCTAAAGGAGAGAGAAATACAATCACAATGGTAGCAGGAGCTCAAGCAGCAGTGAAAAAGAAAGAGTCTTTGCAGGTCTTCAGAAAAACAGAGGGATTAGTGGACTCCTTTTCCTTGCTGTCCAATGAAAGCTATGCTAATATCCGCTCCATGGTGGTTGTCCCACATTACCATCCTTCAATATTGAATGCAGGCCAAACCAAAACCTTTATAATTAAAAAGAAAATTATCAAAGCACCAGCTATTCAGTTACCATATAATTTTGTCATGCACTGAAGCATATAAAATCAGCAAGCTCAATGTTAAGAAACAAGGCAAATTGTTCAATAAACGTCATTGAAAGAAACAAGACAGGTTTTCTTCCACGTCTGAATTTCACCTGCTCACATTGGCAAGACTGTAACTCTTGTGCAAGCATGGGCAGGATACTGGCAGCATGGTAAACCACACCAAAGCAAAAATAAAAACCTCCATCCCAGTGCCAACATCTGAGACAGGATGGGCAAGATATCCCTGCAGGAAGCAAGGGGCAAGGGATGTGCAGCTCCAAAGTCTGCTGGCAGAAAGTTGAGAATTCTGGGAGAACACATAATAAACAAATATATTGTACATCAGAAAAGTTAATATAAATCCTGCTTTCCAAGTTTAAAAAAGTGCCAGACTCAACAGACTAAATTTTAGCTTTGCCTTACTAACTCTCAAGCAGTTAAAAGGGGCAAGCCACTACTTTTAGATGAGTTTGTGTTCAGTATAATCCATTGGTTCAGATTATTTACAGAGTCTGAATCACTGGGATTATTTGGGTCAACTGAAATCGTTGAGATAAGCAATTTTGTCCTCTGACTGGACTTTTTGATTTATTTTTAATCAAACTTGCTATAAAGCTTGCTGGAAGGCATCTTCCACGGAGGCGATGATACTCCAGGACATCAAGAGTGGCATAAGCACCAAAAAAGAGGTAAAGACACTAACGGTGGCAGAGGACTCCATGCCACCGGAAGAGGGGCAAATTGGCACACAGATGGAAATGAGGACCCCAAGGTATGGGGAGAGGGGTAAAGCAGCACTAGCACTGGCAGGAAGACTCACAATCACTGGTAAGAGGGATACATTAACAAAAAGATCCCATGGCACCAGGAAAGGGATAAAGTAGCATCAATATTGGCATGAAGACCACAAATTCTCTAGGGACAGAGCAAAGTAGTACCAAGGACATTAGGGCACAGTGGGAGCTTTGTGGAAAAAGGAGTCCATTTCAGGGGTGCATGAAGGAGTATCTGAATGTCTCCATAGACAGATCATCCCTATGGTTGCCTCTCCGAGAGGAATACCCAATCATAACAAAGATGGCAATTAGAGCATTGCTTCCTTTCTCCACATCTTATCTGTGTGAGGCTGGTTTCTCTGCGATGAACACAATGCAGAGCAAGAACAGGTCGTGGCTTCAAACACTGGAGGAGGACTTGAGGTTCAACCATTCACCCTTGGGACAAGGGACATCATGAAACATCACCAAGCACAGATTTCCCACTAATTTACCTTTTTTTAAATAACATTATTAAAATTTTAGTTATTGAACTTTAAATACAATCTCAATACTCATTTTTTAAATGATAAAATATATCCTTAAAAAACTGATGGTGTGCCTTAACAATTTTAGTATTTCGTCAATGTACTGCGAGATGAAAAAGGTTGAAAATCACAGCTGTAGAGGCTGTAAACTGATGGTATGGTTGGTAGGATCAGAATGAAGATCACTTGGGTCATGTCTTATCTTATCTTTGTTCACAGGTCTATTTATACCGGCACTCCACTCTACCTCTCTTACTTGGTCCATCTTCACTCCCCTCTTTGACTCCTCAGGTCTGTCCATTCTAATCGTCTGTTTCTCCCATCGCCATCCCAAGCCCACCTGGAATCTACTCGTTCCTCTGCTTTCTTTTTTCTTGGACCCCGTCTCTGGAATTCGCTCCCATCAGCACTCCTCCTGGAATCTTCATTCCCTGCCTTCAAAGCCAGATTAAAAACCCATCTTTTCTGCTCAGCCTTTGATCTCCCCCTCCCCCTTCTCTCCTCCCCCACACTGATGTCCAGTCCTCGTCTTCCCTCCGTTATGGCTGCCCCATCTTTACTCAGCTATCTCTTTCCTATCCAAATTTATTAGCGTTCTATTTTCCTTTCTCTAGCAGTACCTCCCTCTTATTAGTAAACCGCTCTATGCCTTCGGTTCGAGCGGTATATTAAGTTTTTGAATAAAGATAAAGATAAACAATGTTAGCAGGAGTCAGTGATGTCAGAGAACAGAAAAAGATACAGCAGAAGATGTATGCCTGGAACCTCCCAAGTAACCCATGCATGAGGTAGTGTAAAAATCTGTTCTCCAGGTATAAGTAAAACCATGGCTGCAGCCATTGTCTTTAAGGGGATAATTTTATAAGAGATCCACATAAAGATATGCACCATTTATACATGTAGGTCGCTATTTTCAAGGACTTATGTCCATGAATGTGTCCTTATGCATGGACTTTAGGTGGTCATTATTCTGCACGTGCGCTCGTGAATTCGATCGCGCATGCTTTCAGCGTGGGCATGCACAGGAGTGGGTTTTCGGCAGAGCATAGGCGGAGCACAAATTTATGCACATAAGTTATAAAATGCTATAATATATGCGTATACTTGAAAACTCTAGGCCTGGGCATTTACACCTACTATAGAGCAGGCGGAAGTGCTCACCGATAGTTTGATGCCCGTTGTTACACCACTTACCCCCCCTTTTATAAAGTAAAGTATGCAAATACTTCACTTTATAATATAGGCCACAAATACGCATGTGAAACTCCACGGGAATTTATGAAATTACCCTCTTAAAATCTGTCCATGACATCACTTTCAAACTATTTTTTCATTTCTTCTGCAACATCAGCAAGAATATCAGTCAAAGCACTTTTAAAACTCCTATAGGTAAATGGAGATTTCTCCTTGCCTTTTATGGATATCATAAATACTGTAGGTATCTGAAGGTGTGTACTATGCCCATCTTGAGAATACTTACATAGTTTAGCGAAGGACCCTTTTATTAAAGTGTGATAACTTTTTGCACTAACCGCATATTAGGAGCAGTCAAGGGCATGGCCAGCATGTCCCCTACAGTTACCACAAAGAGATGTTCCTTATGGCATTTAAGTCCCTTTGTAGTAGTACGGGTGCACTTAACAACTCCCCCTGAGGTAGCGTTAAGTGTGCTAATGTGATGTCTAGTGCAGTGCATGCCTACTCTCTGCCTGTAAGCTGCCCAGTCCCCAACCCCTCATGCATTAAGCAGCTAATGTGGGATTTTTACCGTGCTGGCTCTTTTTTTTTAATATCATTTATTTATAATTGAAAGGAATATAGCAACACCCAACCCATATAAAAAGTGAACCCAATCCCAACTGTGTGAAGATACAAAACCAAGAAGCCAGTTCACTTTTAAAATGCAGCCACATACGAGTCCAGACATTCCCAATTTTTTGTCCATATGAGCAACCATTGAGCAGCACACATACAATCAATTTTGAGACATGCTATGGAGCCTGTTTAGAAGGTTCCCCTACCCATAAGAAAGATGTCATCTCAATACGTTTTCATCCAATCAACGTTTCACCACCAAATAGCAGTGTTCTATAAGTGAAAATGCCTGATCCAGAAAGTGTTTGACAGTGATTATCATCTATATGTCTGCATAAATAAATAAGAAACTCTTGTTCATTTAGAAAAAAGAAAATGGAGCTGTAAAGTTAGGTATGTATACTTCTAATACATGCCCTACTTCTTCAGAAGATTGTCTCTTATGAGGACACATTTGGGCAAGTTTTGAAAGTACATGTGAATTTCAGACGACTTAAAATTCATTTACCATCTATGACTGACTAATGTGGGTTAACTATTTTTACTTATATCAGTTGCTTAAGAGGGAATTTTAGAAGAGCTGTCCAAGTGCAATCTGAGATGCCTAAACCAGAACATCTGGAAAAAACAACGCAGGCATGCCCAGGTATGGACTTGATTTCACAAACCTGGACTTGCCTGTTATGGATGTGTGTAGAAGCATCTGCCTAGACATCCCCAGAATGGTATTATAGAATCTGGATGTCTAGGATAGCCTAATGGTTAGAATAGTTGGGTAGGAACAGGACTGTAAGAATTCAAATCCCACTGCTGTTGCTGTCATTGACATTGTGTGAAGTACTGGGGATGACAGAATGCTTTCTTCTCTACACCCTCTGGATGTTGAATGAGTACATTTCAGGTCACTGTTTGTGCCTCGGTCTAAAGTTAGACATGATGCCAGATGTTTCTGTGATCAGGCAGGGACATCCCGGTTCCTGGGAATGCCTTAGCCATGCCTCCAGGTTTCTGGGAATGACCCTGCTAAGCCTCCTCCATGCCCCCATTCAGATTCAGACATCCTCATGGTGGAGACGTCTCTGTGCCTGTTTTCAGGTGTACAAAGCACAAATAGGGTTTCTAAAATGACCCCTTAAGTCTTTGAAAATGTACTATTTAATTATTCACTAGAGGGTAGGATAATTAATCAGTTGCTACAAAAATACAAATTATACAGCACCTCTAAAATGGACCACCTCTAAAATGGACAGATGCCGTTTAACTGTGAGGATATTTTCATTAGATCTGTTTACATTCTTGGGTTTTGCTCCTGCTAATTTAATATTTGTTAATGATTCACAGACTGAAATGATGAAATGCCCAAATCTGATTCTTTTGGCTGATGGAGGCTAGACAAAGGTGTGATCAGTTTATTAAGCTGGCATTGTGCATTCTACAGCAAACAGATATAGCCAAAGACAAAAGCAGCTAGTTCCCTTTGACAAATGTCCTTTCAATAAAAACGCTTGTTGAATCTTTTTGTGATCTTACAACTAGTTTTATTGCCCTAATATATTTTATTTCTTGGAACAAAAGTATAACATTATTTTACACTATGTACCTGTCTTTTGAAATCTCCAGAGTGCATTCTTCAGCTGTCTCTCCTGTATTTGTGCCATCCATACATCAGTGCAACCCCTTCATGGCTCTCTGAGGAAAGTCCACTCTTCAGCTCTTCCTCCTGTATCCATGTTTTACAGATATCAGTGCAACACTTAAATGGGGATCTGATGAAGATTTGCGCTTAAGTTGTCCATACTTTGTTAATGCTTTGCATTTATCAGGGTGATGCCCACATAAGAGCTCTATTATATTCTCTATTATATTCATATTTGACAGAAGGGTGCAGAAAGAACATAGGCACATAAGCTGTGCCTATTTTAAAAAGGCAACTTATGTACCTATGTGCTTGTGTAAAATAATCCCAAAGAAAGTAGACACACGCTCCTGGCTCCAAGGCAAGCATAAATGCAAGAGTGTATATGCCTGTAAAAATTGGTGCCAGACCCACACCACACTGTCTATTTTCTGTCCAGGTAAATACCTACATGCATAATCACTTAAAGGCAGATGTTATGACTTTTAAGTGCCTCCTTTTTACATGCGTATACATTGGGCAATTATAAAACAACCTGCTGGATCATGTAAAATGTTCTAAACAATCGAGGTCCTTTATAAAATTACCTACATGTAGCAGTTTTGACACCTGCATAAGGATTTTGGAAGCCTTCAAGAAAGCATAGTTACTCACCTGTAACAGGTGTTCTCCAGGGGCAGCAGGAATCAGTCCTCATATATCAGTGTTGACGGAGCCCGTGCAGAAGCATCTCCCCAGCTTTCAAAGAAAGCCTTTGGGAGATGCCACCATGCGTGCATGGTCCCCTTCCCACCCAAGGGTGCCATCTTGCTCAGTCAGATTGCATAGCTAGGATGGTAGTAAAAATAAAACAAGGTAGGGAGGCAACTCCCAGGGGAGGAGGGAGGGTTGTGAGGACTGATTCCTGCTGGCCCTAGAGAACACCTGTTACAGGTGAGTAACTACGCTTTCTCCAGGAACAAGCAGGAAGTCAGTCCTCACATATGGGACTCCCTAGCTCCAAGCTGCCGAGGACTGAACCATGACAGCACCAATGGGTATAACCCCATGCCCCCTTGCTTGTAGATTTTATTTTATTTTATTTATTTAATTTCTCTTCTATACCATGCTATTAAATAGATAGCACCAAGTTGGGTAGCTGTGACTTGCAGAAGATGAGTCCCCAACTGAGAGACTCTGCAAGATTCTAGCGTTCAGTGGCACTATAACTCTGGTAGCCTGAACACAGAAGGCTCGGAGGGCAGGAGTTGCCTACACCTCGAAAAGATTATGGAGTACCGCCTGACTGAAGGCATTGTCCCAATGGGACTTGCTCTCCAGGCAGTAGTGAGCTGTGAATGTATAAATTGAAGACCATGTGGCAGCCTTGCAGATCTTTGTCACTGGCATGGAGCACAGGTTCAACACCAATGTGGCCATTACTCTCAAGTGATGCGCTTTGATCCGGTGGTCTAGGGAGAGCCCAGCTTGCTCATAGGCAAGGGCAATACAGTCTGCCACCCGAGTGAGCAGAGTTCATTTAGTCATAGGAAGACCCTGCCTGCTGGGGTCATACGAAACAAAAAACTGAGGAGCTTTGCAAAGGCCCTGAGTCTGCCATAGGTAGAAGGACAGGGCTCATTTACAATCCAGTGTATGGAGTATAGTTTCCTCCTGGCCGGTTTGAAGCCACGGTAAGAAGGTGTGAAGGACCACTTCCTAGTTTGGGAGGAATTTGGAGTGAGTGTGGAGCACCACCATGTTCTTGTAGAATCTCCACCAGGGCCTGAAGTTTGCTTACTCTGCGAGCGGATGTGAGAGTCACCATGAAGGCAACCTTCCATGAAAGATACTGCAGATGGCAAGTATCTTTAAGCTCGAATGGTGGCCTGGTGAGCTGTAAGAGCACCACATTTAGGTCCCATTCTGCTGCCAGGGGGTGAGCGGGGGGCTTAGGCAACAGAAGGCCACAGAGGAACCGAGAGACTAGGGGCTGACCCGAGAAGGGCTTCCTTTTGATAGGGTGGTGGTGTGCGGCAATTACATTCAGGTGCACTCTCACTGAGTTTGCCTTTAGCCCAGCATGTGACAGATGCACTGGGCACGCCATATTGAGAATCTTCACCATTTAAAGGCATAAGCTTGCCACGTAGAGGGCTTGTGGGAGGCCAAGAGGACATCCTTGACTTCCCATGGGAATTGAAAGGAGCTAAAGTTACCCTTTCAGCAGCCATGCTGGTAGCATTAGGGACCCCAGATTGGGGGGCAGAAGGGAGCCCTCCTCTTGAGACAGAAGGTCTAGGGCACAGGACCCTCTGAAGCATGGATGCCTGGAAAGGCATCCTAGCCCAGAGGTGGCGGAGAAGTTGCCACCAGCCGAAGGACTCCACCAGCTGGCAGGTCACCCTGATCCTGTCCCGCAGTCTGCCATGGCTTGCGTCCACTGGGAGTGGAAGCACCACTGAGCTGCCTGCATGTGTAGGCAGGCTAGCAGGGTCACATGGACCATGGAGGCCATGTGGCCCAGAAGGCGGAGGAGGAGACAGGCTGGCACCAACCGACGGTGTTGCACCTCTGTATCAAGCTTCCTGAGGCATTCTGCCCTTTCCCTGGGAAGAAAGGCCTTGACCTGCAGCATGTCCAAGTGAGCATCTATGAATTCCAGGCTCTGGGCTGAAGTAAGATGAGATTTGGGGTAGTTGATGATAAAACCCAGGTGCTGCAGCAGGAGGGTTGCATGCCCTGTGGCCTGATGGGCTTCTGCCACCGTGCTGCCCCTGATGAACCAGTCGTCTAGATAGGGAAAGACAAAGGCCCCTTGCAGACGTAGGTGGGAAGCAATCACTACTAGGCATTATGTGAAGATCCTTGGTGAGGAGGCAAGGCCAAAGGTAGCACTCTGTATTGGTAGTGTCCTCCTCCTACCATGAACCTTAGGTATTGCCTGTGGGAGGGGTGGATTAGAATGTGTGTGTAAGCATCCTTTAGGTCCAAGGAGAAAAGCCAGTCTCCCTGGTGGAGGTAAGACAGCAGTGTTCCAAGAGAGAGCATCTTGAACTTTTCCCTCACCAGAAACTTATTTGTTTCACATGTCTAAGATGTGCCTGAGGCCCCGACAAGAAAGTACCTGGAGTAGAAGCCTTTGTCCCATAGGTGTCTGAGTACAGGTTCTACTGCTTTGTCCTTGAGAAGACTCACGAGCTCTGTGAGTAGCAGGGTCTGGTGACCTGGGCCTTGTAAGTAGCAGGCTCTCCAGGAAAGAACCATGGGTGGAATCTGCTTCAGAAATAGAAGATGTCCTTCCCTGACCACCTGTAGTACCCAGAGGTCCGAAGTGATTGAGGCCCATCTGTTGGTGAAGAGTGCCAGGTGCTCCCCATGTGGGCTGATGAAGGTATGGGGAGGGGAGGCCTTGCTCTGAGGGTCAAAAGCTCCCTTCTGGCTGGGTGGGAGCTGGGGTCTGGGGGCTTCTGAGCCCTGTGCCTCTGCCCTTGGAGTGGGAACCTCACTGATGACCCTGTGTAAAGGCACCCCTTTTTCCTCGGGAAAAGGGGCCTTTTCCCTGATGGTTTTTTTTGTGGGGATGGGCTGAGATCTTCTTGGAGAGCCTCTGAAGGGTCACAGATTCTGCATTGATCTCAGCAGCTTTGTTGACCATGGGTCTGCCAAAGAGGTTCTCACCAGTACAGGGGACATTGAGCAATTTGACCTGAACCCACTGTTCGAGGTCGGAGGATTGCAGCCAGGCCTGGCGCCGGGCCCAGATGCCAGCTGCCACAACTCGAGCTGCTGATTTGTTGCAGTCATAGGCAGCCTGGGAGAGGAACTTGGAGCAGTCTCTCACTCCTGAAGTCAGGGTCTGGAACCATTGGAGGGGTTCCCCGCCGAGGCCCACTGCAAACCCTGACAGTTCTTTGGCCAGTGCCTTTAAGTAGACACCTATGTAGAGTTCATAGGCCTGGATCCGGCAACCCAACATCGAGCCCTGATAGCATTTGCGACAGAGGATGTTGAGGGCCCAGGCCTCCCTGCCAGGAGGAAAGGAGGAGTGGGTTTCTGGCTCTTGAGTTTTTGCATGGTCAACTCAACGACTATGGAATTATGCGATAGCTGGGGTTTGTGAAAACCCGGCCCTTTATGGACATGGTAATAGAGTCGAGCAGACGGCTGACTACGGGCACCGACACCGGTGTCTCCCACATTTGAAGGAGCAGCCTCTCAAGGATTGGCTGTATGGGCACCATGAGGGTTTCTCTAGGTGGGGTCTCATACTGAAGGATCTCCCACTTCTTGGTGCATGGGTCCTTCTCCTCTGCTTCAGTTTGCACCGAGAGGGCCTTGGTCATATCCATGCTGAAGTCATTGAAGGCCATGTCCTCAGGAGGAGAAAGACATCGAGGTGCTGGGGGAGATGGGTCTGAGCAGGGGCGGTTCTATCATTAGGCGAACTGAGGCAGTCGCCTCAGGCGGCAGTGTCTAGGGGGCGGCACTATTTGCCGCTCCCTAGAAACTGCCCATGATAGAACCGTCGATAACTTAAAATCAAATGAAAGCAGCCGCAGGAACATTTCTCCGTTTTCGCAGCTCTGCTTTCAAACTGCTGAGTCGCTGCCTGCCTGCCTTCAATCTTCCTGGAGCCGGCGGGGGGGAGGCCCGAGGTCATCTTCCGCTGCCCTTCTGCTTCCGTTGCTGCTGGGGGGGAGGAGGGAAGGGAGCAGACACATGGGGGGGCCTGGAGGGGAGCATACACATGGGGGGGCCGGGAATGGAGAAGGCCAGGGGGGGCCTGGACGGGAGCAGACAAGGTGGGCCTGGAAGGGAGTAGACATGGGGGGCCTGGATGGGAGCAGACATGGGGGGCCTGGAAGGGAAGCAGACAAGGGGGGCCTGGAAGGGAGCAGACATGGGGGGCCTGGAGGGGAGCAGACATGGGGGGCCTGGAATGGAAGTAGACATGGGGGGCCTGGAAGGGAAGCAGCCATGGGGGGAGCTGGAGGGGAGCAGACATGGGGGGAGCTGGAGGGAAGCAGACATGGGGGGGGGACCTGGAAGGGAGCAGTTGGGGGGGAGCTGGAAAGGAGCAGAGCAGACATGGGTGGGGGGAAGCTGGAAGGGAGCTGACACCCGGGGATGGCACTGGAAGGCGGATGGACAGGGGAGAGGGGGAGCTGGAAGGGAGCTGACATGGGAGGGGGCACTGGGACTGGAAGTTCGCTGATACCTGGGATGGTATTTTAACTAGAAGGGGCTGGACAATGGGGAAGGAGGGGGACTGGAAGAGAATAGACACCAGTGGCGGTACTGGAAAGGCAAGGGGGTTGGTACTGGGAGGGGAGGCTGTAAAGGGGGCTGATACTAGGGAGAGTTACTGGGAGTGAAAAAATGCTGATGGAAGAAAATGAAAAAAGCAAAAGGAGAGACAAGAAATGGCAGATGGACTATAGACCATAGAAAAAGAGCTAAGAGAAGACAGAGGAAAATGGAAACCTCAGATTGGGACCAGCATGATCAAAAATCATCAGACAACAAAGGTAGAAAAAATAATTTTATTTTCAATTTAGTGATTGGACTTTGTGCTATCTATATTTCACACAGTATGGGGAACTGCATCTCTTATCTGGTGTGGCACCGCATGCGGAGTCTGGCTTCTTGGGGTTTCATTTTAATTTTTGTCTACATATTTTTATTTTTACTTTATGTTGTGGTCACTTATTCTGTACTTGGTGAGGGTCTGTGTTGTGAGTGTGCGACCAAGGCCAGGTGTTCTGTTAACATGGAGTTTGTACGTAAGGATCTGTACTGTAGTAATTTGACTTGTTCAGCTTTTCAAATAGGTGTATGGATGTTTTGCGGCCCATTGCAGTGTTTATAGTGCTGCTTTTTTCTTGGTAGGTCCCTTATTGTATGAGTTTTGGAAGTGTATGCTGGTATGGTATGGTAGATTTGGCCTTGCAGATCTTAGTGACTTTAGTAGGGTTTTTGCATGATCAGATGATCAGAATCAGCTTTTTTTATATATATATATTGAGTTCTGTGGGTGAATGTCCTACCTCTGCTCTGCACCCATTGTTGAGGAGGAGGTTCTGTGAATGTAAAATGTATGTTCAAAAAGAAAAAGCAAGCACCATAATGCAGTTTATAACAAAATACAAATGAATTATAATTTGGAGTTATAAACTGCTATGGTTCTTGCTCTTTCTTTTAGTTCCTTGGTTTGTGAACATCTTGCATATGCTCCACATTATTTGGTTCAGTCCCTGACTGGAGTTTTGAGAAAGATCCCCACTTGGAGGGGGAGGGGGAGGGGAGCATGCCGGGGGTGGGGGGTTGCACGCACCGGGGTGGGGTGCCATCTCATCTCTCGCCTCAGGCAGCAGATTGCCTTGAGCCACCCCTGGGTCCGAGGGAAGGTCTTGGTGCCTTTTGGTGTCCAGGGATGCCTCATCATCCGTCTCCTACTCGGAGTCAAACAGTGACTAGGAATCCAAGGACCTGTGACTCCCTGTATCGAGGCTGGTGCCAAAGGGCCAACGGCATGTGGGGGACCTGGGGTCTGAGTTGCGGATACTGGCTGGTGAGGACCAGATACCCATTGAGCGGGACTGGGACCTCAACTGGCGCCGAGGATTTTCTCGAGGCCAAGGGCACTCAATGCTCAGCTCGACGACCTGGGACTCCCTTGTAGTTGAGGGCCCGGTCATTAGGGCAGATGAGGAAGAGGAACCAGCCATCATCGCCTGCTGTGGGGCTAGGATAGCAGTGATGTTCTACTCTAGGGCCACCATTCTGGTTTCCAAGCCAGAAGGCTCCGCAGCTTTTGGTGCGGGCACCGAGGATTTCGGGTCTGGTGCCAGCACTCTTGGGAGTGCATCCTCGACAACGACTACAACCTCGAGGAACCACTCATGGTCTCTGCTGGCTGAGGGATCTTTCTTGAGGACCTTGGTGAGGCGCTTCTCGGATTCACCCAAGTCACACCATGGAGTTTTACCAGGTTTCCCCGGTGCATCCTCAATGGACTTTGATGACTACTTCTTCTTCTTGGGCTCAAGGGTCTTCTTGGAGGAACTGCGGCCACAGGGCTCCGAGGATGCTCGGGTGTTGCCGGATGTGCTGGGCTTGGAGTTCAGTGCTGGCAAGAAGGGTGCCGAGTAGGACCTAGGGAACAACGTTTCCTGCAACTCTGACCCTTTCTTGTTAGTTTGGGCTGACATGGCCTGGTAGAGGTCGCAGAAGGTGCTGTCATGGTCCGGGCCATTTGTCAGAAATGGACATGGTTTGACTGCAATGGTCACACTTTTTGAACCCACTGGGAGTCATAGTGAGAAACATCCATATGTGGTTGACAACCCCCGGGTGAGAAAAGATGTGAACGACGGTTGAGGGAGACCTCGAGAAAAAAGGGGACTAGAACTGCACCAGGAGGCGCTGACTTGAAGTGGGAAGAGGAACCGATACACCTACCAGGAAACTAACTTTTAGGAACAGTTTTGTTAAGTTTTTTTTCAGGGAAACAGGACATATGTCCTTTGGACTCCGTGGAAAAAAAGAGACTGAGCAAGATGGTACCCATGTGCGGGAAGGGGACCACAAATGCATGGTGGCATCTCCCAAAGGCTTTCTATGAATGCTGTGGAGATGCTTCCACATGGGCTCCGTCGGCGCCAATGTCACCCATATGTGAGGACTGACTTCCTGCTTGTTTCTGGAGAACATTTCTGCTACTACTACTACTACTACTAATTTGTATAGTGCTGCAAGATGTACGCAGTGCTGTACATACAGATGTAAGACACAGTCCCTGCACTTCTGAGCTTCCAATCTAATCAAGACAAACATATCAAAAATGGGGACTAGAGTAAGGTAAAATACACATAAGTACTGGATAACAGATAAGAAGCATCAGTTTCCAAAAGCGGTTTCAAAGAGGTGGGTTTTTAGCCTGGATTTGAATAGGGCTAGAGAAAGAGCCGATGCACAGACTCGGGTAGTTTGTTCCAGGCATATGGAACAGTAAGTTGGAATGAAAGGTCTGGAGTTGGCAGTGGCAGAGAAGGGTACAGATTAAAGGGATCTGCCAGAGAAGCAGAGTTCCCAAGGAGAGATGTAGAGTGAGATAAGAGAGGAAAGGTAGTGAGGAGCCGCAGAATGAATGCACTTGGTAGGTAAGTAGAAGTTTGAACTGGATGTGGAAACTGATAGGGAGCCAGTGAAATGACTTGAGAAGAGGGGTTACATGAGCCTAGCAATTTTGGCAGAAGATAAGCCGTGCAACTGAGTTTTGAACAGATTGAAGGGGAGAGAGATGATTCAGAGGGAGACCAGTGAGAAACAGGTTACAATAGTCAAGTTGGGAGGTGACTAGTGAGTGGATAAGGGTCTTAGTAGTGTGAGAAGAAAGAAAGGGATGAGTTTTGCTGATGTTATAGAGAAAGAAGCATCAGGTTTTAGCTATCTGTTGGATATGCACAGAGAAAGAGAGAGTCAAACCAAAGATGATCCCAAGGCTGCGAGCTGAGGAAACAGAGAGGAGTGTAGTATCTTCCACAGAAATAGAGAAGGAGGAAGGGGAGACCTGGGTTTAGGGAGAAAGATAAGGAGCACAGTTTTGGCCATATTCAGTTTCAGATGGCGGTGAGACATCCAGGCAGCAATGTCGGATAAACCTGGAGAGATTTCAGGCGCACTGAGGTAGATCTCAGAGTCATCAGCATAAAGATGGTCCTAAAAATGATGGGAGGAAATAAATGCACCAAGGGATTGAGTGTAGAGAGAGAAAGATAGAGGTCGCAAGATAGAGCCCTGTAGTATACCAGTTGAAAGCAGGATGACAGTAGAAGAGGATCCAGCAGAACATACACTAAAAGTGTAATGGGAGAGATAAGAAGAAAACCAGGACAGAACAGAGTCCCTAAATCCAAGCGAGGACAGGGTATTGAGGAGAAGGTGGTGATCAAGAGTGTCAAAGACAGCAGAAAGGTCAAAAAGGATGAAGACCGAGAAAAGGCCCTTAGATATGGCGAGGAACAAGTCGCTGGAGACTTTGGCAAGAGCCATTTCTGTGGAATGTAGAGGACAAAAGCCAGACTGCAGTGGATCCAGAAAGGCCTGAGAGGAAAGAAAGTCAAGGCATCAATGGTGAATTGCTCCTTCAAGTAGTTTTGAAGCAAAGGGGAGGACAGAGATAGGCTGATAGATGAAAGGAGAGGTAGGGTCTAGTGAGAGCTTTTTGAGGAAAGTGTGACCAGAGCATGCTTGAAGGCTACAGGAACGATTGCAGTAGAAAGCGAAAGGTTAAGGATATGACATTGATCTCACAGGCCTGAAAATGCATCTTCAAAGGATTTCCCTTTGAAAATACAGGGGGCCGTGCATGTCACAGGTGAATTACAACCCATTTTGCATCAGAGATAAAGTTTGCAGTTGCAACCATATGTAAGGATTTCAAATTTATATCCCTGTACAATGGTGGCTGGCCCCCATCCTTAGCCCTGTTCTCATTTCTGTGCAAGTAAATGCCTGTATTCTCTCTCAGCGTGGGTGTATTTATCTGCATTGAGGACTGGCAATTTTTAGCCCTCCAGTTCACCTGGCTAATTACTTAGTTACGGGGGTAAAATCTTAAAACTTTTCTCCCTGTATCAGTGTGATGCCTGCATGGCTGCTCTTCAACTATAGCTCGTAGTGCTGTTTTCAACGAGTTTTAGATCTAACGATTTGCATTTCCCAATTATGACTTCAGACCGAGTTATATAGTCAGGTACAATTGATAGGTTCCTGTTCAAGGCAGCTTGTAGCTTAATTTGTACCTGAGGCAATAGAGGGAGAAGTAACATTACAAGGTCACCTGGAACATCAGTGGGAAATGTGGGATTTAAACCCTGGCCTCAATAGCTCTTTGCCTGCTACTGTAACCACTAGGCTACTCCTCCATTCCGTGTCATATTTGATGTATATCAATGCAATACCTGCATATGGTTCTGATGACAACTCAGTCTTCCGAAGTCTATGCTGTATTCTTGCTTAACATGTATTAATGTAATACTTGCAGAGGACTCTGGTGGCAATCTGTTCTTCAGTCGTCAATGCTGGATTCATGCTTTACGTGCATTGGTGCAAGGCCTGATAAGGATCTTCACATCAGAGTTTCAGTTGCTTAACACTGGATATGCCTAAGCAAGAAGAAATGTTGAAACTTAAATCCCCCTCAGAAATTAAACGAAAACCAAAAATCAAACTGCTGATTGAGTGGAGGGTTGAGAGTAAGACTGAGAAGGGGTGAAAATTTAGGATGGCATTAAGCAGTTGAGGGCTGGGGAAAGGAGTAAGAGATAACATTGAAGGCTGATGTGGGGAAAGAGGGGAGAAAGTAGAACTTATGCATGCATAAATTTGTTGCCAAAGGAGAGCGGATTTTAGCAGCTTGTGTCACAGTCCAGAGATGCTACTGATAGGAGGGGGAGTGGGGAGAAGATGTGAGGTTAGTTGCTATTGGGTTGGGAAGGATAGAGAGAGAGAAAGAGGGAGAGAAGGATTGATGTCACTGAGTGGTGAGGAGAGAGAGAAGATGCTGCTGAGCAAGAGGAGGGAACAAGGATGATGTCAGAGGGGAGGGGAGGGGAAGAGGAGATGCTGCTGGGCAGGAAGGATGTGCAGTCATTTCAAATCCCAAAGGAAATGCCAGTTGATGTCTTATGGGTTAATATTTAAATCCAGTGGCAGGTGTGCTTTATAGAAAATCCGCCATGGGGTTTAAAAAAAATGCATATATTCAGTGTAGCTATCTGGATAGTGGCTGCACTGAATACATTTGTAGAGCGCTTGCTGCCAGCAGCTATCCCCTTAGCGGCAATATGCAGTCACGACCCATATAGCTGAGCATTTTATTTTAAGACTGCTGATTTTAGCCCTAAATTAAACCACTTATCAATGCGAAGTAGCCAATGGTGAAAGATCTAGTGGGGGTCCTCAAGCAAAATTTTGCTGACAGAACCCTTATTGTTGCCCCCCTCCCGTGGCAACTAGCCCCCCCACGACTCCATCAGCGGCACGACCCCCACCCCCATTGTCACCTCCTGCTCTGGCGGCAGCGGCAGCAGCAGACCCATGTGGCAAACTTGCTTTTATTTGCTTTGTGCGCTGCCTCCATTTCAGGCCCGGAGGTGTTCCTCCTGGGCTGAAGTCTCATGGTACGGAGCTAACAGCCAGGCCTGGAACAGAGGCAGCATGGCAAACAAATAAAAGTAAGTTTGCCAACCTGCCGTATGGACCCTCTTCCTGCCCAGGCCTCCCTTCCCCCAAATTGTGAGGGCTGCTTGGGAGGAATTTTCACCATTGGAAGTAGAATTTTAGAATGGACATCTAGGAAGACTCTAGAATGTCCAGAGCATAACATCCAAAAGTCCGGGGGTGTTGCAGCAATGAAGAGAAGCACGAATAAGTGTTTTCTGAAATCGCTCCATCTCCACCCTGAAAGATGAACATCCTAATAACCTGTTCTGGAGATGGACTCTGCACATATAGCAGGGCTGGGTATGTGCATGGATGTACTGTAGGCCATTTCACAAATGTGGACACCCTCGAATTTCATGCAGAACCAGGTACTTGGATGTGCCAATCAGGATATTTCCCAAACCACCAAAGTAGTTTACTACACAGCCAAAACCATTCAATGCCTCCGACCCCTCCTAGATCTTCCAGACTTCTGCTCAGTGCTTCAAGCCACACCCTGACTTCTGCAACACCATATACCAGAGTCTCCCACAAACCATCCTGCTCCCACTATCTACTGTTCTTCATACCACAGCACGCATCCTTCAAGGAGCATCAAAACATGACCACATCAAACCTATCCTCAAACTACTCTATTGACTTCCAATAACAAGCCAGATATAATACAAAACCTTCCTCCTATCCTACAAAACCATACACTCATACCCCATCACACACCTCAATACCCTGCTCCAAACTCAAACTAACAGAATCTGACAAACATTCACACAGAACATACTCACTATCCCCCAACTCCAAATCCAAATACAACCAACAAGCCTGCAAACATGCCTTCCAACTATATGCCCTATCCATCTGGAACACCCTTCCGGCCTCTATAAGAAACACCACTGACCTCCTCTCCTTCCAAAAACAATTAAAAACACACATCTTTTCAGAACACTTTGGCCCAACACGACCTCCCTCACCCTACCACTCTACATACTGAAAATGATGTAACAACTATATAAAATTATCACCCAGATTAATATGAATAAAATACAGTCTCTAAAATGCTTGTATGCAAATGCTAGAAGTCTAAAAAATAAGATGGGAGAGTTAGAATATATAGCACTAAATGAGAGGTTAGATATGATTGGATTCTCAGAGACATGGTGGAAGGAGGACAACCAGTGGGACACTGTGAGACCTGGGTACAAACTATATCGTAATGAAAGAGCTGATCAAATTGGTGGAGGGGTTGCGCTTTATGTTAGAGAGGGCATTGAGTTTGAAAGGATTAAAGTTTTGCAGGAAACAACATTTACTGTAGAATCTCTATGGATTGAAATTCCATGTAAAAAGGGGAAGGCGATGGCAGTGGGGGTGTACTATCGACTGCCTGGCCAGAATGAACAAATACAGTGGAACCTCGGTTTTAGTGATTAATCCGTTCGAAAAAGTCTGACTAAAACCGAATGTATGAAAACTGAAGCAATATTTCCCATAAGAAATAATGTAAATCCAATTAATCTGTTCCAGCACCTAAAAATATTAACAAAAATACATTTTATAGATAATAACTATATTTTTACATACAGAAAACAATGAGAAATAAATATAAATGACTAATGAAATGGATAAATGAACATTTAACATCACTTTTACCTTTATTGAATACTCTTGTTGGCATATGGAAGACAGTCAATCAGCAAGAGAATCAAAATAAAGAAAATCCCACCTCTGGACACAAGATGGTGCTCCATTTTCAACTGTATGAAAACCGAGACAATGTACAAAAACTGGGACAAAATCTCGACGAAAAAAGTCAACGAAAACCGAATCGTACGAAAACTAGGGCATATGAAAACCGAGGTAGATGATGAAATGCTCAAAGAAATCAAGGAAGCTAACAAACATTACAGCACATTAATAATAATTGGTGATTTCAATTACCTCGGTATCGACTGGGTCAGTGTCATGGCAGGACACTCTACGGAGATAAAGTTCTTAGATGAAATAAATGACTGCTTCTTGGAGCAGCTGGTTCATGAACCAACGAGAGGGGAAGCCATATTGGACCTAGTCCTTAGTGGAACACCAGATCTGGTGCAAGAGATAAGTGTGTTGGGGCCACTTGGCAATAGAGATCATAGCATGATCACGTTTGATTTAATTAGTGGAGGAGGGATAGTAAGGAATTCCACAGTACTACCTTTTATCCTTCAAAAGGGAGACTATGATAAAATGAGGAAAATAGTTAACAAAAAACTAAAAGGAGGAGCTGCAAAGGTTAAAGACTTACATCAAGCTTGGGTTTTGTTGAAAAGTACTATCTTGGAAGCCCAGGCCAGTTGTATTCCACGCTTTAAGAAAGTGGAAGGAAGTCTAAAAAACTGCCAGCATGGTTTAAAGGTGAAGTCAGAGAGGCTGTTGTTGCCAAAAAACATCTTTCAGGAAAAAGAAAAAAGAGCCAAACGACAAAACCTGGAAATAGCAGAAGCATTGGCAAGTTAAATGCTAGGCAATGATAAAGCAGGCAAAGGGAGAATTTGAGAAGAAGCTTGCTGCGGAAGCAAAAACGCATAATAAAGACTTTTTCAAGTACATTCCTAAGAAAAAATCTGTGAGAGAGTCAGTTGGTCCATTAGATGATAGAGGGGTTAAAGGGGCACTAAAAGGCGACAAGGCAATAGCAGAGAGACTGAATGAATTTTTTGCTTCGGTATTTACTGAGGAAGATGTAGGGATGTTACCCATGACTGATGTGGTATTTAAATGTGCAGAAGAATTGAAGGAAATATCGATACATCGGGAAGATGTATTGCAACTATTAGATAAACTGAAGAGTAGCAAATCACCTGGGACGGATGATATACATCCAAGGGTGTTGAAAGAACTGAAATATGAGATTGCAGACCTGCTATTAGTAATCTGTGAACTATCATTAAAATCATCTGTAATACCTGAAGATTGGAGGATGACGAACATAACGCCAATTTTTAAAAAGAGTTCCAGGGGTGATCCGAGAAACTACAGACCGGTGAGCCTGACATCGGTACCGGGAAAAATGGTAGAAACCATCATAAAGAACAAAATTGCTGAACATGTAGATAGTCATGGCTTAATGGGAGACAGCCAACATGGCTTTAGACAAGGAAGATCTTGTCTTACTAATCTGTTATGTTTTTTGAAGGTGTGAATAAACAAATAGACAAAGGTGAGTCGGTTGATATAGTGTATTTGGACTTTCAGAAAGCCTTTGACAAAGTCACTCATCAGAGACTTTTGGCAAAACTAAAGAGTCATGGGATAGGAGGCAGTGTACTATTGTGGATCAGGAACTGGTTAAAAGATAGAAAGCAGAGGGTAGGGCTAAATGGCCAATTTTCCCAATGGAGAAAGGTGAATAGTGGGGTACCCAAAGGATCTGTGCTGGGTCCGCTGCTTTTTGACATATTCATAAATGACCTGGAAAAGGGAAT
Organism: Ichthyophis bannanicus; assembly: GCA_033557465.1. NCBI lineage: Eukaryota > Metazoa > Chordata > Amphibia > Gymnophiona > Ichthyophiidae > Ichthyophis > Ichthyophis bannanicus. The sequence goes on from CM066035.1 coordinate 759,238,939, forward strand.
AACGAGTGAGGTTATCAAATTTGCAGATGACACAAAACTATTTAAACTATGAGGATTGTGGAAAATTGCAAGAGGATCTTGATAAATTGGAAGACTGGGCATCAAAATGGCAGATGAAATTTAATGTGGGCAAGTGCAAAGTTATGCACCTAGGGAAGAACAACCCAAATGGTTACATGATGCAAGGTTCCACATTAGGAACCACCACCAAGGAAAATGATTTAGGCGTCATTGTGGATCACATGTTAAAACCCTCGGCCCAGTGTGCAGCGGCGGCCAAGAGAGCAAATAGAATGCTAGATATCAAAAGGAAAGGAATGGAAAATAAAGCAAAGGATATTATAATGCCTCTATATCGTTCCATGGTGAGACCGCACCTTGAATAATGTGTGCAATTTTGGTTGCCGTATCTTAAAAAGGATATAGTGTTATTAGAAAAGGTTCAGAGACGAGCCACCAAAATGGTAAAGGGGATGGAAGGATACTCCTATGAAGAAAGGCTAAAAAAGTTAGGGCTCTTTAACCTGGAAAAGAGACGGCTGAGGGGAGATATGATAGAAGTCTATAAATTAATGAACGGAGTGGAACGGGTAAACGTAGATTGATTGTTTACATTATCAGCATATAGAAAGACTAGGGGACATGCAATGAAGCTACAGGGTAAACTATTTAAGACTAATAAAAGAAAATATTTTTTTACTCAACGTGTAATCAAACTCTGGAATTTGTTACCGGACGATGTAGTAAAGGCTGTTAGTGTAGCTGGGTTTAAAAAAGGTTTGGACAAGTTCCTGGAGGAAAGGTCCATAAACCATTATTAAGAAGAGACCCAGGATATCAATGCTTGACCCAATACAAGCATTGTGGAACCTGTGTCTTTTTGGGAAACTGCTAGGTACGTATGGCCTACTGTAGATTGACCACTATTGGAAACAGGATACTGGGCTTGATGGACCTTGGTCTGACCCAGTATGGCATATCTTATGTTCTTATGTTCTAATGTATATAGTTAGCTGTTCTAGTTGTACCCAATGTTTATTGTATATAGTTAATATGTTCTATGTAAACCAACATTTATTTTTCCATTTAAACCAATTTGATCAGGTGAAAAGCGGTTTATAAACCCTGCTAAATAAAGAAAATAAATACATTTTAGAAGGGGGGAGGGTGATTATGTTATGGGACTAGCATGTCTTGGCCGGCCATTTCTGTGGCAATGAAAGCACATTTTGCTGTTCTCCCTGGAAGCATTGCAGCCATGAAGTAAGCACTTGTTTGCACCTTATTCATGGTCAGGAGCAGGTATAGACATGGGCATCTCAGCAACCAGGGTCTGACATGCTTGTGCCATTGTGAAATCTCACCGCAACATGAATCTCCCGTGCTCCACCCAGGGCACACTTCCCCGTTATATGGATGTATTCATGCTGGAGACATCTACAGTACATACCCAGCTTTCTGTAATGGCCTGGGGTTCATCTCTATGATTTGAATATCTCAATGCCTATTTTCAGACGTCCAACTCATGAATAGAGCTTCTAAAATGGCGCCCTTTGGTAGTGGCAAAATATTACTGCCATCCATATACTGTAGATAGGCGCAATTTATTTATCTATTTGTTTTATCTACTGCTTTATCAATGCAATCAAGGCAATTTACAGAGAACTCAAAGAACTAACACTGCTCTAGGCAGTTTACAAGGAACATAACGAACTCACTGAACAAGTACAATAAACATTATTATAACAACATTGTACACAGCATGCAGGCCTTTAGGATAGAATGAGGTTAGGCTGAACTATTTACAGTTAATTATTTACATTAAGGCGGTATGTGTTACATATTGCTGTGTGATTAAGTGAGGCTGAGTTATATGAGTAGCTATTTTCTTACTTATTTGGGGTGTAGGTTTTCCATTCTGGTTTGGTAATCTTCTGCAAATAGAAAGGTCTTGAGTTTTTTGTGAACATAGATCTTTTATTTCTTGTAGGCTGTTGGGTAGTGCGTTCCATGGGACTGGGGAGTAGAAAGTGAATGCCTATTGGTTGTTGATTGGTTGACCTTGCTCTGCTCCAGCACTAACTCAATAGTGTCAGAGTATTTAGAAGAAATCTCTAATGGGACTATCTGGGTAGTCCTGCTAAAAATGCACAGATAGTTTATTTATTTAGACAGTTTTGTATACCACCTTATCCTTCAATCAAAGCGGTCACAACACAATTGGGGGATACATTTAACACGCAGGGATATGAGACACATTCACTAATACTTACAGGGAACATGGGCAATGGAGGGTTAAGTGGCTTGCCCAAGACCACAAGGAGCATCTGTGGGACTAGAAACCCCAGTCCTTCCGGCCCAAGGTTGCTGTCCTCTAGTGGGATTTGAACCCCTGACCTTCCGGCCTGAAGTACCGTGCCCCAACCACTAGGCTACTCCTCCCTTCGATAGTTATATGTTTAGCAGCTGTTATTAAACTTGTAAACTTCTTTGAAAATCGGTCCATTAGTTTTTTGTTATAAGTCATTTTACATATCCTATATGCAAATAGATGTGTACTAACCTCCCCAAAAAATCAAAATAAAAATGAAATTTGAAATTTGAAATACATGAAACAATTGAAATGACCGATATTAAAAAATGATTATTTTGTATGTGCCTTTACATCCCTACAGGGAAAGGGGAAGAGAGGTGGAGAATTCTGTGCAGAAGGAGTAAGGAGAAAGTGGAGGATGTTAAGCAGATAGAAGGGAAGGTGGATGCTTCTTGGTGGGGAGAGAGAGGGCAGGAGGACATGAGAGGGGGTGCTTCTGAGCAAGGGAGAGAGAAAGAAGGGGTGCTGCTGGGAAGGGAGGGGGAGGAGGCAGAAAGAAAGAGTGTGCCAGAGCTTCCGTAGCTCTCATGTGGGGGGGATTCTGCAGAGGAAAGACGAAGAGATATCTCATCTCCGTTTAGCTTCAATACATTTTCATTCAACCAGCTATTCGCTGCCAAATAGCAATGCTTCATAAATGAAAAGGCACTGTTTCTGAGAGAGAGGGTAAAATACTAGGCAGGAGAGATGCTGCTGTGTTAGAAGAAAAAAGAGGGAGCTGCTGGGTGGGAAGCTGTTGCTGAGTAAAGTGTGGGGAGAGAGGGGGATGTTAGGTGATGTGGGAGAGAGGAGGGTATGGATGCTGCTTGGAAGGGGGAAATGAGAGATGCTGGGTTGCCATTACTACCATTTGCATTTACACTCTTAAACTATTTCAACCCAAATCTAATTACTGCCTATTAGATATTATTAAAATAGATAAGGCACCTATTTCATAAGAAGGAATACACTAAATTTTCATACAGCATATTAAGCTGGGGGAGAGCATAATTCTAAATATCTGCCCCAGGTGCACAAAATTCTGGTCCAGCTCTGACTTGCTGTCAGGTCTAGTTCATCACTGATTTTTCTCACCTGTGCAAGCAGGAAGACTCCCTAATGAATTAGGATCCAGCAAAGCCAACGATTAACTCTATTAGAGACAAGCAGGTTTTATACTGAAATCTCAAAAATGTGTTAGTTATACATTAAATCACTTATTAACTTTTCACGTTATGCATTAACTTCCTTTCATCTATTCTGGTACTTTATATACTGCAACTCTCCCAGGTTCTCTCACACGGTTCCAGATGTCCTGAATATTTTTTCAATAGATACAAAGCAGGGAAGAAAGCATTGAGCATTACTGGATCTTAATGCATATGCAGTATATTTTGGAGATTTGGATTTAGCTCATGTCCTTTTTGCTGATAAGGCCAAGGTGAGAGATAGTGTATTCAGATACAGCTGATATTATTTATTTATTTATTTATTTAACATTTTTTATATACCATCTTTCTGCAAATCAAGACGGTTTACATTGAACATATCATGGCAGTATATTTCAACTGTTTACATGGAACAATATAACAAGGATACATAGGTATAACTGTGAAACATTTTACAATGAACAACTAATTACATAGGTATTTACAGGTTACAGCATGGCTGCAGGAGTGAGTTGGAGAGGGCAAGAGTGAAGGGTTGAAGACAGAGGACTGAGGACTATGGTGGTAGGGAAAAATGTTCCAGGAAGAGATGATTTTTTAGCTTATTATCCTATTCACAGAGGGCTTACAGTCTTGCACTTGAGATAACAGAGTCAGTGACTTGTCTAAGAGGATAGAGAGTAGCAGTGGGTTTCAAAGCCTGGTGGTGATTATGCCAACCATTAGGCTACTCCTCCACACCTTTATCTGCTACTGCTGCTACAATGCCTGTGACAGAGCCAATTCTAGCATCTATTCTGCTGAAGGTATTGCATGTTGCAGTAGGGATCACAATGCATCTTACTGTGTAAAATGTCCTGCTTTTTATAGCAATTAAGATTGGTGGATGTGTTTTTATTTAAAACAAAATAGGAAATGTTGCTAATCATTTCATTTAGTTGTGTCCCATTCAGTCCTCCATCTAAGTAAATCTGTGTATATTGTCAACGCCCTCACCACTCACCTCTAGTTTTAAAGGGGTGTGGTTATTGGAGGAACCTTCTCCTATCAGCCTTAGCAGCTTATTTCCTTGTGGTGTCTTCTGGGAAGTGTAGTACTGCTAAGATATGTTTGTGCTTCAGGTAGAAAGTTGTAGTTAAGGCCACCGAGGTAAGGCATATAACAGAAAATTAATTTCGCACAAAAAGATTCAAAGTACCAGATACAGGATTATTTCTGTATGATTTGTTCAAGGTACAGCAGATGGTTGGCAAAGTAAACAAAAGAACCCAAAAATGGCTGTTTAAAGTCTTCTTACTTTCAGAAGCACAGCCTTTGATAGCAAGACTGCCACCTTCATTTTTATCCTTGCTAATTACAGCATAAAGTCCAAACAAGCTTAATCTTCTGTGGCAGTTTGGCTTCTATCAGCCTTAATTCCTTCTAGGCTGCATTTCAGGTACAACAGAACTCAAAATAAGAAGCAAACATTCAGACTGCCATCAAAAACTCTCAACAGGCTTTTCACATAACAGAGGAGCAAAGAAAAACTCTTCTAGCAGGTAAATTGGCTTCTGTCTGTTTCACAGTTCAAACCACAGGTGGATAACAAGCATGAATCACAGCTTCCTGCTTATCCTTAAATTTCAGTAAACTTCCCTTTTAAAAACATAAGGGAATTTACCACCACACTGTCTGTTTCTTATGGTTACCTTTTCAAGGAGGATAATTCTTTCAGGGCTGGCTTTTCCTCAAGACTTCATGTCTAAAGCTTGGCACAGAGAGCAATCCATAAGGATATCTTCTTCCCCCAACTCTGCCACTGGCTCTCCCAGCTGCATGGGTTCTGACTCACCCACCCGGTCAGACTGCTCAGCTGACAACCTCTCCGGTGCTCTGAGAGCTTCTCCAGTTCCTGGCTCCAAGCTCTGCTGCCAACCTGTTGCAGGAAATTCAGCCCTATCAGCTCCTGGTAGCTCGGCTCTTCTGCATGAGTCAGCACCTTCTCTACCTCCTTCTCTTCTCCGGTCTCTGCTTTCTCCTCCCTCTCCTCCTTTCTCCCTTCCTTTCTCCCTGTCTGTATACTTTAGCATAGGCTTATACCTCCAGGGTTCTAGCCCCACCTCCTTCCTTTCCAGGTGTTGGCAATCCCCCTGCCTTCTGGTATTTGAGTAATCAGGGAACTTGTTGAAATAAGGGTTTTGGACCTTATGCCCGTAATCTCTCTCTCTTACTCTATTAGACACTGCATGAAACCTGTTCCAGCTGGGGTTTTTCTGTTTTTTAAGTGTGGCTGTGGCTTTCTCACCCTGCACTCCTAAAAGGGGATCCTTTCTCCCTGTCTGTATACTTTAGCATAGGCTTATACCTCCAGGGTTCTAGCACCACCTCCTTCCTTCCCAGGGGTTGGCAATCCCCCTGCCTTCTGGTATTTGAGTAATCAGGGAACTTGTTGAAGTAAGGGTTTTGGACCTCGTGCCCGTAATCTCTCTCTCTTACTCTATTAGACACTGCATGAAACCTGTTCCAGCTGGGGTTTTTCTGTTTTTTAAGTGTGGCTGTGGCTTTCTCACCCTGCACTCCTAAAAGGGGATCCTTTCTCCCTGTCTGTATACTTTAGCATAGGCTTATACCTCCAGGGTTCTAGCACCACCTCCTTCCTTCCCAGGTGTTGGCAATCCCCCTGCCTTCTGGTATTTGAGTAATCAGGGAACTTGTTGAAGTAAGGGTTTTGGACCTCGTGCCCATAATCTCTCTCTCTTACTCTATTAGACACTGCATGAAACCTGTTCCAGCTGGGGGTTTTCTGGTTTTTAAGTGTGGCTGTGGCTTTCTCACCCTGCACTCCTAAAAGGGGACCCTTTACTAGGGTGAATTCTTTACGTTTCTCACCTCCCCATACTCAGGATAGATGGCCTTGCCACAATATCTCTCTCTCTATATAGATATATAGATATAGATAGACAGATAGATAGATAGATTTATTTATTTATTAATTTAATATGTCCTCTGCCATCTGGGCTTTTCCTGTATTCATCTTACCCATTCAGGCTCCCCCTTAACTTGACCTGGCTCAGGGAAAATGTAGTAGGAAAGAAGCTCCAATCCGAAGAACACCAGGCCTTAATAACAAAAAAGCTCTATACCTCCTCTGGGTTTCTCTGGAAACATCCGGGAACATAGCAATCTTCTTACCCATAAATAACGCTAAACACTTCTTAAAATACAACTTCAATATCCAATCCCTATCTGATGGTATCGCAAAGATCACTAGCATGGTTGAGACCCTCAACTCCGCTTCTTTAGGTGACTGCAATAAAGCAGAAACATCGAACACATCCATATGTAAAGGGCCAATAGTCTTCTGGCCTTCCTTCTTACCTAAAGGTAGAAAATATGCTTTAACTACAGGAGGAGTTAAGTCAACCGGTACTTTTAAAGTTTCATGCAAATATTTTTTAAACAATTCAACCGGGGAAATCCCCAACATTACAGGAAAATTCAGCAATCGAACATTAGAAGCTCTCAGTACATTTTCTATATTCTCAATCTTCATTCTTAATGCAATATTATCTTTCACAATAGATTCAGTTAGTTCGGAAACCTGTGTCACTTTCTGCTCCCCTGCATCAATCTTCAAATGAAGGCCAGCCAATTCCCCCTGAACACCAACAGTCAGGGTATCCAACTTATCCAAACGCGAAGACGTCAGTTCCACTTGTTGACAAACAGCCGATGATAACTGTAAAATTGCCTCCCAAATCGTTTCCAATGAGATCTCTTTCGGGCGTTTCAAAAGAATTCGATCAGATATCCCTGTCAACCGGAAGGGATCCTGCTTGCCAGCTCCATCAGTGCAATGTAAAAGGTTAACCCCCTCGAGAGTTGAAAGGCGGGCCGTATCCACCGGCCTCACCAACGGGGACTGATCTCCAGACCTTTCCTGAGGCGGGACCCACTTAGGAGACGCTGCAATACCAACTCCAGGAAGAGCTGCATCCCCTCTCACCAGAGGAGCCTCTGGAGCAGTCACACGTGAAGGAGGTAACCGGTCATCCGGGGAGAGAGACAATTCCAAGGCAGGAACCGCCGGATCCACCTCAACCGGCGGCACAGTGCCCGCTCGTATCTCCCCTATTTTCTGCTCCGTCAGCTGCACAAAATGACCCATTGGACCAGCGGAATTAACAGGTACAGGCTCCGCGGGAGGAGCCTTTTTCTTCCCCTTACTTTTAGGCATAGCAGCTCAAAAAACGCTCAGACCGCCATCTTGGAGATAAACCACACCCCTCGTCGCTTGATTGTTGTTTTTCACTCTGATATTGACCCTATTTTTCCCCTTTAAAAGATGGAAGCCCAAGTTGGAGCCCATGTTTAATATATTACACAGGTCTGCGACTAAAAAGCTGTTTGATTATTTTCATCTAATTTCCTTGTATTTTGGTGTGCTGAAAACAAATAAAATATTGAAAAATCTCCTAGACGTCATGATTTGCCACAACATGCAAAATTGTCTTCAAATTTATCAAATTTTTTCAAATTACTATTAATTAATTCAAATTACTATCAATTAATTCACATAAGTGCATTTAAGATATAAAATGCCAAGAAAAACCTTAAAGGGGTTGTCCGAGTTATGTAAAAAAAAAATATAGCACTGTAAATCTGATGGTCAGCAATATATACATAAGCTAAGCAAGTTTTAAGTCCGTGCTTCTAATGGTAGAAGGGGTTAATCTTTCCTGAAGAATCCAGTGGGAGGGAGACACAGGGCAGATAGCAGCAGCTCCGGTCAGTGCAGGGGGGCGTGGCAAGAACTGTGACGTCTCGTGTACAGACACAGAGCTGCTCTCTCCTGCATGCCACACTTGTGCACGAATCATCAGGTTCTTGGTTCTAGGCTGTTCACACTTTTTCATCGCAATTCGTGTTAGCTCGTCATTCTTCAACCGTTATGTTATGGCTCCGCGAAAGTGTATTAATTCGCCAGACAGTTTCTGTTTCATCTGTGGTGAATATACAGTGTTGAAGCAACAGCAGAATATTACAGACTTTGTGAAAAAAGTATACTTTCCATACTTTGGACTAAAAATTGCAGAGCAAGATAAAGTCTGGGCACCTCATAAAGTGTGCAAACGGTGTGTTGAGGACCTCCGAAACTGGTTCAAGGGTAAGAAAAAATCTTTCCGTTGTGGGATTCCCATGGTATGGCGAAAGCAAAAGAACCATAGTGACGACTGTTACTTTTGCTCATGCAATGTGAAAGGGTTTCATTCCAAATGGAAGCATTCCATTTCATACCCCAGTCTTCACTCGACAATTCGTCCCATCCCCCATGGCACAGATATACCATTACCCAGGCCCCCCTTGGAAGAGATACCTAGCTCCGCTGAAGGTGAAGTCATACTTGAACCAGATGACGAATCAAGTTCTGACTTTGAAGATGATACAAGACCAAAAGTGTTTTCTCAGGAGGAGATGAAAGATTTGGTAAGAGACTTGAATCTTCCCAAAGATGCCGCTGAGTTACTCGGATCAAGGCTGAAAAGCAGGAATTTATTGTTGCCAGGAGTGTCATCTTCATGGTTCAGACATTGTGAAAAGGAGTTTGTTCCTTACTTCGCCCAGGAAGACAAGTTGGTTTATTGCATCGATGTCGAAGGTCTGATGGGTCAATTTACAATCCAATATGATTCAGAGCAATGGCGTCTTTTTATAGATTCTTCAAAAAGAAGTCTCAAAGCAGTTTTACTACACAACGGTTTTTACGCTTCCATACCTGTAGGTCATTCTGTACACTTGAAGGAAACCTACGAGAACTTGGAATTGGTTCTTCGTAAACTTAAATATGAAGACCATGGTTTGCAAGTGTGTGGGGACTTGAAGGTCTTGTGCATGCTGCTCGGGCAACAAGCTGGGTATACCAAATATCCTTGTTTTCTATGTCTATGGGAAAGTCGAGACCGACAAAATCACTGGACCAAGAAGAGTTGGCAGCCGAGGGTGCTAACAGTCGGTGAAAAAAATGTCCTCCGAGAAACTTTGGCACCTTCTCATAAAGTTCTTCTACCACCTCTCCACATAAAATTGGGATTGATGAAGCAGTTCGTAAAATCACTTTCAAGAGATGGAGAATGCTTCAAATACTTGGTCACCAAGTTTCCAGGCCTGTCGGAGGCAAAACTGAAGGAAGGTGTGTTCATCAGACCAGACATTAGAAGGATTATAGTTGATCAAGAGTTTGTCAATACCAGGACGGATCCTCAAAAAGGGTGGATTGCATTTAAAGAAGTCGTACAGAAATTTTTAGGCAATAACAAAGATCCTCACTACAAAAAGATCGTCGGATGAATGCTAAAAGAATTTCAAGCTTTAGGTTGCCTGATGAGTTTGAAAGTGCATTTCCTCCAGTCCCACCTTGACTACTTTCCTGAAAATTTGGGAGCTGTGAGTGAGGAACAAGGTGAATGATTCCACCAAGACAATAAAGAGATGGAAAGGCGATACCAGGGAAAATGGAGCATTACAATGATGGCAGACTACTGTTGGATGCTTCAGAGAGACATTCAGATGCTACTCACAAGCGTAAATGCACCAAGAGGAGCCTCACAAGGAAGAAGAATCGAGTTTAGTGTGTGTAGGTGAGCTCATTTCAGTTCAAAAAGGGATTTTCATGAAAATATTGTAATAAAACTTTAATTTTATAAGTCTATTTCCATTTATTTTGAGGTATTGCCTTATTTAACATAGTTACCTAAATTGTCAGGAAACGTGATGTCCTATGACAAAATGAAGACCATTTTCGGATTCAGCGCACCAAAAAACATAAAGATTGCATGGAATAACCAAACAGCTCTCGAAAAAAAAATTTTTTGCAGACCTGTGTTATGCTCATGTCTTATTTCTGATCATTTTGGATTCTGTTTAATAATTTTTTATATTTTGTAAACTGCATAGTTAATCCATGACGGACTGTATATCAATTCAATTGAAACGTTACTGGAGCCAGGAATGTGCAATGTTCCCAGCTGCAACGATGCAAATTTATTTTACTTTAATTATGGGAATTACTAACCACAAGTTAGTGACTCCCATAGTAAATATCAATGTGGTATAATGCATTATTTTACTGCAACTTTGTAACTACCACCAGATGAAATGGCTGAATATTCACATATTAAAGAATTTTTTTGTCGGAATAGCCAGCACAGTAGACAGGAAAATTACCTGCTACCACCGTGGCCCGTCCTTTTTAATCAGTGTTGAAAGTCAATTTAAAACAGCTCTATTCAAAAATGGCTGATACTTAGCTTTGTAGAAGAAAAGCAGGCTGTGAAAACGCTGTAAGCAACAGTAGATCAATTTTACATCAGCAGGTAATTTTCCTGTCTACTGTGCTGGCTATTCCGACAAAAAAATTCTTTAATATTGGTTTTCTTGCTGGGTTTTCCATTATTTACTATTTATTGAGGCTCAGTTTAGAAGGTCTTTTGGTGGTACTTTGAATATTCACATATGCAGACAAAAAATCTGTATATTTTTATGTGGATCCTCCCCTGCTGAATGTCAGCTTCAAAGTGATTAAAAGCTCCCTTTATTTTATTTATTTATTTAGACAGTTTTTGTATACCACCTTATCCTTCAATTAAAGTGGTCACATCACAATTGGGGGATTCCTTTTAACATGAGGGGATATGAGACACATACGCTAATACTTACAGGGAACATGGGCATTGACTCTTGGAGGCTGTGTACTGTAGCTGTCAGTATCTTTTGTTTTCCTCTGACTGTTGCTGCTCCTCATTTCCTGACCTTCCCCCACCCACCCTGTGCAGATGTACAGCTTGCACATTAGGTAATGCTAGCCCTGCACTCAAGCCAGAATGGAAGCCCGAGGTTCACAAGCAACCAGTGCTCTGTGCCTGTGGTTGGAAAATGAGATACGCCAAACCATGGGTTTGCTCAAATATTAAAATGTCAAATGGTTCTCAGCTCAGCTACAACAGACACCACTGAATGAAGAAACCAGAACGTTTCATAACTTTCTAAACAACATTCTTTGCCTGAATGTCCTAACAGCCAAGCCATAGAGATAAAACAGAGCTCATTTTTCTTAACCCTTGCTGCTTGTGCCATCAATCAAATTTTACACTGCAGCCTCTTTTCCCAAAAACAATAAAAGAAAGAACAGATCCCACTACTGAATATAATAATTATTCACTAGGTACATTGGACTCTGCTGGGGCATCTCCTTTAGAGTGGAAAAGAAGATATCTGCAGAAACATCTTTAATCTGCCGGCTGCTGTCTTTTATTTACTACAAGACTACTAAGGTGACATTTTACTTCCCAGATAATGTTCTTTCCTCAAATCCTGTTAGACCAATCCAGACAAGTGGGTTACAATATAAGCATAACAACATAAGAAATGCTTTCCTCTAGGCAGGGCCGGCCCGTCCATTGAGCAAGAATGTTTTTTGCACAGGGCCCCACGTTTCAGGGGGCCCCGGGCAAAAAACATCTTGCATCAGCCCAACTAGGTTAAAAAACCACAAACCGGCTGCTGCTGCCACTGCCGCCATGGCAGCAGCAGTATCGAGCATCCCGCGGGGCCCCCCCCCTGCCCTGCAGAGTCCTCCATGCAGCCTCAGCGTCGGCTGTCAGAGCCGTGCGAAGAGAGAGAGCTTCTCCTCTCGCGGCTCTGTTAATCCCGCCGTGGGATTAATAGAGCCGCGAGAAAGGCAAACTCTCCCTTCGCGCGGCTCTGAAAAGCCCACGCTGAGGCCACATGGAAGACTCTGAAGGGCAGGGGTGGCCCCGCGGGATGCTCGATTCTGCCGCTGCCACGGTGGCAGCGGCAGCAGCAGCCGGTTTGTGTTTTTTTTAACCTAGTTGGGCTGATGGGGGGGGAGGGGGTTAGGACTGGTAATGGGCTATGGGGGGGTTAGGACAGGTAATAGGCTATGGGGGGCTAAGACTGGAAGTGGGCTGATGGGGGGTTACGACAGGTAATGGGCTGTGGGGGCTAAGACTACAAGTGGGCTGATGGGGGGCTTAGGACTGGTAATTGGCTATGGGGGCGGGGGGCTGACTGGAAATGGGCTGATGGGGGTGTTAGGACTGGTAATGGACTGTGGGGGATAATACTGAAAATGGGGTGATGAGGGTTAGGACTGGTAAGACTGGTAATGGGCTGATGGGGGGTTAGGACTGGTAATGGGATGGGGGGTTGCTAGGACTGGAAATGGGCTGAGTGGACAGGGGGCTTGAACTGCAAATAGCTGATGGGGACAGGGGCTTGGAATGGAAATGGGCTGCGTGGAAGGGGGGGCTTGAACTGCAAATAGCTGATGGGGAGGGGGGCTTGGAATGGAAATGGGCTGTGAGGGGAGGGAGCTAGGACTGGAAATGGGCTGAGTGGGGGGGCTAGGATAGGACTGGAAATGGGCTGTTGGGGGGTGCTAAGGTTGGAAATGGGCTGTGGTGGGGCTTGAATTGAAATGGACTCATGGAGGGGCTAGAACTGGAAGTGGGTTCATGGGGGGTTTGGATTGGAAATGGGCGGAGTGGAAGGGAGCTAGGATTTGACATGGGCTGATGGTGGGGCTAGGAAAGGACTAGAAATGAGCTGATGGAGGGACTCGGATAGGACTGGAAATGGATGGGGGAGCTAGGACTGGAAATGGGCTGATGGTGGGGCTAGGATAGGATTAGAAATGGTCTGATGGGGGGCTAGGACTGGAAATGGGCTGATGCAAGGACTAGAAGGGAGCAGATGCTGGGTGGGGCTGGAACTAGAAGGGAGCTGATGTTGGGGGAGGATTAGAATGGGATGGAGCTGGGAGATTGAAATGGAGAGGGAAAAATGTTTTGTGTGGGAGGGAAGACAAATCTACAATTGGCCAGATATTGGAAGAGTAAGTGGGGATTGAGGATGGAGGGGTAAAATTTGAGTGGATGAAATAGGAATGATGAAAGAGCAAAAGGAGAAAGATTAGTATGTTAAAGCAGATGTAGAGAGAGAATGGAAAAAAAACTAGAAGAGAGAAGAAAGGACAAATGGACAGCAGATGGAGAGTTAGCAGAAGACACAAAGAAACTAGAAGAAAGTGGCTGGAACAATTGTAACTGAAAAAGAATGCACAAAAGGTAGAAAAATATCTCTTTATTTTGAATTTATTAACTGGAATATGTCAGCTCTGGGAAATGTGCATCATTAACATCTGCGCTTTGTTTAGTACAAGAGGAAATTAATTTATAGTTTTATTTCTACAGTGTTGTACATTCCAAGTTTGGCTTTTGGGGTTGTCTTCCTGTTTCTAAAATGTGATTACTTGTTTGGTGATGGTCTATATTCTGCATGTGTAACTGAGCTGAGGTATTCTGTTTATATAATTCCTATTTGACATTGCCACTTGTTCTCTTTCCCCAGTAGGTCATGTATTGTTATTCTCTGAAATGTATTGGTTTAATATTTGCAGTGTTGCCTTTTGATAGTTAGGGTATGGTGCTTTGGGAGTCCTGGTAGTGCTGTTAGGATACGGCAGGTTTGCTATGGGTTCTAAATGGGCAGTGTTTGTAGTAGTTCCTAATGTGCCTGGCAGTTGGTACTGGATTATAGTAATGTAGAAATCTTTTAGTCTTTCTTTATCCATATACTCATTAAGAGGCATGTTTACTAAAAGTTAGTGTATGGTAACATTATGCAAATATTTATGCAAATGAGGCACCTTATGCAAATGAGGCCCCACACCGAGTCTCCGCACATGGCCCCGCACCCCCCTTGGGCTGCCCCTGCATAGATGGGAGGTATAGCATGCAGAGGAAGTGTTTCTCTTGTGGTGAAGCAGGTCACCTTAAGAGAAATTGTAAGACCAAAAAGGCTTTTGTGATTACTCGTCCCAAAGAGATAGGTGAGGGATTCCTCCTATCTGTAGAAGTGGAAGGGATTCCCACAGAAGCATTGTTAGACTCGGGGGCCAGCCAGTCCACAATTTCTAGTGGGCTTTGGAGGAAAATAGAGGCCCAGCGTCAGTCCTTGCAGGAATCCTCTAGGGGGCAGGTTACAATTAGATATGTGCATGGGGCTGCCTCCACCTATCCTCTCCAGGGTGTTAGAATAAAGGGGTTAGGTAGCGGAAGGGAGGTAGCAGTAGCTGTCATGCCTAGGCTCCCACCCGATATGGTACTGGGCCGTGACTGGTCCCAGTTCAGGAATGGGATGGCAAAAGAGCTGCAGGAGAAAGCAGGTCTAGTAACCACACGCGCAGGCACCAAGCCTTCAGGGGAAGAGGTGGATTCCCAGGAGGAGTCGATACCCGGGACCTCCTTTCATGAGGACTTAATAACCCCGGCCAAGGATGCCCCCAGGAAAGGAAAAGATGAAACGCGACGAGAGAAGTGCACTAGGGCCAGGAATAGGGGTCAGTTAATGTCAGGAAAGGAGCTGCCCTGGGTACCCGAGGAGTTAATAGAAACATTTCCCTCATTTCCAGATGAGCAGAAAGCAGATCCCACTTTGGTGCGAGCATGTGAGTTCGTCCGGAAAGGATCAGAGGTTCTGCCTAGGTTTCTATGGGATAATAACCTACTATACAGGGAAAGTGTAGATGCATGGTCCGGAGATCTAAGGAAGCAGTTGGTGATACCTGCCTCTTTGAAAAATATAGTCCTGAGATTGGCCCATGATCACCCGGTAGGGGGACACAAGGGTGTACAAGGCACCCTAGATCAGGTCCTAGCTAGGTTTTATTGGCCTGGAGTCTACACGGAGACAGCGAGATTCTGTGCCTCCTGTCCGGCCTGTCAAAGGGTCTCAGGTAACCACCCGCCGGAGGTACCTTTGATTCCCCTGCCAATCATGACCAAACCAGTGCATAGGCTGGGGGTAGATATAGTCGGGCCCTTGATAAGAACACCCCGGGGTCACCAGTATGTATTGGTCATAATGGACCATGCTACTCGCTTCCCATGGGCCGTACCGTTAAGAAATACATCTGCGCGAGTAATAGCCTTGGAATTAATAAAATTATTTTGTGAGATAGGGTTCCCTCGGGAGGTCCTAACGGATAGGGGAACAAATTTTATGTCCCCGACACCTGGCCCAGGTATGGGACGCATTCGGTATTAGGCATATCCGCACAGCAGCTTACCATCCACAAACCAATGGCCTAGTGGAAAGGTTCAACCAAACCTTAAAGAACCTGTTAAGAAGGAGTTTGGAGGGTAGGTTAAGTGAGTGGGATACCATGTTGCCTTTCGTACTCTATGCATGCAGAGAAAGGAAACAAACCACTACAGGCACGTCGCCATACGAGCTTATGTATGGGAGGACTCCGCGTGGGGTACTAGATATCCTAAGGGAGCAATGGGTAGCACCCATAGAGGATATACAGGAGGTTCCCAGATTCCTAACGGATCTGAAGAATCGCTTACAGAGAATAGCCACTATAGCGGAAGAGAACTTAAAAGGAAGTCAGAATAGGCAAAAGACTTATTACGACCGGCGAGCAAGGCCTCGCCTCCTAAAGGTCGGGGATAAGGTAATGGTGATGGTAGCTGCAGCTAACTCTAGGTTTGAGAATACCTGGAGAGGCCCTTATAAGGTTGCAAAACAGGTCGGACCAGTGTCATATGCTGTGGATACTGGACGGGGGAAGCAACAGGTCTACCATATTAATCTGTTGAGAGTATGGCAGGAGCGTATAGGGAATGCTCAGCTAGCCCTAAGAGTAGGCGGTGAAAAACAACCCATGTCTTGTATTACGTGCTGTGCGCGGGTTGTTGCGCCAGCCAGTAATAGTTTAAGGGGGGGGGGAAATATGTGGTAAGGAGAGTGCAGCCCAGCCTGGAGAAACAAAGGGAAAAGGGACTTTTTCCTCTTTGCGGGAGATGGGTGCACCTAAACACATATACCAAACTAAAGGCAGTGAGAGAAACTACAGCTGTAGGGCTGGGCTAAAGCCCCACCCAGACTCCATAGCAACCCTAGGTAAGGATGGGAGTTACATGGGGGTGGAGTCAGAGGGGGAGGTGCCCTGCTCAGCATTTAAGTTTGAGCAAAGCAAGCAAACAGGGAGGACAAGAAAGGAGCAAGGCAAGCCAGGCAAGCCACGCAAGCAAGGCAAGGAAGCCAAGGCGGCCAAGGAGAGCCAGGACAAGAACAAAGGAAGCCAGTGCTGCAGCCAAGAGAGCAGCAGACAACACTCCCAGGAGAGGACCAAACGCAGTGGCAAGAGGGAGAGAGACAGAAGGTTGGTGTTGGAGAAGCCAAGGCAAAAGAGCTCAGACTCCTCTGAAGAAAGGCGTGTCTTCAGGCAGAGGAAACCTTGGGTAGCTGAGAGGAATTCCTACAATGATTCCCTGACTAGCTCTGAGGCAGAGATAGCTACAGCCAGCAGAAACTCCAGCCGTGAGACACCCACAGTAAAACTCCAAGGTAGGAGAAAGAAACCAGAGAGAGAGAATGTTTGTATCTCTTGCTCAGACTCTGAGGAGAGAGTTATATCTGGAAAAACCCAGAACAGAAGAAAGGGTTTTTTAAAGAAAGCTGAACAAGGAAAGCCTGCTAGGGTTCTGCCAAAGGAAGGGAAGGCAGTACAGTGGGATAGGCTGTTCAAGCTTTTAAAAGACATTAACCAAAAAGTACCTGAATAGTTCCAGGATTCCCAAGCAGCCAGCTCTGAAGAAAGCATGGAAGTGGATGATAGGGAGAGTGACCAGGGATCCACATGCTCTGAGATGGAGTGTGCTGTATGCATTGGTGCTAATTGAAGGAAGCCAAAATAGTGGGGAAGAATTAAGGAAGCTGTTATCAGTTTGGCATAGCTGAAAGCAAGAAAGAAAAGGGAAAAGGAATCCTATGTTGAAGCAATAAGATTCTTTCCTACAGAAAAGTGGATAGTGCAATCAAGTCTTTGCTAGACAGCTGAAACTGTTTAATTGCAAGCAGCAAAAAGGAAGCTGGCAGCACTGCTGATCTTGATTGTGTGTTGTATCTACATGTGCCTGTGTTAACCCTAAAGCAAGAAGCCTCTTAAAGGAAAAGGGTGAAAAGAAGCTGTTGTAAATAATTCCACTGAAACACTGTTTTCATGTTCTTTATTTTGGAGAAGTTTATCCTTGTTTCTTTTTGCTGAGAGTAAAAGTTTCTTTAAGGACTGTAACCAAGTTGACTTAAACGGAACCCAATAAAATTCCTGTGCGCTTTAAACATCCACTTGGTTTTACTTTGAGTTCACAACTACACCTTTGGAACAAGGGAATACAAGATGGACGCCCGTCCCTATTAGGCGACCGCCTAGGAGGGACGCGAGCGCCACAATATTTTATGCTAGACAGGCAAATTATAAATAATTGAGATTGAAAATGGTTTAATTTTTGATCTGGTAACTTTAGGTAACCCACCCTGTATTTCAATGTGAGAAAAAAGTGGAATATAAATGCTAAAGCTGCTGCTTGGCGATTCCTCTGTATAGCTGAGAGCAGATAAATATGGAAAAGAGAAAAAGCATTTATATATGGGAAGATTTGCTGTATATAAATGGCAGGGAAATACTGATCAATACATTAGCCAAAAAAGAGGCTAACCCCCACTTCGTCGATTGTTCCAGAATAAAAAGAAGCAGAGGGATATAGTCAAGCCCAAAAAATAGAAAAGAAAATGCAAAAAAAAAATCATAATAATATAATAGATATATATAAAAATTGCTTAAAAAGAGTAAACTTTTATTCATAAACTCTTTTTAAAACATATATCATTTAGTCACACATATATAATTTAGTCAAAGTCCATACATAGATCAATTGGCCAACATCTTTTTGGGGTCTCCCTTTGTTCGGTATCGTTTAAATTAAGAGGTCCTTTTACCAAAGCCCAGTAACTGATTATTGTGCATTTTAATACACAGCAACTAGCAAATTAACGTGGGGGTATGCCAGCGACCGTGTGATAAATTGCATGATAATTGACCATCGCATGATGAGGCAGGAAATGGATGGAGTGTGGATGGGGAGAGCACAATGCTGCTATCATGAGGGCGATTGCTGCATGCTCATTGGCTCTGTAGCAATTAGCATGATTGAACTTAACAACACCTCTATGGGTGTCATTGGGTGCACACATGTAGGTATGTCACGCTCCCAATCAGGGCCGGATTTACTTATACGCCATGTACGCCATGGCGTAGGGCCCACAGCTGGCAAGGGCCCACCCGGGGCCGGCCCACACACCGCAGGGCTTAAGAGGGAGCAGGGTAAGCTCGCGCGAGGCCCCAGCTCCCTCTGTACAGCCGCCAGCGTGAAGAGCCTTTTCCTTCACGCTGGCGGCTGTATCTGTAAAGCCGCGATTGCTGGGAAAGGTTAAAGGCAATGCCCTTTAACCTTTCCCAGCATTCACGGCTTCACAGATACAGCCGCCAGCATGAAGGAAAAGGCTCTTCACGCTGGCGGCTGTACAGAGGGAGCCGGGGCCTCGCGCGAGCTTACCCTGCTCTCTCTGAAGCCTCTCAGACAGCCGCGGTGCTGGTCAGGGGGGCCAAGGACTGCATGGGCTGTGATTGGGGGGGGGGACTTGGACTTGGACTGGAAAGAAATGGGCTGTGATATGGGGGGGGGGACCTGAACTGTAAAATGGCTATGGGGGGGGACTTGGACTGGAAATGGGTTGTGATGGGGGGGGGACCTGGACCGGAAAAAGGGCTATGGGGAGGGACTTGGACTGGAAAGAAATGGGCTGTGATGGGGGGGGGGGACCTGAACTGTAAAAGGGATATGGGGGGGACTTGGACTGGAAATGGGTTGTGATGGGGAGGGGGACCTGGACCGGAAAAGGGCTATGGGAGGGGGGTAACTTGGACTGCAAATGGGCTGTGATGGTGGGGGGGGGGAACTAGGACTGCAAATGGGCTGTGATGGTGCAGGGGGACTCGGACTGCAAATGGGATGTGATGGTGGGGGCTAGGACTGGAAATAGGCTGTGATGGGGGGGGCTAGGACTGGAAATGGCCTGTGATGTGAGGGCTAGCACTGGAAATGTGCTGATGAAGAGCTAGAATAGGACTGGAAATGGGCTGATGTGGGGCATGGGAGAATGGGACTCGAAGGGAGTGGATGCTGGGTGGGTCTAGAACTATAAGGGAACTGATTTTGGGGGAGGACTAGAATGGATGGGGAATGAGAATGGAGAGGGGAAAAATATTTTGTGTGGAAGAAAAGTCTATGATGGGCTGGGTATTGGGAGAGTAAGAGGGGCTTGAAAATGGAAGGGTGAAATTTAAATGGATGATAAAGGAATAAGGAAAGAATTGGGGGAAAGAGCAAAAGGGAAACAATCTGTATGTTAAAGCAGAAATAGAGAGAGAATGGAAAACATCTAAAAGAGAAGAAAGGACAAATGGATAGCTCGCAGAAGACACAAAGAAACCAGAAGAAAGTGACTGGAGCAATTGCAACTGAAAAAATGCCCAAACAGAAGGTAGAAAAATACTTTTTATTTTGAATTTATTAACTGGAATATGTCTTTTTTAATGTATTTTTTGAATTCCGATGCTGATTTTGTCCCTATTGCCTCTTTATGTCAGGCAATTCTATACATCTATTGCCATTTCTGTTTTGGTAAGTTGATCTCGTTTTTATTTTTTCTGGGGGCCTACAATTTTTGTTGGCGTAGGGCCTCACTCAAGGTAAATCTGGCCCTGCTCCCAATAGCTAATGTGGTGGCTTTGCACTTAATGTGTGTTTTTGTTTTGCTCATTAAGTGCAAAACCTTATTGGGTTTTAGTCAAAGGGGTCCTAAGTTGCCTGCAGACTTAATGTCAAAACATGTTGCACTCTTGCATATATTATGGTTTTGCAAAGTGTTTGAGATTTTTTTTTTAAAATCTAACCAGTTTGTTGTTTTTATTCTAGGAAAATAAACAATGACATTGTTTTGTTTGTGTTACTTCCCATCGAAAGTGCAGGTTTTGTTTTGTTTCTGCATTTTAGTGGATAATAAAAAGACTTAGGGGCATGTTTACTAAACTTGCGGTAACGTAGCAGAGGCTATGTTAAGGCGCAGTATGTAACATTAAGGCGCCTTAAAGGCACATAACGCGCCTTAACGTTCCTGGCCACGTTAAGGCCAGAAAAGGGTGGAGAGAGGGTGGATAGAAGGGGTCAATGGGCGGGGAGTGGGCAGGGAGAGGCCCCTTTCACACTAATGCGGAGAAATTAAGGGCTGAATTTTAACGCAACTGAAAACCTGGCGTTAGCACACATTTGCAAGAGAGAGAAACCATTTCAGTGTCAGCAATGTACAGCATAGGCAGGGAGCCCCAGAAAAGTGATAGTAGTGATACATTTGCACCAACAGCATAGTGCCCTCATATGAAAGGCCACTATGGTGATGGCGCAAATTGGGCATGGAGGATGCATGCGGGACATGCAGTGGGGGCTAATGGGGCACAGGGTGGACTAGGCGATTGGTGAGGTGGCACATAGGAACGCAGAAAATTGAAACTAGCAAGACAGCAACTGACCAGGGTCAGACATGCCCATGAGTCTGTGTCCCACAGTGTCCCATCCAGGGGACATCACCCAGCAGGCACCCCAAGGGGTGCATAACATTGACATGCGGTGCCAGGGGAAGCGTAGACATCTATGTAGGCACCCCTACCCCATATCCCACACCTTAGGCAGCCGCCTACCTGCCCCCTGGATGGCCTGGGATGGCGCACCACCAGCACCAACAGCAAATGGTCATGGTGGCATGGCAGAGGGGGTGGGTGATTGTGCTGGAGGGAGCAGTGGCACTCACCTGCAGTGGACCTAGGCCATGCCCTGTACCAGTATGTGTTGTGCAGTGCAACAGAAGAGATCTGGCCGAGGAACATAAGGTAGCCCCAGGGACCACTGTGCTGCTGTGGCAACATGTTCAAGAGCAGAGGGTCAGAGGTTCAGGTCCCATCTGTGGATCCTGCATAGCATCTACCCATAGGGGTATGTTTACTAAACTGCGTTAGTGCAATTCGCGTTAGGAGCCGCGGTAGTGACAGAAACCCCAAATAAGGACATGGGCGGTACATCGTTAACACTAATGCGCGTTCCAAAAACTAACGAGCGTTACAGGACACCGTGGCGCGTTACTGCGCGTTAATCGTAAGAAGGCGTACAGACACAAATCACTGAAACAGAGCTGTAGCACAATGGTTACTGTACTGACCGCTGTTACAGGCAGCATGGGTTCGAGTCCCCAGTGTGCCTAACGCAGAAGGCTGGCCCAGGCATCACCCTGTACATTACATAAGGAATGAGGAGGCATGTTTTTCTTTACGTTGAGTAGTGGTGTCAGAAACACACCCTCGCAGTGTGCGTAGCCACGTACGTTGGTGCGTGCGTGGCTGCGTGCGTTGGTAGGGGCGTAGCTACGTGCGTTGGTGCGTGCGTGGGTACGTGTGTTTTTACCAGCGTGGGCACCTTATATTACAGACTCCTTAGGGTCTCTTGCACCTATGCATTATGCTAACAGATGTACGTGTGATGGCCTATGGTTTATCAGAGCCTGTGAGCAGGTGCTGGATATTCCCAGGGTTGGATTGTGCCAGTCACACCCATGATGCACTGCACATGCAAATCAGCTGTCCACAGATACACACCATGGGGAATGCACCCCCACAGCACCTCGGCCTGGTAAGGGGAAGTGACCATGTGCACCCCCACAGCACCTCGGCCTGGTAGGGGGTACTTACCGTGTGTTGTACTGGCACAGAGTAGCTACACACCGTCACATTGTGCGGGTACTGTGCTCACCCTGAGGGTGCGGTGAGGCACCCAGCACCAAGTCCACAGCACCGTCCATGGCTGAAAGAGACCATGGCACAGGTCCAAAGCAGTGTTAATGTGTGAGATAGGTAGCTTCTGCAGAAACACCTTGGATATCTCTGTCTGTTTCAGTCAGGTGTAGCCCCCATGGACCCCTAGGTGGCCCATGTACCACCCCCCCCCCTCCCCCAGGGCGGCAAACAGGGCCTCCCACCAATAGATCCACATTATACCTCCCTGCAAAGGTGGCAGTAGAGGGGGAACAGCTCTGTACACATCCATAACACAATAGCAGACAGACATTAGGCCTGGATATGCTAAGCTGCACCCCACCACTATCTGATATTCTCCTGCTGCAAGCCATCAGCCGCTGCAAGCCACTCCATCAAGACACATACCAGCTGCAAACAGTCTGCTAGTTAATCAATAGTGCATGTGCCCAGTGGAGATGTATGCACCCAGAACTGGGATGTCAGCATACACAGCAAGCAGATAAACCAGTGACTGGGCCCCAAAAGGAAACCCATATCTATCACAAGAGAAATACTATATAGCACTATGGGGGTGCCTAGCCATGCTGTGGTCACTGCACAGTCAGGGTGAGAGTGATCTCTCAGCAGGACATACTGAGGTCACCCTGTCTGTGTAGGTGGTGGCCGGGCACTAAAATGTCCCAGTCAGAGCCCTATGCCCTGTGCAGATGCACACTGGCCAGGTCACCTTGTCCGGCCTATACCCATGGTACCTTGCTCCTCATTATGCACATTGGCAGCCCAATACTGGCAACAGTGCTGGCAGTGTGGGCTGTGGAAGGTGTTTGCAGCCACCACACACTGGATAGACAGACAGCCACCCCCACACCTATGCCAGCATTGTGCTACTATAGAGGTGTTCAGCAGCCATACCCACCACACCAGTCCTAGGCACAGTACAGGCATGGATATGGTACGCAATACTGTTGGGGGTCACTCCCCAGGGTGGTAAACACTGTCAGAGACCAGACCTGCAGCACACACCGCAGACATCAGAATGACTGTTATGGTGGAGCTCAATGAGCAAAATGTGCTTAACGTAGGAATTGATATCTGCCAGTTATCAGAGGAAATGTTTGATAGCTGTGTACCATATACCCAGGTGTAGGGTGGCATTGCTAAGGTATGCAACTGCTAGTATTGGGAGATACAGGCAGGGCCCAATGTCCTGCCTCTCCAGGAGGCATTGGCCAATGGGGCCTGTGGGTGTGGGTGTGGGTGTGTCTGGCCCTGTTGGCTGCTGCTGTACGGCAGAGTTTCCCAACTCCAGTCCTGGTGTTCCAAACACTGTTCGGGTTTTCATGCTGTCCCTCATAAATATGCATGAGCTATATCTGCATACCATGGGGGTGGTGCATAGATATGCAGCACAGGCATCTTTATTAGAGGCAGCATGGAACTTGAATGGTGTGGGGCCCTCCAGGACTGCATTTGCGAGACTCTGCTCTAGGTAATGCGCCTGTTTATGGTGTCTGTGTTTGGTGTGGTAAAATATAGGCGTATTAACCATGCGTATGTTCTCTGCAATAAAGGAGTGTCTTTACTATCACTGTTTAGTGGTGGGTAAAACTATGGGGACTGGGTTGGCAGGAGCCCCAGCTGGGATTTGAACCTGTGACCCTCTGGTTTTATAGGCACTGGCTGTGTCCGTTGCACCACACTGTGGCCACAGAGACAGTGCAGTCTGGAGATAGGAAAACTGGCCTGACGAGTCAGAAACCCTGCTCTGCACAATTGTACTGTGGGCTCATTTACCTTGTATGGAGACAAAAGTGCAAAGAAACCTCACAAACAACCTCAAAAAAAGGGGCAAACACCCATAACCAAGCTGGGCAACAATGATATCATTGGGCAACATTGAAAAACACTCCCAGGAAAGCTCCAATAAACTGAAATGATTTTTTAAAGGGTCTACGGAGCGTAGACCCTTCCCAACATCATTTCTTTTTTTGGAGCTTTCCTGGGAGTGTTTGTTATTGTTGCCCATTGCTATCACTGTTGCCCAGCTGAATTATAATTTTTACCATTTTTCTTGTGATCATTTTAACGTTTTATTTGATATTTTGTTCTGTGCACATGTATCACACTGCTCACGTTTTGTTGGTTTCCCCGGTTTTGCTGTACATTGCTGACGGAAATGGTTTCTCTTCCCTTTAATATGCCTTTAACGACAGGTTTTCATTCGCGTTGGAATTGAGCTCTGAAATTCAGCGCGTTAGTGTGAGGGGAGCCTCTCCCCGCCCACTCTCCGCCCATTGACCCCTTCTCTCTGCCCACACTCCACCTTCTGCGGTGTTTTAACGTGCCGCGGGGCTTTACGATCGTTAACTACGGTTAACGCGCGTAGTATGACGTTAACGGTCGTTGGCGCGTGATTACGCGTGTTATACTGCACTTACGATCGTTAATGTCGTACAACGCGTGTTAATCACGTTTACTGCACTTTAGTAAACATACCCCATAGTTTTTAGCCCTCAATGCAGCCACAACAACAACAAGGGCAAACCACAATGCAGTGCCTTGTACTGCGCCTAATAAGGTGCCTTCTAACGTGCCTTGTACTGCACCTAATAAGGTGCCTTCTAACGTGCCTTGTACTGTGCCTCATAAGGTGCCTTCATGTGCCTTGTACTGCGCCTAATAAGGTGCCTTCTAACGTGCCTTGTACTGTGCCTCATAAGGTGCCTTCACGTGCCTTGTACTGAGCCTAATAAGGTGCCTTCTAACATGCCTTGTACTGTGCCTCATAAGGTGCCTTCTAACGTGCCTTCTAACGCGCCTTATCTGACACAGCTTTAATGCTGCCCCGCCCTCTCCTTTATATGGGCATCTGTATCATCAATGCGGAACTTAATGCGAATGGCATTACCGCAGTTTAGTAAACATACCCCTTAGTGGAGACAAAGCAAAATGAAAAAAAAAAATTGAAAAATGTGCACTGCTCTAACTTATGGTGATATCTGATCAATTTGGGTGTATCCATTTCATTTGTGTCATCATGAGCAATTTGAACCAATTTGAACCCTTGTGCATAAATCACATGTGATTACGATATTGCGGTGGCTGAACTGCTAAATGTTTACTTTGAATTAGGTTAAACATTACCTACAGACATCTGTACAGGTATTTCTGCACAATACAGAAACTGTTCTCTCGTTTTCGTGGAATTGCTCTGAGGCATTCTCAGGCGATAGAACCAAGTGCTTATAAGATTATGTATACAATAGAGCATGACAGCTGAAAATACTGCCATGCTTTATGGAATGTGGCCAAATGCCAAGGGAAAGAGATAATAATCACACCAAAACACTGTCTTGGGTGCCTTATTGCTTTTATAACATGTATTTCTGAAACAACCTTTCTTCTATTGTATTTTTGTTTGAATTCCTAATCTATGTGTGACATACTTAATAAGGATTCTGACAATAAAACTTAGATCTTTTTACTTTTCACCAAATAGAACAAGTTGTAAAGTACAAACTGTAATATGAGATCGTGTGCCTTCCCCTTTTCTATATTTGCACTCTCAGGGTGTGGTGTATGGAGTGGAGGAGTGGCCTAGTGGTTGGGGCAAGGTACTTTGGGCCGGAAGGTTGGGGGTTCAAATCCCACTAGAGGACAGCAACCTTGGGCCGGAAGGACTGGGGTTTCTAGTCCCACAGGTGCTCCTTGTGGTCTTGGGCAAGCCACTTAACCCTCCATAGCCCATGTTCCCTGTAAAATAGTTCTCTGTGTGCTGTGCTTTCCTGTCTAATGAATGTGTGTTTATACCTCAAATATTTCCTGTCATGATTTGACAATTTCCAATCTGTAATCAAAAAAACCACTGCTGATCGCTGGAAGTAGCGGTATACAAATATATATAAAATAAATAAATGAGGAGTTTGTATTAGTGGCTAGATGATGTGTGTGATTGTGGTGGAGGTTTTTTTGTGTGGAAAGCGTCTGTGGGGATTGTCTATAGCTCTGTGTCTAAGGAATATGATGCATGGGGCATGGGGATATGGACAGAAGGAAGAGAGATGTGTATGCATAGAAGGAAGAGCAGTGTGTGCATGTGCAGGGCCAGCCCAAGGGTTTCTGCCACCCAAGGCAGAAGCCCCAGCCGTGCTGCATGTCGAGCCACCCTCCCCCTCCCCCCATGCTGATCCATAAGCCTGTTGATTCCGGCAGCAGGATGGGGGGGGGGGTGGCTTGGCTCAGTGGCAGGCCATGTGCTTCAGCACATATGGCCTGTCTTTTCTGACCCCCCCCCGACACAACTTTGGGGGGGTCAGAAGCAGCAGGCCATGTGTGCCGAAGAACATGGCCTGCCGCACACCGCTGCTGCCGAGCTTAGTCCCCCCCCTCCCGATCCCGCTGCCGGAATCAGCGGCAGTAAAGAGGTGGCGGCATGGCTCAGCACGTAGGGAGGGGGTGGCATGCCATGTGTGCTGAAGCATATGGCCTGCCACCTACAGAGGTCTTCCACCATAGGTGGCTGCCTAGCTCTCCTAGTGGATGGGCTGACCATGAGTATGTGAGGGCATGATATATGCGTAGAGGGGTGTGAAGTGTGTGTATGGGGATTTTTCTCTCTTCCACTTTCTGCTCCAAATTGAGTACCCTAGGGATGGACCCTAAAGTGACTGACTGACTGACTGGATTAAAAATGGGTTGAGTGAGAGGCAACAAAGTGTACAGGTAAACGGAGCTCACTCTGAGAAGGATTTTGCCAGTTGTATACGGTAGGGATCTGTCCTTGGTCCAATTCTTTTTAACATCTTTGTTAGTGATATTGCAGAAAGGCTGTTGAGTAAGGTTTGACTGTTTGCGGATGATACCAAAATCTGCAATAGAGTAGACACCCAGGAAGGAATAGATAACATGAGGAGGGATGTAGCTAAGCTTGAAGAATAGTCAAGAATTTGGTAGGTGAGATTTAATGCTAAAACAATATAGGGTCATGCATTTCAGCTGCAAAAATCCAAGGGAGCAGTACAGTGTAGGCAGGGGTGGATCAAGGCAATCTGCTGCCTGAGGCGAGGGATGAGATGGCGCCCCACCACCCCCCCAGACTGAACCAAATCAAAAAGTTGATTAGATAATGTGGAGTAAATGCAAGATGTTCGCACACCAAGGAACTAAAAGAAAGAGCGAGAACCACAGAAGTTTATAACCCCAAATTATAATTCATTTGTATTTTGTTGTTAAAAGCTGCATTATGGTGCTTGCTTTTTCTTTTTGAACATACATTTTGCATTCACAGAACCCCCTCCTGAACAATGGGTGCAGAGCAGAGGTAGGACATTCACCCACAGAACTCAATACTGTTCAAGATAATTAATTGAATCATATAATTTGTTGTTATTGTTGATTTTTATTCTGTTTCCTGTTAATTGTTCCATGTAAACATTTGAATTTACATTGCTTTTTGTTCTATGTAAACCGTCTTGACTCGTAGAAAGACGGTATATAAAAATTGTTAAATAAATAAAAAAATAAATATATTAAAAAAAAATCTAATTCTGGTCATCTCACCAACAACAAACATTCTCCAGTACCAGGCATATTGGGAACTAATATAAAACCCTACTAAAGTCACTAAGATCTGCAAGGCCAAATCTACCATACCATACCAACATACACTTCCAAAACTCATACTATAAGGGGCCTACCCAGAAAAAAGCAGCACTATAAACATTAAATGGGCCCCAAAACAGCCATACACCTATTCGAAAAGCTGAACAAGTTAAATTACTACAGTACAGATTTACATACAAACTCCATGTTAACAGAACACCTGCCCTTGGTCACACACTCAGAACACAGACCCTCACCAAGTACAGAATAAGTGACCACAACCTAAAGCAAAAATAAAAATATGTAGATAAAAATTAAAATGAAACCCCAAGAAGCCAGACTCCGCATGCGGTGCCACACCAAATAAGAGATGCAGTTCCCTATACTGTGTGAAATATAGATAGCACAAAGTCCAGTCGCTAAACTGAAAATAAAATTATTTTTTCTACCTTTGTTGTCTGATGATTTTGGATCATGCTGGTCCTGATCTGAGGTTTCTGTTTTCCTCTGTCTTCTCTTAGCTCTTTTTCTATGGTTTATAGTCCATCTGCCATTTCTTGTCTCTCCTTTTGCTTTCTTCATTTTCTTCCATCAGTCTTTTTTCAGTCCCAGTAACTCTCCCTAGTATCAGCATCCTTTATAGCCTCCCCTCCCAGTACCAACCCCCTTGCCTTCCCAGTACCGCCACTGGTGTATATTCTCTTCCATTCCCCCTCCTTCCTCATCATCCAGCCCCTTTTAGTTAAAATACCATCCCAGGTATCAGCGAACTTCCAGTCCCAGTGCCCCCTCCCATGTCAGTTCCCTTCCAGTCACCCTCTCCTCTGTCTATCCGCCTTCCAGTTCCATCCCCGGGTGTCGGCTCCATTCCAGCCACACCCCCCCCCCCCCCATGTCTGCTCTGCTACTTTCCAGCTTTCCTCTGTTGTTAAAACCCAAGAGGATTGTGGAAAATTGCAAGAGGATCTTGATAAATTGGAAGACTGGGCATCCAAATGGCAGATGAAATTAATGTGGAGAAGTGCAAAGTTATGCACCTAGGAAAGAACAACCCAAACTATGGTTACACGATGCAAAGTTCCACATTGGGAACCACCACCTAGGAAAAAGATTTAAGTGTCATGTTAAAACCCTCCGCCCAGTGTGCAGCGGTGGCCAAGAGAGCAAATAGAATGCTAGGTATCATAAGGAAAGGAATGGAAAATAAAACAAAGGATATTATAATGCCTCTGTATTGTTCCATGGTGCGACCGCACCTTGAATATTGTGTGCAATTCTGGTCACTGTATCTTAACAAGGATATAGCGTTATTAGAAAAGGTACAGAGAAGAGCCACCAAAATGGTAAAGGGGATGGAAGGCTACTCCTATGAAGAGAGGCTAAAAAGGTTAGGGCTCTTCAACCTGGAAAAGAGACGGCTGAGGGGAGATATGACAGAGGTCTATAAATTAATGAATGGAGGGGAACGGGTAAACGTAGATCGATTGTTTACATTATCAGAATATAGAAAGACTAGGGGACATGCAATGAAGCTACAGGGTAAACTATTTAAGACAAATAAGAGAAAACATTTTTTCACTCAACGTGTAATCAAACTCTGGAATTTGTTACCAGAGGATGTAGTAAAGGCTGTTAGTGTAGCTGGGTTTAAAAAAGGTTTGGACAAGTTCCTGGAGGAAAGGTCTATAAACCATTATTAAAAGGGACACGGGATATCACTGCTTGACCCAATACAAGCATTGTGGAATCTGTGTCTTTTGGCAAAACTGCTAGGTACGTATGACCTAGATTGGCCACTGTTCGAAACAGGATACTGGACTTGATGGACCTTGGTCTGACCCATTATGGCATATCTCATGTTCTTATCTTATGTTCTTATGTTCTGCTCCCTTCTAGCTCTCCCCCATGTTTGCTTCCTTCCAGCTCTCCCCATGTCTGCTCCCTTCCAGGACCCCCTGTCTGCTCCCTTCCAGCTCCCCCCACCCATGTCTGCTCCTTTCCAGTTTCCCCTGTCTGCTCCCTTCTAGCTCCCCGCCCCCACCATGTCTGCTCTGCTCCCTTCCAGCTCCCCCCACCGTTTCTGCTCCCTTCCAAGTTCCCCTCATCTGCTCCCTTCCAGCTCCCCCCATATCTGCTCCCTTCCAGCTCCCCCCCCCCATGTCTGCTCCCTTCCAGGCCTTCCTGTCTGCTCCCTTCTAGCTCTCCCCCATATCTGCTCCCTTCCAGGCCCCCCTGTTTGCTCCCTTCCAGCTCCCCACCCCCATTTCTAATCCCCTCCAGGCCCCCCTGTCTGCTCCCTTCCAGCTCCTTTCCTTCCTCCCCCTTCTCACTGATTCATCCTTTAAAAAAAAAAGAAAGCAGCCGTGGGAACATTTTTCTGTTCCCGCGGCTCTGCTAACTTTTAAACTGCTGGGTCGCGGAGTTTCTAAAGGCCTCCGCAACCCAGCAGAGAAATGTTCCCGCAGCAGCTTTCTTTTTGATAGCAGCAGCGGCGGCGGTGGAAGCAGAAGCAGCGGCAGAAGTGACAACCTCGACCTCCCCCCCCCCCCCCCCCCTGCCAGCACCCTCATACCGTACTTACCTGGCTTACTGGGTAACCCCGGCTCCTGATGGAAGATTGGCGGCAGACGGCGGTTCTATTGTAGGCAGTTTCTAGGGAGCGGCAAATCATTTGGAGTATTGTGTGCAATCTTGGAGCCCACACCTTCCTAAGGCTATAAATAGGATGGAGTCAGTGCAGAGGGTGGCTTCTAAAATGGTTAGTAGTCTTTTTTATAAACCATATGGGGACAGACTTAAAGATCTTAATATGTATATGTTAGGGAAAAGGTGGAATAGAGGAGATATGATAGAGATGTTTAAATACTTCCATGGCATAAATGCACAAGAGGAGAGTGTATTTTGATTGAAATCAAGCTCTGCAATGAGGGGGCATAAGATGAGGGTGAAAGGGGATAGACTTGGGAGCAATAGGTGGAAATATTTCTTTATGGAAGGAGTGGTAGATATGTAGAATAGTCTGCCAATGGAGGTAGTAGAGATGAGGACAGTATCTGAATTCAAGAAAGTATGGGAGAAACGCAGAAGATCTCTAAAGAAAAAAAAAGGACTATAGTATTTGATATGGAAGGGTGAACTGGATAAGCCATATGGTCTTTTTCTGCTGATGTTTCTGTTTCTGTGTTTCTACTCCATATTCTACCCCTCTTTCTATTCCACTTTCCTCTCCTCTCTTCTCTCCTCTCCCTCCCCCTCCTTTGTCCTGTACCCCTCATACCCTCACTACTCCCCTATATTTTCAGTTCTTCCCCTCCCCTCTAACTTGCATCATAGACCCTTCCATTCCTTTCTTTCACCTCCCTTTTTGTTTCTCTACTGCTTACTCCCCATCCCCACTGTCTCCTCTCCTAGCCCACTTCCAGCCACTCCTTCTGGCTCCTCTGTAGATGGTAGGTAACTTTATGCTGTTGCCTGCAGCTCTTACATTGGTGAGTCCTGAGCTTTCCATTACCAATGACATTAGTCTGTGCTGTGTCACTGATACTTCTGGCTCATACATACTCATTATGGCTACTGTTACTATAGGATGCCTCTGATTCTGGTGCTAGTAAAAGTCGGACCCGTATCAGGCATAGTGATGATTTTGCTGCCTGGGTTCTGCTCCTTGCAGAATGCAAAGGAAAGTTAACCATGATCACGGCTAAGACTCTTAATTTTTCTTAAGGGGTGCTTTATTTGGGGCCCGACTCAGCTGAGTTTCGGCAAATCATGCCTGCATCAGTGGTCTGTAAAATCAATAATAAAACATTCAAACGATAAAATCAAACCACATGCAATTAGCATAAAAAATAATAAAAAATATCTAAAAATATAAAAAAGTCAAAAAGAAATAAAGCAGATGTGCAAAGATTGTGTATAATAGTGGCAGCAATAGCACTAAACATATTACCCACAACTATATATCCAAGCAATTAATAGGCCATAAATCATCAACTTGCCTAAAAACAGTACTAAAAATATATAAAGGAAAAGCATGAAAATAACATAAAAAGCAAATTAAAACCATAAATATACTAATTATATATCTCTCAAAATAAGGATAGTGCAAAATGACCAACCTGAACCAGAGTCTGTATTGGGTATATAACTATGTGCAAACATACAAGCATGTGTTGCATCAACAATGTAATCCAAAAACCTAAAGCTGAAAATATATTGATTATCCAATTTGGAATGCTTTTTTCTGATTGAGAAGAAGAGCTCAGAAGTGGAAGAAGATTAAAGGGCAGCTGATTTATATTGTCATTGAAAAATAGGGCTCTACAGACTTGATAAGTGAAGAATATACTAACTTTTGTAAACAGAAAATTTGGTTCTTTGCACTTGAAGGGTACTAAAGATAGCTCCTAAATTACAGTATATATTAGCGATTTGATTTCATTTGGAAATAAATTGCATCAATTAAGAATTTAACAGAATAAAATGCTAGGTAACCATGTTGAGTAAACTATGAACATGAGCAGTAAAACTGGTGAAAACACTGTAACTAACCAAATATATATTTGATATGGAGAAAAACAGAGAATGTTGAAAATAATTATATTATCTTACATAAGAACATACAAAATGTCATATTGGGTCAGACTAAGGTCCATCAAGCTCAGTATCCTGTTTTCAGAAGTACCTGACAAGTTCCCAAAAAGATACAAAGGTTCCACAGTGCTTGTCCCGGGGATTTCATGGATTTCTTTAATAATGGTTTATGGACCCTACCTCCAGAAACTTTCCCAAATCTTTTTTAAACCCAGTTGCACTAACAGTAAAAACACACCTCTTTGAATAATACTTCAGATCTGTCACATAGACCCTCCACTTCAACTCCGCCACCACACTTGAGTATGGAATGTGACCTAATCTGAACACTTCCCTATTTATACATATAACCCAATGTAAAAATGTTTCTTGTTAACACTTATGCTCGTTTAATGTATGTTATAGATGAGTTTGATGTAAACCGCTTTGATACCACAAAAAGCGGTATAGAAGAAATGTTAAATAAATAAATAAAATAAACTATATCCTCCGGTAGTGAATTCCAGAGTTTGATTACGTGTTCAGTGAAAAAAATATTTTCTATTATTAGCCTTAAATAGGTAACATTGTAGCTTCATTGTGTGTCCCCTAGTCTTTCTACTTTTGGATGGGGTAAACAACCAATCTATGTTTACTTCCTTTATTGCATTCATTAATTTTAAAGACCTCTATCATATCTCCCTTCAGCTGTCTCTTTTTCCAAGTTGAAGAGCCCTAACCTTTTAATCCTCTCCTCATAGGGCTATCCTTCTATCCCCTTTACTATTTTGATGGTTCTTTTCTGTACCTTTTCTAATTCTGCTATATCCTTTTTAAGATATGGCAACTAGCATTGCACACAATATTCAAGATGCAGTCTCACCATGGAAGATACAGAGACATTATAATATCCTTTGTTTGATTCTCCATTCCTTTCCTTATGATTCCTAGCATTCTATTTGCGTTCTTGGCCACCGCCACACACTGGGCGGAGGGTTCCAATGTATTATTCATGATGACGCCTACATCCTTCTCTGGGGTGGTGGTTCCTAATATGGAACCTTGCATCGTGTAACCAGGGGCGGCCCAAGGGGGGTGCGGGGCCATGTGCGGAGGCTCATTGCGGGGCCTCATTTGCATAAGAAGTCTCATTTGTATAAACATTAGCATAATGTTAACATACCGCTTAATGAGTGTCTGGATAAAGAAAGACTACCAGATTTCTACATTACTATACTCCAGTACCAACCGCCAAGCACATTAGGAAGTACTATAACACTGACCATTTAGAACCCATAGCAAACCAGCCGTATCATAAGAGCTCTACCAGGACTCACAAAGCACCAAATCCTACCTATTAAAAAGGCAACACTGCAAATATCAAATCAATACATCTCCTACTTGGGAAAGAGAACAAGTGGCACTGTCAAACAGAAACTACAAGAATAGACTACTCAGCTCAGTTACACATGCAGAACATAGACCATCACCAAACAAAGAACAAGGAATCACAATTTAGAAATCGGAAGACAATAATTAAATTTGGAACACCAAAAGCTAAACTTGGAATGTACAACAACACTATAAATTAATTTCCTTTGGTACTAAACAAAAATGCAAAGACGTTAGTGATACACATTTCCCAGAGCTGACATATTTCAGTTAATAAATTCAAAATAAAAAAGTATTTTTCTACCTTTTGTTGTTTGGGCATTTTATTTTTCAGTTGCAATTGCTCCAGTCACTTTCTTCTGGTCTCTTCTGTCTTCTGCTAATTCTCCATTGTCTGCTGTCCATTTGTCCTTTCATCTCTCTTCTAGATGTTTCCATTCTATCTTCTTCATCTGCTTTAACATACTGATCTTTCCCCTTTTGCTCTTTCCCCAATTTATTTTTTATTCCTTTATCATCCACTCAAATTTCACCCTTCCATTCTCAATCCCAATTTACTCTGCCAATACCCAGCAATTTGTAGATTTTTCTTCCCTCCCACACAAAATATCTTTTCTTCTACTACTGAGCATTTTTATAGCGCTACCAGTCATACGCAGTGCTGCACAGACATGTAAGAGACAGTCCCTGCTCATCAGAGCTTACAGTCTAGTCAAGACAAAACACAGAAGGGTGTAAGCAGGGGTAAAATGGGGGGGGGGGGGAAGGAGATCAGGTGAGTCAAGATCCAAAGTCAGCAGCAAAGAGGTGAGCTTTCAACCTGGATTTGAAGAGGGTTAGAGAAGGTGCCTGGCATACAGACAGAGGTAGTTTGTTCCAGGCGTAAGGTGTAGCAAGGTGAAAGGAGCGAAGTCAGGAGTTGGAGGTAGGAGAGAAGGGCACAGCTAGAAGCAGTTGGCTAGAAGAGCGGAGTTCCCAAAGGGGGTTGTAAGGAGAGATAAGAGAAGAAAGGTACTGAGGAGCCACAGAGTGAATGCATTTATAGGTCAGCAGGAGAAGTTTGAACTGGATGCGGAAATGGATAGGGAGCCAGTGAAGTGACTTGAGAAGAGGAGTATTATGGGCATGAGGGAGCGGGCGGAAGATTAGCCGTGCAGCGGAGTGTTGAACAGATTGAAGGGGAGAGAGATGATTCAAAGGGAGACCAGCAAGGAGTAGGTTACAGTAGTCAAGCCGGGAGGTGATTAAGGAGTGTCTTCAGAAATGAAAGGGCAGATTTTGCTAATGTTGTAGAGAAAGAAACGGCAGGTCTTAGCTACGAGATGGATATGTGTGGGGAAAGAGAGAGAGAGGAGTCAAAGGTAACCTCAAGATTGCAGGCTGAGGAAACAGGAAGGAGTACAAAGCTGTCCACAGAGACTGAGAAAGGAGGAAGGGGGGGGGGAGGTTTTAGGGGGAAAGATAAGAAGTTCAGTCTTGGCCATGTTCTTTTCCCCCTCCATCCTCTTTCCCCCAGCCCCATCCCTTCTAGTCCTCCCCCAAAATCAGCTCCCTTCTAGTTCCAGCCCCACTCAGCATCCGCTCCCTTCTAATTGCATTCTCCCTCCCCCTGAATCAGCCCATTTCCAGTCCTAGCCCCCCTCAATTAGCTCATTTCCATTCCTATTCCACCCCCAACAGCCCATTTTCAGTCCAAGCTCCCCCCATCAGCTCATTTGTAATCCTAGGCCCTCCCATAAGCCATTTCCAATACTAGCCCCCCCATAAACCAATTCCAATCCTATTCCAGTGAGCTGATGGGGGTGGGGGCTTGGACTGGAAATTGGGCCGAGTGTGGAGGACCTTCAGCCCATTTCCAGTCCAAGCTCCCCCACACTCAGTCCATTTCCAGTCCGAGCCTCCACATCAGCTCATTTCCAGTCCAAGCCCCCCCATCAACTCATTTCCAGTCTGAGCCCCCCCATCAACTCATTTCCAGTCCAAGCCCCCCCCCATAATCTCATTTCCAGTCCAAGCTGCCCCTATCAGCCATTTCTAAAAGTAGCCTCCCCTTATCGGACACGTCCAATCCTATTCCAGAACTACATCAGTCCATTTCCAATCCTACCCCCCCCCAAAAGCCTATTTGCAGTCCTAGCCACCCCCCCACTCAGCCCATTTCCATTCCTAGCCCCCCCCCCACAGCCCATTTCCATTCCTAGCCCCCCTCAGCCAAATTCCAATCCTAGCCTCCCCCCATTCAGCCCATTTCCAATTATAGCCCCCCAGCCCAATTCCAATCCTAGCCTCCCCCTCATTCAGCCCATTTCCAATTCTAGTCCCCCCAGCCCATTTCCAATTCTATCTTCCCCCATTCAGCCCATTTCCAATTCTAGCCCCCCCAGGCCATTTCCAATCCTAGCCCCCAGCCCATTTCAAATCCTAGCCTCCCCCCATTCAGCCCATTTCAAATTATAGCCCCCCCAGCCCAAGTCCAATTTTAGACCCCTCCACAGCCCATCCGAAGCCCAAACCCTCCCTCCCCAAAGAGCCCCGCGGCAGGCTTCAGCAGCTCCCGGCAGACTCAACACAGCTCGTTACAGCCGCCAAAGTGAACAGCGTTGTTCCCTTCACTTCAGCAGCTGTATTGTAATGAAGATCGCAGGATGCCGGAGGCCAAAGGACACTTCCTGTGTCCCGGCTCTCAGGTGTCCTTTGACCTCCGGTGCGCCTGCAATCTTCATTACAATACAGCTGCCGAAGTGAGGGGAACAACGCTCGTCACCTCGGCAGCTGTAATGAGCTGTACTGAGCCTGCCGGGAGCTGCTGAAGAAGGTGAGCAGTGTGCAGAATGTTGTTGGCACGGGGCCCCCTGAAGCTCGGGGCCCTGTGCCAACAACATTCTTGCTCAATGGACGGGCCGGCCCTGCGTGTAACCATAGTTTGAAATGTTCTTTCCTAGGTGCATAACTTTGCACTTGTCCACATTAAATTTCATCTGCCATTTGGACGTCCAGTCTTCCAATTTATCAAGGTCCTCTTGCAATTTTTCACAATCCTCATGGGTTTTAACAACATTGAATAATTTAGTGTCATCTGCAAATTTGATCACCTCACTTGTTATTCCCATTTCCAGACCATTTATGAATGTTAAAAAGCAGTGGACCCAGCACAAATCCCTAGGGTACTCCATTATTTAATTTTCTTCATTGAGAAAATTGACCATTTAGCCCTACTCTCTGCTTTCTATCATTTAACCAGTTCCTGATCCACAATAGTACAGTGCCTCCCATCCTATGACCTTTTTAATTTTGCCAGGGGTCTCTCATGAGAGTGGAGTCTTTATAATTGTATAAGAAACACTGGTCAACATTGAAATCATTACTGACTTTAAAAGGCCCTAATCTGTAGTATCTTGGTGAGCTGAATACGAATATAACAGCAAAAAAAATTTATTGGCTCTCGTTTTGAAGATATTGCATGTAGTTCATTTTTGACGTTTCACCGTGTAAATTTATCCAGTAGGACATCAACAACATCCCTAATAAGCCTTGAATGATGTAATATTACATCGCATTGCATGCACACATCATCCAGAGTTGATTGCATCATTTTCTGATGCAATGCAATACTACTCCCAGACGGCTGCTGAAGCCATCTGACGTCAGCAGTGTACTATACTCAGTCGGAAACAAAAGTAATCTGATATTCTGTTCCGAAATTGAAAGCCTCATAAATGTCTTAAAAATCACTCATGACCCACAAGACTGGAGACTATTTATAGACTCTTCGAAACTGAGTCTGAAGGCTGTGCTTTTG
This sequence comes from Ichthyophis bannanicus, assembly GCA_033557465.1. NCBI lineage: Eukaryota > Metazoa > Chordata > Amphibia > Gymnophiona > Ichthyophiidae > Ichthyophis > Ichthyophis bannanicus. Next base: position 759,276,597 of record CM066035.1, read on the forward strand.
AACAATGGAAACCGTCTTCCATCTATTCCAGTAGTGCATGCTGTGCACATGAAAGAAGTGAACATATATAGAGATAAGCATTTTTCTTTAACAAAGTATTTTCTTCAATGGGACTGTATTCAATAGGGATTATATACGAGTGGATTGGTCGTTGATGCTATCAGGCACTGCTAGTTCTCATTGATTGGTGGTGAACAATTATAGTGCCGTAAAGTCTGAGACCATTTCCAAACTAAAAAGCATAAGCGGTCTGATAGCTTTAATCGTGTTTGTTGGGTATTTATGACAGGGGTTTGATAATTTTGGAGTGCATTAGAATTATTGGTGATAGTACATCACACTTCAGGAGATAGCCCATTTAGACTGTGCTGGTCCACATGAAAGAGACATATGATAACTTAAAGCATCTACTGACTTCCACTCCTTTTGCACTCAGTTTAAGTTACTTACTCTAGTTCACAGGGCTCTTCACACTAGTACTCCACAATACCTGGCAGACCTTATTACATTCCACACCCCCCGACACACTCCCCGCTCCTTCCACCTTAACCGCCTTAATCTCCCTTCCCCCTCCCTCGCTCACCTTCAATCCACCCGCTCCTCTGCTTTCTTTTTCATCGGCCCCGCACTCTGTAATTCACTCCCCACCTCCCTCCAGTTAGAACCCCATCACGCCACCTTCAAGCGAGACCTAAAAACCCACCTCTTTTCCTTGGCTTATGACCTTCCCCCCCTCTTGTCTGATCCTGTCCCCTACATATAGTCCTGTATCCTTTCCCTCCTTCTATTATATCAACAATTGTAACTTTCTTTCCTCCTTTCTGGCCCTGTGCCTGTTTCTATTTGTTTGTGAATTATAAACTGCTCTGATTGATAAAGTAGGGCGGTATATCAAATAAATAAAAATAAACATAAACATACAGCTGGCACCTCTGTGGTGACCTGAAGGTAGTTGCCCTTTTAATGGGACTGCAGCAGGGATATATAAATACATGTGTTTCTTATGTGAGTGGGACAGCCGAGCAAGGGATTGACACTACTTGCGGAAGGAATGGAATCACAGACAAAATATAACAGTTGGAGAGAAGAATATCCAGTACCCAGCTCTGGTTGAGGCACACAAAATCCTGCTACCACCCCTTTATATCAAACTAGGTTTGATGAAAAACTTTGTGAAAGCCATGAACCGCACTTCGCCAGCTTTCCAATACCTGCATGAAAAATTCCCTCGACTCAGTGAAGCAAAGATTAAAGAGGGAGTTTATGTGGGTCCTCAGATTTGAGAGCTCTTCAAAGATGATGGGTTCAACAACTTGCTGCAGGGTGATGCGAAACAAGCATGGAATGCTTTTCGCCTAGTGTCAACAAACTTTCTCGGGAATGTTGGGGCAGAAAACTACAAGGAACTAGTAGAAGACATGCTGATGCAGTATCAGAAACTTGGCTGCAATATATCTCTAAAGATCCATTTCCTTGATTCCCATCTTGATTTCTTTCCTGACAACTATGGTATGGTTAGTGATGAACAGGGCGAACATTTTCACCAGGATATCGCAACGACGGAGCAAAGATACCAGGGAAAATGGTCCACTACAATGCTGGCTGACTACTGCTGGACACTCCCCAGAGAAGCTCCCAAAGAGCTGTACAAGAGACAGGCGAAAAAATCTAAGAAGTAGTCTATGACTTGGTTTTTTACAGGTATTAACCGAAGGCCTATTATATTTACTATTGACATGCATTTCGTGATGTAAACATTAATTCTTGTAGATTACAAAAAACTAGAGCCAACTTTGCAATTTCACTGTCATATTTGTGTTCAGTATATAAAAATTGATAAGAAATTAATATTTTTATTTCAGTAACATGACTTTTGTAAAAATTTGTTGACCAGTGAAATCCTCTGATGAAACTTGTCTGCGAAATGAGGGGCCCTGAGTTGGGAGAAATGTAGTGTTAATTTGTAGATTTTAAGATCCACAGAAAAGATTAAACATGATGCGGGTGCTGTGAGAATAGAGAGCTGCTAAATGGATGATAGTTGATTGCAGAGAGGAATCACCATGGTGCGGTAACTATGTGCAAAAAGAGCTGGTAGATTGACAGCAGCCCTCACACCCCTCCGCCAAGTACAATGGATGACAATGGACTGCAGTTCCTCTTTGTTTGCTATTTCGGATGCTACTGGACTCTAGCCTCTTTTTAGATAAGCTATGGTTATGGTTATATTTTATTTGATATACGGCAATATTGCATAGCAATCTATGCGGTGTACAATGATTAAAAAGAAAAGAAGTTAAAGGAACTTCATAGTGTAAACAGGACAGTATAGGAGAGATAGGAACAGCATAGAAAAGATAGGCAAATGGAATAACTATCTATCTATCTATTTAACATTTATAAAGCACTTCAAACATACGAAGCGCTGTACATACATGAAGAACAGACAGTCCCTGCTCATCAGAGCTCACAATCTAGTCAAGAAGATCACAAAATACAAATACAATCAAGTAAGACAAAGTATACAATAAACAAGAAGAGAAAAAACAAGAATCAAGAACAGAAAGCAATAGAGAAGAGATGGGTTTTCAATCTGTACTTGAAGAGTTCCAGAGAGGGCACATTGCACACAGACAAAGGTAGATTGTTCCAGGCAAAGGGTGCAGCCAGATGAAAGGAGCGAAGTCTAGAATTAGCAGGACGAGTGGAGGGCATAGATAGATGAAGGCTGTTTGAAGAACAAAGAACGCGAGAGGGGATGTAAAGAGAGATAAGAGATGACAGGTAGTGGGGGGCTGAAGAGTGAATGCATTTATAGGTCAAGAGGAGGAGTTTGAATTGGATCCGGAAGCAGATGGGAAGCCAATGAAGGGACTTGAGAAGAGGAGTGACATGGGAAAAGCGATGCTGATGGAAAATTAGTTGAGCAGCAGAATGTTGAATAGATTAAGGGGAAAGAGATGGTTTGTGGGAAGGCCAGCAAGGAGAATATTGCAGTAATCAAGACGGGAGGTGATCAAGGAGTGGACAGTCATTTTAATAGGGTCATCAGAAAGGAAGGGGCAAATTTTGTTAATGTTATAAAGGAAGAAACGGCAAGTCTTAGCTACGAGTTGGATATGAGTGGAGAAAGAGAGAGAGGAGTCAAAGATAACACCCAGTTTATGGGCCGAAGAGACAGGAAGGATTAAAGAGTTATCCATAGAGACTGAGAAAGCGGGTAGAGGAGGGGAGGCATTGGGGGGAAAGTTAAGGAGTTCAGTCTTAGCCATTTTTAATTTCAAGCGGCGGTGAGACATCTAAGTAGCAATGTCTGAAAGGCAAACAGTGATCTTGTCATGGATTGCTGGAGAGATATCAGGCGAAGCGAGGTAGATTTGAGAGTCATCAGCATAGAGATGGTAATGAAAGCCATGGGAAGAGATAAGAGCACCAAGAGTTTGGGTATAGAGAGAGAAGAGGAGTGGTCCCAGGACAGAACCACCAATAAGACATAAAGATAAATACACACAATTCCTTTAGTCTATAGGGTTGTCCTTACCGTGCTCAAAGAGTGTCGTCGTACCAGAATAGCTACTCGGGTAACTTAAAAACAGTCCTAAAAAAGAAGGTTTTGGTTTTCAGAGATTTTTTTGAAGCACTTGAAATTTAATTCTGTGTGGAAGTGGCCCAGCAAGCCATTCCATTGTGCCGGAGCTGCAACAGAAAAAGCTAATTTTTTTTGTAGATTCATGCTTTATTTCCCGCGAGGAGGGGAGGTGTAAACGAAAATCATGGAGTGAGCAAAGAAATCTTGCTGGGGCATATAGGGAGACAATAGTAGACAAGTAATCTGGACTGTGTCATGAATAATTTTGTGTGTTAGAGTAAGAAGCTTGAAAATGATCCAAGAATTTATAAGTAACCAATGATATTTGACGAATAATGATGTAATTTAATCTAATTTGCTAATGAGCTAGTACATGAAGAGTCATTTTTTGGATGGTCTGGAAGTGACGGAGATGGACCTTTTGAAGGCCTAGATAAACAATATTGCAATAGTCAAGTCTCTGTCTCACAGTGTGTAAAAGCTTGGTTATCTGGGCCGGGTGATCCAAAAATGAACGAATGCTATGAAAACGCCGTAAGGCCAGGAAAGCTGATTTAGTTATCTGGGCCAGTTGAGGTGAGAAAGTAAGGGCTGAATCTAATACAACTCCAAGATATCAAAGGGAGGTATGTAATACTAAAGGCTGACCATCTATCACAGGGACAAGTGTAGGCTGAAAACCCAAACCAGTAAACCAGATGGCTGTCGACTTAGCAGGGCTAGTTTGAGAGTGTTCAAATAACCAGGAAGATATTCTTATTAAACAGTTGTTTAAAGGGGCCATATCTATTACTGAATCATCAGTAGAGTATAACAGTAAATGCCTAATCCCTGTATTTCAGTAATTAATGGGCTGAGGAAAATGTTAAGGCGATAAAATAGAACCCTGGGGGACACTGCACAAATGGACTCAGGGGGTAGAGACCTCTTTGAATATGAACCTGGAAAGGTCTATGATTTAGGAAGGAACAAAACCAATCCAGCACTGTATCTTGGATCCCTCCCTCATATAGGCGGGCCAAAAGTAGGTTGTTATCCACCAGATCAAAGGCCAGCGAAACTGCAAGAATATAATTCCTATGATCAAGTGACCCATAAATATCATTAAGGACTGCTGCCAGGACTGTTTCCATAGTGTAGCATTGGTGAAACCCTGATTGATGAGGATGGAGAAAATGAATTTAGTCCACATGATCTGCAAACTGACGAAAGATGATTTTCTTCGGGAACAAGCAGGAAGTCAGTCCTCACATATGGGTGACATCAATACCGATGGAGCCTTCACGGAAGCATCTCTCTAGCTTTCAAAGAAAGCCTTTGGAGGATGCCACCACGCATGTATGATCCCCTTCCCGCCAAAGGGCGCCATCTTACTCGGTTTCTTTTTTTCCACAGAACCCTTCAGACGTCTGTCTGCTTTCCCCCAGAAAAAGTTGATTTTTCTACCCGAGTTTCATACTCTTCTCTCCGGTTGTGCACCAATTCTCTTCCCGCCACCCAAGCCCACTGCTCTGGCTTTGAGTCTCGGGTCTGTATTTTGGGTTTTTTTCCCTTTAGCGTCTTCACACCTTTTTTCTTTTTTTTTTTTTTAATTTTTATTTAAGTTTCTTGAATAACAACAAATAATGAGGCAATACAATCTTTCAAACTTTAACAATACTCAAGAAGAAATTATACATCACATAAACATATCACATCAAGGGAGAACGTTACCAAATGTCCACATAAAAAAATAATAAGGAAATCAGAAGTTTTAAACTCCACTATGGGGGACCAGAAATCTCACCACCCACGCCCCTTACCTCCTCTTTCTGATTCAAAAAAGACTTAAGTTGGGTCACGTCCGTAAACACAGAGGACTGACCCTCAAAGGTAACTACACATCTACAAGGAAATTTTAGATAGAAGCATGCTCCAATAGCCAACACACATGATTTTAATGCCAGGAACTGCCTTCGCCGGACCTGGGTAGCCCTGCTTACATCCGGGAAAACCTGCAGCTTTTGACCACAGAAAAGGGAATCCCGATTTTTAAATTAGGCACGAAGAACATTCAATTTAATAAGTTCAGAACCAAAAGTAGCTACCAATGTGCTACGTTTGGAGATAACATCAGCTGAATCTTCTAAGAAGGCAGTTAGATCCTGGCCTACCATAACATCTAAAGAAGGAGAGACTTCATCCTCATCCTGATTTACAGGAGTGGCAGATCGCATAGGCAAATAATACAAATACATAGCCTCAATGCTTCCATCTAACTTTAAAACTTCAGTAAAGTATTTCTTAAGTAAAATAGCAGGAGACAACAAATGGGTGACTGGAAAATTAAGGAAACGCAAATTTTTGGCCCTCGACTGATTCTCAAGCATCTCTAAGCGGTAATTAAGGGACGAAAGGTCCCGAATCAAAGCACAATTATTGTCTGAACAAACTTGAAGTTGAGAATCTGTCTTTGCCAACGAACAAGTTATAGCACCCAGTTGTTTATCAGTACTTTGCATTTTACTGACTACATCAGAGGTAAACATACAAAGGGAAGACACAGTGGCAGTTAATCGTTTATCAATGCCATTAATAGCAGTCCAAATGTCTGTTAGAGTTACCTCACCGGTACCTGGACTCTGGGATATTCCTTCTAGCTTCCCCGGCAAAACTGGTTGTGGCATAGGTGGAGTACACTCCGGCGATGTCTCCAACACCGTAGATGAGAGGGGAGGCAGGGGAAAAGGAGGTGGTGTCCTAGAATGGGGGCTCAACGAAGCTCCCTCAGGTGACGATACGGCAGATAGCTGGGAGACTAAATGTTTATCCATGGGCCCCACTACTTTCTCTCCTTGTACCTTATCTCCGGATTTAGAAACTTTAACTTTGCATTTGCCCATGGTTAAACAAAAACAGTCTCGGCTTCTCAGTTGCGCCGAAGGGGCGCCAAAGGAGCGTGCCCTGCCTCTTGAGTCACGCCCCTTAGGTCGCGCCACGCAGGCCGCGACACGTGGCCACGTGTAGAAGCCGCTGATTGAAATAGAGGAGTGAAGAGGGGTCCTCCTCAGCCGGGGACGGTCCTCACACTGCCTGGCCAAATCCAAGCAGGGCCTCCAGGCACCTGCTAGCTGCTCCCGTGGCACGGAAATGCCGCGTCTGTGTCCCAATCAGGTAGGTTCTCCACTAACCTCCTGCAGCCGCCGATTGAAATAGAGGAGTGAAGAGGGGTCCTCCTCAGCCGGGGACGGTCCTCACACTGCCTGGCCGAATCCAAGCAGGGCCTCCAGGCACCTGCTAGCTGCTCCCGCGGCACGGAAATGCCGCGTCTGTGTCCCAATCAGGTAGGTTCTCCACTAACCTCCTGCAGCCGCCGATTGAAATAGAGGAGTGAAGAGGGGTCCTGCTCAGCTGGGGACGGTCCTCACACTGCCTGGCCGAATCCAAGCAGGGCCTCCAGGCACCTGCTAGCTGCTCCCGCGGCACGGAAATGCCGCGTCTGTGTCCCAATCAGGTAGGTTCTCCACTAACCTCCTGCAGCCGCCGATTGAAATAGAGGAGTGAAGAGGGGTCCTCCTCAGCCGGGGACGGTCCTCACACTGCCTGGCCGAATCCAAGCAGGGCCTCCAGGCACCTGCTAGCTGCTCCCGCGGCACGGAAATGCCGCGTCTGTGTCCCAATCAGGTAGGTTCTCCACTAACCTCCTGCAGCCGCCGATTGAAATAGAGGAGTGAAGAGGGGTCCTCCTCAGCCGGGGACGGTCCTCACACTGCCTGGCCGAATCCAAGCAGGGCCTCCAGGCACCTGCTAGCTGCTCCCGCGGCACGGAAATGCCGCATCTGTGTCCCAATCAGGTAGGTTCTCCATTAACCTCCTCCAGCCGCCGATTGAAATAGAGGAGTGAAGAGGGGTCCTCCTCAGCCGGGGACGGTCCTCACACTGCCTGGCCGAATCCAAGCAGGGCCTCCAGGCACCTGCTAGCTGCTCCCGCGGCACGGAAATGCCGCGTCTGTGTCCCAATCAGGTAGGTTCTCCCTTCACACCTTTTTTCTAACTGACAGCATCGCGGGTCTTCGACCTCACTGGGGTACTTTTTCCCCTCATGCCTACCAGTGGCTTCAAGAAGTGTGATCAGTATACAAAAATTATATCCCTTACCGATACACACGACTGCTGCTTATGCTGCCTCGGGCCAGCCCATGACCCCACGGCCTGTGGTCTTTTTAAAAAGATGTCCACCAAGGCCCTTTAGAGCCATCAGCAAGTTTTTCCTAGAGTCCCTGGTGCTCCCGAAGGCCAAGGCCCCATCTGAAGCCTCGGACTCCTGTGGCACCCCCGCAGACCACGGTAGATGCTGTGGGCCTTCAAAAAGGGGATCTCCCTAGAGAGAACACAAGAAGAAGAAACCCTTGAAGACAGCATCCCTGGATGGTTCCGGCAGGCCAGGTAAGCCCTGAGCCAGGTCCTGCAGTCCATGCCAATGTCCGAGGGCTCAGAGCGGGAGCGGCCTACCAAGTTCGCCCAGAAGGCAGGCAACCAGCAAATCAACCTTCTGTAGCTTCAGGGTGGTGGATGCTTGGAATGCCTTCCCGATAGAAGTGGTGGGAGCCAACACAGTGACAGAATTCAAAATGGCATGGGACAGACACAGTGGTTCCCTTTATAGCAACAGGATAAAATCAAAATAAGCATAACTATCTCTTATATCTGAAAAAATAGGGGTGATCTACACAGAGCAGTGGGTACACCCCTAAACAAAGGCATGGGGAGGGGTGACCTGCACGGAGTGGCAAGTGCACCTACTCTTACCACCTTGCTGGAAAACTACATGGTCTTTATTTGCCGTCATGTACTATGTTACTATATCTAGCTCTCCGAGCCTTTCGCCACTGTCTGAAGCGCCAGCTGGTGCTGATCCAAACAGATAACCAAATGGCGATTGGACCACTACCAGTTGCCCTGCTTTTGTTCGCATCAGCCCCACCCGGGCCCTGTAGCGGCAGATGCATTTCTCATCCTGTGGTCGGAAGCCTCATGTACGCCTTCCCACCCATGCCATTGATTGCCAAGACCCTCTTCAAGGCTCTTCGCGACAGAGCATTGCTAATCTTGGTGGCTCCATGGTGGCCCATGGTTTCCGCTACTCCTCCGATTGTCAGTAGAGGCACCGATCCCCCTGGGGAGTTCCTTGGGGCTGTTGTCTCAAGAAGAGGGCTCACTCCTGCAACCCATTCTGTGGTCCCTATAACTGACAGTGTGGCTGCTGAAAGGGTAACCTTAGCCCCTTTCAACCTCTCTGGAGAAGTAGAAGAGATCCTGCTGGCCTCCCGTAAGACCTCCACCAGGAAGACTTACGCCTTCAAATGGCACAGGTTCTCTGTGTGGTGAGCTGAGCAACGGTGAACCCATTCTCCTGCCCTGTGCAACGGGTACCTTCTTCAATCTTTGAGCTCAAATCAAATTCCGTCAGAGTGCACCTCAGTGCCCTGGCTGTGCACCACCACCCTGTTGAAGGCAAGCCCCTCTCGGCTCAGCCTCTGGTGACCTGCTTTCTGAGGGGGCTTCTTCTGTCAAAATCACCCATCCACCCTCCGGCAATGGAGTGAGACCTCAGTGTTGTGCTGGCACAGCTGACCCACCTGCCCTTCGAGCCTCTGGCTATCCTGCCACTTGAGGTATCTCTCATGGAAAGTTGTGTTCCTTGTAATGCTCACCCCCCCCCTCGCAGGGTCAGCAAGCTCCAAGCCCTGGTGGCAGAAGCACCAGGGGGGACAGCGGGGGGGCGGGGTGGCGGTGGGGGGGTGGGGGGTGATGGGGGTGATGGGGGGCGATGGCGGGGGGGCAACGGGGGGGGCGATGGGGGGGTGATGGGGGTGACGGGGGTGGGGGGGGGTGACGGGGGGTGGGTGGCGGGGCGGGGGCGGGCATGGGGAGGCGGGGGGGCAGGCAGTGGCGGGGGGGAGTCTCCCAAATGCAGTCCTGGAGGACCAAACGCCATTCAGGTTCCATGCTGCCTCTAATAAATATGGCTGTGCTGCATTTCTATGCGCCGCCCCCATGGTATGCAGATGTACCTCATGCATATTCATTAGGGACAGCATGAAAACCCGAACAGTGTTTGGCCCACCAGGACTGGAGTTGGGAACCTCTGCCCTAGAGCAGTGGCCAAAAGGGGCAGACACAACCGCACCCACAGGCTCCATTATCCAAAGCCCCCTGGAGAGGCAGGATGTTGGGCCCTGCGTGCATCTCCCAATACTAGCACTTGCATACATTAGCAATGCCACCCTAAACCTGGGAATACGGTACACATATATCAAAAGGCTGCTATGATTACTGGCAGATAGCAATTACTAAGTTAAGCACAATTTGCTGATTGAGCTGCATCATAGCAACCTTTCTGATGTCTGTGGAGTGTGCTTCAGGTCTTGTGTCTGACAGTGTTTACCACCCTGGGGAGTGACCCCAACAGTATTGTGTACCATAGCTATGCCTGCACTGTGCCCAGGACTGGTGCGGTGGCCAGGGCTGCCAAACACCTCTATAGTTGCACAATGCTGGCATAGGTGTGGGGAGTGTGTGTCTGTCTATCCAGTATGTGGTGGCTGCCAACACCCTCCTCAGCCCACACTGCTAGCACTGTTGCCAGTATTGGCCTGCCAATGTGCATAATTTATTTATTTATTTAGTATACATTTGTATACCGCTACTTCCAGCGATCAGCAGCGGTTTTTTTTATTACAGATTGGAAATTGTCAAATCATGACAGGAAATTTTTGAGGTATAAACACATTGATTAGACAGGAAAGCACAGCACACAGAGAACTATTTTACAGGGAACATGGGCTATGGAGGGTTAAGTGGCTTGCCCAAGACCACAAGGAGCACCTGTGGGACTAGAAACCCCAGTCCTTCCGGCCCAAGGTTGCTGTCCTCCAGTGGGATTTGAACCCCCGACCTTCCGGCCCGAAGTACCTTGCCCCAACCACTAGGCCACTCCTCCACTCCAATAATGAGGAGCAAGGTACAATGGGAATAGCCTGGACAGGGTGGCCTGGCCAGGATGCATCTGCACAGGGCATAGAGCAATGGCTTGGACATTGTAGTGCCCGGCCACAACCTGCACTGACAGGGTGCCCACAGCATGTCCTGCTGGGTGGTCACTCTCACCCTGACTGATCAGTGACCATGGCATGGCTAGGCTCCCCCATAGTGCTATGTTGCATTTTTTTTAAGTGACATATATAGGTTCTTTTTTTTGGAGCCTAATCACTGACTTATCTGCTTGGTGGGTGTGCTTGCATCCCAGCTTTGGGTGCACACATCTCCTTTAGGATCATGCACTGTGGACTAGCTAGCAGACTCTCTGCAGTTATATGTGTATGGCTGGACCACCTTGCAGGATGCAGTGGCTGGTGACTCACTGTGCTTGCTGCTGGAGAATGTCAGATGGTGGTGGGGGCTGCTGAGCATTTCCAGGCCTACTGTCTTTCTGACATTGTCTTAGGGATGCCTACAGCTCTGTGTTGGCTGCCCTGTGGGGTGTCTATTCCTCAGCAAGACTGGGGTTGATGGCCCACCCTGCCACCATTGCTGGGAGGTAGAATGTGGATCTGTTGGTGGGGGAATTCTGTCTCCCACCCTGAGCCACAGAGGGTGGGTTGGGTGGTGGTACATAACTCTGCCTCAGGGTCCAAGCAACCCCCTTCGCTTACATCATGTTTCCATGGCACCAACACAGAATATGCACTATTCTGGGTGCATTATAGCCCATAAGGGCTAGACCTGATTGACAACTACAGATGGATGCTAATGTATCCTAGGTGTGTCTGCAGGAGCTATCTATCACACACACTGGCACTGATGGGTACCTGCAACATAGCCTATTCCTGCTATGGAAGTTGCTGCAGACCTGATGCTGGCTGCCCCACCGCACTCTCAGGGTGAGCACAATACCCACATAATGTGACGGTCTGTAGCTACTCTGTGCCACTAACACACACCGTCGGCACCCCCTACCAGGCTGAGGTGCTGTGGGGTGCATACCCCATCTTGTGATCATCTGTAGACTGCTGATTTGCATGTGCTGTGCATCATGGGTACTGGTGGGTTGCCCCTATCCTGGTAACCACAGCAGAATGTTTGTGTGGTGACGTGCAGTCCTTCTGTAGCCAGCCAGGGGCTTGTTAGCAGCTGTAGAGCTGTAGCCCACTGGTTACTTCACTGCTTATGAAGCCAGAGTTCATGGGTTTGAACCCACAGTGGGGTTATTTGATAGGGCTGTCAGAGGCATTGTCTGTTTTTAATGTACATTAGTGCTGCCAGCAAAAACACCCTCACAGTGCTGTAACCTTAAGGTGCCTTATACGGTGCCCTATAAAGCGTCCTATGGGGACATTATAGGGTGCCTTGGTGGACAGTGCACTTTATAATGTGCCATATGGAGTGCCTTATAGGGTGCCTTATGCGGCACCTTAGGTTACGCTACTGTGAGGGTGTGTTTGCTGACAGCACTTAATAAAATAAAAGTAAAATGCCTCAAAAAGCAATACTTACACGTAAAAGGTAATGCCTCAGTCAGCCTTATGCATTAGGCACACTGGGGGCTCAAATTCATGACCCCTGTACCATCAGTCAGTGTATTAACCATTGTGCTACACCTCTGTTTCTGTGCTTACATGTCTGCGCGCCTACTTAATATTACCACACGTTAACGTGCTTAGCGGCTTCTCGCACGATAATGTGCACAGCGCATGTTATCGAGCGATAATCCTGTTTTGCTACGTTAAGACTGAAACACCCACTCCTTTTATGGCAGCCTGCACACTAGCGCTGGGCACACGTTAAGACTGCTTAGTAAACATACCCCTAAATTATTCAAAGTTGTTAAAACGCAAGAGGATTGTGAAAAATTACAAGAGGGCCTTGATAAATTGGAAGACTGGACATCCAAATGGCAGATGAAATTTAATGTGGAAAAGTGCAAAGTTATATTCCTAGGAAAGGACAACCCAAACTTTGGTTACCCAATGCAAGGTACCACCTTAGAAACCACCACCCAGGAAAAAGACTTAGGCGTCATTGTGGATAATATGTTGAAACTCTACATCGTGTGCAGCTGTGGTCAAGAAAGCAAATAGAATGAAAGAAATCATAAGGAAAGAAATGGAGAATAAAACCAAGGATATTATAATACCCTTGTATCATTCCATAATGCGACTGCACCTTGAATATTGTGTGCAGTTCTGGTCACCATATCTTAAAAAGGATATAGCAGGATTAGAAAAGGTACAGAGAAGCGTGACAAAAATGGAAAAGGGAATGGACTAATACCCCTATGAGGAGAGACTTAAAGGTTTGGGGCTCTTCAACTTGGAAAAGAGATGGCTGAGGGGGGATATGATAGAGGTGCATAAATTAATGAATAGAGTGGAACTGGTAAAAGAAGATTGTTGTTTATGCCCTCAAACAGTAGAAAGACTAAAGGACACACAATGAAGCTACAATGTAGTCCATTTAAGACTAATAGGAGAAAATATTTTTTTTGCTCAATGTGTAATCAAACTCTGGAATTTGTTACCGGAAGATGCGGTAAAAGCTGTTAGTGTAGCTGGGTTTAAAAAAGGTTTGGACAAGTCCTGGAGGAAAGGTCTACAAATCATTGTTAAAGAGAACCTGGGAATTCCACTGCTTACCCCAGGACGAGCATTGTGAAGCCTGGGTGCTTTTTTGGGAATCTGCTAGCTACTAGTGACTTGGATTGACCGTTGTTGGAAACAGGATACTGGGCTTGATGTTCCTTGGTCTGACCCAGTATGGCATTTCTTATGTTATGTAATTTTTCTTATTGTTTGATTTTGCTTTAGTAATAATTTATAGTGTTCCTTTGTTTTACATATTTACGTTGCAATATGCTATTCTAGAGTTTCTTTGTGGTAAATGGCATATGCCAAATTTGATATATAAATAAAGGGGGGGATGTAAGCGAGCCCAAGAAGATGGCTGCGTGAACTCTTCACTTCTCTGCTCCCCAAGTCCCTGAACACGACTGCTTGGGTTTCAGTGTGCTAACCTCAGCCTTAAAGATGGAACGGCTATGTGGAGGACCTTTGACAACAGCTGGGCAGTTTGGGCCGGTTTAGTGAAAGGCATAGCAGCGCTGGAAGGGGATGTGGCTGCTATCTGGCCTGTGGCTTGGCTGCATAGTGCACGATTGGGAGCATTCCCACCATTGTGTCTGTTTTGCCCCCTTCCTTTCTTTTCCAGCTTTTGCAGAGGGAGAGCTATAGCAGGGCCCAAGACTGTGGCTTGATTTTGGGACCATTGGAGGACTTGGAAGAGCCAGTTTGCAGAGTGCCTACCCAGGCCTCATGCATTCTGCAGGTACATGACTTGAGGCCCTATGGAGGTTGTGTGTCTGTGTCCTTGTTGAATCCCTGTCAGCTGTGTCTTCGGGCTGCTCTCTGAGGCGGCAAGATGTACTCCCCTCCGCCCCTCCACTCGGGGGACGTTGATGAGTATGAATACAATGTTGTTCATGTTTGCTGCCCTACTTGTCTGCTGCCTGCATTTGGCAGCTTGAATCTTTCCCCGAAGAGCAGTGGTGGAGGTTGAGTTACCACCCCTTTCTATACTGGCTAGCTTCTCCCCCCCTGGCAAATATCTTCAGCTGCTGCTTGTGATGTGAGAACTGGATCCTTGGTGGATACTCCATACAGTCTGTGTGGCCTACCTGGTTTTCAAAGAGAATAGCTTACTGGATACTGTTATTGAAACCAGGACACTGATTTAGTGATTTATTTTTATTTATTTAGCTGTATTTGTAAACCGCTTTTCATCGGGTCAAAGCGGTTTCCAGAGAACAAAACATTACACATTGAACGTATTTTTAAACAAGTGAACAATTTAACATCTGAACATTTCAACCTATTGTTGATATAACTTTTAACATTTGATTAATATGCATATACAAAATAAAAATTTAAAACTGATATTTTCATATTATATACATATATGTGTTGTAATGGGTAGGACTGTGTAGTTTAGAGATTATGGGGGAGGTCCAAAGTGTTCTGTAAATAGGAATGTTTTTAGGTGTTTGCAGAATGTAGGAAGGTAGGTAATGTTGCTTAGGGTGTAGGGAAGAATGTGTGTGAAGGTGATTTGGTGATGAAATATATATGGCTGAGAAACCTTCATCCTACAGTACTAGCCCGATTTGCCAGAGTCACTGGGACTGCAGCCTCTAATATGTTCTTTGCAAGCAAATCCTTGACTGGCCCTGGAACCACCATGGAGAGGGCTTAGGACTCTGCTTCTGCTCTTACTATGAAAGCAGATATGATGGAAATCCTTTAGGAGCTGCAGCTCTTTCGTATGGACCTTGGGAAAGCTGTAAGTGATATTAAGACTGAGATTAAAGCTCTGGATGACAGTTTCCCAGAACGAGATCAACATCAGTGAGTGGATCAATGCTATTGCCCTCTTTTAATCCAAGCTGCGCACATTGGATACGTTTACTAAGGAGTTGCAGGAGTGTCATGACGATTTGGAAAATAGACAGCTTAGAAACAATCTTTGCATCTTGGGTCTCCCTAAGGCTAGGAGGACATTGGGGAGTTAGTGCATCTCTGGCGCCATGGGCCCAGTTTGACTGGAAAGGGCCCATTGGTATTTGGGGTCAAGCTCCCTATATGGCCAGTCCCCGCAACCGGTGTTGTGTGTTTCCATTCTTTCAAGGACAAGCTGATGTTGCGAAGTCTCAAAGGCAACAGGGGCTATTTTTTCAAGGTCATGATGTTCAGATCTGACCATTCACAATACATTTTCGTGTGGCAAAAGAGTTTAAAGCTATTACACAACTTCTGCAGAAACGGCTTCCCTTTTGCATTCATTTCACTGTAAAACAAATTGGCTTCCCTTTTGCATTCATTTCACTGGAAAACGAATTTGTTTAAAAGTTTTGCTTCCTGAAAAATTTTTGGTGATTATGTTAGACAGCTTCATGCTGAACAGAAATAGAATATCAGATTGACTGTATCATGCAGGAATTTGGAGAAACATGAAATTAAATATTGACTGAATTTATCATGTTTAATCGCATAATGATGCTGACATATTCCACTAGCTCACCTTAGGTCACAACCATAAACCCATGATTCTTCACTAGTAATAATATTTTTGACAAAATCTGAGTTGTTTTCAACACATTCCAACAACTCCCTGGTTGCAGACAGTTGATCTTCTACTTTGTCTTTTTCTTGTTCATGGATGGCCTTCCAGAATGTTCGTTACTGTAAACACTTTGGTGGATCTCTTGGAAATGTTTGTACCAGTCATAAGCTTGAGCATGACTCATGCATTCATCGCCATACACTTCCTGTAACTTGTCATAAGTCTCTTTGCACGAATCTCCAAGTTTCTGGCAGAATTTAATGCAAATTTGCTGTTCAATTTTTTCACTCATCGTAAATCTGACAAACTGCTTTTACAAATAACAAACATCATGTGATTAAAAAAATTACAGGTGTGCTGAAGCCACACTACACTCTGCACATGCAGAGCACATAACTAGGTCACAGCATGCTTAATAGCATCATGGTGTGACGTATTGTTGCAGTATATAGCTGCACTACAAGTCTCGATACTTTTTGATCACAACTCGTAAGCATGCCCATGCATTCCTGAACAGTAACATTTCCATTGCACATTCTGAACCTGCACTAAGTGCATGCCCAGACTTAAAATATGTTCTGTGTATGACATTTTGATTCTCTGTAAATCAGTTTGATTGATTGATAAAGCAGTATACAAAAATACAAATAAATATGCAAGGAAATCACAAAAATAGGTGACTGCAAAAAAAAAAAGGTGCATGATAGGAAAATTTCAAGATGATTTTCATGATCAGCAACCAAAAATTCCATAAGATACACTCAAAAGTGTTTAGAAAGCAAAATCTTCATTGTCCATTGTTTTCGAGATGAACAATGTTCAGTACAAAATAAAACTGAACTGGATGCCTGTTTGGAGATGGTGGAGCCACTTGCAAGGTGGTGCTTCAAGTTAGCCTTCTGTTGGGAAAACAGGAGGTAACTGGAAGGCATAAACTCCCAAGGGAAGGAAGATTCTAGGCTCATGACGCAAACTGTATGATCCAACTGGGGAGGACATGGGAAGAGATATGGACACTTGAAGACCCCATGATTATCTATAAAGTTGTTTTGTTGGACACTCCATCCAGTTTAACAGCCCATATTTGTGACTGCTATGACGTTTGGTTTAATATTTTGATTGTTTTATTCCTCCTGCTGAGAGGAAGATGTTCATGTCTGCTTTGGTTGGTTACAGTGTCGGGAGTGCTCAAATGGTTGTGTGAGGTGCTTGAGGGAGTTTATGTGTTATTGTGCTTTGGGGATAGTGAGTGAGGGTGGAGAGGGCGGGAGAGGGGCATTATGGGGGTTGGCTGAGGTGGGGGGATCACCTTTCTCCTCCTTCCTTTCACATCTGTCTTATGAGGGCCAGGGGCAAGTTGGCTCTCAGTGGTGAATGATTGAGAGGAACACTTGGAGTGAGCATTATATGTGTTTGGATCAGGACTGAGAGGGGGATGGAGGAGGATAGAGGGTTGAGTCATCGACAGCTACCTGTGTGCCATGCTAATGGTACTTCTTTACAGTAGCTTGTTTCAGAGGGATTCCTTTGGGGTTGATTGCTGTAGGGTGGGAGGGGACCCAAGAGGAGGGGATGTGTTGAGTAGCTGGTGTGTTTGGAGCAGAGGAAGGGTTGGGAAAGGATGGATGTATGGGGATGTTCTGCTGGGTCGGGCAGCTGATGTTGAGTTAATGATGCGGGGTGTCTCTCTGCCATTGTGTGACTTCTAACCTGGAATGTTAGTGGTTTCAGTAATCCTCTTAAGAGGAGAAGGGTGTTTTTGCAGCTGCAAAGGGAAAATCTTGCTACAACAGTCCCTCATTGTGAGAGAAGGCCATCAGTACTTGAAGACTAGGTACTACCCCCAAGGTTTTGTGGCTAACCTCTCCTCTCATAAAAGGGGACTAGTAACTCTGATTATTAAAAACTGCCCATTTCAAGTTTAAGAAGTAGACCCTGACATAGAGGGTTGATTTCATATTGTGAATGGCTGCCTGAATGGGATGTTGTATGCTGTGGTGAATGTGTACATTCTGCCTGCGAAGGTAGTGTCCAGTCTAGAGCAACTGTTTGAGGCTATTAAGCAGGGAACGAGGGGTAAACTGATCCGGGGGGTGGGGGGGAGAGACTTTTTAATTGCACCCTCATGGGAATGGATCACTCTGGGGGGAGCTTCGCCTACTCTAAGGAGTCCAAGTTACTCTAGTGGTTTTTGTGAGAGTTTGGATTGATAGATGGGTGGAAGACCCTCCACCCAGAGGAGCAGGACTACATTTGTGTCTCTGCTTCACCTAATAGGTATTCTCATATTGATTTCTGGTTGCTTATGTGGGAACTCCATCTAGCCCCGGGTAAGTCAAATACTGGGCCCTTTGGGGCCTCCGATCATGCATCCTTGAACCTGGAGTTTTCGGACAGTGTGGTGGAGTCTCACCCACTCTCTTGGTCCATGTGCAGGGGTCTGTTAAAGAATCCTGACTTTCTCAGAGACCTAACAGCAGGATGGCAGGAATATTTAAAGTTCAATGATGTGAATGGTATTGCTTCCTCTTCCTTGTGGGAAGTGGGTAAAGGGGACAGGTGATTTCCCTCACGTGTGGGTTTTAAAAGTGGGAGAAGCTGAAAATTGCTCAGCTACAGAAGGAAATTCAGGAATTGGAAGGCAGACATAAACAAGGGGCAGGGGAAAGAGTGTGGAGGCTTTTGATGCACAAAAGGAGGTGAGTTGCAGGCTTTAGAATCTGAAACTTTTACCTCAGATATGCAGCAGACCATGTAACTGTTCTATGAATATGGTAACAAAGCTAGTAAGTTGCTGTGGCAACTGAAGAGGCAAAGGGAAAAAATGGGTTCTGGAGGTGCACGACCCCACTGGCTAGCCAATTTATGAGTCCTCCCAGATTGCCTCCCTATTTGCTGAATTCTATAGGGTCCTCTATATCTCCAATCTTGGGGTACAGGCTGCTGAGATTGACCAGTGGCTTTTGCAGGTGCATTTATCAGCACTGGTGGTGGAGACATGAGATGCATTGGAGCACCCAATCTTCCTGCACAAAGTGTTGCAGGTAGTGCAGGAACTTAAACTGGCAAAGGTGGTCGGGCTAGATGGCCTGCCAGCTGAACTTTATAAGTGTCTGCAGGAACACTTCATGCCCCTCCTGATCAGGGTTTTTAATGAAATCCTTGGGCACCAAGCTTTGCCTCCTTCCTTTTCGCAGGCAACCATTATGGTTATTCCCAAGGAGGAGTAGGACTGTCCATTGTATAGTAATTTATAGGCCTATTTCCCTGATGATTATTGATTATAAGATCTTTGCTAAGGTATTGTGTGTCCGGCTTAATCAGTATGAATTCCCTGATCCATAGTGACCAGACTGGTATCATGAAGAACTATTTTGGCTTTGAGATTTCCATCGTTGGGTGGATATCCTTTGCTCATTTCATGAGTCTGATGTCCTGCATGATATACTGTCCTTGGATGCCAAAAAGGCTTTTGATAAGGTGGAGTGTCCTTACTTGCCGGTTGTGTTGTGACATTTCAGTTTTGGGCTGAATTTCTGTGGGTGGATTTGTGGCCATTTATTCTCACTCGGAGGTCTCTGTGCTCGCTAATGGATTTAAATCCCCTTTGTTTTGGCTGGGGCAGTTAATAGAGAGATGCTGCAGCATTGTTTCATGCACAGGATCATCCTAGAGTTAATTGTTTGGTTCCATTTGAGCCCCCTGAAGAAGCCATGGATGGCAAAACACCCGGTGTTGGGGCTTTAAGGAGATCTTTTGCTGGATGTGGTTATCGGCAGGTGTCTGGACTGAAATCACTTCATATAAGTTAAGTTAAGCATTGCATGTGCTTGCTTTTTGCTGCAGTGACAGCAGCACTGATTTTCACATTCCTCCTTTTAAGCAGCAGTGAGATTTATATCACAGTAGCCTTGTGTTTATAATTGTGTGTCTGTTTTTTTTGACAAAGTTAAGTTGCAGCAATATTCACATTCCTCCTTCAAGCAGTTCTACAATGTGACTGGTCTCTCTTTTAGTTTAACTCATGCTTTACACATATGCGATATTTTGTGATGTGTTTAATATTTATGCAATGTAATGCAATGCCTGTGTGGACATATTTGAAGACATGTAAACCACACTGATACTAAATAGTGTGGTATATAAAAGCTAATAAATAAAAATAAATTGGATACAGTGAATAGGCTTTATATGCAGGACTATATATAATTTTCTAACAGCAAATTAAAGCATTTATTGTGTATACTGAACACATTGATACTTGTTGGACACAGCACTAAGTTCGGGGTATCGTTATGGAAGGGAGACAGCTATTTATAGAGGCATCCGACATTTGAAGCTACTTACTTATGTTGGATTTATCTCCTGAAATTTACTAGAGAGGTTTTATTGTTGACCTTTGATATATCGAGTTCAGACCAGTCTCAATAGTTGTAAGCCTGGTTTGACTCTCCCTGTGATATGTTTGGATCATGTTGTGGCCCAGAGGGATACTGAGGTCTTTTTTCCTTTCTTTAGCATATGTCAAATGTTTTAGGTATTGCTGTCCTGGTTTTTTCTAGATTAACACTGGGCTGGGTTTATTGGTTATTATTTTTAGTATTATTTTAAAGTCTTGTCAAACTAAGAAGTTTGTGCTGCGTGTTGAATTTGCATTGGGCTCCTTGCGAGGATTATTAGTATTTATGGGGCAGGGACCCAGACAGGGTGCCAGTTGTCTCCACTTCTGTTCACTCTGGCTATCGAACCTCTAGCTGCATATATTTGAGCATGAGCAAATGAGCTAGGAGTTGTGGTTGGGGCTACTAAGCATGTGATCTCCGTGTACGCAGATGATACCTGATCTATCTTAGGGAAATAGCAGTGTCTCTCCCTAGGGTTGTGAATATCATCACTTGCTTTGGACGGGTGTTGGGTTTCTCGGTGATCTGGCAGAATTCGGCGCAGATGTTATGTCGTACCTGGGCACTAGGTGGGCTAGCCAGAGTGTTGACGTTGGGGTTCTCGGTAGTTAACCAATTTAAATAGTTGGGGGTTATTATTCATAGAGACTTGTCTCAGTTGTACTCTGTTAATTACAATAAGTTATTAATGTGGGTATAGTGCTGCCAGCAAACACACCCTCACAGTGGCGTAACCTAAGGTGCCGAATAAGGCACCCTATAAGGCACTCCATAGGGCACATTATAAAGTGCACTGTCCGCAAAGGCACCCTATAATATCCCCTATAGGACACCTTATAAGGTGCTTTATAGGGCATATTTGGACCATTACCGGGGTTTTCCCACTGTTTGAGTTTGCCTTATAGGGCGCTTTATGGGGCACCTTCAGGTTACCGTACTGTGAGGCTATTGTTGCTGGCAGCACTAATCTGCATTAAAAATAGACAATGCCTCGGACAGCCCTATCAAATAACCCCACTGTGGAATCGAACCCATGACCTCTAGTTCTATAGGCAGTGAAGTAACCAGTGGACTATAGCTCTATAACTACTAACAAACCTCTGGCTGGCTACTGAAGGACTGCATGTCCCCACACAAACCTTCTGCTGTGGATACCAGGATAGGGTGAACCCACCCATACCCATGATGCACTGCACATGCAAATCAGCAGTCTACAGATGATCACAAGATGGGGTATGCACCCCCACAGCACCTCAGCCTGGTAGGGGGTGCCGACGGTGTGTGTTAGTGGCACAGAGTAGTTACAGACTGTCACATTGTGTGGGTATTTTATTATTTATTTATTTATTTATTTTACAGTTTTTATATACCGCGCTCTTTGGTATCAGCGCGGTTTACAGATAACAAATTTTGCATTAGAACAGTCCTTTGCTTACATTATAACAGGGTCTTTTGCTTACATTATAACAGGGTCAGTAACTTGGAGACAACATGGTAAACTATATACAAGCTATATACAGAAAGATATATTACCTCTGGAAATTTACAGTTAAATTGGGTCGTAACTTTGGGTGTGCAGAGCGTCTAGGTCATGTTCTGTTATGACTATGTTGTTGGAATGTCAGAGGCTGTGTGAGTGATTTGTGAGATGGGGGGAGGAGGTGTAGGGTTAGGGCCTAAGAGATGATGACAGAATAGGTAGTGTTTGAGGGCCTTTTTAAATTGAGAGAGGTCTTTTATTGATCGGATATGAGGAGGGAGATTATTCCAGCAAGTTGGAGCGAATAAGGTGAAAGCCCTGTCTCTGGTTGTTTGGTTACATTTAGTGTACTCCTTTGGTACGACAAGGGTATTGGCGGCTGCGGATCTTCTCAGTCTGTTCGTGGGGGTGTTGATAATAAGTGATGAGAGGGAAGGTGGGGCTATTTGATTAATTGCTTTAAAGGATAGCAGAAGTGCATTGTAAGTTATCCTGGCTTGTAGGGGTAACCAGTGAAGCTCTGTTAGTATGGGGGTGATGTGGTCTCTACTGGAAGTACCGCAGAGGATGCGAGCTGCTGAGTTCATCGCCAATTGGAGTGGGTTGAGGGTGCTCTTGGGTAGACCATGCAGGATGATATTAGCATAGTCAAAATGAGGTGTTATAAGGGCTTGGAAGATTGTTCGGAAGTCATTGGAGGCGAGTAGTGGTCTTAAGGGTTTCAGCATATTGTGCTCACCCTGAGGGTGAGGTGGGGCAGCCAGCACCAGGTCTGCAACACCTTTCATGGCAGGAATCAGCCATGTTGCAAGCATCCATCAGTGCTAGTATGTGTCTGTGATGTGAGACAGGAATTTCTCCCCCCCCCCCAACAGATCCACAGTCTACCACCCTGCAATGGTGGCAGTAGAGAGAGGGGGGCCCACCAACCCCAGCCATCCCACAGGGTAGCCAATGCAGAGCAGTACACATCCATAAGGCAATGGCACACAGACAGTAAGTCTGGAAATGCTCAGCTGCCCCCTCCACCTCATCTGACATTCTCCAGCAGCAAGCACAGTGAGTCACCAGCCACTGCACCCTGCAAGGTGTTCCAGCCATACACATATAACTGCAGACAGTCTGCTAGCTAGTCCACAATACATGAGCCTGGAGGAGATATGCACACCCAAAGCTGGGATGTGAACACACCCAACAAGCATATAAGTCAGTGATTAGACCCCAGAGAAGAGAACCTATACATTTCACTTAAGAGAAATACAACATAGCACAGTGGTTCTTAACCAGTCCTCCTTGAACCCCCAGGCCAGTCAGGTGTTCAGGATAGCCCTAACAAATATGCATGAGATATATATGCATTAGAGATATCCTACCAACCTGACTGGTTTGTGGCCCTCTAGGGCTGGATTTGGAGACCCCTGCCTTACACCTCTGTCATTTAAGATTGTGAGTGGGCAAGGTGCAGATGTCCTAGACATCAAAAGGGTAGATAGAATGTTTCACATGCCTCCTCAATTCTCACCACCAACAAAAAGTTGTCTAATAGACAATATTTTGGTGGTGGTGAGAAGCAAAGAAGCATGTGACAAATTCTATCTAACCTTTTGATGCCTTGGAGATCTGCACCTTGCCCACTCACATTCTTAAATGACAGAAATGTAAGGCAGGGATCTCCAAACCCAACCCTAGAGAGCCACAAACCAGTCAGGTTAGCAAGATATCTCTAATGCACATATACCTCATACACATTCATTAGGACTATCCTAAACACCCAACTGGCCTAGGGGTTCAACAAGAACTGGTTAAGAACCACCAATCTAGCACTATGGGGGAGCCTAGCCATGCCGTGGTCACTGCTCAGTCAGGGTGAGAGTGACCTCCCAGCAGGACATGCTGTGGGCACCCTGTCAGTGCAGGTTGTGGCCGGGCACTACAATGTCCAGGCCATTGCCCTATGCCCTGTGCTGATGCATCCTGGCCAGGCCACCCTGTCTGGGCTATACCAACAGTACCTTGCTCCTCATTATGCACATTGGCAGGCCAATAATGGCAACAGTGCAAACAGTGTGGGCTGAGGAAGGTGTTGGCAGCCACCACACACTGGATAGACAGACACACACTCCCCACACCAATGCCAGCATTGTGCAACTATAGAGGTGTTTGGCAGCCCTGGCCACCGCACCAGTCCTGGGCACAGTGCAGGCATGGCTATGGTACACAATACTGTTGGGGTCACTCCCCAGGCTGGTAAACACTGTCAGACACCAGACCTGAAACACACTCCACAGACATCAGAAAGGTTGCTATGATGCAGCTCAATCAGCAAATTGTGCTTAACTTAGGAATTGCAATCTGCCAGTAATCATAGCAACCTTTTGATAGATGTGTACCATATGCCCAGGTTTAGGGTGGCATTGCTAAGGTATGCAAGTGCTAGTATTGGGAGATGCACGCAGGGCCCAACATCCTGCCTCTCCAGGGGGTTTTGGATAATGGAGCCTGTGGGTGCGGTTGTGTCTGCCCCTGGGGCAGAGGTTCCCAACTCCAGTCCCGGTGGGCCAAACACTGTTCGGGTTTTCATGCTGTCCCTAATGAATATGCATGAGATACATCTGCATACCATGGGGGCAGTGCATAGAAATGCAGCACAGCCATATTTATTAGAGACAGCATGGAACCTGAATGGTGTTTGGCCCTCCAGGACTGCATTTGGGAGACTCTGCTCTAGGTAATGCACATGTTTATGGTGTCTGTGCTCTGTAGGGTAAAATGTAGGTATTTTGGGCATGTTTAAGTTATCTGCAATAAAGGTTCTGTCTGTATTACCACGTTTTAGTAGTGGGTAAAATATGGGGACTGGGTCAGCAGGAACCACAGCTGGGACTTGAACCTGTCACCTTCTGCTTTGGAACACACTGGCTGTGTGTACCGCACCACCATGTTGCCACAGAGGTGGTGCATTCCCTGGGGATACCATAACTGTTTGTCAGACAGGACCTGTCTGTTGCAGTGCATGGCACCCATGTACACAGGGCTAGGCCATGGTCTGCTGTGGGCAGCTGCCACTGACCCCTCCACCACCAGTACCCCTCTGCTACCATGCGGACATGCCCTTCTGCTGGTGGTGCACAGTCTCAGGCCATCCAGTGTGTGGGTAGGCGGCTGCCTATGGTGCGGGTTCTGGGGTAGGGGTGCCTGCATAGCTGTCCATGCTTCCCCTCCAGAGTTTATAAGGGAGGTGGGAAGGGTGGGGTTGGGGGAGGGATAGTATGAGAGAGCTTTTGGGGAGTCTCTTCTTATGTGATATCTTCAGGAGGGCTGGGGGCTAGGGTTATGGAGGGGATGGGAGATGAGTTTGTGGTTATTTCTTGGGTGGTAATTGTATCCCTTTCCCCCCCTGTTGTGATTGTGGTATTACGGCTGCTCTTGATTTTCTGTACTCCTGTTTAATTATTTGGTATTGGTTTTGTAATTGGTTGGATTTCTCTCAGTAAAAAAGATTGAAACAAAAATTAAATAAAGAAGTTGTTTATATTATCTTTGTGGCTAATCTCCAGGCTTCACACTGGTGGTGGCTATGTGACGTCTATGTTGATAGCTATCATTTCTGTTGATATAGCTAGATAATACGGGTGTGGCCTCATTTCAGAAGATTATTTTATTGAGCCATTTACAAAATAAACTTCTGATGATAAACCTTTGATCATGGCCTATTGTTCCAGGTTGTTTGCTCTTTATGTGGAATGCAATTTTACTTTGAACAAATCGTGTCATGGAGGGACATCTCCTACATGGCAAATAGGCATAATATTTAGAAACAACATGCAATTAGAATAGGCATGGTGCAAGCTTCACACAGCTCTGCCACCATCATGCTGGCATAACATGTCTTCTTTCTAGTTCTGTGCCAAATTTTATGATGGTTTTGTGGTTCAAGCATAATTGAGCTGATATTCAAACACATTTATGCAGTCACTGGCAATACTAACTGCATAAATGTGTGGGTTTTTTAAAATTCTCTGTGTATAGAAAGGTTTGGCCTGTTTATTTGAAACAGACACTTTTATCCATCTGAAAAAGGGACATGGTTTGGGATAGGATGAAGATGGTGAAAGAGATTGTATATTCAGTGACAAAATTTAGCTGTGGAACATACATCCTGTTCATAGACGTGTCAGTGGGTAAATAGCAGTTATAACGTTTGAGGCTGGTCCCCTCATTCCTTGTCTTCTAGCAGTTCAGGGGCTACAAATGTGAAAGCGGCATACCTTCCTTTTCTGTATGTCGGTCTTGAGCAGCAGGGGGAAGACTTAATTGAAAGCCTTGTTTCAGTGGTTGCTTTACATAGGCAACAGGGCCTTGCTTCCTCATTCACTCTTTCAATGCCTCTTAATATCCGCAATCCAGTGCCATTTGGCTATATATATATAATTAAGTGGGTGATCAAAATCTGCATAACTAATCTGCTAGTTCCACAGACATGAACAAAGCAAAAGACAAACACAGACACCGGAGCACTGCTTTTTGGAACTTTTTTTATTTATAAAGTTTAACATACTATACCAAGAAATACATCTTGTCAAACAAAATCAGAAATAGACAGGCGATCAATCAAAACCCATTAGAATGCATCGAAAAAAGAGAAAACTTTTACACCAATATAACAGTCCACCATACTACAGGCTACCATTCCAGAGGGGAAGAAGCAAACAAAAAAAATAAGGGATTAAAAAAACAAAAAATAACCACAATTAGAAAAAAAAGCAATATGCTGCTGTTACCAAAGACTACCACACTAAACCAAGACAAACAAATTGCCTCACCGGCATTGGTGAAGACAATGGCACTAGAAGAGAGGAAGTAGTTAAAGTCAATTTATCACAAAGGTAACAAGATAACCGAGAAGATTCAAAGAAAACATACTTTACATTTCTAGATTTCACAATACATTTACAGAGGGGCCCTTTTACTAAAGTGCAATAAGCAGTTAATATACATTTTAGCACACGGTAATTTAGCGTGGGGCAGAGGTGACTGGTACCACGCTGGCATGACAGTTACTGCACACCCATGCTAATTGCTTATCATGCCTTCTGCAGGGAATGGGTAAGTTATGAATGGAGAGTGGGCATGGACGGTAGAATACGTACCACACCCTAACTGTCAATGTTGCACTTAGGTGTATTAAGGGCATCCACAGTAATTGCAAATTACCTCAATGCTTGGTAAGAGACTTTTCCCTGTAGTAAGTGCAGTGGACAGGCTGGGCACGCCGCTGACAGTTACAACATGTTGGATTTTGCTCCTAATGCATAGTAAGTGAGAAAACGTACTGCACTTTAGTAAAAGGGCCCCAGAGATACTCTAGGAAAAGCAGTGATCCGGTCTGTAAGACCCCGTGTGGAGTATTAAAAATTGCTGTTATTTTCCTTTGGTTTTTGCCACATTTGGAAAAACACAAATTTTCAACCCCTTTCTCCCCCCTCAAAAAACATATCCCTTTGCATAGAAAATAGATTTAGAATCCAGTCTCTATCTGGTTCTAAGACAAAAGAAACCATCACAGTAGACAGAGTCACCTGTAATTCCTTAGAAGATTCCAACAAAGCTAGTAAATTTAAGACCAAACTCTCTGAAGAAATAGGTGAGAATGGACTCTAGTTTTATCCTCCTTTTTTATGGCAAAGCAAGATAGAAAGCTCTCACTACTGGAGTTATTTGATATTTCCAAAGACACCTTTTAAACATTTATTTTGCAGAAATCCAACTTAGAAAAGTCCTTTCTCAAGGTTGGGACTTCTGGAGAACTCAATGGCAAGACTTTGGACAATTTTAAGAAGAACTTTGGCCATGAATTGTTCTTAGAGGGTTCCTAAGATAGGGGCTGCTGCAGGGGTGTCTTTAGAGAGGTGGTCAGCTGCTGCAACCCTTCATCCTCCAAATCAAAGGCAGAAGAGAGTTCACTGCCAAAATTGGATTCTTCCATATGGCCAGGGCAACACTGGATGGCCAAGGATTGCAAACAGAGGACCAAAGGGCAGCTCCAGAAAAAGGCATCCCTTCAAATGGATGGTGGGCACAATGGGGTGCTCTAATTGGCCAGTGGGGAAGATGATTAAAGTGATTGAGGGGGGGTTGCAGAGGAACTGTTGGTGCTACTGAATTTTGCTGCTTTAGCTGTTGTTTCTGTGAGAAACCTCTGCATAAGGAGGAGCAGAGAGATTTACTGTGGGTCTGAAAGAGAAAGAGAGACTGACTGGGAGGAGGAATGTTGGGGTGCTCAGGAACACCTCTACATGCTCAGACCTTGATCTGCTTATGCTGAGCTAGAGGAGAACATTGCACACAGGGATCCTTCTGGAGGATGTTACCACAAGCGTCCTGCATCACCCTATCTTGTCAACAAAGAAAGAGTTTTCCTTTATCTAACTAGTTCCAATTCCGCTCTGGACCACTATGAATTCCTGAGTTCCTATAGTAGATCTCCAACAAGAACTGATTGTAGTTTACCACTGTTTTGGCACAACAGGCTCGTCTAGTGCCTAAATGCACTCTTCAGAGTCATGGCGGCATGACCCACCCTCTCACTTTCTCTTTCTCTGACTGCTCACTATTCCATTCAAAGACAAAAGAACAACCTGCTGGGTCCTCCTTACTCTGTTAAGCATTATATAACTAGAAGTTTTAGGTTATAATTGTCTAGCATTTAGAGGAACAAGGGCCAATTTTAGGCACCCTGCCACATGAAGATCAACTCAAGACCCTGGATCAGCTCTTGTGTACTTTGCCTCAACCTGCATATTTGAAATGCCCTCATATTCATTATCTGATTTTTACCTATCCTTGCTGTGTAAATAGCTTATGTATAAAGTTTACCCTGTTATCCAAGTTTGTATCCCTGTTCGATGTAAAACCTGACAACTTGTCGTTATGGTAGTTATGTTATGATGTAAACCGCGCTGATACCGAATAGCGCGGTATATAAGAACCTGTAATAAATAAAATAATAAATATTTGATATATTTTTTTATTTCTTCTAAACTTTAGTCCACATTGCTTTTGAAGTTATACAAATGATATCTGTGGATGATGTGTGGAGAGCTGTGAGAAATTTATGTGTGTTTTTATTTACAGTAGTTGTCAGTCACTCGTAAAATTATTAGGGTAACTTTATATCTGGAAAATCACATTGTACATCTGGAAAGATCACATTAGCTTCCACTGAGATTATGGTGGTGGTGTGAGTCAACTATTTTAAGGTGAAAATTCAATCATCAAACCCATTACATCATGGTCACATATCATCCAAAAAACTATAATACTTTCCCTGCAAGGTGCACTTGTCATGCACATTCAATCTTTGGCATTCACAGGGGACAGGTTCTCTGAAAACATTGTGAATACCAAACCACATAAAATACCTATCAATATAAAACACATTGTAGGAAACAAACAGCCTACTTACGAAGAGAGATGGCACTGGAGATCCACAATAGTCTCTGCTGGGTTGCTGGGCATCCTCTTGTAGTGGCTGGTCGACCTGCGGAGGTACTTAGACTCAAGGGGGAGGGGTGATCCCATGCTCAAAATAACCAAGGAGAGGTTGCTGTCATCCAGGATGCTTTCTTTGGGTTTGGGAGGGCTATTCATTGGCATGTGCACTAGTTTAGATTCTCGGCATGCAGCCTCAGGGCAGGGTCCAGCATAGAGAGGTTGCATCCAATGTGAGGTGGGTGAGATGGTGAATGATAAAAGTGTTGTGCACAGATGTCATCTAGGATACTTTTTTTGGATTTGGGAAGGCACTGCTGGAGGAAGATTAGTCCAGTGTGTCATAAAATAACCAAGATAGGTTGCTGCCATGCGAGGTGGATGAGATGGCGAATGATAAAGTATTGTGCACAGATGTTGTCCAGGTTTTGTTTGTAAACCTCTCAACCTTGGCTGCCCTCAAAATAACCAAGGGAAAGGTTACTGCCATTCTATGGAGTGGTTGATGGACATGGCGAGATGAACAGCTGTTCAACATTTGCAATATCAGCTGCCTCCTCCTCTGTAATGAGCCCTGAAGGTATGGGAGATGGTGTTGGCCGTACTGGCTTGAAGTACTGAGCTAGAATATGTCAGTATTTCAATGTAGGGAAGAACTGTGGTGTCTAGTTCCCTTTTGAACTTCGGGCTGTGTTCCAGGATAGGATCAGATTCCTCTATCTCCTTTGATAGCTGTTCTACCATTGATGTCTATCTCTCAATTTTAGTTATCATGAGAGGCACAATCCTTGGAGTTGATTGCTTCTCATTGTTTTCATCCTTATCACTGTCCTTAAAGCCCTGCTGAGCCATCATATACAGTTCTTCATTGGTGAGCTCTACTGTATGTTCTGTTAGAATGTCTGCAACATCCTCCTCTTACATATCTTCAAAACCTTCACCAACAATCCTATGCGCCAACTCTGATTTCATGCACATTGTTGTTTACATGTTTGTTGACATCACAAAAGCCTTCAAAATTTGTTACACACTCTGGTGAAACCTTCTTCCAGCAGTTGTTTGTTGTTGCCTGAGATGCATTTTGCCATGCTACTTCAACATAGTCATCAACATCATGAATCGTGACAGGTTTCCAGAAGTCCATCATCATGGTTTCTGGGTTTGCATCCAAAGCCGTTGCATGCATTGTGGTAGAGCTCTTGCGTACAGTTGTTTTTAAAAGCCTTTATAATTCCCTGATCTAATAGCTGGATCACAGAAGTGGTGTTTGGGGGGATGAAAATGACTGACATTTGGGTGTGCATTTTCCAGCTCCTTTTGAATGTGAACCGGTGCATTGTCTATCAAGAATACCTTCAATACAAGGTTTTTGCCATCAAGGTATTGTTTACTTCATTGTTGAACCAATCCTAAAATATTTCAGATGTCATCTGAGCTTTCTGGTTCTACCTCTAATGCACCGGCATGTGGTTCAAATTTTTTCCTTTGAGTGCACGAGGATTTTGGGCTTTGTACACCATCAAAGGCTTGCACTTGAAGTCACCTCTAGCATCTGCACAGAAAAGCAGTGTGGAATGATCCTTAAATGCTTTTTAAAGCCAGACGCTTTGGAGACAGTTTTTGAAATATAGGTGCGCTTTTCTGTCTACTTGTAGAACAAGCCTGTCTCATCAGCACAGAATACTTGCTCAGGTACGTACCCATGTTCTTCATGAGCTCAAGGAGATATTTCTGAAATGCTAGAGCAGCCTCCGCATCCGCAAAATCCGCTTCACCAGTAAGTTTGACATTTTTCAGGCTGCATCTGTTTTTGAAACGAGCAAGCTGAGCAGGCTTTCCCGTTTTCTTGATCCTTTGTGACATCTTCATAGATCTGCCTGGCTTTAAGTCATATTGTGATGGTATGCACAACACTTTTTTTTAATCATTTACCATCTCATTGATGCACAAACTTAGACGTTTTTCCATTTTTTTCCATGGCCTCATCACAAATCACTGAAGTGACTTTTGCACTTTCTGCTGCAGATTCACGCACAGATTCACTAATCTCTTCCTTGTTATGATGGATTGACTGAATCATGAATTTGTTCATTCCTAAATTGCAGCCTACCTCCTACTAGAGACATCCCGGAGCGAAGTTTATCTAGCACACAAACTTTATCACTGAGGCTCATAACGGTCTTCTTTCGCTTTGGCCCACTTTCATTACCACTTGCACTATGCTTGGATGCCATACTGTAAAAGCCAATATTTAGTTGTATGTTTGTTTGGTAAGCTGACCTGTTTCAGAGTTTAATACAGTACTGAATTCAGTTGTATGTTTTGGTAAGCTGTTTCAGAGTCAGAGTAAAACAATAGCTGCCTAAGCTTTGGACTCCCAACCGTGTGCCTAATACAGCTATGATTTTTGAAAGTGCCCAGCAATATCAAAGAAAATGCATTTAGGAAGGAGGGCAGTACGGTACTTATCTCTCCTCAAAGATCCACAAAGGCATGGAAGCAGCATTGTCTTGCTGGACCCCGCCCCAAGGCTGCGCGCTGAGAATCTAAACAAGTATACATGTCCATGAATAGTTGAGATGTGCCTGCAAATACTATCAGGTCACTGTTTATTTGCCATGCATAAGTGAATCCGTGAAAACTGAACATGCAAATACCGAGGACTGAGTGTATATTATGTACCTTCATATGGGACAAAGTGATTGACGCCAGGTTCACTAGAAACATTGCACTCCAGTCCACACTTCTAACTTCTAACCCAGAACATTTTGGGCTTTCTTAGTATGTCAATATATAACTCTGAGACCATCTGGGATTAGATAATATTTTTATGTTCATGAATTAATAGTATTTTGCTCAATTTCTCAAGATCTGCTGTACTGCATAAATAAAGTACAATATGAAAAGCATACCTGAAAGAAGATATATTTATTATTCATTAAAATCATGCCAAGTAACGGCTAGAATAGTAATTCTCAAACTGGTTTGGAGGTCCTCCAGCCCATGAGAGAGATTTGCAAGCACTGTCTGCATTATATTCAGATTTATCTCATGAATGTTCAGAGCGGATATCCTTAAAACTTAATTGGTTGGAAAACTTTCAGGGCAGATCTGGGAACTACTGGGCTAAAGGTTCCTAAGGTTGCTAGTTAGTTCCATATTTCATCAAAGTTTTTCCAGTCCTGGTTTTATCCCTTTGCATGTATGGCGTTATTGTTCTGCTTTTTCTTAGAGAAATCAGAGCTACTAGTCTATAGACATGTAAGGAGTGAAAATAAGCAGTGGATCAATCCACTTGAAAATAGCAATCCAGCAGGCAACATTAGGTTTCTAGTTTATTAGACTTGGTAAATGCACTGTAGTGTTTGATTCAGCAAAATTCAGGTACATGCAGCACTTAAGCACTAATGCTTGTTGTGGGTTTTATCGTATGATGCCACCATTGAATAGCCTTTATGTGTTATATGAATGTTCTGTCTTTTATACATATTTGTACTGTGCTGACAATGATAAGATCCTATCTCTGTTATCTGAGTATTCTACCAGACTATTAAGGTGTCTGATTTGTATTCTGCTAACATTACTCTACTATTCTGTTTTAAGGTATATATTACTGACACTGGGGCCGAAGCAGAAACACTATGCTATGCTCTAGTGCAGCATTTTGCTGGAGATTTTCTCGCACTAGCCTTGTTCTCCATTGCAGAGAAAGCAAGGTAGAGCAAGAAAATTGCCAACAAAACCACCATGCTAAAACATAGTGCAGTGGGCATGCTAATCACAAGCAAAAACATGAATATGTAATCAAGCCTGATGTAAACAACTGTGCTAAAAGCACTTGTTTTTAACTTTTATTTTAACACTGGATTCAGGCATAAAGATCTGCAGGAGCCCATACATTTCCACACCATGCACCATCCTGAAAAATGGCAGAGTCTTG
Organism: Ichthyophis bannanicus; assembly: GCA_033557465.1. NCBI lineage: Eukaryota > Metazoa > Chordata > Amphibia > Gymnophiona > Ichthyophiidae > Ichthyophis > Ichthyophis bannanicus. The sequence continues at coordinate 759,309,653 of CM066035.1, forward strand.
GATCCCTTCCTTTCATATTGTGGATTTCTTATTATTGTTCTTTTGTTTTCCTGTTACAGTTTGTGACGCATGATGGAATGTGCTTTTCTTGGTCCAAGGTTTTCCTTGCTGGTTATGTTAAATTCACTAAAAATTAAATTTAAGAAAAATGGCAGAGTATGGCCTCATGCAGCACATGCTGGGATGCACTGGGCAGGGCAGGACTGACAAAAATTGCATTATATGGAAGAGTCAACCTCCCAGTGGTACATCCTGGGACAGTTGATGCTGCGTCTTACAAACCAGGATGCACGCAGAGGGTCATTGCTATACTGTATAAAACATTTTTGCCTTATAAGGCTGTCTGGCCCCATCCAGGGAATCTCAGGATATACTGTGTGGGGACACATGCTGCCATTTTTCAAAATGGTAGTGCTGGGATGGGAGCATGTGGGAATTGCTTCCACCCTCCGACTTTTGAGGTATCTGTGGGGGGTGTTTCCATACTGGGAGGGTACAAGAGTAGGGTCACTAAGCTACCAGGGAATTTAATTGTTTCAGGGGTTGGGGCTACAAGGACATCAGAGGATGTTATTGTTTTGGGAGGGATTTGGGGGAGCAGGAGCAGGATCAGAATCAGGGGTCGGGCTGCGATCAGGGAGTCTGGTCATCTGAGATGAAATGTCAAATGGACTTTTTTTATTTTTTGACAATCCAGTCCATGCACATTGCACACAGATACCAGAGTTAACACAGACCCCTGTGCACATGTGGCTAGCTTGTTCCCTTTGTTTAACATAGACTCTGATTTGCATGCTGTTTGCTTATAACATGGCTGCGCAAAAAGCCAGTGTTAAACTTGCTTTAGGAAAACTTGCTCTAGAGCCTTAGTGCTGGGTTCTGGCACAAGGCCTATGCATTAGCCTTATTGTAACATACTGTTCTCTATTATTGCCTACCTCCAAATTTATCTCGCTATTCTTATTTTATATTATACTGACATGATGGTCATTTTACTATTGTAAGTTGTGCCTTGAGTGAATCTCTTCATAAAAGCAGTTAACAGTGGCTTACAACGGGGGGGGTGCAGCCACCCTGCATGCTGGCTGGGAAAGGGTGCACTCCGGCTGGGCCAACAGAAGCAGTGTGGCAAACTTATGATTAAGTTGGGTTGCTGTGGTGTTTCATGCTCCAGGGGCCAGCCACTCTTCTCTCCCGCCGTGTCTCATGAATTGTGAGTCTTCAGGTGGGAGGGAAGAGTGATTGGCCCCCGGAGCATGAGGCACCATGGCAACCTTACTCAATCGTAAGTTTTCCTCCATGGGGCTGTTTGGGGCTGGGGTTCCATTGAGGTGTGCAGTGGGGGGGGGGGGAGGGGGGAGACGCCTGCCCCAGGTGATGGGGGCTGGGAATGCCACTGGCAGTTAATAAACCCTAATAAATAAATTAAATATTTCATGGGACAGATGACAGTGCTAAATATTGCACATTACAGGATTAGCAAAAATGCAGGACATTCTATATCTGAAGCATCTCGAGAAATTTGCTGATATGAGACTTCAATGAATTGCCTTAATCTCGCAGCGCATTCCTCATTCAGATAAAGCTTAACAGAACAAAGAAAGAGTTTAGCCAGGACAAACACATGGGCAGCTCTTCAGGAAGAGAAAAACGTGTGCCAGCTGAGGACTTATGAAGCAAACCCTCAGCTGGAACAAGAGGCAAATAGAACAGTTGAACGTTACAACCGTATGACATTGTTCCTGTAGCATCTTCTTGGTCTGGAGAAGTTTGCCAGTTTCCGAACAAAGGCCATGCTTTGTGCTTCAAAGCAAATCTTAGGAGACATGAGGATACAAAGGTGAGTTGTACTATATGGCAGCTGGAATGCTATGTTGTAGCATTTGTGTATGTAGATTAATTTTATGGTTGGTGAAAGAATTTAAATTGGTAGTCACATAAGGAGCAGAAGGGCAAGGTTGGTGGTGACCACCAATGATGTAAAAAAGAACAAAATCTATAACACTCGTCAGCCTTCCATAAACCCATCAAAACAGCCTATCTCATTGGTGCTGTATCAGAAACACTGTTTGTTATACTTGTTTTCCCTCCCACTCCTTCATTATCCAGGATGGTACATCGATTGCAGCAGGACGGACTACTAGTATCCTATTGGATCTGGATAAAGCTCTCTGAAAAGCTACATGGTCTCAAAAATCTAAAGCATTTTTTTTGATCCAACAAAAGGTATTCAGAAGTTTTCATCAAATAAAGTTGATGAGTAAAACCTTATATCTGCATTGCTGGGTGTTTAGTAAGGTATATTCCATTCATCCTGCATATTGGATTTAGGAAACCTTTATTAGACTTGAGAAAGATTTAAGAATAAGCCAAGTAATAATCTCCTATGGATTTAGGAATTTGTTTGAAGATAACCCTCAGTGAAGGCTTGGGTTACATTGATACATCCCATGTGGAGGGTAATTTTTATAAAGGCATTTTTGCTTTTATATGAGAGTATAATCTCCCGTGCAGTTAATGCACATCTCCAGGCATGTATGTGAGGCCTGTTTTATAAAGTGCAATACGTGTGTACTTTGCCTTCTGAAATAGAGGCATAATGATGCACTGGAACCTAGTCACGGCTATTACGCCTGCTCTAGAACAAGTGCACATGCCCACCCCTAGATCCTTCAGAATGGGCGTCATATTTTATAACTTATGTGCATAAATTTAGGCTTTGCCATTGCTCCACCCAAGCTCCGCTGCTGTGCACACCCAAACTGAAAGTATGCGCAATGCTACGTAACACATGCTTGCAGAATGGCAGCTGCCTAAAGCTTGTGAGGACTTGCCCATTCATGCGTGCAACTCCTTTATAAACAGGGACTTAATGCACATTCTAGCACATAACTTTCCATGCGCACTTATAGAATCGCCTCCTAAATGTGTAAAATGCAGCTTATAAAATGGCTGCACATATACAGTACAGGTATGCATGATGGCATGAGGCATGTCCAGGAATGGTTATGGGTGGAGCCTAGGTGGAGCTATGAGTTCTATGAGTACTTTTAAAAAATACACAGGCACACATGTTCTTTGCATGATCTTTATATCTGCTTCATTTTAGCCACAATTTATGCAGCTTTTCTGGAGTAGTTTTATAAAGACACATAGTTGCTCACCTCTTTATAAAATAAGCTAAACATAGGAGCAGCCTTGTCCACCTCAACTTAGGTGACCTGTTATAAAATTACCCTCTAAGGAGGTAATTTTGTAAATACTCTTTTGCACGTATATGTCAGTAGATGTACATAATTATATCTCTTATAACATTACCTCACATGTAAAAGTATGTGAAATGACAAGAACATATGTGGTTTTACGTGACTTGGGTGTAGGCATATTCAGGGGTAGGTTTTGGGCAGGGAATAGGTGAAGTCATTATTTATGCACATTCTTTGTAAAATACACACATATGTACACAGTGTACATGCATGTATTTATACCTGCTCCCAATTTCTAGCCCCATTTGCCCTCCACACATAGGCAGCCTGTCTTAAAATTACCCTCCACATGTTCACCAAGCCAGATATCTGTTCATTTGGCGATGGCAAACTCTTCTTTATTAGGAAAAGTGATGTTAAGAGTAACTTAAAATAGAGTAAGAATTCACATTATTGTCCATGCTAATGTGTTGTTGAGTAAAAGTGACCATGACTACATAGTTGTTCTTAGGCACCTTGAAATAAATTGTTTTCAAAGCCAATTTATAAACATGATATCAGATTAGAAAATTTCCTCAGTAAATATGGAATATTCTTCTGTCTAGAGATATGCAACAAATTCATGGTCAAATCCATACACAGAGAATTTAATCAAGCAGAAGACATTTAGAATTTCCCCCCGGTTTGCTAGTTATACCTCTTGGAACTTTACTGGCCTGTTTATGGTTAATTGTGAAAGAAACTGAAGAGAAATAACTGAAACGGGTCCATAATCCAACAAAACACTACTTTGAAATTTTCAAAATATCTGACTGATTGCATCAGAAAGGATCAACCAAATCATTTGGGGAACCATGTAATGATTTCCAGTTCCAGTAATTTGCTCAATAAATCTATTTTAGGACAGTTCATTTTTTTTTTATTTCTGATGCCAATACCTGACCATTTACATTTCAAGCTACTTTGGTCCGGAATTCATCATTTATTTTCCAGGTTTATTTTTAGAGGTTTACTTATTAGCCTTCGATCTATCATTTCTCATTTCTTTTTATCTCAGGGTTACCATTTCTTTCTTCATTTCAAACAATTGGTGCACTAATCTATATTAAGGAGCTTGCTTTTACTTGTTCCCCAAATACTATACCACAGTGCATTTCCATGATTCGATCGTGTTTCTCTTGCCGTCTGCTTTTGAGTCAACGCACAGTCCCGCTATGATTATATGGTGCCCTCCTTTACTTTGGCACTTGTCGTATTTGTATGTCAGGAATTGTTTGTTATCATAATATAGATTCTGGTTTTTCATCTGTCCAACTCTTGTTAATGGGATCTAGGCACTCGTCCATCTTTCCCTTTCAGGCTCTGTTTTTCTCTTTTTTACACAATATCAGTGGCAGAGGTTTTTGTTGTTTTTTTTTACAGCCATTCGCCCTTGATTATTCATTTCAACACTGTTCTTATAAGCCAAATCTGAAAGACTTTTCTATTTGTAATGGCATGTGTAACTGGTCTGCAGAGCTAGGGGAAAACCAGTTGGGTAGGGCAACTTAGCTAAAGAAAAAAAGATGTGTAACGCCTGAAGGGAAGTCAGCCTCTGTGGATCTCATGTAAAAACATATTCCCCACAGCAGAAAAACATGAAGAAATCATGAGATGAGATCACATGAACCAAAACATTGCTGTCGCTTCTGCATATAAAAAAAACACACTGGGTTTGCTTTCTTGAATGAACCTTCAGCAGCTAAAAAAAAACTAATGAAAAAAAGAGAAATAATTTGTGCGTTAAAATCAAGAAAAAGTTAGCTATCCTGAAATGTTCAAGTACACTGGGAAACCAACATTTACTCTTTTATAACCAGACAGAATTGGAAATACAAAGACAATGTATTTCCAATTCTGCGTAGTAGTTTTCCAGCCACACTTAAGTCGGTAGGGGAGGTATTGCAGTCGCTTGGTGGGAACTTTGGTACAAGTATGAATAGTCTGAAAAAGTTAGTTAAATAAATTACCTGGTGCCTGCAGGGCCCACGGCTGACAGGATTCAGGCCACATTGGTGCCTCAGGAGGAAGGCAACTGTGAATCGCAGGATCGCAGGTGGAAGTCAGCATGTTTAAAAAAAAAAAAGCCATGATGAAATCTGAGAGAACCTGAGCGGGGCTTGGCTGAGCTCCAGCTCTTTAAAGGGGCCACAGCATCAAAAATTTAAGGCAGAAAAAAAAAAGAAAGAAGTAGGGATCTGATGTTAGGGTAGGTCAGAGGGGCTTTGTAGCAATACAGCTCAGTACTTTTAAATTTAAAGGAACAGTGTCTTAAAATTTGGTGAAATTGGGCTGAGGGCAATCTGGACTCTGAAGGGGTTGCAATCCCAAATTATGGAGAAGCTAAAGATTCAACATCTGATTGGTGTCACCAGAGAGACACCATGACAATGTCATGGTTATGTTCCGGAAGAAGGGGTATCACTTAGAAACTTGGGTTGGTTTGTGTTAGAGACGACCAGGGATTCAGAGTGCAGATATGTTTTAAAGTGTCTGGGCCTCCAAAAAGCCTGATTTAAAGGACTAAAGGATAAAACAATAGAACTGTTTTGTGTGTAAGAGTAGGATATATGGAGTATGAGTGTTTAAAAAGTGATAGGTGTAATTTTACCACTGAGAATGTGTACGAGAGTTGGCGGAGTGAGAACACCGCAACTTTATAAGCTGAAATCAAACCAATGCTTAATCTAGGGTACTGAGGAGTTTCAAACCTGATTAAAAATTCTGCCCTAAGTGGAAGTCAGGTGGAATAAATCTGCAAAATGTGCTAAACACAGTAGTGACAAGGACTGGCCAAAGTCTGGGCTACTGTCTGATTACAGAGAAACCTCAGTACTTTTCTTGTCAACTGAAGGCCCACTCTCACACGCAGCAGATCTCCACGCCCACAAGTGAGGCATCACAGCAATGCGACACTGCATCGGCAGCTTTAAAAGCACAGCGATTCAAACTGTAAGTCTTTCTGCCGTCCCTCTTCAGCGCAAGACTTACTCAGTCATCTGATCCCCAGGAAGGGCTCATGGGGCACAGTCAGACATCTCCGACCCAGGGAAGACCCTCCCTCACACGCGACATATCTTCCCATCCACAAATGAGGCATTACAGCAACACGATGCTGCATCAGCAGCTTAAAAAGCACAACACTGCAGGCGTGCCTGCACCAGTGAACCTTCACCTAAGGGCCACACTGAAGGGCCCTTAGACATAGCCCTCCAGAATGGTCCACAGGTAGTATGAGGTCTCTAATGCTCTACACACCACACTGAAAGTAAGGTCCCACAAACTTCCCTGATCATCATGAAAAAGAGTGATATTTATATCAGAGGGCAACAGAGAAACAGTATAGGCACTGCACATCAATGTAAGGTGAGCCTTTTATACTTGGCATCTTTCTACACCACTGTCTGCCCCATACTGGCTTGGATGGCCACACCGGCGTTTACTCTTGTGGGGCTCCCCCCTTCTTATTTCTTGGCCTTATCAATGCAAGATTGCCGACGGCTATGGACACAAGACAAACACTACACATAAAGAGAGCCTGTAACTCACAAGGTACTATATTGCATACTGTGTATTGTTTATGCTAAACTGCTCCATCACTCTTGCCTGCCATCAAATAGTCTGAATTCATTGTGAGCATTTATTTTATGATCAACAATCGCCATATCTGGCTGCCTTACTGATACATAAAGAGCCCACTCAACATCCTGTGAGTTCCTGACGTTTGGTGAGCGCACTATAGTCAGATTTGCATTGCTGGTTGTTGATATACATTTTCTATTCCCAACTATACTTAACTGTTACTTTAATTGTTATTTCTACCCTTAAAGTTACCATACATAAAATATATCACAAACACATAGAGTGGCCAGATATAGAGCTCATAGAACTAGATTCTTCAGACATCTAGAGCTATTATGGAGATTAACATGTACCTATGGTGCCTCTTTAGCTTGTTAATAATCCTATATATAATTGATAAGGGTTCTTCATACCCTGCAGCACTCATCCATCACCACAACATACCAATCTTCTATAGCCAATCCCAATATAGTCCCACCCTATCTGCTCATTAAACTATAGGACACAAACGTAATACTGATAGACTAATCTACATTACCCCACATATACCTCTCCCCCACCAGACAATATCAACTAACTCTGATGCAAAGACAGTTAAATGCTACCTCACCAATTTAAGATCTATCAGGAATAAAATACCGGTTATCCTATACCTACTTCATGATAGCAATCCAGATGTCATGTGTATTACCGAAATGTGCTTATAGAATCTGATATGGTAATAGCCAACCAGATTAAGGTCGCTGGATACAATCGCTTCCATTTTCCCAGGGCTACGAGGTGTAGAGGAGGTGTCCTTATAATTGTAAAGGATGAGTTTAAAGCCTTCCTTTTCCTAGCTAAGAATGTCTAAGGGATGGACTTTCTCAACATAGAAAACAAACACCTGTCTCTCTGCCTACTATTCAGGCCCCTCCGAACTCTAACCCAGACAACCTTACCACATTCATAGAAATTGTCTGTGCCTCCTCAGTAAAGAAACCTCTAATCCTACTGGGCGACTTCAATCTCCCATCAGTTCACAACGTACAATCTATGCTCTTCCTTAACTTAACATGGACTATTAACAGATAGTAAATGTTCCTACACACAACAAAGGCAAGACACTAGATTTAATATTCTTACCTAGTGTGTTTTGTAAACAACCTCAATACTCTCTTCCAAGAGTAATACAGCTCCCCTGGTCAGATCACTACCTAATACATTTTACATTTCCATCCTTGCTTACTCTTACAGTAGCGAATGAAAGTGTTTGCCCACCCAAACAATATAAGGTATTCAAAAAGGAACGCTTCCTAAATGAGATCCTCCCTTGGATAGACTTGCCGTCAAAAGAACTAGAACAAATAATAGCAAACTGGAACACCACAATATCCAATGCGGCCACTCCACCTAACTCACATAGGATCAGACAAAAGCATTCGGAGATATGGTATACTCAAGAGCTCAGAAACATAAAGATAAATCCAAGAAAGATCGAGCGGACCTGAGAATCACTAAATCTAGTCAAGACAGATCATACTACATGACTACACTCCAAAATTACAAAGAATAAAAGAGAGTACCATACTAATATTCTCACCAAATCACTCCATCGTCCTAGGGAGCTTTTCAAAATTGTAAAAGCACTGACTTATGCATCTAATGCAGATGCAAATAAACTCTCCATCACACCGCAAGCACTAACCAACCACAACATGAATAAACTAAAACTACCATCTTTAGACACCAGTTTGCTTGCAAGTTCTAATTTGATTTCCTCCATAAAATGGGAGACATTCCCCCAGATCAAGGTAAATTACCTAAATAATATAGGGCCCGATATTTGAAGCCCTAGACACGTGCTATACGCATAAAGGCCGGCCTTACTCGTGAATAACCACCATAACCATGTAAACCATATATTAAACAAGGCAGTTTGAATCATTGAAGCCCAGCTACCTGCACAGCGCTAGGTTCCAAAACACAGGAACGGAATAGGGATGTATCATGGTGAAACCCACATAAAGTGGATTTCCAAAACCCGTGTGCACCTACATTTAACATCACTAACTGTGAAGCCTTAAGCGACGGCTCCCAGCGCATATGATTGCTGATAGCGAGTGGTGTACCTGTATAGTGGTGGAACACTGCACAGCAGAGCAAGGGGTGTGTGAGAAAGCCTGCACCCAAACCATGCAGAGGTAAAGTGCCACCAGACAGTTAGAGACACCATGTGGGCCATGCACATGGCGATCCAGAGGTGGAGATGCCATGTGCATAGCCAGTAGAAGGAAGTGTCATAGCATCTGAGACACAGGTACCGTGACTCACATGTACACAAGCCCAGGGTGAGCTACTAACAGAGGAGGAGGTTTACCAGAGATACAGACTGGATGGGGCAACGATAACCGAGTTGTGCAGCATACTTGGCATGGACCTGGAGTCCTCCACATCCAGAAGCCAGGCTCTGTCTGTGGCCATGATGGTGACCATTGCAACCAGCAGCTTCCAGCATGTGATAGGGGCGACTATTTATTTATTTATTAACAGTTCTTATATACCGCACTATTAGCCATCAGCGCGGTTTACATTGAACAGAAACATCCGACAATTTACATATGTCTGGTCATTACATTTAACAGGAAGTAGAACTTGGATAAACGGGTTAACTATATACATTGGTGGTTCACCTGATAATGGACAAGGTCAACTATATACATAGGTGGTATTGGAATCACGCAGCCCGCTGCCAACCACTGCATCGGAACTTTCACCAGGGTCATGCTGCAGAGGATGAGCCATCTCATAGCCCTCCCCCAGACACAGCAGAAGTGGCAGGAGACCATGCAGGTATTCTACAGTGTTGCTGGGTTCCCATCGTTGCTTGGATGTATAGACTGCACCCACATTGCACTGTGGGCACTAAGACTGGAGCAGAGGGCATACCTGAACAGGTATGGGTACATATCAATGAACATGCAGGTCGTTGTCGATATCAACATGGACTTCATTGATGTGTGCGCCTACTACCCAAGGTCTTGCCATGATGCATTTTTCCTCATCCAGTCCAGCCTGGGACAGGCAACAGCCGGAGGTCAGCTTGGAGATGAGTGGCTGCTAGGTGAGTGAGCACATGTGCGAGCCCCAGGACAGGCCCAAAATGGATGCATGCTGCAAACAAATGGTGATATATGTGTAAGATATGTATCACAACACATGAGCACCACTGCATGCTGTCCATAGCAGCCCATAGACTTTACCCAATGCATGTCCCGATGCATATGCTCACAGCTCACATTGCCCCCACAGGTGACTGTGGATACCCCCTTTGAACCTAGCTGCTGACCCCAGTGTGCCACCCCACAAGCCAGCAGGAGGAGTGGTACAATAGCACCCATCAGCAGACAAGGGTGGTTGTGGAGCGTGCAATTGGGGTGCTGAAGAGCTGCTTCTGGTGCCTCAACAGGAGTGGTGGGCAACTCCTCTACAACCTGGAGTGGGTATGCCAGATATTTGCTACATGCTGCATACTCCACAAACTGGCATGGATGCATGGAGTGCCAGACCCAGAGCCAGCAATTGTGGAGGAGTGGGAGGCCACAGAGGCAACAGATGGTGATGGTGCAGAGTCTGGGAGCCAGCAGCAGGCCAGGGCACTGGCCCACCATGCGCAGGTGATACATGACAGCTTCTGAGGTGACTGCCACGCACCAGCACCAGGGTTGGATACACACTTTCATCGACTATGTGCCCAGTGCCACGCAATGTGCGCAGAGTGTTACAATAAAGTGCCCATAACCACCCACTGTGTTCAGAGTCTTTATTTCCTCCCATGTGATCCTCCTATCCCAGGGCTCCCTGCCAGCCCTGGGCGTTTGCTAACACATGCACCACGATGCAGCGGAGTGTTGTCAGAGGACGTGCTGGCAGTGTCACCACCCTCCCCAGTAGGGTGGACTGAAGGACATGGCTCAGGGCTAACAGGTGGCTATGCTGTTGCGTTGGCAGCACCAGCACCCACCTCCTATGCCTGCATGAGGCCCACCAAACTGCGCAGGGAGCCAGCGATAGATGCCTGATAACCTGCCATCTCCTGTAAAAGCCGCAGGTGCCCCTCCAGGTGGCGCTCCACACACAGTCTATGGTCCTACCACTCCTAATGCTCAGCCTCCCTGGCTTGTTCTGCAGCCTGCAGGTCCTGCCAGATTCCCTGCAGCTCAGACAGTATGTTCTTAGTTTCTGCCACCAGGCGCGCATCCTCCGGTAGTAGCTCCTGGTCCAGGTCATCACCCACTGCACACACTGGCTCCTCCAGGATGGCAAAATGTAGCTTGGCAAGTAGTACGTCATCTGTGGCTGATCCCCCGACACTGGCGGTCACACTGGTTTGCCCCTCTGCCTGGATGGCAAACGCAAAAGCTCCTCTGCACTGGCTGTTGCAGTGGGCCGCTCCACTTGTTGGGCACTGGCATCCTCCATGTTGGGCACTGAGGCTCCCCCTGATCCATCGGTACCAGGCAGGTCTGTAGAAGAGCAAAGGTGGCAGAGGTTAGTGACATGGCATGCTGGTATGGCCTATGGGGTGGTACTTGGTCCAATATAGAACCAGCAGGTAGTGCATGGCCCACACTGTATTCACCCCATGCAGCACCCACGGACCAACAAACAGGCATGGTCTGGGTGGACAGAGGCACGGTGGGGACACATACATAGCTGTCACAGTCACACCCGGGCTATGGGGCACCCCTACTCATCCTCCTTTGTGCCTGAGGTGGAGCTATCGAAGCCCGGAACCTCTGAGATGGTGACCTCCTCCACATACTGCAGAACCTGCTCCTCAAGTGGGGTGAGGCTGTGCAGGTGGAAGCCTGCTGTTGCTGGCCCTCTTCTCCTTCACTGCCTGATGGACCATACGCCACTTTTTCTTGAGGTCCTCCAAGTTTCAGCTGTGGTGGTGTACCGCATTGACCCTGTTCACGATGTCATGCCATGCTGTCTGCTGGGTGATGGCATCTTCAGCCACGAAGAGGGCAGTGTGCTGCTGCAGGATGAGTCCCAGGGCCATAGCTGTCTCAACTGGAGTGAAGTTTGCTTTCCTCGTGCGCTTTGCCACTGTCAGTGCCTTGTTAACCATTGTGAAGCAGCAACGCGCTAAGGCGGCGTTCACTTACCCATGTAAGTCCTCTTATACATATGCGGGTAGAGCATGCAGCGGAGCCACACCCCACTCAAAGGCATATCTGGTACACGCGTAGGACCCTGCGTGACAGCTTGTCGCCATAGGATGCCATAACCACAGAGTGCTGTGCAATGGCAAGATAGGCATGCAATGATGCCCAGACAGCGATACCTGGGTAGGTTGCACCACACAGTCGGCAGATATGACAACCGCAGCATGCGCTGCCTCGATGGTGTGCCTTCGCGGGGCAAGGGGTGTCCTGCGCAAGCAGCCTCAGCTGTGTTGCATGAGTATGACAGGTGGAGCTACCCATGCAGATGGTCACACCCACAGAGGTGCTACCCATGCAGGGCACTGCCTGCAACTGTCTTCTCGGGTAGTGGCCCCCTGCCATACCAGTGTAGAATGAGTATGTCCACACACCATCCCCATAGACCACCAGAACCCCTCACCTGGTCCCCCACACCACCCACGCAGACACAATGCCCTTCCCCCACAAAATTGATGACATAGCATTTACAAACATTAACCATTTATTAAATATAAAAGCTATCTTATTTACAACACTGCCAACAGTGGCAGACAATGCACAACTGTACATTTTTGTTGACTGCCCTGCTTGTGCCCTGACACAGTTGCGGTGAGGGCATCCAGGCCCATAGGTGCCCCTGTGCTGCCAGGGCCCAGTCATTGGTGGATGAGGAGTTGGTGGTTCAGAGAGTCTGGGTATAGCACAGCTGGAGTGTGCCCATGGGTGCTGAAGTGGCTGTGGGTGACCCCAGCTGCAGGAGGAGGACCATGGCCCTGATGTGCATTTCACCTGGCCTGTCCTGAGCCATGCTACGAGCACAGTAGTGGGTGGGCATGCCTGTGGGCTGCAGGGTTCAGCTGGGGAGTGCAGCTCTGCCTCTGGGCTCCCCACTGGTTGCCTGCTGGTGGTGCCCCATGCCACATATCCATACTGGGGAGCTTGGTGGGTGGTTCCTGCAACTCCCCTGATATCCCATCTGCTCCCTCCTCCTCTGACACTTTTCTCCCTGCCCTGCCCCTGGAGCTCCCATCATTCCTCCTCTGACTCCTCACCCTACTGGCCCTGCTCCTGGCCCTCTGATCCCTCCACTTCCGACTCCCTGTCCTCCCACTCTGCCATGGCCCCCTCGCTGCCCCCCTCTTCATCCCCTTTGTCACTGGTAGTACTGCTGCTGCTCTGCTCAGGTGGTGCAGTCCCATCGCTCCTGGGTGGTCGGTGTGGTGGGCCAGTCGGCTCCTGGGCACCCCTGGTGTCAGCTGTGGGGAGAGAGGAGGGGGGTTACTGGTCCACACAGACATGGCCCTGGGATGGGACTGGCACACCCCTGGGGGGCCAACACATGCATCACTCTACCCACCTTCAGCCCACAGGGACCTGCCTCCCACACAGTGCACACTGAACACCTTTCCCTTTGCCCACCTCCAGCCAGCTCTGGTCCCTCCCTCACATGTCATGCTGTGCCCTGCCAGCCCATCAGGTGATAGGCACGCACAGGAGGCTGCACGGGCAGGTGCATTATGTGCCCCTGAGGCATCCACTGGGGATGTGTGCCCCATGCCCCAGCCAGGTTGTGTACACACCTGCACGTCTTGGGTGCCAGCTAGTGCACACATGGGATGGTGGCACCAGGCAGGGGCGGCTCAAGGCAATCTGCTGCCTGAGGTGAGGGATGAGATTGTCCCCCCTCCCCCTCCTGTAGTGTGGGTGGGGGGGCGCATCTCAAAACTCCACTGAGGGACTGAACCAAACCAAAAAGCCAGTTAGATAATATGAGAAAAATGCAAGATGTTTGCATGCCAAGGAATTAAAAGAAGAAGCGAGAACCACAGCACACCTTATAAAACTAAATTATAGCTCATTTTTATTTTGTTATAAACTGCATTATGGTTCTTGTTTTTTCTTTTGGAACATATATTTTGTATTCACTGAACCCCTTCCCTCAACAGTGGGTGCAGAGCAGAACTAGGACATTCCCCCACAGAACTCAATCTCTTAAAAAAAAAATCTGATTCTGGTCATCTCACTAACAAATATTCTCCAGTACCAGGCATATTGGGAACTAATATAAAACCCTACAAAAGTCACCAAAGATCTACAAGGTCACATCTATCATACCAGTACCAGCATAAACTTCCAAAACTCATACAAGAAAAAAGCAGCTCTATAAATACTGCAGCGGAGGAGTAGCCTGGTGGTTAGAACACTGGTTTGGTAACCAAGCCACCAGGGTTAAATTCCCACTAGCACTCCTTGTGGCCTTGGGCAAGTTACTTAACCCTCCATTGCCTTGGAAGAAAGGCCTGGCAATCTACTTCCAGTGACACTGCCAAGAAAACCCAGCAGCTTCTGGGTCACCAGGAGTCAGGACTGACTCAAAGGCACACATTGAATTTGAAATACTGCAGCAGGCCCTAGAACATCTAACACCTATTTGAAAAGCCGAATAAGGCAAATTACTACAGTACAGATCCCTGCATACAAATTTCATGTTAACAGAACACACGGGCCTGGTCACACACTCAGAACACAGACTCTCACCAAGTACAGAATAAGTGATCACAACCTAAAGTAAAAATAAAATATTTAGACAAAAATTAAACTGAAACTCCAAGAAGCCAGACTCTGTATACAGTGCAACACCAGATAAGAGATGCAGTATCCTATACTGTGTAAATTATAAAAATAGCGCAAAGTCCAATTACTAAATTGAAAATAAAATTATCTACCTTTGTTATCTGACCATTTTATTCTCTGGTCATGCCAATCCTGATCTGAGGCTTCTGCTTTCCTGTCTTCTCTTAGCACTCATTGTTTGTACAGTAATTAGTTATAATTTGATATGTACGCTTTAATGTATGCTTTTTATTTATTTATTTTTAGACCCCTGAAGAAGGCCCCCAGCCGAAACATTTTAGTTGGGTCCTCAAAAAACTTTTAATTGCAATAATACACCTACGTGTAGGCCTGGTCCTTAGGTTCCGCTCTTGGTTTTCCTTCTCTTAGCACTCTGCCATTTCTTGTCTTTTCTTTTGTTTTCTTCACATCCTTCCATCAGCCTATTTCCAGTCCCAGTAACTCTCCCCATGTGTCAGCTCCTATCCAATTCCAGTGCCCCCTCCCTGCCAGCCTTCTCCCCATTACCCAGCCACCTACCAATCCCATCCCCAAGTGTCAGCTCTCTCCACTCCCACCCCCAGGTGTCAACTCCCTCCACTCCCACTCCCAAGTGTCAACTCCCTTCCAGTCCCCCTCCAATACCATCGCCAGGTGTCAGCTCCCTTCCATCCCCCACCTTCTCCCCATGTCAGGTCCCTTCCAGCCATCTCCTTCTCCTCTCTGTTCCCTTCCAGCCAGCTCCTTCCCCTCTCTCAATTCCCTTCCAGCCCTCTCTTTCCAGCCTTTGTCAGCTCTGTTCTGCTCCCTCTCCTCTCTGTCAGCTCCCTTCCAGTCTTCTCTTTGCCCCTTTGTCAGCTCCCTTCCAGTCCTCTTTGCCCCTCTGTCAGCTGCTTTCCAGCCTTCTCTGTGCCCCTTTGTCAGTTCCCTTCCAGCCCTCTCTTTCCCCTTCTGTCAGCTCCCTTCCAGCTCTCTCTTTCCTCCTCTATCAGCTCCATTCAGCTCCCTCTCCTTCTCCCTTGTAGCTTGTTCCACTCTCTCTCCTTTCCTCCTGTGTAGCTCCGTTTAGTTCCCTGTCCTTCCCCCCATGTAGCTGCATTCCACTCCCCTTCCTGCCACTCTTATTTGTTCCGCCCCCTCTCCTCCTGCCCTGTGTAGTTCCGTTCATCTCCCTCTCCTTCCCCCATGTAGTTTGTTCCTCTCCCTCTCCTTTCCCACTGTGTAGCTTCATTCAGCTCCCCCTCCTGCCACTCGTATCTGCTCTACTCCCTCTCTTTCCCCCATGTGGCTTGTTCTGCTCCTTCTCCTGCTGCCCATGTCTCCATTCTGTTCCTTCCCCTTCCTCTGTGGCAGGGATAGCGGTAATTTAAAATGAAAGGAAACTGGTGTGGATCCTCCTGGCCCTATGGAACCCCTGCAACTGCGTCCAACCCCCAAAGGGAAGTGATGCTAGAGCGGGACACAGCAGCTTGTCCACATTTTTTTTTTTTTTTTTTTTTAACTGAAGGCAGAGTGAGGCAGCTGTTTTGGGGGCATTTTTGCTTCCCCAAATGTTTGCCACCTGAGGCCACTGCCTCATTATAGAGCTTCCCCTGGCACCGGGGGATGGCACAGCTGCCCCTAGCACATTCCCATCATTGCATATGGGGAGTGTCCACCACCAGGTGGTCTGCCTGCCCCAGTCTGGCTGCCATGGCTGCCGTCCCCCGTTTTACTGGGTGCTGCAGTGTACCTCACTGAACTTCCTCAGCTGCCAGCCGCTCCCTGATCTGCTGGGACTGGTTGTGTCTCCTCTGGTGCACTGTGCGGAAGTGGCACTTGAGAGCCTCCAAGGTACGGCATACTCCATATTCCCTGTGGGAGAGAGGAGGGACACACATGAACTTAGTTGACAACTACCATATTGCCTGTTGTGTATATCTGTATCCTACAGCAGTCTAGCGACATGCCCATCCTAGGGGCAGGGGCATGCCTATGGGTGGCAGGCTGTGGTGGCAGAGCTGCTTGCAAAACATGTGTGGTTTTTGACACTGGTCCCCCAGACCCCTGCATCAGGGCACAGGGGCTAGGAAGTGGGGTGGGTATTCAGAGCATCCACACTGTTTGCCAGTATCCCTTGTGGTGTCCAGCCCTGCCACAGCTCCCTCTGCACCAGGCTTTTCCATTGCTGTGCAACACCTTCACCACCTGCTGTGTGGGGTATGCCCCTTGCTGCGGGCAATTGGGGCTGGCACCTGTACCGATGCATGGCCCGTCCCCCCTCCACCACCTGATAGATACACATTGGGGCAGCCACACGCCTGTGGCTTAGCATCATGCCCTGTCTCCCTGTGCAGACACAAAGCTGTGCCTTTCAGGGTGTGTCTGCCTAGCATGGTGCTCAGTTCCCACTCCTGCCTGTTGTGGCCTCCTTTCCTGCACATCCGGAGTTGGATTCCCCTCCATATGACTGTTGCCAGCCTCAGATTTGGGCAATGGTCCCTCCTGGGGTAGAGGACCCCCTTGTGCTGCAGCACAGAGCAGACAAGGCACTTGCTTTCATCTGGACAGAGGTTTGCACTTCTCCTCACTGCCATGCCGCTCGTATCCATCTGTCCAGCCACAGTGGGCTCCTGAACAGGCAGCCCGCAGGGCCTGCGTGATGGCATCGTCTATCATGAGTATGCTGGACAGGCAATGCATGGGTATGCCAGACGGGCAATACACGGGTTCCTGACCATATACCGTCCTGCTTCTCTGGCTGCTGTTGTGGTGGTCACATACATGGGTAACGCTTTTGCCTTGGGCGCAGTGCCCGGGTTACATGTCCTTTGCTTATTTGTCTTGGTCGCGATGGACGCCTGCCGCTGTGCTCGGTTTGTGCTGCATTTTTGTTGCTTTCCCATTTTGTCGGTGCCTGACTCATGATTCAAGCACTTTTCCTGAGCGGGTATCTTTCTGCAGGTATGGCCGACCTCGGCGCCTTGTTGAATATTGGGCCCAAAATATTTAAAGTTAACACCACCACATCTAGTTTAGACCCCTGATCAGTTAGCTGTCTGAAAGCAGCAAAAGCAGAATTGTTACCAATCATTCTTAAACTAGTTTACCTTTCCCTGACACAAGGCCTCATGCCAAGTGCATTAAAGTAAGCAGTGATCCGCCCAATATTAAAACATCAATCCATGGATAAAGCAAGTCCTAACTCATATCAGCCAATTTCAAGTCCCCCGTTCCTGGCCAAGGTTATTGAGAAAATCATGCAAATTCAACTATTTGGACATTATTTGGACAATTACATATTCTGCATACCATTTATTTCATATAAAATATAGTGACCTAGGAACAAACAATTCCATTCAAAACCACCCAATAGAAGACTCTGATCATATACACGCCGACATAGAATCCAAAATTCTCAGCTTATATTTAACAATATATACCATACTTGCCCTTCTCTTCCAATTAACAACTGCATATAATACCCTCCCCCCACAACATACCCCCCTGTGCACGCCACTTACACTCTTTTCAACCATCCTCAGCAACAAACTTATAGATGCCTCATAACCATACCAACTCACACCCATATCATTCCCACTTCAACCTCCCTCCAAACAACAACACGATTACTGCAATGCACACTGATCAATGCCAGTTCAGTGAGAAACAAAATCCATACCATTATAGACCACCTCACAGAATCCGAGCTAGACATATTAAGCATTACAGAGACATGGAATCAGAAACTGTCAATGTTCTTCTCAATCAGCTTAAAGTGGAAGGCTACTCACTTTTTCATTGCCCTCAAAATAACCAGCGAGGAAGAGGGATATTAATAATAACCAAATCAAACCTACATTTCCGCCCCCTTTCATTCAGAAGCACTGACAAAATATACTCATTTAAATCACAAACAACCATCTGACCATCTGCCTCAACTACAGAACTCCCTCCTCCACCTCCAATGACCTATCTGGCATTATAGACCACATCACTGAAAATGCCAATGCCAAGAAAGACCTTCTGATCCTAGGAGACTTCAACCTCCCCTTCTTACCCACCATTGTAGCTGACTCATTCCTATCAACCATGGAATCAATGGCCTTCACTCAAAATGTGACATCCCCTACACACATCCATACCAGCCCCCCCCCCCCACACACACACACACTACAAACCCACCCATTACCATGGACTGACCAAAGCCTCATCACTTTCTCCCTTCCCATAAAATCCACAGTAACTCAAACTGAGCAATAACTGACTATACGACGATTCAGACATTTTAACAAGGAAGATTTCCTGGAGCACCCCATAACAAAAATACAAATGGACACAACTGATACAACAATACAGACAGATGTATGGAACAAAGTGCTTGGAGACGCAGTGAAAATACCACCCAGTTAACACAATCTAACCAAAAAACATCATACCCCCAAAACACCTTGGTACTCACACACCCTGTGACAACCAAAAAACAAACTGAGACAACTAGAGTGGAGATGTCGCAAAACTACATGGATCGAAGACCGCAACAATTACCTAACCCTGCTTCAAACTTACCATACAACCACAGATAAGGCCAAGAATGAATATCACATCAAGATCATCAATACCTCTATCAATAGCCTATGTGAACTATTTGACATAGTCAAGTGCCTAACACAACCACCCATCATCCTCAACCAAATGCCCACCGTCAACCACTAATAGCTAGCTGCTCATTACAAACAGCTACTACCTCACCAAGACCTCATCACCTCTGCGCCTACTATTCTTCCACCTGTTACTAACCGCTGGTCATCCTTTCGAATGATCACTAACAAAGAAATTGAAAATATTCTAACAATGCTCAACACCTCCACTTCACTACTTGACCCATGCTCAGCTAACTGGATAAAAGTTTCAAAGAACGAACTTAGCCCATTCCTCACCAAATTAACTAATGAAGCCCTACCTCAAGGAACAAATTGTCTCAAGCTCTCCTCTGTCCACCCCACTTTAAAGAAACCAAGCCTTGACCCATTAGACCCAGCATCCTACAGACCCATCGCTAGTCTCTGATTCCTAGCAAAAATCATTGAGAAAACCATACAACTACAACTTTAGGACCACATTGATGAGAACTGTTTACTTGATGCACAACAAAACAGCTTCCGCCCACTGCATGGAGTTGAAACTCTAATGATATCACTTAACAACACTCTAACCCAAGGAATACAAGACCGCTCAAAAACCTACCTAATGATATTCTTAGACATCTCCGCAGCAGTCGATAAAGTCAACCATGGCATGTTCCTCCAGCGACTACAGTCATATGGCATCCAAGACACTGTCTTCAAATGGTTTCAATCCTACCTCACTAACAGACACCAACAGATAAAAATAGGCACAAGCACCTCCAAAAAATACAAAAAAACACAAGGTGTACCTCAAGGTTCCACACTCTCTGCACCCCTCTTCAACCTATATCTACAACCCATTTGCTCAATCATTAAAAACCACAAGATCCACCTCCACATATATGTCAATGACATCATTCTATATTGTCCACTACATACCAAACAACCAAATTACACATGAATACAGAACTGCTTCAAAGACGTCTCCAACTGGCTCATGACAAGCAACCTATCAATAAACTGCAAAAAAACAGAAGCTATGTTCATTACAAGGGACCCTTCATTCATCCCACCAACCACAATCACTCTAAAAAACATCCAGATAAATGTTAAACCAGAACTAAAATACCTAGGGATAACCCTTGACCAACAACTTTCCTTCAAAACTCATGTAACAAAAACAGCCAACACAATATACCTCAAAACTAAGACCCTACAACGACTCCTTCTGCTCCTTGAACCAGAAGACTTTCACTCAGCATTACAACAATCTCCTTTTTTCCTTTAGAGATCCTCTTTTTTTGTCCCATGCTTTTTTGAATTCAGATACTGTCCTCATCTCTAGCACCTCCACTGGGAGACTATGCCATGCATCTACCACTCTTTCCATAAAGAAATATTTCCGCATATTACTCCTGAGCCTATCCCCTTTCACCCTCATTCTATGTCCCCTTGTAGCAGAGCTTGCTTTCAATCAAAAGAGACTCTCCTTCTGTGTATTTATGTCATGGAGGTATTCAAATGTCTCAGTCATATCACCTCTATCTCGCCTTTCCTCTAAAGTATACATATTAAGCTCCTTAAGTCTGTCCTCATGCTTTATAATGAGGACAACTAACCATTTTAGAAGCAACCCTCTGGACCGACTCCAACCTGTTTATATCCTTTTGAAGGTGCAGTCTCCAGAATTGCACACAATATTCCAAATGAGGTCGCATCAAAGACTTATACAAAGTCACTATCACCTCCTTTCTTCTGCTGGCTAGTCCTCTCCCTATGCACCCAAGCATCCTTCTAGCTTTTGCCGTCACCTTTTCTACCTGTTTATCTACTTTAAGATCAATAGACACACTACCTAAAGAACATCACCAACCTTCCCTCTTTCCGCAAATACTTGAAAACCCACTTATTCACCAACCACTTTGGATCCACCATATAATCTACCCACTGACATGATTACAACGTAGCAGACACATACATAATAGAACCTTCGTCTATAAATAGTTAAAAAAAACACACCGATAGTAACCGAGGTAGGTCTGACACGGTGCTCCCCTTCTCCAACCCCCCATGCCCCCACCCCAAACCAAAGCCATCCCCTTTTGCCCCACTCCCATGTCCCCACAAAGTCCACACAAAACCATTTGGGAATCAACTGGTTTCAGCTTTATTAGCATCCATAACGTTATCCAACATTATATTCCAACAATAATCCTCTTAACAATCCAACTAGCGGAACAATGCCTCACCAGCCATGCAATTAGCAAAGTGACATCGTCTCTGCTTCCACTGTGGACAGGCCAACGGCAAGCTTACCTACCCCCCCCCCCCCTTTTAATGACCTCGCCATGTATTTAGCAAAAGCCGGCCAGGGGTTGTCTGGGTCGTGGTCACCCAACCCCTGCCCCAAGTATTGCCTAAGGCTCTGGATCCTGGAAACCTCTGGGATCCTTCCACCAGCACAGGTGACATCAATGTCCCTGCGCCACCCCCCCCCCCCCACCACCAAACCGCGACCAGCAAGCCTCCAGCCGTACCACACATTCCAAGTCCTCCTGCCAGTCATTGAGCAGCAAATCTACATCCACTGGGGATAAGTGCACTCCATCCTGCCGATACAACCTCGCACAATCAATCTCTACCCAGGAATGCATAATTTGAGAACCCCCCTGCTTGCAGAACCAATAGCCGATCTGGTGATTAATCTTTGTCAATCCCTATGACCAATGCCGCTGGTCCAAGCATGCAGGCCTTGGAATGATATTGGACCACAATAACACCACATCATGGAACATTCATAGAACATCTGAAAGATCCCTCTTGGCCGCTCTTATCAATTGATGCAAGTCCATGATAGAAGGTCATTGCCCCCCAAATGTAGCAGTATCATTGACGGCTTACTCCTCTCCTGCCCATGGTGCCGCAGCAAAGGCATAAGCTGTGTCCAATGGAGACCACGCTCGCCCAGTCATAGAACAGACACCACAGCAGAATCAAGTCCCAGATTAGGCCCTACCGGCCGCACCGCTGCTCGCTGGCCAGCCCAATGAATGAATGAATGACTGATCAGCCAACAGCAATGAGGACACTGCCCCCATCTGAAAAGGTAAACACCAGTTAGTAGCAGTAGATAGTCAGTACCCTCCCCCACTCATAGACATACATAGCCCAGAAAAGCCTGAGAACGCCATCTGCCGATGCATTGTATCTCTTGTTCAGTTAATCCTGCCGCAGCTGCACTGGTTACTGTGCCAATGTGGAAGGAATGCGGGACAAACAAATGAGGATCTTCACCTATATGCTGCAGCACCATACGCAGCACTGCTGAAACCTGAAAATGCATCAACAGACGCGAATCCTCATGCAGGAAGAGCAATCCCTCTGACGAAGGTCGCCCCAGCAAGTATGCTCTCAATGTGGCCACAGGGCATGTTGGCATGCCAACAATTGCCTTCAAGACTACCCACAATCCTTTTCCCAGCTGGTCCATCTTAGAATTAGCCAGTAGGACCCGGAGCTGTCCTTCCTCGACCTGCACATGCTGGCGCCACATACCACCACCAACCGCAGACTGGCTGGAGTTTGCTACCAACTCACTAATCCGGAAAGCGCCGAAAAATGCCAAACAAAAAAACACCCAGAAAAGAGTGGCTTCATAAGGTGATGCCGCTACCATGGGTAAAGCTGTGCAGAGTCTCAAGAGCAATTTGTGCATAATCAGCTGCCTGGAGTCACGAGAGGTTGTCCGAATATGCTTCCACCCCTGTAGCAGCCTGTGGGCTAACCCACCAGCCGGGGAGCCCCATCCCACTGCTCTAGCAAAAAAGGCCAACCCAGCTAAGTGAGTTTGCACAGATGATCTGGAGACCCCTTTGGCCTTGGCATAAACTACATACTGTCCCATGAGCTGATTGGACACAAGACCAGGCTGCCATCCTCGGGCCACCAAGAAGTCTACAACTTTGTCGCAACCTTGCCGATAAGTCGACCATGTCGCCGTCGACACCGAACTCCGCTGCAGATTCAGCATCTCTGTTGGCCAACTTGCCATAATTGCTCTGGGACCACCAATTCCTCGGCATCCACTTCTGGTGCCAAAGTCCGGAACAGGTTCCACTTGAAACAGGAAAGAGCGTCAGCAATCTTGTTAGTACATCCTGGGATATGTTGGGCCTTCACGGACACATTCAGACGCAAACAGGCTAATACCACTTCCCTCGTTAATGCAGCTATGTGAACACAACGTGGTGCATAATGATTAATCACGCTGACCACCGCTGCATTATCACACCACCAAACTATCCTGCGGTTGCGAAGCCTTTCGGGCCACAACTCCAATACCACTAAAATGGGAAACAGTTCCAAGAAGGCTATGTTGCTGGTTAAACCTGATTTGCGGCAAGACCTCGGCCAGCCATTGGTGCACCAAGACCCCCCAAAATAAATGCCCAAGCCTACACCACCCACTGCATCCGTGAATAGTTGCAGGTCTATGCTGGAGATCTCGGCCTCCATCAGAACCGATGTCCCATTAAAATCTTCCAAAAAGACATCCCTGACTCCCAAATCCACCCCCATATTCCTCGACACCCTAATACGGTGATGCAGTTTAAGCACGCCCGATGTAGCCGCCACCAGCTGACGCAAAAACACCCAGCCCATCGGGATGACCCTGCACACAAAATTCAGAGAACCTATCAAGGCCTGCATCTCCCTCAAAGTTATCTTAGCGGAAGCCAACACGTTTGCCACCTACACCCGCAACCTCGACACCTTCTCTGGAGGAAGACAAGCAACCATCTCCATTGAAGCCAGTTGCACCCCCAAAAATGTGATCCTCACTGATGGGCCTTCCATCTTACCTGCAGCCAACGGCATGCCCCATCCGCAGAACAATTCAACCAAACCTTCTAAGAGCTCATGGCACAGCGCCGACTGTGCTGCTCCGACGAACAAGAAGTCATCCAGATAATGAACCACATTCGAACAGCCTACCTTCTGGACCAGAGCCCAATGCAGAAAAGTACTAAACTTCTCGAAATAGGCACAATAAACTGAGCAGCCCATAGGCATGCATTTGTCAAAATACATTTCACCCTCGAAATAGAAACCTAACAAATGAAACGCTGATGGGTGCACCGGCAACAAATGAAAAGCTGACTCAATATCTACTTTTGCCATCAAAACCCCGGGACCACATTTTCTAACCAACTCCACTGCCAAATCAAACGAAGCATAGCGAACCGCACACAACTCCTGAGGGATGTGATCATTTACTGATGCTCCTGACGGAAAAGACAAGTTATGAACTTCCCTGGCTCTTTTTTAGGTATGTTTCCAAGAAGGGAAACCACCAAATTCTGGAAAGTCTGCTCCGTAAATGGGCCCGCAATTCTGCCTAATTCCAGCTCTACCACCAATTTATCCCGCAGAATGGTTGAAAAGCATCGAATGGAGGGGGCATTTTGCGCCTTTGACTCCTAAACACTTCCATGCATCGGTATGTATGTATTTATTTATTTATTTAACAAAACCCCACTGAAACCCCAACTCTAATACCTCCCTATCCCCCTGCCTCGGGTATTGCTGAAGCCAAGGCCTTAAGGCCTCTATCCATATCAGTGTAGGAGCCAAGCCAAATACATCCTTACTGCTTGTGGACCGGCAAGGGGGCCAAGGAGGCCCTTTTTTAATGCATTTGACCACTGAGTGTCCTCTGCTACAGACTGAGTACACATGGCAGAATTTGCAGTCGGGAAATGGACAAGAGGACTTGTTAAACCTCCAGCAAATGTCACCTGCTCAACTTCCCCCTGATCTCTGCTGTGGCGCGGACCCCCTGCATGAAAGGAACGACCTAACCGTGCAGTGGTCGCTGTCCCCCCTTTTGCCCCACCAACCCCACCAGATCCTGCCCTGGCCGACATCTGTGTCAGCCATAAGTTAATGTCTTGCATACCCCATGACAATAATTTGTTCTCCTCCATCTTGTCTCGAAACTTCTCGTCATAATTCAACCATGCCCACCCATCAGTGAAGCATCAGAATGGCTTAACTCACATAATCTAAAAATTAACTTCAACAAAACTGAGGCACTGTATGTAACTAGGAACTCTGATTTTACCCCGCCTCTGGGTCTTCGCTTAAAAGAAGCTGATCTAGTAGTAAAGAAAGAAGTAAAATATCTTGGCGTTACAATAGATCAGAATCTCACCATGGCCACACACATAAAGCTAACAACTACCATCTATTATAAGCTTAGGATGATTCAGCCACTAAGACCACTGCTCTCAAATTATGACGTCCGATCTGTGCTCCAGGCATTGATCATTCCACACTTTGATTTTTGTAATAGTATTCTACAGAGCCTCCCTAAGCAGACACTAAACCACCTACAAATGGCCCAAAATGTAGCTGTTCTTTTCATGTGGAAGGCCCATATCGCAGATCACATCACACCCATACTTTACAGTTTGCACTAGTTGCCAGTCTTAAGCTGGATCAAATATAAATCACTGATGATCAGATTTAAGCTATTTAGGAAGATAACTCCAACATTTCTTACATCTCTGATTAACATACCATCCGATCAACGAATAAGAAGAGGATGCTCCCAGAATACATTAATAATCCCCACTGACTTCTATCAAACTACCAGTTCTACTAGTAACAGAACTTTTACTTTGCACCTTTACTCTGGAACTCCCTACCGGAAAGATTAAGAGCTATCAACGATCTCTCCACTTTTCGCAAGGAGATTAAAACACACCTGTTTGTTGAACATTTTGGGAATCCATTAGAACCAGTCAAAGTCTACCTAACCTAACTCCACAATCCCTCTATGATTATCTAGCAAAGGATTTTTACATCAGCAACATACTTGGCACATTTGTATATTAAGACTATTTGTTTATTGTAAATAGTTTATGTTCAGATTGTAATCATACTCAATGGGGTATGTTTACTAAACTGCGGTAGCGGACTCCATGCAATATTGGAGCCGCAGCCTCATTGAAATCAATGGGGCCACGGCTCTGATATCACATGGAGTCCACTACTGCGGTTTAGTAAACATCCCCCTATGTTTACAGTCATTGATCACTGTTATTGCTTTTAAACCCTATGTAACACCCATGTTCTATGTAAAAGATTTTTGTCTGTTCATTGTAAACCACCTTTGATCTCTGGAAAAGGAGGTATAGAAATTCAGAAAATAAATAAATAAAAAAGTAAATTCAGTTGTAATTAAGAGTGAAAGGTTGTGTTTTGTCTGAGACAGTGTGTGCTGAGTTTTGAAAAAAACAACAAATTAGAGGCCTCAGAAGTTAGGGGAAACTTAAATTTATTTTATTTCCTTTCCTAGTTAGGAACAGTTTAGTGGAAAAACCTGCTGTTCAGGTTAGGAAAAGTAAATGGAAGACAACAAGGAAGATACATTTTAATAGAAAGGTTAAAACTATGCAGAACATATGACGTTGCACTGTCACACAACATCCATAGCTTAATGCCCTATTTCCCAGGTTTGCTGGGAATATATTGTCTGAACGGAACACGGCCACGAAATGTAAGCAGTTGCTCATCCACGGTAACATTTTCACCAGGAACAAAGGCGTCACTTAGAGTTGCTTCCCAGGTATCAAAAATGTGTCTGATTGGAGCAAGCTTATCCACGCCTCATTGTTTATGTCTGTTGGTTGCATCATCAAATCTGAGAACACAAGAAATTTGCTGAAAACGGTTATTGGCCATATTTTTGCTGAAAAGAGAATGACCATCTTCAAGGTTCCACAATTGAACTATGGATTCATTTCGTGACTTGTACATGCCTGAGAGGATCAGAAGTTCAAGAAAACGTTGAAATTCTCCATCTGTCAAATCTTTCCAGGTGTCGTCATAAATGTGTCTTCCTTGTTTGCTCGTCCACATCATGATTTCATTCAATAAGTTCTTCCTCATGAACAAGTGGAATGCTGTGAGAGGGCCATCAACATTTCGTACAGCATACCTTGTAGGACCTTGTTGTACAGGCATGACATTAGCTCTGGCGTATCTTCCAGCAGCTTGCTTTATAGGTTTCCTGTTCCATGATGTGGCATCCTTAGATACATAGGCTTTAATGGCCACATTTGTGCTTATAGTTGATGACCTCTTAGCTCCTCTACGACCACAACTAAGATTCTTCACAGATGATACTGACACCGAGGACTCCTGCCTTCTTCCCCGTCTAGGACAGCCTCGACCTTTGTATCGACCTGTAACTTGACTCTTTGCTGCAGGCGATGTTACTGTCTCAACATCAGTCTCACATTCACTTGGCGACCAACTGCTGTCGCCATCTGAATCATGACTGTCATCATCAGATTTATCGCCCGAACTTGGCTGATATGCCTCTTCTCTTGCTGAATATGCTGCATCATCAGACGACTCAGAGCCGTCACTGTTAGCATCTCGTTGCAATGTTTCTCTTACTTGGGCAGCTGAATACTTTCGTTTTGACATCATAAACAATAACCTAAAATAAATAAACAAAGATAAAGTTGAATAAAATGCAAAGCATTTTTACTATAGGTGTACAATAATCATGATGAACGAGCTGAAAGCCTTTAGATTTCATCAGAAATAATGAGAGAACGTATGATATCAATTACAGAAAATGTGTAATTTTCATAAAATAAGAGTACAAAAAATAAATGATACATAATTAATGATAAATACCTTTGTCAGATCAAAAAATTCACAAAACTGCAAATTGTATCACGATCCAAACCGGACGTAAGCAACTGGGGTCAAAAATGACCCCACTGGTACTCTGTGCTGCAATTCATCACTAGCGTCACCTAGCGGATGAAAATTATTCCTCTCATGGCGCAATATAAATGAATATTGACGTGTGAAAAGTCATAAAAAGATTGCATTCTTGAACAACTAGTTTCCGAGATACGCATTGTGAAACTTGCAATGGGGTCACTTTTGACCCCATCGGTACTCCCAGGGTTAAGGAGTAAACCACCAGAATGACATTGATAATAGAGGTATCAGTTCCAAGCGACTACTCTGTGAATTGCGTGGAGAGGCAGAAGATCCTGAAATACAAGGAAATGCAGTCAGAGATCAAGAAATTGTGGCAGAAAGATACAGAAATATTTCCCATCGTGTTGGGTACCACAAGCTTGATAAAGTAGAATTTCCAAGCCCATCTTGACAAACTGCCCATACATGTTACATCTTATGAACTCCAGTAGGAGGCTCTCTTTGGCACAATGCAAGTACTACGCTGAGCCTTAGCAGTAAATTTGAGAGACTGAGATTATACTCCCCATGCTCTGGCTTAGAAGTGAGGTTCATAACTGTCATGGTATGCACAAAACTAACCCATTTGGAAAAACTGCCCCGAGTAACAGGAGCCCCTGCCAAAGGAAGGGGAGGACCAAATTCAAGGCTGCTGACCCAAGGACAGGAAGACATCGGCGCACCAACATATGTTGCCCTGGCCAGTTGTATTGGCATTTGAAATCTGAAAAAAACACAAGAGAGGATGAGGATACAATTCAGTCAAGACAGAGCTAATACTTACCTGCTCCTGAAGAATGGGTTGGTTTTGATAATCTGGGGATCACCTGTTGAGAGAAAATGCACACAAACAATCAGTCCTTAGCAACATTAAATGCTTAGGGGTATGTTAAATAAACTGTGGTAATGTTACAGATCGCGGGATGGCTAATGTTAATGCTCATTAGGTAACGTTAACGCGTGGTATGTAATGTTAACGCGCAGTAACATTACAAACCACGCAGAAGCGTTCCGTGGCGCGGTACATACCGCAGAGGGAGGAGAGAGGGCGGGGAGCAGGGGTCAATGGGCGGGGAGTGGGCGGGGAGTGGGCAGGGAGAGGCTCCCTGCACACTAACGCGCTGAACTGAAGGGCTGAATCCTACCGCGAATGAAATCCTGCCATTAGATGCACATTTGCAGGAGAGAGAAACCATTTAGGTGTCAGCAATGTACAGCATAGGCAGGGAGCACAAGAAATGTGATAGTAGTGCTCCATTTGCAGCAACACCATGGTGCCCAAGTATGAGAAGCCACTCTGGCAATGGTGTAAATGGGGCATAGGGGGCTGCAGGCGGCACATGTACTGGGGGCAGCCGGGGCATAGGGCTGACCTGGGTGTCTCCCAGGTGGCACATAGGAACATAGAAACTGGAAGTCTGAAAGATAGCATCTGACAAAGGCCAAACACAATATACAAATACATTGTCCACACTAGCCAATAGTTGCCAGGGCAGAGACAGTAATTTATGATGAAAAACACTCAATATTATCAAAAAAACAACCGTACCTTTCCTAAGCTCATTAGTCAACTCAAAACCCACCCTCTAATGACGTCTACCTAGCTTGTAAACCTACTGAGTAGCACAAGAAATGTGATAGTAGTGCTCCATTTGCAAATAAGGTAGAGTGACATCTTGCCGGCATGCGCGGCGTTTTTTTGCAACTAAGTTGGAAGAGAAAGTTTCAGTTTGCAGTGGCTGTATAAAACGTGTGCAGCATCATTTTTTCTCCGTTAGGTATTCATTCGGCCTCGCTACAAGAAAATGTGTATGGAGGGGGTGCGAAGCAGTTAGATGGTGAGTAGTTATTGATAAGAGGTTTTTTTTTTTTTTAGAGATAATAGCAGAAATCAATCCCCAGAGGAAACTATTGATAGTGAAACGCGACACAGGCGTCGAGGCGAGGCGTTGGGATTAAAGCTTATAACAACATTGGAGTGAACCTGGAGCGTGAAGATACCACTTATATAAAGTTAAGTACTACTTGTTTGTTACAAAAGAAAAATAGCCACTAGTGCTGACAGATTATCATACATATTAAGTATGTAGCAGTGGAATAGGGGCTCCTTATGGTTTCCTTTTTTTAAAAAAAGTATATAAGTCATTGATGTGAATAGGCACGAATGTTGGACATTTGCTAAGTCTAAAAATATGTGCCATTTAGTCTGAGACCTATAAATGAAGTAAGGCAATGACCATAAGAAGAACTGTTTTGTTGATAATATTGCATGTTTTTCATCATAAATTACTGACATAAGTCTACACTCAGAGGAATAGACCTATAGTAGTTGTTTCAGGGCAGACAGGACATCCCCGCATCCATCCCACCACCATGTTGAAGGGACAGAATTTTGTTAGGCGATGATGGGGGGTGGGGATGTCCATATATGCCTTCCCACCCCAGATGCCACACCGTAGGCACCTGCCTACCGGAACAGTGGATGGCCTGGGACGGCGCACAACAAGCACCAACAGCATATGGTTATGTCAGCATAGCATGAGGGGGGGGGGGGTGTCCGTGCTGGAGGGGGTAGTGGCACCTGTCTGCAGTGGACCCAGGCCATGCCCTGTACCAGTACGTGGTGTGCAGTGCAACAGAAAACGTCTGTCAAAGGAGACATAAATGTATAGCCCAGGGACTGCTGTGCCTCTGTGGCCTCACTGTGGTGCAGTACACACAGCCAATGTGACTCAGAGCAGAGGGTCACAGGTTCAGGACCCTGCAGAACACATCACAAACTTTTGCCGTACTACCTAGATATAACAGAAAAACAGGAAAAAAAACAATAACAGAAAAACAGGAAATGTCTGGCTGAGGAGATGTAAAGGTATGGCCAGGGAGGGCTCTGCATCTGTGGCCCCACTGTGGTGCAGTACACACAGCCAGTCTGACTCAGAGCAGAGGGTCACAGGTTCAGGTCCCAGCTGCAGACCCTGAAGAACACATCACAAATTTTTGCACAACTATGTAGATGCAACAGGAAATGTCTGGCTGAGAAGAGATAAAGGTAGTTCCAGGGACTGCTGGGCTTCCGTGGCAACACCATGGTGCAGTACACACAACCAGTGTGTCCAGGAGCAGAGGGTCTCAGGTACAGGTCCCAGCTGCTGGAACCTGCAGAACATATCCCAACATGTTATCCTACGAAGCATATACAACATCAAACCATGCAATCCCCACAGCAGCGGCCAACAGGGGTAGAAACACCCACTCACACAGGCTCCACCATCCAAATTATGCTGTACAGGCAGGCTGCTGGCCCCAGCATGGAGTTGCAGGTAACATCACAGCACCACTGCTACTGCCTGCTCAGTTCTGAAATGTTGGCAGTGTGGCAGCCAGGGTTGCCAAACACCCCTATCATTGCACAGTGCTGCAGTAGGAGTGTGTGTGTATATGTCTATCCATAGTTTTGTAGCTGCCAACCCCGCCCTCGGCCCGCATTGTCCAACTGTTAACAGCATTAGCCTGCAAATGTGCATAATGAGGAGCAAGGTAGTGTGGGTATGGCCCAGATAGAGCGAATTGGGCAGGCTGCATCTGCACAGGGAGTATTGCAATGGCTGGTACACTGTAGTGTCCGAACACCACCTGCATGGACAGGGTGGCCGCAGCATGTCGTGCTGGGAAGGCAGTCTTGCCCTGACTCAGCAGTGACCATGGCATGTCCAGGTTCCCCCATAGTGTTCTATACTATCTGTCTCTAGTGATACCTGTGTGATCCCAGTTCTGGGCCCTAATCACTGACATACTTGGTGTGTGTGTGCGTGTGTGTGTGCGTGTGCATGTGCATGTGCATGTGCATGTGCGTGTGTGTGTGTGCGCGCGCTGCCCATCCTATGTCTGGGTGCACATGTTTCCCACTGACCATATACCACAGACTGGCCAGTGGCATGTCTGTGCATGGTGAGAACACCATGTATGCTGGTGCAGTCCAACAGTGTTGTCTGATGATGCATGGCAGACTGTGGTATGTGGCAAGTGAGGATTCACACAGAAACCCCACATTAATGCTGGTCTGCCAATGCTCCAGTCACAGGTATGTCTCATGCGCACTAGCCCTAGAGGGATATCCTTTGCCATCAGGAATGGGTTTGCTGGTCCCACAGCCAATCTCGTGGTCTCAGGCACCTGTCCCTACATGCCCCCACCTACAAGATGGGTGTTATGAGGCCCTTGGGGGGCACATAGTGTATACTACTCTGAACAGTAGGGGGCCATGGCACATAACCCTCATAGGGGCTGGGGTGCTGTACTGGTGCAGCTGGGGACAGGTGTGCCCCATGGTGGTGGGGATATGCGTGCATGGGTGCAATGGCCGGGGTGGGGTGGGCCTGTGGTGGCGTGATTGCCGGTGGACTGTGGGTGGCTGCAAGTAGCAGGCACATGTGTGGGTGTGAGCCACACGGGTCTGTGTTGGGGCCCCTATGCCCCCCACCAGTGCCACCCCTTGTATATTGGTGCCTCCTGTGTCTGGCGTCCGATGCTACCATGGCCTTTCCCTCCCCCCCAGCACATGCAGCCACCCACCCTGTGCCACCCCATCGCCACCTGTGTCCCTGCACCCAGCGCCTATGGCACACACAGGTGTGGTGCACCTCTGTCTCCCCCGCATACCGGCCCATGTGGCCTTGCTGTCCTCGCCACCCCTGCACTGTGTCCCCACAACGCATTGTCACCCAATGCTGCTACCACAGGCCTGTCACAACCTGCTCCTGCACCCTTACACTGTGCCACATCCAACCCCATTCTGGCCCCTGCACTTTCAGCTACCCCTGTGCTTCCCCACTCACTGCCTCTGTGTTGGTGCCCTCCCCTTGATCTATGGCAGCCATGCCCTGCTTCCAGAGTTCCTATCCCTCTCTGGCCGCCCCCCCCTGCCCCTCCTGAACCTTCTCCCAACAGGGGCTCTCACCCCCGGCACCTTCCCCCATGGACCGCTGTCACTCCCTGGGGGGGTATCAGCATGCAACGCGCCTGATGTGCGTCCATGGCCCCCACCCGCCCTGCAACCCACGTGCTTTCCAGTGCCATGTGGTGTGCATGCCCTCCCCCTCCTGCCCCAGCTTCCAGACATGATCCCCTCGTCTCTGCTGGCATGATCCGGCGTGTGCTGCCTGGCACCTGCTGACCCCCTGACGGGTCCGCACCTGGATCCGCACTCTGTCCTTGGGTCCCTGCGTTCACCCACATGCCTCGTCCCTCTGGCTGGGGTGATTGTGTCGGGCCCATCACCCACCCATACCAGGCCAGCCCTCCCCTCCGACCCGGTCCCAGCACCTCAACCATTGGCTGGTCCATCAAACCATGGTCCCCCTCTGCCCCTCCCCTGCTGACTGGTGACTGCCAGGTACATCCTTGTGTCCATGTTCTTGGTTGGGTGTATGGCTCTGTACTGTCCTCAGTGGCCCCTACCCTATGCCATGCTACCTCTGTGCGTGTACCTGTTGCTGCACCCCCCACTGTTATGCCATCCCCATGGGTTGTACCCCATGGCTCTGTTCGTGGCCTGCTCATTTCACCCTGTTTACACAGTTGCTTGGTACACTAACCATGCCCACGTGTGCAGTGGCAGTCTGTGCACCTCACAGGACTATTCTTGGCAAAGGGCCATGCATGGCAGGTGGCAGTGCACTGTACACACCCCTTTCTGTGGTTCTGAGGGCTGCCAGCCCGTGCATGGGTGAGTGGGGTCCCTGGACCTGGCCGTGTGCCTTTGCAGGGCTCTGCTGGGATTGGCAGGTGCCCTGGGATGGCAAAGCATGTTGGCCGGTGTTGTGTCAGGGCCACATGGTGTGGTGCTGAGGACATGGCATGGGGGTGTGTGGGTGTGTGGCATGGTAACCCCATTGGGCCAGGTTTCGGCCTTATGCATGTGTGGGGTCTGTGGGTGGTGGCTTACACCATGCATGGCTGACAGGGGGCTATGATCCAGGGGCAGTGTGGGGATGATGCACCAGGTGCGGATTGCGCCATATGTTGCATGGGACTGGCTGAGGACATGCGTCTCTGTGGGACCCCTGATATGGCCCCCCCGCCCCCCTGCGTCTGCCCCTGCACTTGCTTGTTTATGGTCTGTCACTGGAACACCTCTCTCCATCTTACCTGCACGTGGGTGCGCTGTATCCAGCACAGGGGGCAGGTCATATATGTACATGGGCCGGAGTCGGTCCACCAGGCGCTGTTCCAGGGTCAGGGTGGCCCTCTGCGCTGGACCCCCACCAGTGCCCTGCGCATTGTGCCTCTCCCGCAAGAGTTGGGCATGGATGTTTCTCTTGATGTTGCAGTAGCACTTGTGGAGGCTCTCTATGTCGCGGTGTGGGCCCCCTGCTGCTGTCACCTCTGCCTGAACCTCTGCCCATGCCCTTGTGCACGTGCCAATGGTGGTGGTTGAGCTCATACGGCCGAAGAGCACCTCAAACCTGTCCAGGATGCTAGCCAGGTGGAGGTAATTCTCCTCCTGGGTGAAGCGGACCGCCCTCCTCTTGGCTTCCTTGGCTACAGGTATCTGGTGGCGCTTTGGGCCTGGCACACCTCCAGGCTGTTCTGGTGGGTGGTGTATGGCCCCGGATGGGCCTGCCCTCTCATTCTCTGGGTCTGCAGTGGTGTGGGCCACTGGTGGCTGCTGGCTGCACTCCCCTCCTGCCTCATGGTGTCCCTCATCCTCCATGCTGTGGTATGTACTGTGTACCATAACCCATAACCCTTGGCATTATGGGCATGCTGTGCCCAGTTATGTACCTAGGGCGTGGTGCTACACATGTTCCGCATAGGTGTTGCGCACATGTGCAGTAGCGTGCGTTACGTTTGCACGCACTCTGCCATGCATTCACGTGTACATCTGCGGATGCCAGTGAGTGGGGACACGTCATCTGCCCCATACAAGCACTGCTCCCATCCCGTGTGCACATACGCGCCTTACGCATGACATATCTTGTCCCGCGCTGTGTGCGCGTAAGGCATGCTACGCCCTTTCCCTATGCTCCCCGTTCTCAGATCTATCCTCACCATTGCTATTGGTGTGCACCGCTGCATACACGGCCCATTTATCCTCCGGCATGGTTCATGGTGCGTGCATGCACACTCTGCTGTTTTTCATTGCTTTGGGTGCTGTCTGTTACTTACGACATGTTCCAACACGCATAGGTGGGTCACACAGCGTGTCCCCACATTCTACTCTGCATCAGACGTACGTGTGTCCTTCCTGCCTCTGTGTGTTGGAATGCACCTTGCGTTCTGCCCTCACCTACGTGTCTGGGTGGGGCACGCAGTTTGAAACGCCGTATGTTTGTGTGGTGCTGGGGTGTGGGGACATGCCACGTGCACCTCCTACCCTCATTCAGTGTACCCAATCACGGAACATGCATTTTGGAGAATGCATGTTTCTGCACGTGCCATGGCATTATGCTTCCGTATGTGCAGGGCGTTGTCTCATGCTGTTGCTGGTGTACGTCCCAGCATCACCATGTGTGTAAGGTTTGCCTGATTATTTGACACACCCCACACCCTATTTAACATCTACCTGTGCTCCATCTCATGTCTATCATGGCTCAGATTGTGAATGCGGGTTGTGCGGTGGTGGCGTTGGTGGAGCTGGTGGAGCTATGGTTGCCTGAAGGGGGAGATGGTATCCCTGGGGCTGTGGCACTGGGCATGGGTGCAGTCCCACTGCAACTCAGACCTGCAGCTGTAGGGGCTCCACAGGCGGACGTGATACCAGCATGGCATCATAGGCGTGCTGAGGCACGGCCCTGCCTACCACACCTCTAGAGGCCCAGGCCCAGGCCCATGCTTCAGGACATACGTGAGGACCAGGTCATCTCCCTCTACCGTCTGGACACAGGGGCTATTAGGGAGCTCTATGAGGATCTACGACTTGACCTCGAGCCCTGGACTGCCCGGTCACATGCCATACCGGGATTGGCCAAGCTCCTGGCTGCCCTACATTTCTTTGCCTCTGGCTGTTTCCAATCCTCAGTGGCTGCAGTGGGCGGGATGAGCAGGCCAACCTTCTCACGCTGTCTCCACCAGGTACTGCGGGCCATGATCAGCCGGATTGGGAATTACATTGCGATTCCTAACAGTAGGCAACATTGGGGGGCCCTGGGCCAGGCATTCCAGTGGATTGCAGGGATACCACATGTGATGGGAGCTATTGATTGTAGCATATTGCCCTGGTCCCACCACGTAACAGGGAGGTTGTGTTCCGCAACCGCAAACACTACCATTCCCTGAATGTGCAGGTTGTTTGTGATGCAAATATGCGTATTCTGAATGTGGTTCCACGGTTCCCAGGGTCAGCCCTTGACTCCTATATTCTGCAGCACTCGGCACTGTTTGGCCAATTTGAGGCCAGACAATATGGGGAATGTGTCCTGCTGGGTGGGTATTTACCATATCTCACATGCACGTACAGCGTATGATATCTGGGGTACCACTGTCACCTGTGTCCTCTGCATGCCTTTCCTTGCATTGTGGTTGTGGGGCGCTGCCTTGTATGGGGCTTTGTACAATATCACACCCTGTCACCGGGGACATGGTCACGTACCTCTGTGTGATTCTAAACATCTCTATATATACCATGTGTGTCTCATTACTCATCTGGGTGTCTCGGCACACATGCGGGTGACACTGGTATCTGCTACTGCTGTTCTGTTGCACAGGTCTTATGTACAGGGACACTCTGGGCACATATGGTGTGCCCCTTCTATTGCTGGGTGCGACACCTCTTGGTTTACAATGACTCCAGCACATGGCCTTGGACATACCGCACACGCAGATGTACATGTGTATGCCTAGGTGGTGTGTCCCTCGTGGACTCCATATCCAACATGTGTGTGTGTGTGTGGTCCAGGAGGGGGGGTGGTTAGGTATGCACCCAGAACTGTCCTCTTGCTGTACGGTGTATATGGGGCCTATTCTCCATTGTCCATGTGTGCAACAACATGTGGGTGGAGCTGTGGTCGCACTTGACATCACACATGTATGCTGTATATCTGTCCACGTTATCTTGTCTCTACTGCCATTCTGACCTGGCCCCTCAGGTATGTGTTCCGGTGACATCTGTGTGTGCACTGTATCATGGGCATCACATGGTTGCACACATGCGCATCTCTGCCCCTTCCAGTATCCTTTGCCACTGTCGGCCAGATGCCTTCACACCTGGCACTGCTGCCATTTGGGTACAGGTTTTTGGCCGTGTTTTTGGCCTGGATACAGTTAATGTGTGTTGCCCTCATTAGCCTTCCCCGGGGTTCTGGGTCTTTCAGCTCCAGATGCTGGTGCAGTGCCATCATGTGCCATTCTA
This sequence comes from Ichthyophis bannanicus, assembly GCA_033557465.1. Lineage (NCBI taxonomy): Eukaryota > Metazoa > Chordata > Amphibia > Gymnophiona > Ichthyophiidae > Ichthyophis > Ichthyophis bannanicus. The sequence goes on from CM066035.1 coordinate 759,347,031, forward strand.
TGACGTTGTATGTTTGTGTCCCTGTTTATCTGTTGTCCAGTTAAACTTTACTACTTCTGTGCTTTTGTGTGTCCATCATCTCCCGCTTGACCGTACCACATTTATTTCTGCAGGTGATGCGGGATATGGCTGTCATGCCTGGTTTCTGACCCCTGTGCGTCTCCCACGGCCAAGTGCAGAGATGAGGTACAATGAGGCCCATGCCTCCAGCTGCTCAGTCATTGAGCGCACCTTTGGCATTCTGAAGAGTCGCTTCAGGTGTCTGGATAGGACCGGCGGTGCCTTACAATACGGACCCATGACTCTGGCACATATCATTCTGGCCTGTTGCATCCTGCACAACATTGCTCTCAGGCACAATGTCCCAGTCGAAATTAATGAAGATCTGGAGGAGGATCCTGTGTGCCATCCTGTATGTGGCCGTGGTGACACACATGAGGGGAAGGCAGTCAGGCAACATCTGATTGAGGAGATGTTCTCCTGTAAGTTCTGCATATGTGGGGATGTGCATATGTGTCTCCATGTTTGTGCTGACTTATGTGTTTCAATGCACTTTCATGACATATATATATGTCACTTGTGTTTTTGACTCCCCAGGATAGGCTGCCGACCCTGCCCGGTGCTGTGGTGCATGTGGGAACTGTGTGTACATCATTCAGACCTGCAGGTGACTGGGGTGGGTGGAACTACACCTAAGTGTACTGTGGGGTAGTGCAGCATTACACATATCTGTGTTTCCCTCTCCACTACACCTATGTTGTTATACAAATGTTTGGCCTGCGGCTCCATCCCCCATATGTTCCGGTTGACACACATATGGCCATTGGCCTGTGCACATTTCGAGTGTTTACACACTGTATCTAGGGCACATGTTACCGGGCTGTGTGTGTCTCCAGGCACAGGGTGTGGGATTGGTGGATAGCACATACAGCCTTCCCTGGCATTGTGGCATTACACAACATCAGTGTATCATTGCATGGACTGCAGTGATTGTTTCCACTGGTCGCCGATTGTGTATAGACATGCTGTATGCAACTTGCGGCATGCAGGATATCAATGCTTGATCCAGTACAAGCATTGTGGAACCTGTGTCTTTTGGGGAAACTGCTAGGTACTGTCAGACGGCTGCCTGGGTGAGAATGTTCACAGTCTTGGCAAGTGCATATATCAATATGATTTGCAAGGGATTGTGGGCAATGCAGTCCATTCACACCAGACACAGCTGCTCACAATAATTAGTTGTGCTTGAGTGTAAAGCCAATAAGATATTTATTTATGGGGTTATTTCTCCCAACACAGATATGCTTGGTAGCACATAAATCAGGATACTTGCTTTCAGTGTTAAACTTAGAAAAACAAAATCAGGAAAACAACATTTGAACTTGTCAGGCAATCAAAGCAAAAGAATAAAGACCTGGTTGGCAACAAACTGGTCTTTTCTGTAGGCTTTAGCTAATATTTTCTAAGCAGTGTATCAAACAACAAACAAAATCCACAAAGAAGGGAAAAACTGTTCTTTTCAGGTTAACTTCTTATATCTTCCCACATAGACTCAGAAGTGATTCCCTCAGAGCTCACAAGCGATTAGGTAAGGCTCAATTGCTAGCAGTTACCCAGCTGAAACCCCTTAGCTGGCTTGCTTTCTACTGCGTGGCTCAAATCCTACTTCAGGAGCTTTTCTGAGTAGATTAAAGAACAAGTTTGTATTTCTTTGTGATGGTTGCTGTACTTTGTAACAGAAAATTACCAAAGGAGTTTAGACAGAGAGCAATCCATATATTCACAGCCTGTATCTAAGACCGCTCCTTCCCCTTCTTCAACAAGCATGGGTTCAATATCAGGGATTGGCACAGAGGAATTTCTCAATGGAGCACATTCAGGAGAATACTTGTTTCCCTGCTGTCTTTCAAGGTTATAGCTAGGGCATAGATCAGTGTTCATACCTGAGCTTCCATTGCTGTTAGAGTTCCTCTCTAAATAGCCTGGCCAGTATGTAGTCCAGTTCTTATGTCCAGCCTTCCAATCCAGATCCCTGGACACTGGATCTCTCTTCACATACCTTCTGGCACGGGTCCTAGGGTCCCTTCCAAGTGCAGCCGTCTCCCTCACAGGTACCGTCTGGAGATTCCTAGCTCTGCAGCACCATTCCTCTGGCTTTCCCCAGTCCAATGGTGTATGCTGGCCCTTGGAATGCCTCCCAGTATACGTACTGCTCCGGACTCCTTTAGACCTCCCAAAGGCTTTTCTCTTCTTTCTTCCAAAGGGTTTCTTGCCTTCTCTGTCCGTCCGCTCTGGCTTCTGCTTCTGATGATCCTCCAGATGATGAAGAAACTGAGGATATCCAAGTTGATCATGAAGATTATACTGAGGATGATTCTCTGTAGAATAAACTCTACCTTTATTCTGCTTAGATGAGTGCTCCACCCTAACACAGCGCAGCTGTGCTGAATCAGGCCCTGCCCTTTGAGATGAGTGCTTGGGGATTACCTCATAGCCCTCCTGATTGAACACACGTTTCCCCACTTCAGCTCCTCTAATGGCTGTTGGAAACCTGGTGCATTCTGGGACTGGTAGTCTTTTATGGGAAAATTCTGTTTTCTTATTTCTACCAGAACTGACAGGTTGCTTGTTCAGAGTCACTTCACCTTTTCTATAGCTCCTTCCTGAACTATGATAAGCTTCCTTATCACATACCCCCCTGCTTAAGTTATTACGGACTGGTGTAACTGGTGAAGCTTCTTCTCTGCAGTCCGTAATACGGGAAAGGGCATCCGCATTCTTGTGTAACTTCCCAGCACGATGTTCCACTTGAAAATCAAATGCCTGTAAGGCCATGTACCAGCGTGTCAACCTGGCATTGTGGTTCTTCATTTGCTGCAACCACTTAAGTGGGGCATGGTCTGTGACCAACTGGAACTTTCTCCCTGTAAGGTAAAACCTTAACGCCTCCACTGACCACTTAATAGCTAAACATTCTTTTTCTATTGTGGAATACTTTTTTTCAGCCGGTGACAACTTCCTGCTCAGGTACATCACAGGATGCTCCTCCCCTTCATGACACTGGGATAGAACCGCTCCTAGCCCTACATCCGATGCATCTGTTTGAACCAGAAAGGGTTTCCTGAAGTCTACCCCTTTCAGTACCGGTCCTGTACACAATTTTCCTTTTAGGACTGAAAATGCTTTTTCAGCTTCAGGTGTCCACTTTAGCTGGTTTGGACAATTCTTCTGCAGCATATCTGTGAAAATTGCACTTTTCTCTGCAAATTGCGGTATAAATCTGCGGTAGTATCCAATAAGTCCCAAGAAACTTCTTAGTTGTTTCTTTGTTGTTGGAGGGGGAAAATTCCTGATGCTATCTACTTTACTCATTAGAGGTTTAATTTTTCCTCTTCCCACTAGGTGGCCCAGGTATTTTACCTCCCTATTTGCAAAGGCACACGTCTTCGGGTTTAAAGTGATTCCCGCTTGCTTCATGGAGCACAAGACTGCCCTGATTCTCTTTAGATGCTCCGCCCAGGTGTTACTATGGATTATGACATCATCCATATATGCAAAAGCATAATTTTGGTGGGGTCGAAGTACCTGATCCACTAACCTTTGGCAGGTAGCCGCTGCTCCATGCAGTCCGAAAGGCATCCTCTTGAACTGGAAAAGGCCAACGGGGGTGCTGAACGCAGTCTTCGGCTTCGACTCCCTGGTTAGAGGGATTTGCCAATATCCTTTTGTCATATCAAGGGTGGTTAAGTATTGAGCCTGTCCCAGCTGGTCCAACAACTCTTCAATTCTTGGCATTGGATATGCATCAAAAACTGATATCGCGTTTACCTGCCGGAAGTCAATACAAAATCTTAAAGATCCATCATCAGGCTTCGGCACCAGGACTATGGGGCTATTCCAGGGACTCTTTGACTCCTCTATTACTCCCATGTCCAACATCTCCTGGACTTGTGCCACTACTTCCTGTCTCTTGGCTTCAGGCAAGCGGTATGGCCTTTGACGAACTAATTTCCCAGGTGGAGTTATTATTTCATGGGCAACCAAATGTGTCTCCCCAGGTATGGGTGTCAACACATCTGGGAATTCTTTAAGCAATTTCCTAATTTCTTCCTGTTGTACCACTGTCAAGTCCTCACCTATTTGGGGCTCTGATTTTTCTTTACAATCAGATACCTGGGGTCCCAAATCTTCCTCTTCATTCACCTCCCTCTCTCGGGCACAGGTGGCAGCTAGGCTTTTAACTCCTTTGACATCAGTAGAACCAAAGCCTTTGGTTCCACGCTCAGAATTTTCCAGGGATGTGACCTCCTCCACAGGTGGAAAACCCAGCCTCTCACAGATCAATTGGGCAATTCTGTCTCCTGTCTTCACGTGATAATCACTCTGTCCAAAATTAAATAACAGAACTTTAATATTGCCCCTGTAATCGGGATCAATTACTCCCGCACCCACATCGATGAAATATTTAAGGGCTAATCCGGACCTTGGGGCTACTCTCCCATAGCATCCAATAGGTATTTCCACTTGGAGACCAGTGTCCACCAGGGCTCTCCCTTGGCTAGGTACAGTCACATTTTCTATGCTGCACAGGTCAAACCCAGCAGCTTGAGGGGTTGCCCGCTTAGGAGCTTGGGCCTTCTCTGTGACCCTATGGTACTTTAAGACGAATGTCTGCTTTGGGGTAGCTTGGTCTTCTGGACGCTTTACCATCTTTTTAGCTGGGGTCTGAGGACTTCCAAATACAGGCCCGGGAGCTATTACCATTAATCCTTCTCCCTCCTTCTTTCCTAGTCCTTCCACTAGACCCTGCTTAAATCTTGGCCAGTCTCTTCCTAGAACCAAATCAAAGGGTAGCCTAGGCACCACTGCTAACAGGACTTCCTCTTGTTCCCCCAGGCACTTAACCTTTAGCCTATAGGTGGGATATGATGTTGCAGCACCATGAATGCATTTGATGTGAACTTGGCTTTCAGGGGTTCTAGGCACAAATCCTTCTTGGGCCTCTATTCTCTTCCAAAGCCTTTTGACATCATACTCTGGTCTGCCCCAGAGTCTAACAAAGCATTTGTGGTAATTCCTTGCACATCAACCATCAAAAGAAATCCTTCTTTGGGCTGTTTTAAATCCACACCCATTAAGCTAGTGTGTGTCTGGCATCCCTTTTCTAAATGTCCCCATTTTCCACACTTGAAACATTTCTTTCCACTCCACTGTGTCATCTGGTTTGGCACAGTACATTTATTTCCAGAAACATTTTTAAATATTTTCTTTTCTGATACAGCACAGCTTGCCTCAGCACCCATCTTCAGAGGGCCACCCATTCTATGGCAAGCCTGCGTGGCTTCCAAGAATCTCTCTGCTAGCATGGTTGCCTCTCCAAGATTTTGGCAATTTTGTTGTATAAGGAAAGTGTGCAAATCTTTAGGCACCGCAGACATAAATTGTTCAAGCATAATAATGTCTAATAACATTTCTACCGTCTTTTGCTCAGGCTCCAACCATTTTACAGCTAATCCTCTGATTCTCTGACTCAGAGCCCTGGGTGTTTCACCCACTCTCAATTTAGTAGCTCTAAACATTCGCCTATACTCTAAAATAGACAACCCTAGGCGATCTCTAATAGCAGCCTTTACATCCTTATAATTCAAAGCCTGGGCTGCTGGCATTGCTCTATAAGCTGCAAGCGCCTCTCCAGTTAATGAGGCTGCCAGCCTTACTGCCCACTGGGTCTCTGGCCATGCTAATGCTTGTGCCACTCTTTCAAAAGACTCTAGAAAATCATCAACATTATCATCTGGAGTTAGCTTCCCAAAACTAAATGCCCCAATCCCCTGATTGAGTCCCACACTGTCCACATGTGGTGTACCAGTATTTACTGCTGGTCATTCATCTGGTCCACTTTGGTTCTGCAGTTTAACTAGGGCTTGCACCAGATCAAGCACTGGCCTCTGCTGGTCCATTAAGGCTTTCATAGCAGTGTCCTGAGCTTGCTGCGATAGCTCCTGTTGCCTGCTAAACTGGGCTGCCATCCACTGAGGTAGTTCCCTTGGATCCATCTTGATCCCTGCAAGAAAACACACAAAAAAACCCCCACAGTGCACCACCTTCCAAACAGGTGTTAGCAGTAGGGGTGTACTGAACAGGTGGTGGGTGTCTGCTTGGGGCCAATGTTTTCAGGGAGGTTTGTACGGGGAGATGGGAGATGAGGGGTGGTGGGGAGCTACAGAGTCTCTGCATTTTGAGCTCAGCATGGGATGTTTGACATGGGTACAGAAAAGGTTAGGGAGGCTTTGACATGACCTGACAAGGGGGGTAGTGTGGCCATGATTGGCCTGGCATACAGTTGGATGCACAGCAAATTATTGCACACATTGACGGGGAATGAGGTGTGTCCAGGTGAGACCTGCAGGGGGCAGACTACTGAGGTACTGATGGGATGCGATTGTGCAGTATATGGGCATATTGGTGGTGTGTTCAGGGTGGATGGGGTGGGTATCACTGCTGTTATGGAGGAAGGGGGCAGGTGTTAGCTATCAGATGGCTGTGTGTCGTGAACGGGGGTGAAGGGTCAGGGATGGGCCCAGATTGCAGCCTGGGGACACTGGGGGAGGTACAGAGTTATCCACAGACACAGACAACAAGAGGGGGGCAGGGAGGTGTTACGATGATGGATGGGAGGTATGGTTGTGGCCATGTTCACTTTCAGGCCTTGGTGAGACATCCAGGCAGCGATATCGTCATGACAGGCATGGATCAGGGTTTGGTTAGCTGGGGAGGGTTCAGGTGTGCGTAGGTGGCTCTGTGAGCCATCAGTATCTAGCTTGTACAGCCAACCATGGGTGCTGATGGGCACACCAGGGGACTGTGTATGGAGGGGGTAAGGGGGGTTCCACGCCAGATCCTTTGGGTACACCATCCGGGTGCGGGGTTGCGGTGGAAGGGGTAGGTGTTGTGATGAAGCTGAAGCCACTGAAGCTATAGACTTAGTAAAAAACACTGTTTATTATAAAGCAACTGACTCACAGAGGGTGCAGTTACCTAAAAGTGCAGCTAGAGGGAGCAGGCACGAGGCTGCAGAAGCTAAGCTGACACACCCAGGTTTTGAGAATGCAGGAGCTAATCAGGTACACCTGAGTAGAGAGCCAGGAAGCTCAGTGGAGAAACGGCTTTATAAACAGTGCTCAGAAGGAAGAAAGCAGAGAGGATCTCGAGCTGAGAGAGGAACTGGGAGAGGATCTCGAGTTCAGAGAGGAACTGAGAGAGGACTATGAGCTGAGAGAGGAGCTGAGAGAGGACCTCAGGCTCAGAGAGGACCACAAGTTTGGAGAGGAACACAAGTTCAGAGAGGAACTGAGAGGGGACCTGAGAGAGGAACCTCACATACTGAAAGGCAGAGAAGCTTGGAGTACTTACAAGGAAGAGCTAAGTTCCAGGGAGGATAAGCCCATTCCAGAAAGCTCCAGGAGCCAGTCTTCAGGGAAGATGGTGATAGAAGGAGACTGCCAGGTAGAGCAAATACCAGCAGAGCACGTCTCAAAGATCCAAGGTACAGTTATATTTCCTTTCCAAGATGTGAGCCAGCTCCTAGAAAAGCTTATAACCCAGAGAACCGTACTGATAGGAAACAAACCTGGGAAAGGTTTGTGAAACCTTTACAGAGAGGCATAGTAAAAAGCCATAACAGTTATTTGCCAAACCAAGACCAGCACGGCTGGGGAATATTGGAGAGATCTATTGAACTACAACCTGCCTTATCCAGGGAAAGCTCAGGACTAGCTGACAACACAGCTGAACAGGAACCTATGCAAATAGAGATGATAGAACCAGAGCTGTTGCAGTTAGAGCACCCGATGGACTGCTCACTCTGTGTTTCCAAGAGTCTAGAGTCTCTCACAGAATTGTGACCGGCAGGACATGCTTTAACACAGGGGTCTCAAACACGCGGCCTGCGGGCCGCATGCGGCCCGCGGGAGAAGGTTGTGCGGCCCGCGACGGCTTCTGCTGCTGCCGTTGCCGCCGTGGCAACGGCAGAATCGACGGTCAATTTAAAAAAAATAAAAAACTGGCTTCTGCTGCTCTGTCCTGCGGCCCGTTCCCCTCTGCGCGAGAGCCCTGAATGTGCTTCCTCTGCGGCGTGCTTTTCAAGCCGCGAAGGGAGTATTTCCCTCTCGCGAGGCTTGAAAAGTGAATAGGCTTAAGCCGCGCGAGAGGGAAATACTCTCTTTGCGGCTTAAAAAGCATGCCACAGAGGAAGCACACTCAGGGCTCTCGCGCAGAGGGAAAGGGGCCGCGGGACAGCTGATTTTCTGCTGCAGCAGAAGCCAGCAGCAGAAGCCAGGTTGTTTTTTTATTTACCTGGGGGGGGGGGTATGACTGGAAATGGGCTATTGGCAGGGGGGGTATGACTGGAAATGGGCTATTGGCAGGGGGGGGTATGACTGGAAATGGGCTATTGGCGGGGGGGGTTATGACTGAAATGGGCTATTGGCGGGGGGGGGGGGGTTATGACTGAAATGGGCTATTGGCAGGGGGGGTATGACTGGAAATGGGCTATTGGCAGGGGGGGGTATGACTGGAAATGGGCTATTGGCAGGGGGGGGGTATGACTGGAAATGGGCTATTGGCGGGGGGGGCTTATGACTGAAATGGGCTATTGGCGGGGGGGTTATGACTGGAAATGGGCTATTGGCAGGGGGGGTTATGACTGGAAATGGGCTATGGTGGGGGCTAGGACTGGAAATGGGCAGGTGGGGGTTAGGAAGGACTGGAGGTGGGCTGATGGGGGGAGTTAGGACTGGTAATGAGCTATGGAGGGGCTGACTGAAATGGGGTAATGGGGGTTAGGGCTGGAAGTGGGCTATTGGCAGGGGGGGTTATGACTGGTAATGGGCTATGGGGGGTCTAGGACTGGTAATGTGCTGGGGGGGTTGCTAGGACTGGAAATGGGCTGAGTGGAAGGGGGCTTGAACTGCAAATGGCTGATGGGGAGGGGGGCTTGGAATGGAAATGGGCTGTGAGGGGAGGGAGCTAGGATTGGAAATGGGCTGATGGTGAGGCTAGGATAGGACTGGAAATGGACTGATGCAGGGACTAGAAGGGAGCGGATGCTGGGTGGGGCTGGAACTAGAAGGGAGCTGATGTTGGGGGAGGATTAGAATGGGATGGAGCTGGGAAAGTGAAATGGAGAGGGGAAAGATATTTTGTCTGGGAGAGAAGACAAATCTACAATTGGCCAGGTATTGGGAGAGTAAGTGGGGATTGAGGATGGAGGGGTAAAATTTGAGTGGATGAAATAGGAATGAGGAAAGAGAAAAAGGAGAAAGATTAGTATGTTAAAGCAGATGTAGAGAGAGAATGGAAAAAAACTAGGAGAGAAGAAAGGGCAAATGGAAGCAGACGATGGAGAGTTAGCAGAAGACATGAAGAAACCAGAAGAAAGTGGCTGGAACAATTGCAACTGAAAAAAATGCACAAAAGGTAGAAAAATATCTCTTTATTTTGAATTTATTAACTGGAATATGTCAGCTCTGGGAAATGTGCATCATTAATGTTTGCGCTTTGTTTAGTACAAGAGGAAATTAATTTATAGTTTTATTTCTACAGTGTTGTTGTACATTCCAAGTTTGGCTTTTGGGGTTCCCAGTTTAATTATTGTCTTCTTGTTTCTAAATCTTTTAGTCTTTCTTTATCCATACTCATTAAAGAGGCATGTTTACTAAAAGTTAGTGTATGGTAACATTATGCAAATATTTATGCAAATGAGGTCCCTTATGCAAATGAGGCCCCGCGTCTTATGCGGCCCCCGGGTTACTTTACAAGTCCTCATTTGGCCCTCAAAGCAATTTGAGTTTGAGACCCCTGCTTTAACATATCTTTTTGCTTTTGCTAAGCTGAAAGAAGAAGTTTTGTATTTGTTTTTCCTCTTGGTGTTGAAAACCTGTTTGAATGCAAAGAACTGTGAAGCGCCTGTAACAGTTACTGACTTTGTAAATATTTTGGCATAAACCCTGAAGTAAGGTACATTCTGTTTTTGTCTTCCTGGAGAACCTTTGCGCAACAAACAGAATAAAAACCATTTAAGTTTAACCCTGCACAAGGCTCACAACTAATTCTTCAGACAGACAGAAAAGAGAACAGAAAGAGCAAGAGCAATGGTGGCAAAGACGGCAAGAGAAGGAGAGACGGAGCCTGAACAGAAGGAAGAACAGCAAGAGGTCCAGGAGGTCTAAGAAAGGAGCCCAAGGCAGTACGTATGCTGGGAGAGATTCCTGGGGCAAGCATTCTTCATTGGACTGGAAGAAACCAGAGGCTTGGAGATATACAGCCAGGAACCCTCAGACAGCACTTGTAAAGGAGACGGCTGCATCTACAGAAAGAAGGAGCTCTAATACCTATTTAAGGAGGTATGGGAAAAGAGACCTGAAGTCCAGGGATTCAGACTGGAGAGCTGGGCGCAGATGTTTTGCTGCCTACTGGCCAAAATACCCAGAGAGGAAACCTAATGACAATGTGATCTCAGGTATGAACTCTGATCTGTTCCCTAGCTTTGCACAAGGAAGACAGCAGGGAAACAGTTTCTATCCTGGTAGAGATCAGTTAGAGAATTCCTCTGAGCCAGTGTGTGAAAGTGATCCTATGATATTTCAAGAGCAAGGGGAAATATCAAATGAGAAAGTGGAATGCATGGATTGCTCTCTGTCTAAGCTGCTGTTCTAAAGTAATCCTTAGTTAAGCATCAAACACCAAAAGGAACTGTACTGTTTTTTTAGCTTCCCAGAAAAGTTTCTTTGAGAGAAAGCTTTGGGGAAAGTTGGAGCCACGTGGAGAGTGGACCAGCAATGGTTTGCAGCTGATTAAGCACCTGTGATTAGAGCAAAGCACAAGTGCACGTGGGACTTTGGAAAAAAAACGTCTTCACTGTGTGAAAGGAAGAAAGTTGGTTTTTTTGATAAAGAGAATTTTCCTTTTGGGTTTATTTTTCATTCCAGCACTGCTAAGAAAGGTTATTAGCTGGGGCTAGAAGAAAGACCTTTTTCTGTTTCATCAAGGTCTTTACTAAGTTGTTGCATAAGTAATTTGGTTGCCTTATTTGTTTTGTTTCCTGAATACAATTCCTGAAGAAATGATCCTGTTGATGTTACCAAGCATATCTGTGCGAGGGAATAACTCCCCATAAATAAAATCTGTTTTCTGCTTTACACTCGAGCAAATACAATTATTTATTCTTGTTGAACGGCTGGTTTTGTGTGATTGAACTACAACACCCACAATCTTTGCAAGTCAAGTAAATTCCTGTCTTTGCCAAGATTGTGGAACTTTCATAACAGGCACCCCTGTTTACAGTGGCATAGTCTTTCAGATTGCTTTTACACAAAGGATTTCCAGGATTTATAAGGATTACAACTGCAAAGTGAAAGAAAAAAGTGTTAGTCATAAGCTGGAGAGTGGATTTTTCCCTTAACAACGCCTTGGAGGAAAAAAAGAGGCTGTTCCAGGAGCTGTTCCAAGGAGGAAAAGACCCTGTGTGAGACGGACTCATCACTGGCATAAGGTAATAAGTACCTGGGCATGTCTAGTGGTGGATAGGAGTAAGACACAGGGGTAATTTGGAAAAAAAAATAGGAGGAAACACCTGTTTGTAGGGTGCTGCTCTGTGTTTTTTTTTCTCTTTTGTTTCTTGCAGGGATATACAGAGATGGATCCTAAGGAGCTGGCCAGCTGGATGGCAGCCCAATTTGCCAAGCAACAAGAGGTCTAGCAGCAGGCTCAGGACTCTGCAATCAAATCCCTGAGGGAGCAGCAGAAGCCAGTGCTTGACCTTGTGGAAGCCTTAATTGCACTTCACACCCAAGGTGGTGCAAGACCGGCAGTGACACCTGGTATTCCACATGTGGACAGTGTGGGACTAAGTCAGGGAATTGGGGCATTTAGTTTTGGGAAACTCACTCCAGAAGATACTGTTGATGATTTCCTTAAATCTTTTGAGAGAGTGTCACAAGCATTAGCATGGCCAGAGACCCAGTGGGCAGTAAGGCTGGCAGCCTCATTAACTGGGGAGGCACTTGCCGCTTATAGGGCAATGCCAGCAGCTCAAGCTTTAAATTATAGAGATGTAAAATCTGCTATAAGAGATCGCCTAGGGTTGTCTGTTTCAGAATATAGGCGAATGTTTAGAGCTACTGCATTAAGAGTGGGTGAAACACCCAGGGCTCTGAGTCAGAGAATCAGAGGATTGGCTATAAAATGGTTGGAGCCTGAGGGAAAGACTATGGAAATGTTATTGGACATTATTATGCTTGAACAATTCATGTCTGCTGTGCCAAAAGACTTGCACACTTTCCTTATACAGCAAAATTGCCAGAACCTGGGAGAGGCAACCATGTTAGCAGAGCGGTTCTTGGAAGTCATGCAGGCTTGCCATAGAATGGGTGGCCCTCTGAAGGTTGGTGCTGAGGCAAGCTGTGCTGTATCAGAAAAGAAAATGGTTAAAAATGTTGTTTCTGAGAATAATAGTACTGTACCTACCCAGATTATAAAGTGGAGTAAGAAGAAGTGTTACAAATGTGGAAAATGGGGACATTTGGAAAAGGGATGCCAGATTCACACTAGCTTGATAGGTGTTGATTTAAAACAGCCTAAAGAAGGGTTCCTTTTGGTGGTTGATGTGCAGGGAATTACCATGAATGCTCTGTTAGACTCTGGGGCAGACCAGAGTATGCTGTCAAAGAGGCTTTGGAAGCGGATAGAGGCCCAAGAAGGATTTGAGCCTAGAACCCCTGAAAGCAAGGTTTACATTAGATGCATTCATGGTGCTGCTTCATCCTATCCCACGTACAAGCTAATGGTTAAGGGCTTGGGGGAACAAGAGGAAATTCCTTTAACAGTGGTACCTAGGCTTCCATTTGACTTAGTTCTAGGAAGAGACTGGCCAAAATTTAAGCAGGGACTAGTGAAAGGACTAGGAAAGGAGGGAGATGGAATGATGGTAATAGCTCCCGGGCCTTTGTTTGAAAGTCCTCAGACCCCAGTTAAAAAGATGGTTAAACTTCCAGAAGACAAGACTACCAAGAAGCAGATTTTCACCTTGAAATACCGTAGGGTCACAGAGAAGGCCCAAGCTCCTAAGTGGGCAACCCCTCAAGCTGCTGGGTTTGACCTATGCAGTATGGAAAATGTGACTATACCTGGCCAAGGGAAAGCCCTGGTTGACACTGGATTCCAAGTTGAAATACCCATTGGGTGCTATGGGCGAGTAGCCCCGAGATCAGGATTAGCCCTGAAGTATTTCATTGACGTGGGAGCTGGAGTGATCGATCCCGATTACAGTGGCAATGTTAAAGTTCTGTTATTTAATTTTGGACAGAAGGATTACCATGTAAGGACGGGAGATCGAATCGCTCAATTGATATGTGAAAGACTGGGTTTTCTACTTGTGGAGGAAGTCACAACTTTGTCCATTTCTGAGCGTGGAACCAAGGGCTTTGGTTCAACTGAAGACAAGGGGGTAAAGAGCCTAGCTGCCACCTGTGACCGTGGAAGGGAGGTGCATGAAGAGGAGGATTTGGGACCCCAAGTATCTGACTGTAGGGAGAGCTCAGAACCCCAAATAGGTGAGGACCTGTCAGTAGTACAGCAAGAATAACTAAGGAAATTGCTAAAAGAATTCCCAGATGTTTTGACTCCTATACCTGGGGAGACACATTTGGTTGCACATGAGATTATAACTCCACCTGGGAAGTTAATTCGTCAGAGGCCATACCGCTTGTCTGAAGCAAAGAAACAGGAAGTAGTGGCACAAGTTCAGGAAATGTTAGACATGGGAGTAATAGAGGAGTCAAAGAGTCCCTGGAATAGCCCCATAGTCTTGGTGCCAAAGCCTGATGGCTCTTTAAGATTCTGTATTGATTTCCGGCAGGTAAATGCAATATCAGTTTTTGATGCATATCCAATGCCAAGAATTGAAGAGCTATTGGACCAGCTTGGACAAGCCCAATATTTAACCACCCTTGATATGACAAAAGGCTATTGGCAAATCCCTCTAACCAGGGAGTCGAAGCCGAAGACTGCTTTCAGCACCCCCGTTGGCCTTTTTCAATTCAAAAGGATGCCTTTCGGACTGCATGGAGCGGCAGCTACCTGCCAAAGGTTAGTGGACCAGGTACCTCGACCCCATCAAAATCTTTGCCTTTGCCTATATGGATGATGTCATAATCCATAGTAATACTTGGGTGGAACATCTAAAGAGAATCAGAGCAGTCTTATGCTCCATGAAGCAAGCGGGAATCACTTTGAATCCAAAGAAGTGTGCCTTTGCTAAGAGAGAGGTAAAATACCTAGGCCACTTGGTGGGAAGAGGGAAAATGAAACCCCTAATGAGCAAGGTGGATAGCATCAGGAATTTTCCTCCTCCAACCACGAAGAAACAGCTGAGGAGTTTCTTGGGGCTTATCGGTTACTACCGCAGATTTATACCACAGTTTGCAGAGGAAAGTGCAATATTTACTGATATGCTGCGGAAGAATTGCCCAAATCAGCTGAAATGGACTTCCAAAGCTGAAAAAGCATTTTCAGTGCTGAAAGGGAAGTTGTGTACAGGACCAGTACTGAAAGGGGTGGATTTCAGAAAACCCTTCTTAGTTCAAACAGATGCCTCGGATTTAGTGCTGGGAGCTGTGTTATCCCAATGTCATGAAGGGGAGGAGCATCCTGTGATGTACCTGAGCAGGAAATTGTCACCGGCTGAACAGAAGTATTCCACAATAGAGAAGGAATGCTTAGCTATAAAGTGGTCAGTGGAGGCATTAAGGTTTTATCTCACAGGGAGGAAGTTCCTTTTGGTTACAGACCATGCCCCACTAAAGTGGTTACAACAGATGAAGAACCACAATGCCAGGTTGACACGCTAGTACATGGCCTTAAAGGCGTTTGATTTTCAAGTGGAACATCGTGCTGGAAATTTACACAAAAATGCGGATGCCCTTTCGCGTATTACGGACTGTAAAGAAGAGGTTTCACAATGGGCACCAGTCCGTAATAACTTAAGCAGGGGGGTATGTGATAAGGAAGCTTATTATAGTTCAGGAAGAAATAATACAAGAGGTGAATTGGCTCTGAATAAGCAACCTGTGCTGGCTGGTAAAAGCACTAAAACAGAGTGTTTACCTAAAAGACTACCAGACCCAGAATGCACTGATTTACAGAAAGCCTTTAGGAGAGCTGAAATAGGGAAACGTGTGCCTAATCAGAGGAGCAATGATGTAATCCCTAATCACCCATCTCCTAGGGCAGGGCTTGATTCAGAACACCTGGACTGTGCTAGGGTGGAGTGTCCATCTAGGCACTATAAAGGAAGAAGAAATTCTTCAGACAGACAGAAAAGAGGACAGAAAGAGCAAGAGCAATGGTGGCAAAGACGGCAAGAGAAGGAGAGACGGAGCCTGAACAGAAGGAAGAACAGCAAGAGGTCCAGGAGGTCTAAGAAAGGAGCCCAAGGCAGTACGTATGTTGGAAGAGATTTCTGGGGCAAGCATTCTTCATTGGACTGGAAGAAACCAGAGGCTTGGAGATATACAGCCAGGAACCCTCAGACAGCACTTGTAAAGGAGAAGGCTGCATTTACAGAAAGAAGGAGCTCTAATACCTATTTAAGGAGGTATGGGAAAAGAGACCTGAAGTCCAGGGATTCAGACTGGAGAGCTGGGCACAGATGTTTTGCTACCTACTGGCCAAAATACCCAGAGAGGAAACCTAATGACAACGTGATCTCAGGTATGAACTCTGATCTGTTCCCTAGCTTTGCACAAGGAAGACAGCAGGGAAACAGTTTCTATCCTGGTAGAGATCAGTTAGAGAATTCCTCTGAGCCAGTGTATGAAAGTGATCCTATGATATTTCAAGAGCAAGGGGAAATATCAAATGAGAAAGTGGAATGCATGGATTGCTCTCTGTCTAAGCTGCTGTTCTAAAGTAATCCTTAGTTAAGCATCAAACACCAAAAGGAACTGTACTGTTTTTTTAGCTTCCCAGAAAAGTTTCTTTGAGAGAAAGCTTTGGGGAAAGTTGGAGCCACGTGGAGAGTGGACCAGCAATGGTTTGCAGCTGATTAAGCACCTGTGATTAGAGCAAGGCACAAGTGCACGTGGGACTTTGGAAAGAAAACTTCTTCACTGTGTGAAAGGAAGAAAGTTGTATTTTTGATAAAGAGAATTTTCCTTTTGGGTTTATTTTTCATTCCAGCACTGCTAAGAAAGGTTATTAGCAGGGGCTAGAAGAAAGACCTTTTTCTGTTCCATCAAGGTCTTTACTAAGTTGTTGCATAAGTAATTCAGTTGCCTTATTTGTTTTGTTTCCTGAATACAATTCCTGAAGAAATTATCCTGTTGCTGTTACCAAGCATATCTGTGTGAGGGAATAACTCCCCATAAATAAAATCTGTTTTCTGCTTTACACTCGAGCAACTACAATTATTTATTCTTGTTGAACGGCTGGTTTTGTGTGATTGAACTACAACACCCACAATCCTTTGCAAGTCAAGTAAATTCCTGTCTTTGTCAAGATTGTGGAACTTTCACAACAGGCACCCCCGTTTACACCGTGCTATTCTGCATCAGTGCAGTTTACATTGAACAAACTGAAATTACATTGAACAGGGCATTATAACTTGGAGACTATTTTACAGGGAACATGGGCTATGGAGGGTTAAGTGGCTTGCCCAAGACCACAAGGAGCACCTGTGGGACTAGAAACCCCAGTCCTTCCGGCCCAAGGTTGCTGTTCTCTAGTGGGATTTGAACCCCCAACCTTCCGGCCTGAAGTACCTTGCCCCAACCACTAGGCCAGTCCTCCACTCCTTGAGCACCTTGTAGGGTGCATGACAACGTGCCTTGTGTGGCGCCTCTGGTTAAGGTGCCTTGTGATGTGCCCTATATGGCACCTTGCAACGCGCGTTACCTGGCACTGCTTTTCGTACAATGCACCGCCCACTCCTTTATATGGGCATCTGTACCATTACCGCGGAAACTACCGCAGGTGACATTAAGGTGGTTTAGTAAACATACCCCTTAGTGTCACAAGGTAATTCATAGGAAGAGAAAAATGATTGAAACTTATCTGAATGTTTGCTGATAATTTAAAGTTTTGCTAAATCTGCAAAGCAAAGAAAAGGCAACTTGTTCTATTTCATGTTTATTAATAATTCAAAGAGAGAAACTTTACCCGTTAAATAACTAACTAAATTGTTTTTAATAAAGAAAATTGTCATCATTTAAACTTAATGCTCTCTATTGCACATCATTTTTGCTAGTATTTAACATTTTACTTTGGGGAAGTCTTATTTGAGCATACCTGCCTAACCTTATCCTTAACCACTTGTCTACGACTCCAAGCATCCATGGTGAGGGCCCTAGCTCAGGATGTCATCCATGTAAAGGCAAATTATAACTGTTGACTGAAATGTATGAATGCCTTACAGTCTAATTTTGACCAAGCCAGTCCATACAAAGCACAACTGTGAATGTGAGAGTCATATTGGAATGTGTGAACTTGGCAAAACCGCGTCAAATCACTTTAATAGCTGAAATAGCATCCTGCTAGAAAAAGGGAGACAGAGCAGTAGAATAGCAGGAACAGACCTTTTTTTCTGCAGTTTATTTATTTATTTATTTGTTTGTTTTAGAAGAAATTGTTGAATGCATTATATAAGGTACCCACCCACTCCCTGCCCTCGCTCCTCCTTGGGACCACCTCTTCCTGCCCACAAACAGAGCTCCCCACATGTATAGGCAGCTTTTTCGGGGAGCTCTGTTTGTGGGCAGGAGGAGGTGGTCCCAAGGAGGAGCGAGGGCAGGGAGTGGGTGGGTACCTGACCACAGAAGTAGAGTACCGATTCTGAGGTTGCCCCTCTATGTCCAGGGTCAGCCTGTGGACAGGGAACTTATTCCACCACAGAGGTGGAATAAGTCTCCCTAGACGAAGGCACTTGCAGCAGCCGGCATGGAGAAGAAAAGTGAGTGGGTACAGGGGGTTCCTTGCAGCCCAACCCTGGCCACAGTAGGCCCAATCGGGGCTCGGGCTGTAGGAAAAGAAAATTTTGATGGTCGGCCGGGGATCATGGTTCCTGCATGGTGCCGCGGTGCCATGGCAACAAGATGCCATGGCACAGCAGCTCCATGCAGGAGCCAGGCTGGGCTAGCCTGGTAATGGATTGGACTTCCGGGTGCCCAGAATTGGGGCATGGCCTGCACATCTGGCCGATTGCACCTGATTCTGATGCTGTGGGCATGTCTGCCCATGGAGGACACCAGATCAGAATTGGCCTCATAGCTAAACAAGAAGGACAATGATAGTTCTGCTCAAAAATCAATCAATCAATACCCTCCTTCCAAAACTGCTTGTGGCACAATACTTATTACTCTAATTTGAAAATTAAAACCAATAAATCATATTGTACATATTATAGAAATATAATGCTACCAGAGTGTGGTGCTGATAATTTCAATGTGCAGCTCCCATTGCAGCCAGTGAGCTGCCGAAATACTATGGCACCAGAATTGCAAGTGTCAGGCGTTTTTGAGTGGTGGATTGGTGTGCGTTTCTTCAACAGAGTTTGAGCTATTAAGGTGCCCGGAAGACTGGACACCACCATAGCACAAGTCATTTGTTGAAGATTCTAAGTTAAGTTAATTGAACTATTTAAAAAGATGGGACTATTTAAACATCTATTTTTTATAGAAGGGTTTACATGAGGATATTTTTTGTGGACTCTTTCATTTTTATTTTGTTTTCTAGTGATATGGGTATCACATGGTGATGTTTAAAAAGCCAGTAGCCTGAAATAAATGATGATGCAACACGATGAAGGCATCTGGGACTTTTGGCACTGATACAGTCCTGTGTTGCCTATAATATGTTTGTTTCATACCCTGCTATATATTTCTATTTTATGTGGAATAATATTTATTGGTTTAGATTTTGAAATTAGAGTAAAAGGTATTGTACCACAAGCAGTTTTGGAAGGAGTGTCTTAAGCTCTGCTATATTTTTGATTTAATGTATATATAGCACAGGTATGATGGAAGAGATGAATTTGTAATTGCCTGGACAGAATGCACAGATAGAAAACTGGAGATTCCAGTTTGATGCTGCCTCCTGTATGACCTTGAACAAGGGCACTTAATTTTCTTGTACTCATCCTTATGTCAGAATTTAGAAACATAGAAACATGATGACAGAAAAAGACCACATGGCCTATCTAGTCTGTCCTTCCATATCAACAACTACAACAGTCCACTTTTTACCTTTAGAGATCCTCTGTGTTGGTCCCATGCTTTTTTGAATTCAGTTACTGTCCTCATTGCTACCACCTCTACTTGGAGACTATTCCATGGATCCACCACTCTTTCCGTAAAGAAATATTTCCGTATATCACTCCTGAATCTATTTGGCTTGGTCAGGGAAACATTAGCCAGTTGTAGTATTAATATTTTTATTTAACAGGTTTTATATACTGCTTTATCATTTCAATCAAAGCAGTTTACATTTAATGTACATTAAACAGGGATATTGATAACTTGGATTTTTCTGAGACAATGGAGGGTTAAATGACTTGCCCAAGGCCACAAGGAGTGCTAGTGGGAACTGAACCCTGGTGTCTGGGCTCCCCAGCCAGTGCTCTAACCATTAGGCTACTCCTCCTTTGTATAGTGCTATGGGGTGTATGCAGTGCTGTACAGAGACATACAGTATGCTGGCACTGTAGAATTTAAGTAATAGGGGCACAGACTGTTGGAAGAGCTCATCTATTTGCAGTCTCTATTTGATTAAAGGTGTTCCCAGCATACTCATTCTGAAGATTCAGCATAGTCTAGCATGGATGTAGAAGACATAGGGGTTTGTCCACTAAAGAGGTTTAAGGAAGCATCCATAATATCCCTTTAACATGCAAAAACTGCAGTGTTAAGACCCCCTGTGCATGGTAATGGCAGGGACAGGGAGGAGATGTTATTGCGGAAAGGGTGCTAGTGGCCGATAAAGGGAATGTGGGCATTACGAGCACCAAGCATGTGGGTTAACATGCGGAAAGGATGAATTCTATAACACGGGATAAGGGAGCCTATCTAGAATTGAAGTGCTGGATGGCAGCAAAGGGGATAGGTGACGGACATGTCACATTCATATATTATGGTTATGGGCACTTGATATACTGCCTTTTCTGTGTGTATCAGAGCAGTTTACAGATATATTCTAACAGGCACTTTTTATTCCCTTGTCCCCAAAGGGCTCACAATCTAAGTGTATCTGAGACAATGGAGGGTTAAGTTGCTTGCCCAGGGCCACAAGGAGTGGCCTTGGGACTAGAGACTCCAGTCCCTCCAGTCTGAAGTTACTTGTCCCTATGTGGGAACCTGTCCCAACCACTGAGTCACTCCTCCCATACATGTTAGATAGTGAGTGTGAGGATAATGTGGGAGGCAGTTGGACTGTAGCAATGAGGGGTGCTCATGTAATCTGTTGTGATGGCAGTGGATGGCATAGAAGTGGATAGAAGTGTTCCATGAGGAGCCACCATAGCCATGATGTAGGCATAGCAAGAATGACTGGGCAGCAGTGGTGACCTGCACATCAGCTGCAGGTGAGGTGTGAGTGATACACCCTAATGAGTAAAGTGCCACAGTGTAGCCATGGAGGGCGCAGCTGGCAGGTGACTACGAGAATAATGATGATGAATATATGGAAATGGATAGGCTAAAGGATGGATGGTGGTAGATGAGAGCGCTGTATGTCCTTGCTGCCCCAATGTACCCCTGCTGGAATTCTGCACCAATATTGTTCAAATTGATGTTTGTGTGGCAAAATTAATATTTTTTTCTATAAGGTACAGTAAGCATCACACAAAAGCAATATGCTTTTTCAGTGTGAGAAAGCAAGCATGCAGGATAATGCAGTATGTAGGACTCTTGACACTGAGCTCTGATGTTAGTGCCCTGAATCCCAGCAAGATGAAAATGGAGTGTCATGGTAATGTGCTGGTCACAAGCACAGAAAGGTGGACAGTAATCGTGGCCTGACAGATGCAGCAGGCCGTGAACAAAGCGCAGTGCTATGTGCGTACATTTGCCAGGTCTGTGAACGGCTTGGTGATCAACTTGGCACCAAAGTGCATGGCAGTAAGTGTGGCCCACAGAATTAGTGAAACAAAAACATGTGGGGTAGCAGGAGACACCTCATTATTGACAGCTGTAGTAGCCTCATGCTCTGAGAAGCAGTATGAGTTATCAATAGGATGGCAGTTTGAATCCCACTGAATCTCTGTGTTGACTCACATAGGTGACATAAGCAGACATAGCTGCTGTTAGTGATTGTGGGGTGGCAGTAAAAAGCACTGCTACTACTTTTGCTGGCAGACTATTAGATGCACATGCCTCAAGGGTGGGAGGTAGGCTGAAGGGGGGTGGGGGAGAGAAGCAGCCCTACCTGTTTGAAGTACTGCTATATACAAGCAGGGTCACATGCCAGCAGTAGGGGAGGAAGAACAACAAAGGGTTATATGGGATGGGATGAGAGTATCAGATGAATGCCTTCAACTTCTGTAATAAGGACAAGAAATTGAATACCACAGGCCCGCTCTGTGAAGGCTGCACTCAATGGACAAAGCACAGAGTGCACTCACATTCATGGCACATTTGTTGCCCCAAAGTCTGAAAGAACACAAATGAGCCAACCTCGCACCCTTACCTCTGCTGAGGCCAACCAGGCCCTCCTCATGCAATCTCCAATGTTTCCATGTCTCCACTAGCTGGTGCTGTGTCTGCAGATACAGTATGTCAGTCATGTCTCTTGCAATAACACCCACTCACAGGTAGTTGTGCTACTACAGTGATAAGGTAACCACTCTTTACAGTAAAGGCTGCCAGTACAAGACCCACTACTGGCCATATCACTTGTATGTAAGGTTACCAGATGTCCCCAGGGATGATCCCTGATGTCATGGAATAGAGGCGCAACATGTCACTTATTTGTAGTGAGGAATGAAACAAAGAACCCAGCATTTGCTGCAAACCTGTCAAAAGGAGAACATGTAATAATGACATTACATGTTGAAGACGAGAAGTGAATAGCCAAAACATTGAAAATTTTCACAACCTAATAAAATATGCTTTGAGTATATATATTTATTTGTCTGATAAAGGGAACACAAAAGGAAGAAGGACCTCCGCAAAACACAAGCAAGTCCACAAAAACCTTGATTTGGCCATACTTTCCTCCACTTTTTGTGGATTTATTTGTCTGACTCCATAGGATGCCACAAGCTTTTGATAATCCCTTGAATTAATGAATGCTACTTACACTGCTCCTGAGGAAATATGGGTGTATAAACATCCCTGACAAGGCAGGATCCTAGCCCATCTTTGCCCTGCTCAGGTATACCTGATGTGACCTCCCAAATGCAGATAACCCCTGTTCTAGTGTGTGAGAAAAATTGTTGCAGTGCCACAGGGACTTGGCACTGGACAGCTGACTCTGCGCTTTGTCACCCATCACCTGTGTGTGTGGGGGGGGGGGGGAGGGAAAGGCTGTTCCTGCAACCCTCCTGCCTCTGCAGAGACAGTTCACTGTCTCATTCCCATGGAATGAACTTGTGCCTGGCATTGCTATATGCATTGCCATAGGAACTGTTGCACTACAGGGCTTTCGCTGAGAACACATGTTCTGGCATGCACTGACTGTGAATTGGGACATGCATTGGCAGTTGTGTGGGGCTATGACAGTGCAGAACATTTCCACACAAACTGTATATCTCAAGTTAAGATTGTGATGGGCAGTATGGGGCACAGTGTGGGCAGGATGTGCTATGCGCAGTTGGTGCAGAGTTCTCACCATGCACTAACTGCATTAATACAGGATCACCTACTGACACTTTAGTAAGTGGCATTTCATGCACCCAAACTAACACCACATACACTATGGGCTCTGCTTTACCTGCCAGTGACATGCTTGCCATGCCCCTGATAGTTAAACTAGCAGTGTTGCACCTGATACACAAATCCGGCCCAAAGATTAATTCCACTATAAATCGAAGCCGCCCGACCTAAAGGTTTATTCCACCATAGGTCGAAGCCGCCACCACTGCTGCCTCCCCCCCAACCCCCGATTCCATCCTCTCTTCTTGGGGAGGGGGGGGGCCAGGTGGCATGACTCCATCTTGAAAGTGGCAACACACATATATGCTGGCGCTTTCCATATGGAGTTGTGTCATCGCTGTTGCCACCCCCTTGCCAATAGAAGATGTGAGGATGGATTGGGGGGGGGGACAGTGGTGGTGGGATGACTGCTTTTTCAAAACATGTATGTGTGACACAGATTTCACAACATAGTTGTGCCACCCATCAGGATTGGCCAACTATTGGACAGGCTGGCACTGCTGACATGCAATCATAGTACCACCTTTGCCACATTGGCATCAACATCATAGTGTCCACAAAGAAAACAGCGCTAGCCACTCAGATGAGCAGAACCAAAAACAGGAAGCGGCAGATTCAGCACCCAATACCTTTATTAGTACCAATTAAGTGGCCTAAGCCCAACACAGGACCGTGTTTCGTATGTCACTTCGTCAGGGGCTATCAGGACACACTGAGGGTGTGAAATACATGGACTTCACCAGGCTCAACAGAGTCAATGGAAGTCGCTATAATCTAAAAAACTTCTTTACAAAGCCTGAAGGATGCCTTGTATCACGTTGTCCAATCCGAGCTTCTTACTCAATGTCCGTGAAAACCAACCATAACAAGCCGTATGAGATTTTTGGAAATCTCATACGGCTTGTTATGGTTGGTTTTCACGGACATTGAGCCTGGTGAAGTCCATGTATTTCACACCCTCAGTGTGTCCTGATAGCCCCTGACGAAGTGACATACGAAACACGGTCCTGTGTTGGGCTTAGGCCACTTAATTGGTACTAATAAAGGTATTGGGTGCTGAATCTGCCGCATCAACATCATAGTGCCCATTATTAAAAGAGCCTCATGTTGTAACAGGTAGCGAGCCACATCTAGCACTCATTTATGTGCTGGGGTCTGGGTTGTGCATGAAAATGGCATTCTTCTACAAGGGAGTCTTGTCTTACTAATCTGTTATATTTTTTTGAAGGTGTGAATAAACAGGTAGACAAAGGTGAACCAGTTGATATAGCGTATCTGGATTTTCAGAAAACCATTGACAAGGTCCCTCATGAGAGACTCTTGACAAAATTAAAAGTCATGGGGCAGTGTAGTATTGTGTATCAGAAACAGGTTAAAAGATAGAAAGCAGAGAGTAGGGCTAAATGGCCAATTTTCTCAATGGAGAAAAGTAAATAGTAGAGTACTGTGACACCTCACCGCCTAGCTCTGGGCATATTAGGTAGCTGGTAAGTGAGACACGGGATTTTAAAGTCCTTGGTAGTGCTGTAGCCCTGTGTCCTAGTGTAGTTGTGGACCGAAGTGACGACAGCCAAGGTTGGGTTTCAAGTTAAAGAATACTTTTATTGTTGCACAAAGTATAGCACAAAGTATTGCATAAAGAACCACACAGGATTTACTCCCCCAACACAGAAAGTAAAGTGGTAACTTTTTTGTACCAAATGAAAGTCCAAGTATAAAGTCAGTTCTCCTGATTCTTCTCAGGGACAGGTAACAAACTTAAATACTTTTAGGCTTCTTCCAGCTTTATCAATACAACAACTTTCCCAGAACGCTAGCAATGCTTTCCAAGTATCAGCTCTCAATAAAGGAAACTTCTAGCTGTTGTATTTTCTTTCTAATATTCATATCTTGCTTTAACAGCTTTAAATAAAATGGCAATCTCCACACTCTCTTGGCCCCTTAATAACAGGCTTCTTGTGCAGGAACACTTCCTTACGTTGCCTTTCATACACAGCTGCAAGGTATGAAGCTTTGAGTCATTGCACCCGGCAGAACGCTGCTGTTTCTTGTGCAACTCTAAGAATCTCGATTTGGGCTTCACAGCACTCAGTCATAGAACCTGGATAAATTCTAGATCTTTACTCTTTCATACACATTCCACATTCCATCTCAGAATCACTGTTACTGGATAAGGGAGCCCCTAACTCCATTGGTTCTTCCAGCCTCTCTGAAATCCCTTTATCCTGGGGAACATATAAGCCTTCAGACTTTAATTCCTTAATTATAGCCTGGAGCTGTTTCCATTTACACTCTCTCTGTCTTCTGGGCACTTGCAAGGCTTTGGGTTTATCAGCACCTCTTAACACCTCATAAAAGGGGTTTATTTCCTCCTTGCTTTGCCTAGGTAGTTGCCTCTGGTTGGGAGGGATATGTCTCTTCTGGTACTGCCTTATGAGATCCCTCAGCACAGCCTGGTCCTCAGGATCGGTTCCTAGTTCTCTGCCCGGTAGCTGCCAATTAGTCTTTTGCTGATAGGCAGGTGTGCTACCTTCTGAGCTAGTGCTCTGGTCACGCTGTCTGTATAAGGGAAATGCTTGCAGTTTCTCAATAGGGACTCTCCTACAGCCCAACTTCTCTCTGGTAATTCCAGGTTTTCTTTCAAAACTTGGTTCAGGCCTGTTCCTCCTAGAAAGCACTCTATTACCACTCTCTTGAGACTGGCTTACTTCCGAGCTATCTACTTTACAAGGTTCAAAAGGTTTTGCTCTGACCTGGTTCTGGCAGCTTTTAACTCTGGGGAACTCCACTGACTCCAAGTCTATGTCCAAGGATCCTGAGTCTGGCTCGGGGTCCCTTCCAGGGTCCACTCTCCCTTGGAGCTGAGCTCTGCCTGGGTCTCTTCCTGGACCACCCACAGGAACTCTCCTTTCAACTCCACCTCTGGTCCTTGCAACTCCTTTCCTCCTCCTTTCTCCGGTTCTGTCCTTCGTTCCCCTTTCTCTCCCCCTACTAACTGCTGCTTCCTGGTTATGAGTGCAGGGGGGCCCAATCCGGTCTGACTCCGCCCACCTCCCTGATTGGCTAGGTCTCTGGGTTAGCCTAGAGCTAGGGTGTGGTTCTTTCCCTGCTCTTCTTTGCAGAGAAGGTTCATGTGCTGAAATCTTAACCCCTTCCTGTCCTGTATCCGTAAACATATGAGGTGACAGAAGGTGTTTTAAACCCTTTTTCTTCTCTTTCTGAGCCTCTGCATTGTCACATAACCCCCCATTTAAGATATTCCGAGCTGGCTGAATAGATTCAGAACAGCACGGAATCCTTGAAAGGGCATCTGCGTTAAGATGCAGCTTACCAGGCCTATGCTCTATGTGAAATTCATATGCTTGCAGGGCCATATACCACCTAGTCAAGCGGGGATTATGGTCCTTCATACTTGACAGCCACTTTAGGGGAGCGTGATCCGTTACCAAAGTGAAACGGCGGCCTGTTAAATAAAATCTGAGGGCCCCTATAGCCCATCGGATCGCCAGGCATTCCCTCTCCACTGTCGAGTATTTCTGTTCCGCCGGCGCTAGCTTCCTGCTTAGAAACATTAAGGGGTGCTCCACTCCCCCATGCTTTTGTGACAGGACGGCTCCTAGCCCGGTATCCGACGCGTCGGTCTGTAAAATGAAAGTTTTACTAAAGTCCACCCCCTTAAGGATCGGGGCCGCGCACAACTGTTCTTTTAACCGGGCGAAGGCCTCTTCAGCTCTCGGGGTCCATTGCACTAGGTTAGGTGCATTTTTCCTCAGCATATTTGTGAGGGGGGAACTTTCACTAGCAAAATGTGGCAGGAACCTCCTATAATACCCAATTAGGCCTAAAAAGCTTCGGATCTGCTTTTTGGTGGAAGGTCGCGGGAAGTCCCTTACACTCACTATTTTGTCCATGAGTGGTTTCACTACCCCTCGTCCCACTAGATGCCCTAAATATTTTACCTCTTTTCCTCCAAAGAGGCATTTCGCAGGGTTCAAGGTGATTCCAGTCTTTCTCATGTCCTTAAGTACTGCCTGAATCTGAGCTAAATGGAGCTCCCAATTATCGCTATGGATAATTACATCATCCATATAGGCTAGGGCATATGAACGATGGGGACGTAAGACTATATCGATCAGTCTTTGGCACGTCGCCGCAGCGCCGTGCAGTCCAAAGGGCATGCGGCGGAACTGATATAGACCAAGGGGCGTACTGAAGGCAGTTTTAGGGCGAGATTCCCGGGTGAGGGGAATCTGCCAATACCCCTTGGTCATATCCAGGGTGGTAAGGTAGGTGGCTTGCCCGAGCTGATCTAACAGCTCTTCTATTCAAGGTAAGGGGTATGTATCAAATCGGGAGATGGAGTTTACTTTCCTAAAATCGATACAAAACCTTATGCTCCCATCAGGTTTGGGGACCATAACCACGGGGCTGTTCCAGGGGCTGACTGACTCCTCAATCACCCCCATCCGGAGCATCTCCTGGACCTGCCTAATCACCTCCTTACGTTTTGCCTCGGGCAGCCTATTACCTCTCCAGGCGGGGTCACTATTTCGTGAGAGACCAACTGTGTTTCTCCGGGCATAGGGGTTAATACATCAGGGAAGCTTCCCAACAACCTCAACAGAGCTTGTTGTTGAACCCAGGAGAGCTCTGTCCCTAGCCTAGGAAGGGCTTTGGCCTTACACTCCTCTAGCTGGGGTCCCAGGTCCATCTCCGTTTTCTCCTCCCCTTCGGGGTCTGTCAAGCCTATCAACACGGCTCGGCCGGTAGACCCAAACCCACCTGAGCCCCTCACGGTGGTGTTCACTTCAGTGACCTCTTCTACGGAGGGAAAGCCCACCCTTTCCATAATAAGCTGAGCTATCCTATCTCCTACTGCTACCTTAAACTCTTTATTGGAAAAATTAAGGAGTAAGACCTTAATCACCCCCCTAAAATCTGGGTCTATAACCCCTGCACCCACATCAATGCTGTCCTTCACAGCTAGCCCTGATCGTGGAGCGATCCGACCGTAACAACCTGGCGGAATTTCCAGCTGTATACCGGTCTCTATCAAGGCTCTACCCTGTCGGGGGACTATAGTGTCTTCTGCACTATAGAGGTCGAAACCTGCAGCATTCTCTGTGGCTCTTTTAGGAATCCTTGCGTTAGGGGTGACCCTACAACATTTTAGGACGAATGTGTTTTTCTTATTGGGAGGGTCTTGGATAGGGATTCTCTCCCTACCTGACTTCTCTCGAGGTTTCGCAAATAACGGAGCTGGTACCATCCCCAGCCTGGATTTACTTCTCTGAGAGGTTGCTACTGGTTTTTCCTCATGCTCCCTCCTCTCAGGGTCCTTTGTTCCCCTAGGATGTTCAGGGATTTTGGCCTCTGCAGTAGCAGCTAAACCTTTGACTATGCCCCTTCTGAATTGCGACCAATCCCTGCCTAACACTATAGGGTGGGGCAACCTTGGTACCACCGCTACTGGGATGTCCTTGCTTAAACCCATTCCCTTTACAGTTACTGTGTGCCTCGGGTAGGCTGTTGCAGCACCATGCACGCAGCGAATCTTAATTTTACCCTCAGGGTGTTTTTTATCACTCCCACTCTGAGTTCCTATCTCCTTCCACAGACTTTCAGAGACCATGGACTGGTCTGCGCCTGAATCTAACAAGGCTTCGACCGGGATATTATTGACTGTGACCATCAGCAAGAATCCCTCCCCAACCTCCTTGGACTGGGTGGTGAGTAGTGCTAGCCTAGCCCTACAATTCCTCCTGAGGTGTCCCTTCTGACCACAGGAAAAGCACTTGCGTTCATTCCCACCAGGTCTGAACAAAGGCCTAGATGGAGATTCACCCACCTTTGCTCCTCCCTTCATTCCTGGCTCCCTCAAGACTGTATCCTCTGGAACACCTTCCTCCTCTGACCTAAGGCTTGCGCCTCAAGGAACCGGTCAGCGAGGGCGACGGCATCCTTTGTATTCTGGCAGTCTTGGAGGATTAGGAAGGACTGTACTTCCCGAGGTAGTGCTTCCAAGAATTGCTCGAGCACAATATCATCCATTACCGTGTCCATGCTCCTACCCTGTGGAGATAGCCATTTATATGCCAAAGCTTTTATCCTATGGCATAAGGCCTGTGGTGTCTCGCCTGGGGTTAACCTGCACCCTCTTAAAAGCCGGCGATACACCACGGGAGTTAGGCCTAATCTATCTCTTATTGCTTCAACCACAGCCCCATAATCGTTGGCTCGATCACTGGGCATCTCCCTATAGGCCGTAAGAGCCTCTCCTGTTAGGGATGTAGCCAATCTGATAACCCAGTGTTCTTTAGGCCATCCGCTCATGGTTGCAATGCGCTCAAACACTTCGAGATGATCATCAACGTTATCATCCTTAGACCACTGTCCTAATGACAACATTCCCTGACCAAGAACTCCAAGTCCTGTGGCAGTTCCTAACGAACTGGACACAGTCTGTAGCGTTTCTGATGTCCGCTTTTGTTCTCCCATCCAGGATCCTAGCAGGTCTAACAAAGGCTGTTGTTGTGCGCATAGCATCGCGGCCATCCTCTCTTGGGTCTGCACCGACCTTGCCTCCTGCTCCTGGAACCTCTGCGCTACCCAGTTCATCAGGGATGCGGGCTCCATCTTGACGTACCTGTGGGGAAACAAAAAGGAAACACCAAGTGTGGAACCACCACAAAAGCACCTTCCTCCGCTCCCAGCTTAGCTCTGCCAAATTACCACCCCCTTGTAGCAGTATCCTGAAAGGACCCCTCTCAGCTACGGGTTACCTGCTACAAGTGGAGTGTCTCGCTCCTCAGCAGTGCGGTAGTCTTAGAACCGGAACTCTGGTCCGCCTCAGCTGAACTGTAATCTGCAACACTGGTAAGCTCTTCTTCAGGTACCCTTGGTGTCAAAACTTCTCTTTTTTTTTTTTTTTTTTCAAAAATTTTCAAAAGTGCCCATTCTTCAGAACTTTACTGGTAACATTGGTCAGTCACGTCTTCTGTGCAAGGCAGCAATTTTAATAATCCGAAAAACTACGCCAAAAATCTCCTTATGTGACACCTCACCGCCTAGCTCTGGGCATATTAGGTAGCTGGTAAGTGAGACACGGGATTTTAAAGTCCTTGGTAGTACTGTAGCCCTGTGTCCTAGTGTAGTTGTGGACCGAAGTGACGACAGCCAAGGTTGGGTTTCAAGTTAAAGAATACTTTTATTGTTGCACAAAGTATAGCAGAAAGTATTGCATAAAGAACCACACAGGATTTACTCCCCCAACACAGAAAGTAAAGTGGTAACTTTTTTGTACCAAATGAAAGTCCAAGTATAAAGTCAGTTCTCCTGATTCTTCTCAGGGACAGGTAACAAACTTAAATGCTTTTAGGCTTCTTCCAGCTTTATCAATACAACAACTTTCCCAGAACGCTAGCAATGCTTTCCAAGTATCAGCTCTCAATAAAGGAAACTTCTAGCTGTTGTATTTTCTTTCTAATATTCATATCTTGCTTTAACAGCTTTAAATAAAATGGCAATCTCCACACTCTCTTGGCCCCTTAATAACAGGCTTCTTGTGCAGGAACACTTCCTTACGTTGCCTTTCATACACAGCTGCAAGGTATGAAGCTTTGAGTCATTGCACCCGGCAGAACGCTGCTGTTTCTTGTGCAACTCTAAGAATCTCGATTTGGGCTTCACAGCACTCAGTCATAGAACCTGAATAAATTATAGATCCTTACTCTTTCATACACATTCCACATTCCATCTCAGAATCACTGTTACTGGATAAGGGAGCCCCTAACTCCATTGGTTCCTCCAGCCTCTCTGAAATCCCTTTATCCTGGGGAACATATAAGCCTTCAGACTTTAATTCCTTAATTATAGCCTGGAGCTGTTTCCATTTACTCTCTCTCTGTCTTCTGGGCTCTTGCAAGGCTTTGGGTTTATCAGCACCTCTTAACACCTCATAAAAGGGGTTTATTTCCTCCTTGCTTTGCCTAGGTAGTTGCCTCTGGTTGGGAGGGATATGTCTCTTCTGGTACTGCCTTATGAGATCCCTCAGCACAGCCTGGTCCTCAGGATCGGTTCCTAGTTCTCTGCCCGGTAGCTGCCAATTAGTCTTTTGCTGATAGGCAGGTGTGCTACCTTCTGAGCTAGTGCTCTGGTCACGCTGTCTGTATAAGGGAAATGCTTGCAGTTTCTCATTAGGGACTCTCCTACAACCCAACTTCTCTCTGGTAATTCCAGGTTTCCTTTCAAAACTTGGTTCAGGCCTGTTCCTCCTAGAAAGCACTCTATTACCACTCTCTCGAGACTGGCTTACTTCAGAGCTATCTACTTTACAAGGTTCAAAAGGTTTTGCTCTGACCTGGTTCTGGCAGCTTTTAACTCTGGGGAACTCCACTGACTCCAAGTCTATGTCCAAGGATCCTGAGTCTGGCTCGGGGTCCCTTCCAGGGTCCACTCTCCCTTGGAGCTGAGCTCTGCCTGGGTCTCTTCCTGGACCACCCACAGGAACTCTCCTTTCAACTCCACCTCCGGTCCTTGCAACTCCTTTCCTCCTCCTTTCTCCGGTTCTGTCCTTCGTTCCCCTTTCTCTCCCCCTACTAACTGCTGCTTCCTGGTTATGAGTGCAGGAGGGCCCAATCCGGTCTGACTCCGCCCACCTCCCTGATTGGCTAGGTCTCTGGGTTAGCCTAGAGCTAGGGTGTGGTTCTTTCCCTGCTCTTCTTTGCAGAGAAGGTTCATGTGCTGAAATCTTAACCCCTTCCTGTCCTGTATCCGTAAACATATGAGGTGACAGAAGGTGTTTTAAACCCTTTTTCTTCTCTTTCTGAGCCTCTGCATTGTCACAGTACCCAAGGATCTGTACTGGGCCTGCTGCTTTTTAACATATTCATAAATGACCTGAACATGGGAATAACAAGTGAGGTGATCAAATTTGCAGATGACACAAAATTATTCAAAGTTGTTAAAAGCCAAGAGGATTATGAAAAATTGCAAGAGGACCTTGATAATTTGAAAGAGTGGGCATCCTAATGGCAGATAAAATTTAATATGGGCAAGTGCAAAGTTATGCACCTAGGAAAGAACAACCCAAACTTTAGTTACATGATGCAAGGTACCACCTTAGAAACCACCACCCAGGAAAACGATTTAGGCGTCGCGTCATCATGGATAATACGTTGAAACCCTCTGCCCAGAATGCAGCGGCAGCTAAGAAAGCAAATAGAATGTTAGGAATCATAAGGAAAAGAATGGAGAATAAAATCAAGGATATTATAATGCCTCTGTATCATTCTATGGTTCGACTGCACCTTGAATATTGTGTGCAATTCTGGTCGCCATATCTTAAAAAGGTTATAGCGGAATTAGAAAAGTTACAGAGAAGAGCCACCAAAATTGTAAAGAGGATGGAAGGCTATGAGGAAAGGCTTAAAAGGTAAGGACTCTTCAACCTGGAAAAGAGAAAGCTGAGGGGAGATAGCAGTCTATAAATTAATGAATAGAGTGGAACGGGTTAACGTAGATCAGTTGTTTATTCCATTCAAAAGTACAAAGACTAGAGGACATGCAATGAAATTACAATGTAACCCATTTAAGACAAGCAAGAGAAAATATTTTTTCACTCAACCCATAATCAAACTCTGGAATTTGTTACCAGAGGAAACTATCAGATACTTGTGACCGGGATCAGCCACCATTAGAAACAGTATACTGGGCTTGATGGACCTTAGTCTGACCCAGTATGGCATTTCTTATGTTCTTAAAGGGGAAGAAAAGGAACATTACATGAGCGGTCCATGGTAGAAACAGCAGACACTTCCTTAACACATGAGGAGATTAGCACACATTACATGGAATGCCACTGGGAACCTTAATGCCAGCTAAGAGTAGGCATTAAGGGCTCCCTTAGAACATAAGAACCAAAGAAATGCCATACTGGGTCAGACCAAGGTCCATCAAGCCCAGTATCCTGTTTCCAACAGTGGCCAATCTAGGTCAACAGTACCTGGCAGGTAACCAAAGTCCACAGCTTC
Source organism: Ichthyophis bannanicus (assembly GCA_033557465.1). Classification (NCBI taxonomy): domain Eukaryota; kingdom Metazoa; phylum Chordata; class Amphibia; order Gymnophiona; family Ichthyophiidae; genus Ichthyophis; species Ichthyophis bannanicus. The sequence continues at coordinate 759,379,981 of CM066035.1, forward strand.
CACAATGCTCATCCTGGGGTAAGCAGTGGATTTCCTGGCTCCTCTTCACAGGTACACTACCAAAAAACTGCCTCCAGTTTTGCAACTGATTCCTATAGATTTTGGGGTGCTGAATCCAGGAAAAATAGCCAAAATGTTCCATCACGTCACGTTTTCTTGCAAAATTAGATTTCTTACCCATATAAGGAATGTTCACATAATTTGTTTTTAGCCGACTGCAGTTTATTTTCTTGGCCCAAAATAGAGGTTGTAATGGTTAACTAACTAGAAACACTCCCTCATGATATTTTAGAGTGTTTTGTATTCATTTTATACATTAACAGGACAATTGGGAGGCGGGGGGCTAAATCCAGTACTCGTGCTGGCGCATGTTCTTTCCTGTTTGCCTCGCCTCGTTCGCTCGCTCAAACACGGTGGTTGCGACATGAACGTTCCTGTCAAATTTCAGTTTCTTGCAAGTTCATTATTACCTTTTGTTTGCTCAGTCGTAATCCAGCTTTATTCCGAAGTGGTTCACTACAGTGGTAGTTTGCAGTGCTGTGTATTTGTGATGGCTCACAGAGCCAGAGGTTGCGTCAACTCTCCGGACAGTTTTTGTTTTATTTGTGGGGAATATACCGTGAAAAAGCGGCAGAGGAACATTTCTGCATTTATTAAAATAGTATGGGGGGCGGAGCCTGATGTCAAACAGGGCAGACGGGTAGAGCTTGAGCTCCAGTGAGACCCACCAACAAATCCGGTTTTAAGCTGCGGTATAGTGCCGAGAACCCACGAAATTGTGTTGGAAAATTTACAGACATGTCTGTACTAAAACCAGCTAGAATAGACTTCACTTCGGGACAAATGCCAGCGATAAGCGATCAAAGACTGAACCTCCGTCACCGCAAAAGATGGCGGCACGACTGGATGGACCGGAGGCCATGCAAGAAGTGCTGGCTGAGGTGAGAGGAGTCAGGGATTTGGTTGCGGCCAACGGTGAAGCGCTGTCGGCGGTGCGTGAGGACACAGCGGCTCTCCGATCCAGTTTGGAGGGACTATCCCTGAGGCTGGATAAAGTGGAGCAAGTAGTGGCAGTGCACGAAGAAAGATTGCTGACGGTAGAAAAGCACACGCAGCAGATTCGGGCCTTACAAAGGGAATTGGAGGAAGGGAATAACAGGGCGCGGCGTAACAACATAAGGCTGGTCGGGGTCCCGGAGGGAGCAGAGGGCGGAGATATGATCGCCTTCCTAAGCAAAATGATCCCCGAACTTTTACACATTACTTTTATACAACCGTTGAGTTGGACAGAGCTCATAGGGTGCCCGCACAAGTGATTCAGGGCCACAAAAGACCGCGCCCAATAATCCTGCGCGCCCTGCGCTATCAGCACGTTGTGCAAATTCTTGAAGCAGCCCGACTACGCCCCAATGTGGAATTTGAGAGCTGTAAACTTCACTTTTTTCCGGACTTTGCTAAAGCTACTGCTGATCGGCGGCGCAGTTTTCTTTCGCTGAGACCGCGATTGATTCACCTTCAAGCAAGGTTCGGCCTTCTTTATCCAGCACGTATGAGGGTCACTCTTCACAACCAACTAAAACCTTTGATGATCCAGAGGTGCTTCAGCAATTTTTAGATGATAAAGAACGTATGCATATGCGCTGATATTGTATTTTATTTGGATATGTAGTTGCCAGTGTAACCTAAGAATGCGTACTTACGTAGTTTGATGGTTACATTCTCCTATATTAGTCAGTGATGTAAATTTCGTGGTCTGATGGTATACTGTTTGATATTTTCTTACTTTTGTTTCTCCTGTACTTAAAGTCGCATTAGTGCATTGAGTCGTGTTATATGTTGCACTACCTATACCTTGATATTCTGTTACTGGTGGGTCCCTCTGTACTGTTTTCCTGTTTCACTGGGTTCACCATGTAATGCGGGGAGGGATAATAATCCTCTGGGGTCTAGGGGGAAATTTTGTTGTCTGCAGCTTGTGCCACTGGAGTTAGGGTCTTCAGGTGTCTATATGATGGAGCAATGGCGAAGAGATTGTTTAATGGAGTTTAGATTTGTGGAAGAATGGCCAATATATCTACACAGTTTCCACAGCTGCCTAGTATAATCAAACTTCTTTCCTTAAATGTTAAGGGAATTAATAGCCCGATAAAACGGAAAAAAATTTTACTATATGCGCATCAAGAGAAAGTAGACATACTTCTACTGCAAGAAACGCACTTGAATAGCCATGAATCACTTAAACTTAGTGTTAAGCCCTTCGAGCTGGTGGCCTATTCTGCTGCGGTTCAGAAACATAACGGTGTGGCCATTCTGGCTAGGAAGTCTCTTATGCCCACTATCAAGCAGACGCTCTCTGATCAGCAAGGCAGATGGACCAGTGTTGTTTTAAAAGTTGGGTGCCTCTCTTTCCTGTTGATCAATGTATACGCCCCAAATGCTGATCACCCAGAATTTTTTCGTTCCCTGGCCCAGGCAGCCTTTCTCAGCGGAAAGGAACCAGTCATTCTAGGCGGTGATTTTAACCTGACCTTGGACCCGCTTGTTGATAAAAGCCCTCCGAAGCTTAGTTTGTTTTCCAAGTCGCATGCGGTCCTCAAGGAGTTGATGAGAGATAAAGGACTGGTGGACATCTGGCGACTCTATCATCCAACAGATCAAGAGTTTACTTTTTTCTCCAATCCTCACCACTCCTCGTCTCGTATAGATTTTTTCTTGACGTCTAAATCCCTGATATCGTGCTGTACCAGATCGAGCATTCAGGCGACGCACATTTCGGATCATGCTGCTATCTGTTTAGAGCTACAGGACCTATCTAATGACACGAAGCCCCTAAATTGGGCATTTGATAGATCCCTTTTGGGTGATGCGGAGTTTTGTTCTGCTATTCGAGTGGCTATATCGGAATATTTTCAGTTCAATCTCCTACAGGATACTGGGGGATGGGCCTGGTGGGAAGGCTTCAAGGCCTCCATGAGGGCCGTCATCACGAGTCGCATGATCCTTAGGTCCCGGCGACGAAAAGAGCGCTTAGCAGAGCTAGAAGGCCAGATCAAAGCAGGGGAGCGTATCCGTACACGGCGCTCTGACCCTTGCATCTTGGTTCGCCTTCAGAAATTGAAGCTCAGTTATAATCAATTGCTTACTGATGAAGTGGTGAAGAATATCCAAGCTCAGAGTGGGGTATACTACTGGGAAGGCAATAAAGCGGGAAGGCTCCTGTCACACACTTTAAAGGGCCAGCAGGAGGCGAGAAGAGTGGAAGCTCTGCGTGACCCTGGTGGGCACAGTTTGCTGACCAAAGATGATGAGCTCGCAGACGCGTTTGGCTCCTATTACGCGCAGCTGTATTCTTCCGAGGTTCGGAACACCCAGATGAGCTTCGGAGAGCTGATTGCTGGAGTGCAGCGGCCTACATTAGATGGAGAGCTCGTAGAGGGGTTGGCGGCCCCACTTTCCCTTTCTGAGATCCTTCAAGCAATTCAGACATTGGCTTCCAGTAAGGCCGCTGGACCAGATGGCCTCCCCATTGAATTTTATAAAACCTTCTCTAAGGAGCTTGGCTTGCATCTGTGTGACTACTTCCGGACTCTTCTGCAGGATACTCCTCTGGTAGGGAACTTTGCATCTGCGACCGTGATAGTATTGGAAAAGAAAGGCAGAGATCCCCAGCTAGTCAGTAATTATCGTCCAATATCTTTGCTGAATGCCGATTACAAGATATGCTACGATACTGGCCAAGCGGCTTGCTGATGTAATGCCACAACTGATACATCCTGACCAATGTGGCTTTATTGAAGGGAGATCGACGTCTGATAACGCCCGACTCTTATGCCATGTCCTAGCGGTTGGGGAAAGTCATCATAGTCCTCTGGTGGGGCTATCCCTCGATGCAGAGAAGGCCTTCGACCGGCTAGAGTGGTCCTTCATTTTTGATGCTCTTCGCTGGTTCGGATTAGGAGAAGGTTTCATCAGATTGTTGGGAGTGCTGTATGCTCGGCCTCTAGCACACGTTCGAGTTAACTCATCATAATCGAAGGAGTTGAAACTGTCACGAGGAACTCGTCAAGGTTGTCCCATTTCACCACTATTGTTTAATTTGGCCCTTGAGCCTTTACTACTTATGATCCGACAACACCCGTTGATCACAGGGATGTCGATACGGGGGCAAACAGTGAAGTTGTCGGCCTACGCAGATGACCTTCTTCTCTTTACTTCTCCGGAATCAGTGTCGGCGATCTTGGAGTGCATAGAGCGATATTCACAACTGTCTGGTTACAAAATTAACTGGAGTAAGTCAATTGCTTTTCCACTGAATGCTAGGATCCATAAAGCGGATATGGAACATTTTCAATTCGTCTGGGAGCCAAAGATGTTCAAGTACCTCGGAGTTTACTATGGCTACCCCTTAGTGGAAGCGGTGAGATATAATGAGAAGATGCTTTTAGAGAAATCCCTCCTGTTAACTACTAAGTGGTCCCCCTTATCTATATCATGGTGGGGGAGACTTGAAACTATTAAGATGATGATAGTCCCGAAAATTAATTATACGTTGGAAATGGTGCCTTACTTTTTACGCCCACAGATATACCAGCAAATAGAAAGAGTGTTAGTGCGCTTTTTGTGGAATAACAAAACACCCCGGATTGCCCTCAAAAAGCTTAAAGCTTGCAAAGAATTGGGAGGAGTGAAATTTCCGGACTTTCAGCAATACCACAAAGCTTATTTGTTGAAACAAGGGGCACAATGGTTATTATCGGAGGCCAAACCAGCGCCTGCGTGGCTAACTCTTGAAAAGGCAATTGTGGCACCCTTCCCATTAGCGCTTCTTCCATACATGCAGATGCCACTGGATAGTGGATACCCTACTATGATAACTGACACACAAAACGCCTTCGCGACTTTGCGTGGCTCGCTTGACGGGGCTGATCGCCTTACGCGTCAATGGCCCCTCTGGTATAACCCTCATCTTAAGATTCAGCGTAAGTCATTTGCTTGGCGGCTTTGGTATTCTAAGGATATCTGGACGATCGATCAACTGCTGGATCGCGAAGATTGGAAGAGCTTTGCGCAATTACAACAGGAGTATAATCTGCCGGGCACTGCTTATTTTCAATGGCTACAACTTCGGCACTGTATAGCCAAGCGGATGCCACATCTCAGATCTTTGGAGCACGTGGAGCCTTTAAGTGATGCAATCGATATATCCAGTAGAGCTTCCCATTTCTACAAGCTGCTACTTTCTAACAAACAGCAGGGCGCGATTGGCACGCAAAAAGTCTGGGAACATGACACTGCCCTGATCTTGACGTCTCAGCAATGGGAACAGTTTTGGACAAAACAGGTCCGCATCTCTAAGTCTGCCTCTGTCACTCAAGTATTATTTTCATGGCACATAGAGCATACCTTACCCCGGTCAGGATGGCTACATGGGGGCCAGCAGCAGATGGGCACTGCTGGTCGTGTAAACAGCAATTAGGTACCCTTGCTCACCTTGTTTATCAATGTCCCTGCGTCCAAACTTTCTGGAAACAAGTTTGGAAAAGGATCCAAAGTATTCTGAATATTTGCGAGCCTATCTCCTGGGGTATCGTCAGCATGCGCTCAGCGAGCAACATACCCTCCTTATCAAAACGTCATTTTTTCCTGCTCGATTTTATGCTAGGAATCGCTTTATACCTTGTTTCGCGCCATTGGACGCATACTTATGACCTTTCTTCACAAAATTGGTGGAGCCATGTATGCTGTTACAGCAAGTTTGAGCAGTTACCAAGAAAAGGTGTATCCAGAACGCCATCCGGTCTTGCCAAATGGCAGGTGTTAAATGATTACATTTTATTATCTCAGACCCCTAAGTAAGCCTCTGGCGCTCACTCCATATAGGGCACCTTGATTGACCTTGTTTAGAGGCTCCGGTTTTGGAGCATCTATTGTCGCAGACACTTTAATCTATCCTGTTTCATGTCGACTCCAGAGGATTGGGTTGGATGGGTGGGGGGGGGGGGAGGGGTGTTCTTAGCTTTAGTTAGTAGTTGTTGTTAGTTAGGTGCAGTCTGGGATGAGGTGATGTATGTATTGTTCGATTTTGTGTTGTTATTTTTCCCATGGCTGTGGTAAAAAAGCAATAAAAATATTTAAAAAAAAAAAAAAAAAAAAAGTATATTTCGCCTATTTCGGTTTGAAGTTAGGCGATGAAGACAAACCGTGGGCTCCTCACAAAGTGTGCAAGACATGTGAGGAAGATCTACGCTTATGGATGAAAGGTAAAAAACAAGCATTTCGTTTCGGAATACCTATGATGTGGCGTGAACAAAGAGACCACAGCAGTGACTGCTATTTTTGCTCTTGCATTGTGAAGGGATACAACTTAAAAAATAAGAACGTAATAAGTTACCCCAACCTTCCCTCAGCAATTAGGCCTATGCCTCATAGCAACAAAGTACCTGTGCCTGAACCACCAAAATCTTTGGATCATATTTGTGTGGACGGTTCTGATCATGATGAGACTCATCAGATGGCTTTTCCCAATGAGTCCAGTACTTCCGAGTTTGAAACTGAACCAGATCCGAAACCTGAACTTTTCTCTCAAGCTGAATTGAATGATTTAGTCCGGGATTTAGGACTCCCAAAAGATGCTGCCCAACTGCTAGGTTCTCGGCTTAAACAGAAAAATCTATTGTCACCAGGAACAACATTTTATTGGTACCGCAACCGCGAGACACAATTTTTGAAGTATTTCAGCAAAGAGGAAGATTTGGTATTTTGCAACGATATATACGGAGTGATGGAAAAGTTTAAACTCAAGTATGATCCTGCTGAATGGCGGCTGTTCATTGCTTCGTCAAAAGACAGCATAAAAGGTGTTCTTCTTCATAATGGCAACATATTCGCTTCAGTTCCTATTGCTCACTCTGTTATTCTCCAAGAAAAATATGAGAATTTGGCCCTGATTCTTCAGAAGATTCGTTATGATGAGCATAAGTGGATGATCTGTGGAGACTTTAAAATTCTATCCATGCTATTAGGGCAGCAATCCGGTTTCACCAAATATCCCTGCTTCCTTTGCTTGTGGGATAGCCGGGCCCGCGACCTACACTGGGGGAAAAAAGACTGGCCAATTTGGGAGTATTTGAGACCCGGTGAGAAAAATGTTCTTCATGAGAGCTTGGTACCTCGTGATAAAATTCTATTACCACCTCTCCACATTAAGTTGGGTCTCATTAAGCAATTCATCAAGTCCCTTCCAAAAGATGGTGAGTGCTTTCGGTACCTTTGCTCAAAGTTCCCCCGAATTTCTGAAGCAAAGCTAAAGGAAGGAGTGTTTGTTGGCCCTGATATAAGGAAACTCATTTCAGATGGACCATTCGCTGAAACGATGTCTGAGAAGGAAAAAGAAGCCTGGGATTCCTTCAAGGATGTTGTTCTCAAATTCTTGGGGAACAGGCAGGATGAGAACTATAAGGATATTGTTGCCAGGATGCTCAATGCCTTCAAAGAACAAGGCCGTAACATGAGCCTGAAAGTCCATTTCTTGCACTCCCATGTGAACTACTTTCCCGAAAACTTGGGGGCGTACAGTGAAGAACAAGGTGAAAGGTTTCACCAGGACATCAAGGATGCAGAGAGAAGGTACCAAGGAAGATGGAACACCACTATGATGGCTGATTTCTGCTGGTTGCTGCTGCGGGAAACCCCAGATGAAAAATACGCCAAGCAGCGCACCAAGAGAAGCATTCGGGGGAAGAAGAAACGGGCCCACCAGGAGATTGATTGACCCAAGAATGACTTTAAAATCTAAACTGTGTTGACAAATATCGTGTTTTTACTAAACTTTGAAATAAAAATTTGCTAGTTATTACCACAGTGTCGGATCTCATTTATTAGAATTTTATTTTCACACCATCGGGTGTTTGTCTTCATGTATTGCAATGGTGCGGTTTGCGTTTTCTATTCTTACATACATACCTGTACAACATTTTTTGCACATTTCTTTGCTTTGCTTTGTGTCTAACCTCGCTCTTATATGCTCACTGTTTGTGCACATGTATGTGGCTGTTTTAAGTGCAGACAATTTTGCTACCATCATAGTGTGTTTTGTTGACATTACTCTATTCTTATGTGCTGCCTTGTTACAATTTTCTTTATTCTTATTTGAATAACTACTAAACAATTAGTATAAAGAATTCATCCAAGAAACTTTTATCTCGATCGCACTCAATCTGAAACGTTCACCTCAAACTGCTAACCCAATGTAGCAAAAAATCTGTACGTGATGGAGCAAATTGGTTACCAGATTTGGATTCAGCGCACCAAAAAACGTAAAAATCAATCGAAACATTAGAGGCAGTTTAAAAAAAAACTTTTTTAGTGTACCTGTGTAATGGTTTACAGACCTTTCCTCCAGGAAATTGTCCAAACCTTTTTTAAACCCAGCTACACTAAAAGCTTTTACCACATCCTCCAGCAATGAATTCCAGAATTTGATTACGCGTTGAGTGAAAAAATATTTTCTCTTATTAGTCTTAAGTAGGTTACCCTGTAGTTTCATTGTGTGTCCCCTAGTCTTTCTACTTTTTGATGGCATAAATAATTGTTCTACATTTACCCCTTCTACTCCATTCGTTAATTTACAGACTTCTATCATCTCTCTCCTCAGCCATCTCTTTTTCCAGGTTGAAGAGCTCTAACCTTCTAAGCCTCTAATCATAGGGATATCCTTTCATCCCCTTTACCATTTTGGTGGCTCTTCTCCCATTTCCCATGGTTACGGTTTAATGGCCATTAAGCCGGCATTATCAGTGTTTTCCTCAACGTTAACCGTTAACAGGCGCTGATAACACCTGCTAATGGCCCCATTGTGCCATTACCGCACTTTAATAGACATACCCCATAAGGTGGTGTGCAACAGGTGAGATTGGTTCATGGTTTGGTTGGTGTATTGCAAACATCTAAGTAGTTTAAATAACAGTCTTATACTACTCACTAATTATGTAGAAGTGACAGATCCTACAAAACTGCTTGTGTTTTGTAAGTCATAACCAAATGAGAATAGATGTGATCCTTTAATATATTGCTTTTCTTTCACATATGCAGGCTATAGAGGAAACACATCTCACTGTGGCCTTATGGCATGTCTTGTTTACTATAATTAGGAAAGAATTCACTGTGTGTACAGAGGTACATACAGTAACTACAGTGGCCAATGCATAGAGTCAGATAACTTAATTAAATCAAAGAGATTACAATTATCTTTATAGTGGCTAAAAAAGGGAATTCACACAGTAGTGATGTCAGCCTTTGTGAGTGGCAATAGAACTGCTACTATTGCTCACTTCTATAGCGCTACAAGGCATATGCGGTGCTATACACATACATGCAAGAGAAGGTCCCTGCTCAAAAGAGCTCACAGTCTATCAGAGCCAGAGACTAGGGTAATTATTCTTTGCTGAGTATTCCCTCCTCCTGAGTTATCTAGTCACAAAATTGAGCATTAATGAGCTGTTCTTTATGTTTTTATATCATAGCATCTCGTTCAATGTACAGTAAATAAACATTTGCACAAAAGTGTACTACAAAGCTGCTGTCTTTTGCAACATGTTTCACAAAAGGTGCTTTGCACATTAAACCCCACAAAAAAACACAGCTTAATTTTTGCATTATGTTTTGCAATCTTTAACACATAGGGGGATGTTTACTAAACATTCTTATCGTGCGGGGCCGCGGTAGTGTGCCTGTGCCATATAAGGAGTGGGCGGATCAGGCTGAAAAAAGAAAAAAAACGGGAGTAAGCAACCGGACGTGTGCGCGACGCGCTAATGTGCGGGGGGGGGGGGTCGACATTAGCGCGTGGAAAGACAAAGTGGCGCGCCGTTGGGTATGGACAACAGCAGAGCCGTAGTACAACGGTGAAGACACTGACCAATGGTGCAGGGGCCATGGGTTCAATCCCCCATTGTGCACAAGGATAAAGGCCAGCTGAGGCAGCAACTGTAATGGGTAAAATTGTTTTAGGAGGCAAATTAATTTGGAACTGCATAAGGCGGCGCACAGTTCTTTTTGGGCGGCATAAGGCGGCGCACAGTTCTTTTTGGGCGGCATAAGGCGGCGCACTGGTTCTCGGGCCGCAGAAGGCAGTGCGCTGATAGGCACAAAGCGGCGCGCTGATGCACAAGCACAGGAGCAGAGCCACAGCACAATGGTTAAAACACTGACCAATGATGCAGGGATTAGGGGTTCAACCCCTCACAATGCCCAGTGAAAAATGCTTGCTGAGGCAGTATGTATTATGTTGTGGAGTGCTGTAGGAGGCATGATAATTTTATTTTGTTACCACTACTAGCAAACGCACTCTCCCAGCATGTTAACATACGGCGGCCCATAAGGCACATGTTACAGTGCACTGTTCGCCAAGGCACCCTTGAATGTCCCCTATAGGGCACCATGTATGTTGCGACACAGGATAATGTATAGTGCACCCTATATGGATGGCAACCATAAGGTGGCCTACAGGGCGCCCTATAAAGCACCCTCAGAGGCACCTAATGGGTATAGTAAGCTGAGGGTGGTCTTGCCGGCATAGACATATGTACAGTAAATAAAAATAAAGCTGTGGACATCCCTATCAAAGGGCCCCACTGTGGGTTTGAACCCATGACCTCTGGCTGTACAGGAAGTGACGTAACCATTGGGCTACAGCTCCATAGCTGTAAGCAAGCCCCTGGCTGGCTGCAGATAGCCTACACGTCACCTCACAGACAGTCTGCTGGTGTAAACAGGATAGGGTAGGCCATCCGTACCCATGATGCACTGCACATGCAAATTAGCTGTCCACAGATGGACACAAGATGGGGAATGCACCCCCACAGCACATCGGCCCTGTTGGGGGAAGTGACCAGGTGCACCCACACAGCACCTTGGCCTAGTAGGGGGCACTGACCGGGTGTTTTACTGGCACAGAGTAGCCACACACCGTTACATCGTGCGGGTACTGTGCTCACCCTGAGTGTGCAATGAGGCGCCCAGGACCAGCTAGTTTCTGCGCAAACACCATGGATATCCCTGTCTGCCACAGCCCCCCCCCCCCCAAACATGGTCCCCCATCAAGAGATCCACACTCTACCTCCCTGCAAAGGTGGCAGTAGAGGGCAACAGCAACCCCAGTCCTGCTGAGGAACACACCCCCCACAGGGCAGCTCCATACACAGCCATGACACAATAGCAGACAGACATAAGTCCAGGATATGGTAAGCTGCACTCCACCACCAGATATTCCCCCACAGCAAGCCAGCAGCCACTGCACTCTGCAAGCCAAGCCAGCAAGACACATACCAGCTACAAGCAGTCTGCTGGTTAGTCCATAGTACATGTTCCCAATGTAGATGCATGCACCCAGAACTGGGCTGCCTGCATATACAACAAGCAGATAGATCAGTGACTGGGCCCCAAATAGAAACCCATATCTATCACATGAGAGAACTACTATACAGCACTATGGGGGTGCCTAGCCATGCTGTGGTCACTGCACAGTCAGGGTAAGCGTGATCTCCCAGAAGGACATGCTTTGGCCACCCTGTCTGTGTAGGTCAGTGTTTCCCAACCCAGTCCTACGGGGCACACCGGCCAGTCAGGTTTTCGGGATATCCCTAATGACTATGCATGAGATATATATATATATATACCTGACTGGTTTGTGGCCCTCCAGGGCTGGATTTGGAGACCCCTGCCTTACACCTCTGTCATTTAAGATTGTGAGTGGGCAAGGTGCAGATGTCCTAGACATCGAAAGGGTATATAGAATGTGACACATTCCTCCTCGATTCTCACTACCACCAAAAAGTTGTCTAATAGACAATATTTTGGTGGTGGTGAGAATCGAGGAGGAATGTGTCACATTCTATATACCCTTTCGATGTCTAGGACATCTGCACCTTGCCCACTCACAATCTTAAATGACAGAGGTGTAAGGCAGGGGTCTCCAAATCCAGCCCTGGAGGGCCACAAACCAGTCAGGTTGGCAGGATATCTCTAATGCATATATATCTCATGCATAGTCATTAGGGATATCCCGAAAACCTGACTGGCCGGTGTGCCCCGTAGGACTGGGTTGGGAAACACTGGTGTAGGTGGTGGCCGGACACTACAATGTCCCAGCCAATGCCCTATGCCCGGTGCAGATGCATCCTGGCCAGGCCACCCTGTCCTGGCTATACCCATGGTACCTTGCACCTCATTATGCATATTGGCTGGCCAATACTGGCAACAGTGCTGGCAGTGTGGGCTGTGGAAGGGGCTTGCAGCCAACACCCACTGTATAGACAGACACACACTACCACACCTATGCCATCATGGTGCTACGATTGAGGGGGTAATTAGCCTTGCCCACCAAACCGGTCCTGAGCACGGCAAGGCATGGATATGGTACGCATTACAGCTGGTGGTCACTCCCCAGGGTGGTAAACACCGTCAGAGGCCAGGCCTGGAGCACACCCCGCAAACACCTAACAGATTTTTGGATGGGGTCAACTAGCAGTATGTACGTAACGTATGGATATCTATCTGCCTGTGCTCCTAGCAAACGTCTCAGAGCTGCTTACCGTATACCTCAGGTGCAGGGTGACATCGGTAAGTTATGCAAGTGCTAGTTTTGGGTGCTGAATGCAGGGTCCAATGCTCTGCCTTTCCAGGAGACATTGGCCAATGGGGCCTGTGGGTGTGGGTGTGGGTGTGTCTGCCCTTGATGGCTGCTGCTTTACGGCACAGATTCCCAACTCCAGTCCAGGTTTGCATCACACTGTTCGGGTTTTCCTGCTGTCCCTCATGAATATGCATGAGCTACATCTACATGCCATGGGGGTGGTGCATAGATATACAGCACAGGCATTTGTATGAGTGGCATCATGGGACCTGACTGGTGTGTGCCCCACCAGGACTGCATTTGCGTGATGCTGCTCTAGGTACTGCCCCTGTTCATGGTGTCTGTGCTCCGTGGGGTAAAAGATAGACGTATTGCCATTGCATATGTCCTCGCCAGGAAAGGTGTGCCCTTACTATCACTGTTTACTTGGGGGAAAAATATGTGGACAAGATTGGCAGTTGCCCCAGTTGGGCTTTGAACCTGTGGCCTTCTATTCTTGCATGCAGTGTCTGTGTGCACTGCACCACCATGTAGCTACAGATTGGGTGGATTCCCTGGAATGTCCATGACTGTGGATCCGACAGGGCCTGTCTGTTGCAGTCTGTTGCAGTGGACGGTGGCAGCCTGCACATGGTTAGGCCTCTATCTTCTGTCGCTAGCAGCCACTGCCCCCTGCACCACATGTACTCGTCCGCCAACATGCTCCCATACAAAGCAGGTGACCTGATTGGAATGTGGCAGTACGGGACTGCATTTGGGGTACTTGGCTGTGGGTAATGCCCATTGTTGTGGTGTGTGCGCGTTGTTGGTTAAAATATGGGTGTTTTCCCCATGCTTCTGTCCCCTGCAATACAGGGGTGTCTGCGCTATCTGTGTTTAGTGGTGGGTAAAATATAGGAATTGGGCTGGCAAGTGCCCCAGCTGGGCTTTGAACCCCTGACTCTTTGGTCTTAGAGGTACTGACTCTGTCTGCTGCACCACACTATGGCCACTGTGACAGTGCAGCCCCTGGAGGTAGTAAGCCTGGCAGGATGGAGTCACAAACCCTGCTCTACGCAATTTTACTGTGGGCATATGCACCCTGTCTGGTGGCAAACGTACACATAAACCCCGGAATTGACCACGGGAAATGGGGGACACAATATCACCACGCTGGGCAACAGTGATATTAATGGGCAACCATAGCAAACACTCCGAGGAAAGCTCCAGAAAAGGAAATGTTTTTCGGAAGTGTCTCCTCTCCGTAGACCCTTCCAATATTCATCTCTTTTTTCTGGAGCTTTGCTGGGTGTGTTTTGTATATTTGCCCATCACTATAACTGTTACCCAGCTGGATTTCTATTTTTGATATCTTTGTTGAGGTCATTTTCGGGTTCTATTTGCAATTTTGTTCTGTGCACATATTTCACACTGCTCACGTCTTTTGGGTTTCCCCGGTTTTCCTGTACATTGCTGACGGAAATGGTTTCTCTTCCCTTTAAATGCCCTCTACCGCGAGTGTTTCACTCGCGCTATTTTTAACATGAAAATTCGGGCCCGATACTGTGCGGGGAGCCTCTCCCCTCCCACTCTCCACCCATTGACCCCGTCCCTCCGCCCCTCCGTAGCCTTCCTCCGCCCTCCTTTAGCCGTTCCACGCCTCTATCGGACATTTGCGGGCCCGCACTTGCACGGGGCCCGTTAGTGTGCCGCGTACCTGTGCGGGGGTGACACGCACGTGTGTGGGGCGTTTAAACGCGTTTCTGCGCGTTTCAATGCCGCGTTGCCGTGCGCTATTTTGCGGCGCACAAATTTGCGGACTTTAGTAAACATCCCCCATAGTCCCTTTCATGAAACTATTTTGCATTTTAGTAGATTAGTCTCTATGGGCCCGATATTCAATTGTGCAGGGCTAAGTGCCATAGCCGCTTAACCCTGCCCGCGCCCCACAAACCCCAGATATTCACTTCCCCTGCAACGGAAGTGAATATCTGGGTCTGGTCAAGCTGCCTGGAAACCACCGATGCTAACCATGTAGTACAGATTTTGGATGCTGCACGGTTTGCATCGGTGCCTATGAGATAGGCAAAGGTTTTCCTTGACTATCTTATAGGCGCTGAGCGCTAACCGTGCAGTTTCCACTATCAGTACTGCACGGTTAACGCTGGTCCCCCCCTCTGCTCCACCCTGGCATGCTCCAATGCTAGCCAGCTAACATTGGGCCGCATAGGGGACTTAGTTGGGAATAGTCAATGGCACTACGATGTATATGCCATCGAATATCCGGTTAGCAGGCATTTACATGGTTAACTGGCTGTTAACTGTGTAAATGCTTTTTGAATATTGGGCCCTATATGTTGAAAATGCAGTGAAATCTGTACAGAAGACTCCTGTTAAACTACTATTTTTTTACAGTCTAAAAAACTCTTTTCAGTCTGAGCTGATTTTGCATGGTATTGATTAATATGGCAAGGAGCAGGAAGTGTGGTTTGGCGATGTGACATACGATTGCAATTGATTGATTCCAGTCTTGCATTACCAGTTTCCAGCACAAATTAACAGAATAAATCTCATTTCTTGTGTAAAACATTTTTGCTGGGAATCAAAAAAAATCACTATGCAGAACTGCAGTTCCATAGTGTCCTGCTAGACTAGTCTAGCCAAGTTGGTTGTGTTCCCCTACCAACAGATTGGTGGAGACAAAGAATGACATCACTCCTGTGCCTCTGTCCACCTCAGCCACCAGAGGTCCCTTCAGTATTTCTTTGTCTCCAGTAGATGATGATTGGATTTTCTCCTATCTGTAGAAAATCTGAGGATTGATAGGAAAAGAGATTGATTAAACACTTGTAAACAAGCACCTCAAGCCCTAAAAGAGTGTGACGTGGGGAGCTGCACTAGACTGCAGTCTTTTTGGTAGCCATAGGAGGAGGGAAAATTGGTTCCGCTCCATGCCCTTGTCATGATAAGATCCTGTTGTGCAGCCACAAATTGGAAGGATTTGGAAGATTCTGGAAGAGTACAGTAGCCTCATACAACCTCAATGTCCCCTTCACCCTCCCCCCTCCTACTTTCCCCTCTGCTCTCTCTTGAAGATTTTACAAGGCACTCAGAGGAATCTGCCTGCCAACCACCTTTCACATAATTCTGTTTAAAAATAAACCCAGCCAGTGAAGCAGTTTCAGGGGAGTAGAGCTGAGCCCGGCATGGATCCTATGACCGGGGCTCTCAGGGGGTGAGTACCAAGGTGTGACGGGATGTATGTCCCATCACTACCGGAGTCCCAGGGGATCCTGGCCAGTCCCTGCTATGGGGGTTGGACCCATTCAGGAGGGGCCCCCTAGAGCAGCAGAAAAGGATACCCAGGAGCTGATAAAGGGACCCGAATCCTTGTTCTCTTCCCGGCCAAGATGTCTAGGGCCCGGCTCCCTGACAGCACCTGGAATGAGAGGGAAGTGAAAAGGAAGGTGAGCAACTTGATCCAGACCCCCATGGAGGTAGACCCCCTTGGGGAGGATCTAGAGGGCTCCCAATGGGAGGAGGAAATGGAGCTGGGAAATGAGAAACATCTAGTCCCTGAGGAGTGTCCCATGGACATTCAGCTGGTGGATAACAAGAGGTACAAACTCAGAAGCTTAAGAAACTCACCGATGAGATGATCGGATCGGCAAGGACACCGAAACCTGAGGTGGGCGCAATTGAGAGATGTGTTACAATGGCAGGACTGAAAGGGATCCAGACTCTCACCTTAGCAAAAATGGGTCCTGGGGATGATCCCAAAGTGTGCATTCTGACATTTGAAGGGGTGGCTATAGCAGCGGGTTGGCTCTTGGACCAGTGGGCTGTGCATTTAGCACTGCTGCTTATGGGGGAAGCCCAAGCAGTCCCTAGACAATACTCAATCTATCGAGTATTACTAGGTGAAAGTGGCTATCCAGGTCTGGTTAGGGCTATCCCCAGAGAACTATTGAAAGTCTTTTCAGGCCACCAAATTTCACCCAGGAGAAAAGCATAGGGCTGTGGCCCATAGATTAACTGATATGGCCACCAAGTGGCTGGAACCTGATAAGAACTCTGGACTTACCATAATGCTTTCTCGACACTGAATCCCAAGGACCCCAAGGGAAGGGAGAAAGGAAAAGCATCCCCAAGGCCAAAGGGAAGTTAGGATAACCCACAATCCATAAAACAAAGCAAATAACCAGTAGCCGAGCCTTTACTTATACTGCTCTGACACTATGGAAGTCTGCCAGACACCATCAGATCAATAAAAGACCTCCAGACATTCCAGAAAGAGCTAAAAACACCTCTTTGCTGAACACTAACAACAATGACTGATGCACAATTCTTCACCGTGTCTAGATGCAACCCTTACCCACATGTATATAGTTGTTGATATCCTCCTAATTGTCTGGAGGCAAGACGATACATTGTATATAGTTGAATGTTTTTTTCTGTAACTGTACAGTTATCTCATGTTCTCTGTAAAATGATTTGTTTAATGTAAACCAGCCCTGAATTCTGGAAGGGGCAGTATAGAAAAACTGTTTAAATTAGATAAATAAGAACCCCATAGGGAAGAAACCCACTCAGGAGTCCCGAAGAGGGCCACAATGCTTTGTGTGTGGGAATGTTCCTTCTCTGGTGTAGGACTCACAGGGGACCTAGGAAGCTGGAGTAGACCCTTAAAAAATGGATCCGGATTGGTGGGACGGATCTGGAAGCTGTCATAGACACTGGGAATAATCAGTCTCTGATGTCTCAAGATCTGGCCCTGAGTCTAGGGGTTGTTAGAGGCAGGATAGATACCTTGGCCCAGTACGAATGAGGTGTGTCCACGGGGACATACGGAATGACCCTGCTTTTGAGATAAAAATTACCTGGGACAACAAACAACAACAACTACTAGGAATGGCTGTTGTCAAGGGGCTCCCAGTGCCCTTAATCCTTGGCCAGGAATGGGAGGGGTTAACCGGCTTCCACTCTGCTTTAGTAACCACCAGTTCCTGAGACTACCTCGGAGGAAAAGTCTGTTCTCCATCTTGGGGGGTTGTTCCCCTTTGCAACCCTGAATGTTGTAGAGAGGTGGGGGGGGGGGGGGGGAGACAAGAAAAAGCAGGGCTCAGCAGAGGGCGGAAAAGTGGAAAGGGTTGATTCCTTGGGGGGGGGGGGTCGAGGCTCTTGGTGAGGAAGTGCTCTCCAGGTTCAATAATTTTTCTGAAGAGCAAGCAAAAGACCCTTCCTTGCAGGAAGCCTGGGGTAAAGTAGAAGGAGCAGACTCTGAGGAGAAAGGAGTGTTATCCTCTCTTTAGGAATAGGAATAACCTCTTATATCGGATTACATTCCGAGATGAGAAAGGAGAGCAAGCCCAGCTCATGGTGCCCCAGATATTTCGGGAGGCCCTATTGATCTTGGCCCACAGCCACCCCTTGGCAGGATATCTAGGTGAGCAGGGGGTTATTGTACATCTTAGACAACAGTTCTTCTGGCCTAACCTATATCAGGAGGTTATAAGTTCTGCCAGGCATGCCCCATGTGCCAACAAAAAAATAAGAACCGGTCCAAGAAAGCTCCCCTGATTCCGATCCCAGGGGCTGAACAACCCCTGGGTCAAATGGCCATGGGCATTGTGGGTCATTTAGGAGAATGGCAGGTTACCAGTACCTCTTAGTACTTGTTGACTAGGCCACCCACTATCCATGGGCAAGTCCCCTGAGGAAAGTTACTGCAGGTCAGATAATACGGGAACTGTTGAAAATTTTCTGTGGGGTAGGCTTCCCCAGAGAACTTTTGACAGATTGGACTAACCTTTTGTCCAGACAGAGACAGTTTTGGTATTGTTTTGGATCAAGCATGTTAAGACTGTCACCTATCACCCACAAACCGATGGCCTCGAGCGATTTAACCAGACCCTGATACAAATTGTTAGAAAAAGTATAGGTGATAGCAGTCAGACATGGGAGCAAGTAATCCCATTTGCCCTGTTTGCATATAGAGAGGTTTCCCCAGGCTACATTGGGTTTTTCCCTGTTTGAGCTTTTAATGAGGAAACAACCCAGGGGACTCTTGAATGTGATACAGGAAGTCTGCGTAGGAGCGGAAAAAGAGTTAGATCCCGTAATTGAACAAGTTACCCATTTGAAAACCCAGTGGGCTAATTTGAGGAGAAATCAAGAGAAGCAAAAGGTCTATTATGACAAACAGGCATGGGAGAGGAGTGTTAACCCAGGAGACCTGGTATTAGTTATGCTGCCCACTTCCAATAATAAGCTTCTAGCCCAGTGGAGAGGCCCTTTTAGGGTGCACCAGAAACTGGGCCCTGTGGATTATGAAGTGGAGCAGCGGAAGGGAAAGGTGCAGATCTTCCACATCAATTTGCTCAAACTGTAGGTGTGTCAGGAGGGGCTGGGGGTGCAAGTAAGTGAAGAGGAAGAAGATCTAGGCCTGGAGATTGCCCAGATGAGGGATCCCACCGAGGTCTCAGTTGGAAGTGAGTTGACGGGAGACCAGAAGAGACAGATGAAGCACCTGTTAGCCCATTTCCCAGATGTGTTCTCACCCTTACCTGGGAGAACAAAGGATATTATAATGCTTCTGTATCATTCCATGGTACGACCGCACCTTGAATATTGTGTGCAATTCTGGTCGCCGTATCTTAAAAAGGATATAGCGTTCTTAGAAAAGGTACAGAGAAGAGCCACCAAAATGGTAAAGGGGATGGAAGGCTACTTCTATGAAGAGAGGCTACAAAGGTTATGGCTCTTCAACCTGGAAAAGAGACGGCTGAGGGGAGATATGATAGAGGTCTATAAATTAATGAATGGAGTGGAACGGGTAAATGTAGATCGATTGTTTACACTATCAAAATATAGAAAGACTAGGGGACATGTAATGAAGCTACAGGGTAAACTTTAAGACAAATAAGAGAAAATATTTTTTCACTCAACGTGTAATCAAACTCTGGAATTTGTTACCGGAGGATATAGTAAGAGCTGTTAGTGTAGCTGGGTTTAAAAAAGGTTTGGACAAGTTCCTGTAGGAAAGGTCCCTAAACCATTATTAAAAAGGGACCCAGGATATCAATGCTTGACCCAATACAAACATTGTGGAACCTGTGTCTTTTGGGGATACTGCTAGGTACGTATGACCTAGATTGGCCACTGTTGGAAACAGGATACTGGGCTTGATGGACCTTAGTCTGACCCAGTATGGCATATCTTATGTTCTTAACCCATCTTGGAACTCACAGAATTATCACCAGGGATTGCAAAATCGTAAGGCAATGCCCATACCGCATTCTCCAGGCCAAACAAAGGGAGAGTGAGAAAGAGGTAGAGGATATGCTGTACTTAGGGGTAATTGAAGAGTCCAACAGTGAATGGTCTAGCCTGATAGTCCTAGTTCCCAAACCCAATGGAACCACTAGGTTTTGTATTGATTTTGGGCAAGCGAATGCCATTTCGACTTTTGTTGTCCAAGATAGAGGAACTGGTAGAGCAGTTGGGAGGGGCTACATATATTTCAACCCTTGACCTAATGAAAGGATACTGGCAGATTCCCTTAGAACCGTCCTCTAGAGAGAAAACAGCTTTTTGAACACCCCAGGGGCTAGACCAGTTTACTGTCCTCCCTTTTGACTTGCATGGGGTGCCGGCTACATTCCAGCATATTATCAATAAGGTAGTTAAACTACATCTAGGGTACGCAGGGGCCTACCTTGCTGATATGATTATTCATTCAGAGACCTGGGAGGAGCACCTAATCCACCTGCGTAAGGTGTGTGAATCCTTAAGGTGAGCCGGGTTGACAGCTAACCCCAAGAAATGCCAATTGGCGAACTGGGAGGTACAGTACCTAGGCCACTGGGTAGGAAATGGGGTAGTGTGACCCCCCCCCCCCTAGCAAAGTACAGGCAATTCAAGGGGGAAACCCTGCCAAAAAAAAAAAAAGCAAGTTAGAACATTTTTGGGCCTAATGGGCTATTATTGGAGATTCATTCCCCACTTTGTGGACCTGGCTGTTCCCCTTGCCAATCTGCTGAAAAATAAATCCCCTAACCAGGTACATTGGGATACACGGGAAGAAGAGGCCTTAGTTGACCTCAAACAAACCCTGTCCAAAGAACTGGTGTTAAGAAATATAGATTTCAAAGAGCCATTTGTCTTACAGATGGATGCATCTGGGGTAGGCTTAGGAGTAATATTAAGCCAAAATGTGGCTGGAGAAGAACACCCAGTCATGTACCTTAGTCAGAAGCTAGGGGAGGCAGAGACTAGGGGGTATGCTTACTAAACCGTCCTAACGTGTGCTCTGCGACGTTATCACGCGATAAGGTACCTTATCGCACGATGATGGTGCTTTTTAAGGCGCACAGGTACCATATCGCGCGATAACGCGCCCTGCAGCGCAAACGAGCGCTGAAGGCGGGGAAAGGCTCCCGGAGGGCGGAGGAAGGCTCCCCAGGGGCGGAGAGAAGGGGTCAATGGGTGGAGAGTGGGAGGGGAGAAGCTCCCCGCACACTAACGATGTGAAATCCGAGGCCAAAACTAACGCCAGTGAAAATCTCGCGTTAGAGCTGATTTAAAGGGAAAAGAAACCATTTATGTCAGCAATGTACAGCAAAACCAGGGAAAACTACAAAAAAGTGATAAGTGTGATACATGTGCACGGAACAAAAGTGCAAATAAACAGTGAAAATGACCTCAACAAAATAAAAAAAAAACATAGCCAAGCTGGGCAATAGTGATATTAATGGGAAACATAAAAAAGCACTCCCGAGAAAGCTCCAAAAAAAGATATGAATTTTCAAAGGCTCTATGCTCCGTCCCCATAGAAGGTGACTGATCCCACAGTGCAATTGCGCTCATCAGGGTTTTCCTCTCCATTGGACAGGTTACCTATGGCATGCACATGTTCCACAACAGCAGGGCAGGCATGTCGGAATGGGCAACTGGACAGATGCTGGGAAAGGGGATACAGAGGGCTGCAGGCGGCACATGCTGTGGTGCAGCTGGGGCACAGTGCGGACTAGGCAGATGCCTAGGTGGCACTTAGGAATGCTGAAACTGTACAGCAGCCAGACAGCAACTGATAAGGGCCCAACATGGGCACGAGAGTGTTTATCACAGTGTCACAGGGGATAGTACCCAGCAGGTACCTCCAAGGGCACAGAATATTGGCAGGCGGTGTTGGGGGGAAGCGTGGACGCCTATGCAGGCACCCCTAACCCAGAACATGCACCATAGGCAGCCGCCTACCTGCACACTGGATGGCTTGAGACTGCACACCACCAGCACCACCAGCAGAAGGGCATGTCAGCATGGTGACAGAGGGGTACTGGTGGTGGAGGGGGGCAGTGGCAGCTGCCCAGAGCAGACCATGGCCTAGCCCTGTGTAGGTGGGTGCCATGCACTGCAACAGACAGGCCCTGCTGGACAAACAGTCCACCAGGGAATGCACTGTCTCTGTGGCAACACGGTGGTGCAGTGCACACATCCAGTGTGTTTAGAGGCAGAAGGTCACAGGTTCAGTTCCCAGCTATGGTGCCTGCCAACCCAGTCCCCATATTTTACCCACTACTACAACGTGCTAATACAGACAGAACCTTTATTGCAGATGACATAAACATGCCCAAAACACCTACATTTTACCCTACAGAGCACAGACTCCATAAACAGGCGCATTACCTAGAGCAGAGTCTCCCATATTGATTGATTTATTTATTTATTTTATTTATTTAACAGGTTTTTTATACCGCCTTTCTTACAATCAAAGCAGTTACAAGACTACATCAGGTTAACATACAATACAGACATAAAAACATCAGACTATAAAGACAAAACAATGCATCCAGTTTTATACCATCTTATCAAAATATCAAAGTGATAAGCAATGGATCTATAGGTAACAACGAAAGACTACATCAGGTTAACATGTAATACAGACATGCCTCTAAACGGAAGAGCAGCCAAAGGGAGAGACAGACTGAGGACATTGTAAAGAGAATAACTACTCAAATTAATAGATCTTATACATATTTGCTGTTCTTCAATTTTTGCCACGGGCCACTGCCTAAGGGCCATGCCAAAGGGCCCTCTAGCGAGGCCCTCAGGCGCGGGCCCGCCTGTCGGCGGCTTTACTTTAATGGAGCTGCTGCTCCCCTCCCACAGCCCCGAATGGGCCGGAGGCAGTCAGTTGGTCTCGCACCTCTCGGGAGTCCGGCGGTGGAGTTCTGCCCGCCGTCGGCGGCTTTACTTTAATGGAGCTGCTGCTCCCCTCCCACAGCCCCGAATGGGCCGGAGGCAGTCAGTTGGTCTCGCGCCTCTCGGGAGTCCGGCGGTGGAGTTCTGCCCGCCGTCGGCGGCTTTACTTTAATGGAGCTGCTGCTCCCCTCCCACAGCCCCGAATGGGCCGGAGGCAGTCAGTTGGTCTCGTGCCTCTCGGGAGTCCGGCGGTGGAGTTCTGCCCGCCGTCGGCGGCTTTACTTTAATGGAGCTGCTGCTCCCCTCCCACAGCCCCGAATGGGCCGGAGGCAGTCAGTTGGTCTCGCGCCTCTTGGGAGTCCGGCGGTGGAGGACCAAACACCATTCAGGTTCCATGCTGCTTCTAATAAAGATGCCTGTGCTGCATATCTGTGCACCACCCCCATGGTATGCAGATGTATCTCATGCATATTCATGAGGGACAGCATGAAAACCCGAACAGTGTTTGGCACGCCAGGACTGGAGTTGGGAACCTCTGCCGTAAAGCAGCAGCCAACAGGGGCAGACACACCCACACCCACAGGCTCCATTAGCCAATGCCCCCTGGAGAGGCAGGACATTGGGCCCTGCGTGCATCTCCCAATATTAGCACTTGCATACCTTAGAAATGCCACCCTACACCTGGGAATAAGGTACACAGCTATCAAAAGGTTGCTATGATTACTGGCAGATAGCAATTCCTAAGTTAAGCACAGTTTGCTGATTGAGCTCCATCATAGCAACCTTCCTGATGTCTGTGGGGTGTGCTTCAGGTCTGGTCTCTGACAGTGTTTACCACCCTGGGGAGTGACCCCCAACAGTTTTACGTACCATATCCATGACTGCACTGTGCCCAGGACTGGTGTGGTGGCCAGGGCTGCTAAACACCTCAATAGTAGCACAATGCTGGCATAGGTGTGGGAGTGTGTGTCTGTCTATCCAGTGTGTGGTGGCTGCAAACACCCTCCACAGCCCACACTGCCAGCACTGTTGCCAGTATTGGCCTGCCAATGTGCATAATGAGGAGCAAGGTACCATGGGTATAGCCCGGACAGGGTGGCCTGGCCAGGATGCTTCTGCACAGGGCATAGGGCAATGGCTTGGACATTGTAGTGCCCGGCCACCACCTGCACAGACAGGGTGGCCACAGTATGTCCTGCTGGGAGTTCACTCTCATCCTGACTGAGCAGTGACCACGGCATGGCTAGGTTTCCCCATAGTGCTTTATGATGTTTTTTTCATGTGATATTTTTGGGTTCCCTTTTGGGGCTCAATCACTGACTTGTCTGCTTGGTGTGTATGCTGACATCCCAGTTCTGGGTGCATGCATCTTCTCCAGGAGCATGCCCTATGGACTAGCTATCAGACCGTCTGCAGCTAGTATGTGTCTTGCTGGAACACCTTGCAGGGTGCAGTGGCTGCAGGAGAATATCAGATAGTGGTGGGGTGCAGCTGAGTATTTCTGGGCCTAATGTCTGTCTGCTATTGCTTTATAGGAGTGGTTCTTAACCAGTCCTCCTTGAACCCCTAGGCCAGTCGGGTGTTCAGGATAGCCCTAATGAATATGCATGAGACATATATGCATTAGAGATATCCTGTCAACCTGACTGGTTTGTGGCCCTCTAGGGCTGGATTTGGAGACCCCTGCCTTACACCTCTGTCATTTAAGATTGTGAGTGGGCAAGGTGCAAATGTCCTAGACATCAAAAGGGTAGATAGAATGTGTCACATGCCTCTTTGCTTCTCACCAACACCAAAATATTGTCTATTAGACAACTTTTTGGTGGTGGTGAGAATTGAGGAGGCATGTGACACATTCTATCTAACCTTTTTGATGTCTAGGACATTTGCACCTTGCCCACTCACAATCTTAAATGACAGAGGTGTAAAGCAGGGGTCTCCAAATCCAGTCCTGGAGGGCCACAAACCAGTCAGGTTGGCAGGCTATCTCTAATGCATATATATCTCATGCATATTCATTAGGGCTATCCTGAACACCCTGACTGACCTAGGGGTTCAAGGAGAACTGCTTCAGAACCACTGCTTTATGGATATGTACAGAACTGCATTGACTGCCCTGTAGGGTGTCTCTTCCCCAGCAGGACTGCAGTTGGTGGTCCCTTCTACTGCTGCCATTGCAGGGATGTAAAATGTGGTTCTGTTAGTGGAATACCCTGTTTCCCACCCTCAGTCCCAGAGGGTGGGTTGGGTGATAGTACATAATCTGCCTATGAGTCCATAATGGTCAAACCTGACTGAGAAATACAGATGCATCCAAAGTGTGTCTGCAGGAACCACCTTTTTCATACACTAACACTGCTTTGGACCTACAGAATGGCTTATTTCTGCCATGGAAGGTGCCATGGACCTGGTGCTGGGCACCCCACCGCACCCTCAGGGTGAGCACAGTACCCACACAATGTGACGGTGTGTAGCTACTCTGTGCCAGTAACACACATGGTCAGTTCCCCCTACCAGGCTGAGGTGCTGTGGGGGTGCATACCCCCATCTTGTGTTCATCTGTAGATGGCTGATTTGCATGTGCAGTGCATCATGGGTACGGGTGGGCTAACCCTATCCTGGTGACCACAGCAGACTGTTTGTGTGGTGACATGCAGTCCTTCTGCAGCCAGCCAGGGGCTTGCTAGCAGCTGTAGCTCACTGTTTACTTCACTGCCTGTGGAACCAGAGGTCATGGGTTCAAACCCACTGTGGGGTTATTTGATAGGGCTGCCCAAAGAATTATTTATTTTTAATGTACATTAGTGCTGCCAGCAAAAACATCCTCAGCGTACTGTACCCATAAGGTACCTCAGAGGGCGCTTTATAGGGCGCCCTATAGGGCACCTTATGGTTACCATCCATATAAGGTGCACTATATGGTATCCTATGGAGCGACTTATAGGGTGCCCTATAGGGGACATTATAGGGTGCCGTGGCGGACAGTGCACTTTAGAATGTGCCCTATGGAGTGCCTTATAGGGTGCCTTATGCAGCACCTTCGGTTACGGCACGTGAGGGTGTGTTTGCTGGCAGCAATTAATAAAATACCACAGGAAACAGTACTTACATGTCAAAGCTGATGCCTCAGCCAGCCTTAAGTATTAGGCACACTGTGGATTGAACTCATGACCCCTGTCTCATCAGTCAGTGCCTTAACCATTGTGCTACACTGCTGTTCCTTCTTGCATGTCAGCACACCTACTTAAAATTTCCATGTGTTTAAATGCACAGTGCTGCCATCAAAAACAGTGCTATGGCCTTGCCATGCCTATAGGGCACTATATGGTGCCCTATAGGCCACCCTTTAAGTAACATTGTAGGGTGCCTTAGCGGACAGTGCACTTTAAAATGTGCCCTCTGGGGTACCTTATGGGTGCCTTATGCAGCACCTTATGTTACAGCGCTTTGAGAGTGTGTTTGCTAGCAGCAGTAATTAAAATAAAATTAAAATGCCTCATAATGCAATATTACACATAACAGATAGTGCCTCAGCCAGCCTTATTCATTGGGCACAGAGGGGGATTGAACCCATGACCCCTGCACCATCAGTCAGTGTCTTCACCATTGTACTGCAGCTCTGTTCCTCTGGTTACACATCAGCGCGCCTACTTTTGCTTCCCGCGCACAGTAGCGTGCAGCGCACAGTAGCGTGCAATAATCCCAGTTTGCTATGTTAAGACTGAAACGCCCACTCCTTATATGGCATCCTGCACACTAGCACCGGGCGCACATTAAGACGGTTTAGTAAACATACCCCTAGGTATTCAAGCCATGTAGAAAGAGTATCTTGCAGTCAGGTGGGCTGTAGATGCCTTAAAATACTATTTGCTAAATAGGTATTTCACCCTTAAAACCAACTATGCAGCCCTAAGGTGACCACATTCTATGAAAAACACCAATGCTCACTTGACCTGCTGGTACATGGTCTTACAGGCCCATGACTTTAAAGTTGAACACCAGGCTGGAAAAGCCAATACAAGTGCAGATTTCCTGTCCTGGGAGGGCAAAGGACCCCAAGACCAGATTGACCCTATCACACCCCGACCCAAAGGGTCTCTGCCAAGAGGAGAGGTGTGTGATGGAGCATACGTCCCATCACCACCAGAGTACCCCAGCCAGACTCTGGTGGTATTGATCTATTCAGGAGGGAACAACCGGGGGCCAAGAAAAGGTCTGAAACCCTATTCCCTCCCTGGCCAGGAGACCTAGAGCCTGGCTCCCTGACAACAGCTGGGATGAGAGAAAGGTGAAAAGGAGGTAGACCACCTTGGGAAGGATCTAGGAGACTCCCAGCAGGAGGAGGAGATGGAGCTGGGAAATGAGGAACATCTAGTCTCCAAAGAGATACCCATGGATATTCAGCTAGTGAATAACCCACCAGACTTGGTGTGGTAGTAGCAACAAGCAGCTATGTGGAAGGTGGTGGTGCATCCAGGTAATTCCACACCTGGGACGCACCTCAGCTGAATCCAAGACTTAAAGGGGAGGAATTTACTCTGATGTTTGATGTACGTATATGTATATGTTTGCCTAAACCAGAGCTACTCAATTCCAGTCCTGGTGGTCCGCAACCCTGCAGGTTTTTGGGATATCCCTAATGATATGCATGAGATATATATGCATTAGAGATAGCCTGCCAACCTGACTGGTTTGTGGCCCTCCAGGGCTGGATTTGGAGACTCCTGCCTTACACCTCTGTCATTTAAGATTGTGAGTGGGCAAGGTACAGATGTTCTAGACATCAAAAGGGTAGATAGAATGTGTCACATTCCTCCTAGATTCTCAACACCACCAAAAAGTTGTCTAATAGACAATATTTTGGTGGTGGTGAGAAGCAAGGAGGAATGTGACAAATTCTAACCTTTTTGATGTCTTGGACATCTGCACCTTGCCCACTTACAATCTTAAATGACAGAGGTGTAAGGCAGGGTCTCCAAATCCAGCCCTGGAGGGCCAAACACCAGTCAGGTTGGCAGGCTATCTCTAATGCATATATATCTCATGCATATCATTAGGGATATCCCAAAAACCTGCAGGGTTGCGGGCCACCAGGACTGGAATTGAGTAGCTCTGGCCTAAACTGAAGGACATTGGGAAGATGTCATTTGCATTTCCTACTTAATTTGTATATCATTCACATTTTGTGTGCCTATGAAGGACCCTGGTGAAGGTTACTTTGGACCTGGGGAGGGGACAGTTGCCCGGGGGGGGGGGATGGACCCCCACTGTGGGAAGGGATCCCACCAAACATGGACTTTGGGATATTGGATCACTCACCCTAATGTGCAGGGGAACCCCAGAGATAGACCTCCCTATTAGGTGACTCCATAAAGGATGGTTCCTGGACTCTTACTTTGAAGGTTGATGAAGTTGGGAAGGATGACCAGTTGCCTGCTTGTTAGGCTTGGAGATAGATAAAACCAGACCTGAGATAAAGCAATACAAGATTTAACCTTGTCATTAGCTATGTTGAGAGCTTCTGCTTCCATCTTTGAGGGATGCAATTCAAAGTGGACTGCTAGTGATTGTTAATGCTGTGTTGGTGTTTCCTGCTGTTTTTTGCACACATTAGTAACATTTTTGCTATGGTGCACCTGTGGGTTCTAATATACATTCTGCATGATTGGTTCCAACATGTGGTTCTTCCCTAGCGCCTTTAATATGCGTTCCATAAAAGCACAGTTAATGCATGCCTGCAGGTCTATGCAGCCTTAGCGTGTGCTCTGGTGATCCTTACCCAAACTCAGTCTTCTTCCAGGACATGTTTGACTTGTGGCAAGGGATGAGCCTCATTCTTGGATTCTGGACTCTGCCTTTCCTGTATGGCAGCTTCTGAGTCACCCCTGGAGGATATGCTTTTTCCCTCTCAACCGGGGCATACAATTAGTCTGCCCTTACCTGCCTCAGGTCAGGATGCCATGCTGTGAGCACCCTTCTAAGGTGTCTGTGCAGGGCTGGCCCGTCCATTGTGTGGGAATGTTGCCTGCAAATGGCCCCACACCTTGGGGCTCCCCGCACCTGACTGGCTGCAGAGGGAGCTGGTGAAGCCCGAAGCCCTGGCTGACCTCTGAACAGCCGCAGGAGTAAAGCGGCATTTGCCTTCTCTCCTGCGGCTGTTATAAAAAAGAACCTGCCAGCATGTTGAATGCTGGGAGGTCAAACAAGGGCATATCCAATGCGCTTGGCCTCCTGGCACTCAGCATGCCAGTGGACTCCTTTTTATCTATTTTACTCCCGTGTCTGTTCAGAAGTCAGTTAAAGCTTTGGACCTTGCTGGCTCCCTCTGCAGCCAGTCAGGCATGGGGCCCCTTCTGGTGTGTGGCGGGGATGGGCACTGGGGATTAGAATGGAACATGGGAGGGGGGCAGGACTGGAAATGGGCTGATGTTGGGGGATGTGGGACTGGGACTGGAAGGGAGTGGATGCTGGGAGGGACTGGAAGATGACTGATTCTGTAGGGTTAGGACTGGAAATGGCCTAGGTATGGGGGACTGGAAAGGAACTGGAGGCAGAATGATACTGGGGGGCTAGGACTGGAAATGGGTTGATGCGAGGGGATGGGTGAATGGGACTGGAAGGGAGCATATGATTGGAGGGGCTGGAACTAGAAGGGAACTGATGTTGGGGGAGGACTAGAAGGGGATGTGGCTGGGGAAGTGAGAATGGAGAGGGGAAACAATATTTGTGTGGGAAGGAAGAACAATCTACATTTGGCCGGGTATTGGGAAAGTAAGTGGAGATTGAGGATGGAGGGATGAAATTTGAGTGAATGAAAAAGGAATAAAGAAAGAAATGGAGGAAATGGAGGAAAGAACAAAAGGGGAAAGATCAGTATGTTAAAACAGATGTAAAGAGAGAGTGGAAAAGACTATGGGGTATGTTTACTAAACTGCGGTAATTGTGAATAACGCGCGTTATGTAACGTTAACGATCGTAAGCGCAGCATAACGCGCGTTATGCTGTGCTTACGATCGTTAACGTTACATAACGCGCGTTATGATGCGCTAACGATCGTAATGCCCCGTGGTGCGGTAAAACACCGTAGAAGGTGGAGAGAGGGCGGAGAGAAGGGGTCAATGGGCAGAGAGTGGGCGGGGAGAGGCTCCCTTCACACTAACGCACTGATCTGAAGAGCTCAATTCCAACGCGAATGAAAACCTGCCGTTAAATGCACATTACAGGGGAGAGAAACCTTTTCAGTGTCAGCAATGTACAGCCCAGGCAGGGAAACCTAAAAACAGTGATAAGTGTGATACATGTGCACAGAACAAAAGGGCACATAAACACTGAAAATGACCCCAACAAACTGGAAAAAACCCATAAACAAGCTGGCCAATAGTGGTATCAATGAGAAACATCAACCCCTCCCCCCCCTGAGTAAGCTCCATATCGTGGAAGGGTCTATAATCCGTCCCCATACAAGGTGAATAAGCCCACAGTGAAATAGCGCTGCTCAGGGTTTTCCCCACCATCGGACAGGGTTCCTATGGTGAGCACATGTCCCACAACATCAGGGCGGGCATGTCGGAACGGCAACCGGACAGATGCCGGAGAAGGGGATACAGAGGGCCGCAGGCGGCACATGCTGTGGTGCAGCTGGGCCACAGTGCGGACTAGGGCGATGCCTAGGTGGCCCATACGAATGCTGAAGCAGCAGAGCAGCCAGACAGCAACTGCTGAAGGCCCAACATGGGCACGACTGTGTTTCCCACAGTGTCACAGGGGATAGTACCCAGCAGCTACCCCCAAGGGCACGGAACATTGGCAGGCAGTGCTGGGGGAAAGCGTGGACACCTATGCAGGCACCCCTACCCCAGAACCCGCACCATAGGCAGCCGCCTACCTGCACACTGGATGGCCTGAGACTTGCCACCACCAGCACCACCTGCAGAAGGGCATGTCAGCATGGTGGCTGAGGGATACTGGTGGTGGAGGGGGCAGTGGCAGCTGCCCAGAGCAGACTGTGGCCTAGCCCTGTGTAGGTGGGTGCCGTGTACTGCAACAGATGGGCCCTGTCTGATGAACAGTCATGGTATCACCAAGGAATGTACTGACTCTGTGACAACAAGGTGGTGCAGTGCACAAAACCAGTGTATTCAGAAGCAGAGGGTCACAGGTTCAAGTCCCAGCTGTGGTTCCCGCCAACCCAGTCCCCATATTTTACCCACTACTACAACGTGCTAATACAGACAGCACCTTTATTGCAGATGACGTAAACATGCCCAAGACACCTACATTTTACCCTACAGAGCACGGACACCATAAATATGCACATTACCTAGAGCAGAGTCTCCCAAATGCAATCCTGGAGGGCCAAACACCATTCCAGTTCCATGCTGCCTCTGATAAAGATGCCTGTGCTGCATTTCTATGCGCCACCCCCATGGTATGCAGATGTATCTCATGCATATTCATGAGGGACAGCATGAAAACCCGAACAGTGTTTGGCACCGCAGGACTGGAGTTGGGAACCTCTGCCGTAAAGCAGCAGCCAACAGGGGCAGACACACCCGCACCCACAGGCCCCATTAGCCAAAGCCTCCTGGAGAGGCAGGACTTTGGGCTCTGCGTGCATCTCCCAATACTAGCACTTGCATACCTTAGTAATGCCACCCTAAACCGGGGAATATGCTACACATCTATCCAAAGGTTGCTATGAGTACTGGCAGATAGCAATTCCTAGGTTAAGTACAATTTCCTGAGTGAGCTGCATCATAGCAACCTTTCTGATGTCTGTGGAGTGTGCTACAGGTCTTGTGTCTGACAGTGTTTACCAACCTGGGGAGTGACTCCTACAGTATTGCATACCATAGCCATGCCTGCACTGTGCCCAGGACTGGTGTGGTGGCCTGGGCTGCCCAACACCTCTATAGTTGCACAATGCTGGCATAGGTGTGGAGAGTGTGTGTCTGTCTATCCAGTGTGTGGTGGCTGCCAACATCCTCCACAGCCCACACTGCTAGCTCTGTTGCCAGTATTGGCCTGCCAATGTGCATAATGAGGAGCAAGATACTGTGGGAATAGCCTGGATAGGGTGGCCTGGCCTGGATGCATCTGCACATGGCATAGGGCAATGGCTCGGAAATTGTAGTGCCTGGCCACCACCTGCATGGACAGGGTGGCCATAGCATGTCCAGCTGGGAGGTCACTCTCACCCTGACTGAGCAGTGACCATGGCATGACTAGGTTCCCCCATAGTGCTATATGGCATTTTTTTCATGTGATATTTATGGGTTTCCTTTTGGGTCCCAATCACTGACTTATCTGCTTGGTGTGTATGCTGACATCCCCGTTCTGGGTACATGCATCTCCTCCATGACCATGCACTATGGACTAGCTGGTGGACTGTCTGCGGCTAGTATGTGTCTTGCTGGAACACTTTGCAGGGTGCAGCGGCTGGAGGCTTGCTGCTGGATAATGTCAGATAATGGTGGGGGGCAGCTGAGCATTTCCAGGCCTGCTGTCTGTCTGCTGTTGTGTTATGGATGTGTACTGCTCTACCCCTGCCATTGCAGGGAGGTAGACTGTGGATCTATTGGTGGGTGATCCTGTTTCCCACCCTGAGCCCCAGAGGGTGGGTTGTGTGGTGGTACATGATCTGCCCATGGGTCCATACACCTCCTTCCCCCCTCTCATTCACTTCACCAACACAGGATATGCACTATTCTGGGTGCAGCATCGCCCATAAGGACTAGACATGACTGAGACATACAGCAGGGCACAGATGTATCCTAGGTGTGTCTAACGGAACTACCTATCACACACTGATGGGGACCTGCCGCATGGTGTATTTCAACCATGAAAGGTGCTGTGGACCTGGTGCTGGGCGCCCCACCTCAACCTCAGGGTGGGCACAGTACCCGCACAATGTGACTGTTTGTGGCTACTCTGTGGCAGTACCACACATGGTCTGTTCCCCCTACCTGGCCGAGGTGCTGTGGGGGTGCATACCCAATCTTGTGCCCATTTCTTGACTGCTGATTTGCATGTGCAGTGCATCATGGGTATGGGTGGGTTAACCCTATCCTGGTAACCACAGCAGACAGTTTGTGTGGTGACGTGCAGTCCTGCAGCCAGCCAGGGCTTTGTTCACAGCAAGGGTGGGGAACCCTGGTCCTGGAGAGCCGCAGACCAGTCAGGTTTTCGGGATAGCCCTAATGAATATGCATGAGATATATATGCATTAGAGATATCCTGCTGAGACAGCACCCTTTACATTTAAGTAGTGATTGTTGAGGCATGTGACGTGTATTTTAATTTGTGCTGCCAGCAAACACACCCTCACGGTGGCATAACCTAAGATGCTGCATAAGGCACCCCATAACACACTCCATAGGGCACATTATAAAGTGTACTGTCCGCCAAGGCACCATATAATGTCCCCTATAGGACACCTTATAAGGCTGTGAACCAGGATATCCTGCCAACCTGACTGGTTTGTGGCCCTCCAGGGCTGGATTTGGAGACCCCTGCCTTACACCTCTGTCAGTTAAGATTGTGAGTGGGCAAGGTGCAGATGTCCTAGACATCGAAAGGGTATATAGAATGTGTCACATTCCTCCTCGATTCTCACCACCACCTAAAAGTTGTCTAATAGACAATATTTTGGTGTGGTGGTGAGAAGTGAGGAGGAATGTGACACATTCTATCTAACCTTTTTGATGTCTTGGACATCTGCACCTTGCCCACTCACAATCTTAAATGACAGAGGTGTAAGGCAGGGGTCTCCAAATCCAGCCCTGGAGGGCCACAAACCAGTCAGGTTGGCAGGATATCCTGGTTCACAGCCTTATAAGGTGTCCTATAGGGGACATTATAGGGTGCCTTGGCGGACAGTACACTTTATAATGTGCCCTATGGAGTGTGTTATGGGGTGCCTTATGCAGCTTCTTAGGTTATGCCACCGTGAGGGTGTGTTTGCTGGCAGCACAAATTAAAATACACGTCACATGCATCAACAATCACTACTTAAATGTAAAGGGTGCTGTCTCAGCCAGCCTTATACATTAGGCCCACTGGGGAATCTAACCCATGACCCTTGTACTATCAGTCAGTGTTGTAACCATTGTGCTACAGCTCTGTTACTGCATTTGTATGCCTGCGCGCCTTCTTAAGATTAACGTGCGGTAACATGCCCTGTAGCGCTCGTTCATTTATGGCGCCTTGTAACATGCATTCTCGGCGCGTTCTCGGCAACGATGTACTGCCCATGTCCTTATTTGGGGTTTCTGTCTCTACCGCGGCTCCTAACACGAATCACACTAACGCAGTTTAGTAAACATACCCCTATAAGAGAAGAAAGGGCAAATGGAAAGCATACAATGGAGAGTTAGCAGAAGACACAAAGAAACCAGAAGAAAGCGAATGGAACAATTGTGACTGAAAAATAAAATGCCCAAACAACAAAAGGTAGAAAAATACTTTTTTGTTTTGATTTTATTAACTCTGGGAAATGTGCATCACTAACATTTTTGCATTTTGTTTAGTACAAGAGGAAATTAAAGTATAGTTTTATTTCTCCATTGTTGTACATTTCGAGCTTGGTTTTGGGGGTTCCCAGTTTTATTGTGATCTCTTGTTCTATGTTTGGTGATGGACTGTTTTGCCTGTGTAACCAAGGTGCAGTATTCTGTTCATGTAGTTTCTATGTGACAGTCCCGTTTATTTATTTAGTTAACAGTATTTATATACTACCTTTTCATTAAATCAAGGTGGTTTACTTTGAACTCAATTTTACTAGCTAGTGGTTTACATTAAAACTCCATTTTGAAAGCAATTGTTTACATTGTAACAAAGTGTTTTAGGGTCTACAACTTATAATTAGTTTTTAACATTGTATTTTCATAACTTCTTACATAAGTAACATATTTACAGTTTGTGGTTATGTTGCATGATCACTGGCATTGATCTGTAGTCATTGTCCAGCCTGTGTGGATGGATGTGTAAGCTATTTTATGTGATGTTGCCAAAATGTTCAATGAATAGGAATGTCTACAGCAGTTTTCTGAATTCTTTAGTGTCCTTAGTGCATCTGATATCGCTTGGTAGATGTGTACAATGAAAAGGCTCTGTTGTGCAGTTTGGCTTTGGAGAAATCCTTAGGCGTGGTTAGCTTGTTTCTGTTGTTTGTTCTTGACGGGTGGTTTTCTGGATATATTTTTAATAGGTCTTGGAGTGATTCATTCTGGAGTATTTCGAATATGTTGATAATAGCTTTGTATTTTGAACGACTCCTGATTGGGAGCCAGTGAAGTTGTGCCAGGATTGGTGTTGTGTTTGCATTTGCTTATTCCTGTGAGAATACGAGCAATAGTGTTTTGTACCATCTGAAGAGGATGAGTTGTTGCTAGCAGGCCTTGGTAGATTGAGTTAAAAAGGTCCAATACCAGTGTGATGATGGCCTGCAGTACTGTTCTGAAATCAATGTAATTTAGTAGGGGCTTTAGTTTCTGGATGATTCTCAATTTATGGTAAGCGCTCTGAGTTGTCCTTTTAATGTGAGCTTGTAAGATTAAGGGGCTTGTTTACAAAGCCATGGCCCCGATATCGAGCGGAAGCCGCTACCGCGGCTTTGTAAACACGCCCCTAAGTTTTGATTGAGGATGACCCCTAAGTATCTAATTTCACTTTTGACAGCAACATATCCATTCTTGTGTCTGTTGTGGAGGGATGGTTGACGGTTTTGTTTCTTGTTATTGTGAGTGCTTCCATTTTGCTGTAATTTAGGCTGAGATTGTGGGAGTTTAGCCAATCGGATATTTCTGTGAGGCATCTGATTATAGCTGTGTAGTCCGGGGTTTTGACATCGAATGATGTGTATATCATGGTGTCATTGGCATAGATTTTGTAATGAATGCTAGGTTTCTGTATGGCTTTACAGAGTGGCAGGCTGTATATGTTAAACAGAATGGATGATAGTGCTGATACCTGGGGGACTCCTTGCGTTAGTGTGAATGGAGAGGATGTGTTTCTTCCACATCTGATGTGCACTTGTTCTCTTTCCTCAGTAGGAGATGTATTGGTATTCTCTGAGATGTATTGGTTTAATATTTGCAGTGTTGCCTTTTGATAGGTAGGGTTTGGTGCTTTGTGAGTCCTGGTAGCACTGTTATGATACGGCAGGTTTGCTATGGATTCTAAATGAGCAGGGTGTATAGTACTTCCTAATGTGCCTGGCAGTTGGCACTGGAGTATAGTAATGTAGAAATATGGTAGCCTTTCCTTATCGTCACTGCCCATGCAAATGGTATTGAGACACTAATTAAGAGGCATGTTTACTAAAAAGTTAATGCGCATTCACAAATGTTAACCTGCGCTAAGTGCAGCAAAATCCATTTATTTCTATTGGCGCAGTGGCATTTAACACACATTAATATCACAGGTCTGCGACTAAAAAGCTGTTTGATTATTTTCATCTAATTTCCATGTATTTTGGTGTGCTGAAAACAAATAAAATATTGAAAAAAACTCCTAGATATCATGATTTGCCACAACATGCAAAATTGTCTTCAAATTTATCAAATTTTTTCAAATTACTATTAATTCAAATTACTATTAATTAATTCACATAAGTACATTTAAGATATAAAATGCCAAAAAAAACCTTAAAGGAGTTGTCCGAGTTATGTAAAAAAAAAAATATAGCACTGTAAATCTGATGGTCAGCAATATATACATAAGCTAAGCAAGTTTTAAGTCCGTGCTTCTAATGGTAGAAGGGGTTAATCTTTCCTGAAGAATCCAGTGGGAGGGAGACACAGGGTAGATAGCAGCAGCTCTGGTCAGTGCAGGGGGGCATGGCAAGCACTGTGACGTCGTCTCGTGTACAGACACAGAGCTGCTCTGTCCTGCATGCCACACTTGTGCACGAATCATCATCAGTTTCTTGGTTCTAGGCTGTTCACACTTTTTCATCGCAATTCGTGTTAGCTCGTCATTCTTCAACCGTTATGTTATGGCTCTGTGAAAGTGTATTAATTTGCCAGACAGTTTCTGTTTCATCTGTGGTGAATATACAGTGTTGAAGCAACAGCAGCAGAATATTACAGACTTTGTGAAAAAAGTATACTTTGCATACTTTGGACTAAAAATTGGAGATCAAGATAAAGTCTGGGCGCCTCATAAAGTGTGCAAACAGTGTGTTGAGGACCTCTGAAACTGGTTCAAGGGTAAGAAAAAATCTTTCCGTTATGGGATTCCTATGGTATGGCGAGAGCAAAAAAACCATAGTGACGACTGTTACTTTTGTTCATGCGATGTGAAAGGGTTTAATTCCAAATGGAAGCATTCCATTTCATACCCCAATCTTCACTCGGCAATTCGTCCCATCCCCCATGGCACAGATATAACAGTACCCAAGCCCTCTGCTACCTTGGAAGAGGATAGCTAGCTCCGATGAAGGTGAAGTCATACCTGAACCAGATGACAAATCAAGTTCTGACTTTGAAGATGATACAAGACCAAAATTGTTTTCTCAGGAGGAGATGAATGATTTGGTAAGAGACTTGAATCTGCCCAAAGATGCCGCTGAGTTACTCGGATCAAGGCTGAAAAGCAGGAATTTATTGTTGCCAGGAGTGTCATCTTCATGGTTCAGACATTGTGAAAAGGAGTTCGTTCCTTACTTCACCCAGGAAGACAAGGCGTCTTTTTATAGATTCTTCAAAAAGAAGTCTCAAAGCAGTTTTACTCCACAACAGTTTTTATGCTTCCATACCTGTAGGTCATTCCGTACACTTGAAGGAAACCTACGAGAACTTGGAATTGGTTCTTCGTAAACTTAAATATGAAGACCATGGTTGGCAAGTGTGTGGGGACTTGAAGGTCTTGTGCATGCTGCTTGGGGAACAAGCTGGGTATACCAAATATCCTTGTTTTCTGTGTCTATGGGACAGTCAAGACCGACAAAATCACTGAACCAAGGAGAATTGGCAGCCGAGGGTGTGAACAGTCGGTGAAAAAAATGTCCTCTGAGAAACTTTGGTACCTTCCCATAAAGTTCTTCTACCACCTCTCCACATAAAATTGGGATTGATGAAGCAATTCATAAAATCACTTCCAAGAGATGGAGAATGCTTCAAATACTTGGTCACCAAGTTCCCAGGCCTGTCGGAGGCAAAATTGAAGGAAGGTGTGTTCATCGGACCAGACATTAGAAGGCTTATAGTTGATCAAGAGTTTGTCAATACCATGATGGATCCTCAAAAAGAAGGGTGGATTGCATTTAAAGAAGTTGTACAGAAATTTTTAGGCAATAACAAAGATCCTCACTACAAAAAGATCGTTGGACGAATGCTGAAAGAATTTCAAGCTTTAGGTTGCCTGATGAGTTTGAAAGTGCATTTCCTCCAGTCCCACCTTGACTACTTTCCTGAAAATTTGGGAGCTGTGAGTGAGGAACAAGGTGAACGATTCCACCAAGACAATAAAGAGATGGAAAGGAGATACCAGGGAAAATGGAGCATTACAATGATGGCAGACTACTGTTGGATGCTTCAGAGAGACATTCCAGATGCTACTCACAAGCGTAAATGCACCAAGAGGAGTCTCACAAGGAAGAAGAATCGAGTTTAGTGTGTGTAGGTGAGCTCATTTCAGTTCAAAAAAGGATTTTCATGAAAATATTGTAATAAAACTTTAATTTTATAAGTCTATTTCCATTTATTTTGAGGTATTGCCTTATTTAACATAGTTACCTAAATTGTCAGGAAACGTGATGTTCTATGACAAAATGGAGGTCATTTTCGGATTCAGCGCACCAGAAAACATAAAGATTACGTGGAATAACCAAAACAGCTCTCGAAAAAATTTTTTTTGCATGTTTACTAAAAAATATATTTAGTAAACATGCCCCTTAGTCATTGCCAGGACAAAAAGAGGCTTGTGAAGGGCTCCTTTGAAAGCTGCCTAAAATTTTAGATGTGAAACAATTCAAAACCAACAGAATACTGTAGATCCCCACCACCATCCACTATTATTTTTGTCAGGCATAAACCACAAGAGGGAGAGAAACACTCTTTCCCTCACACATAGTACATGCCCCTTTTATTCAAAAAGTTCTTGTAATACGTAAGTTAGAAACCAACAAGAAAAGTAATCCACACTTAGCTGATCCACCGCACGACGTGCACATTTCGAGGCCACAGCCCCTGTATCAAGTGCTCCCGATGAAACTCAGTGTATGTCCACATTCACATAACTGAGTTATGTGAATGTGCCAGGATTGGTGTGTGTGCCCACATTCACATCTCAGTTATGTGAATGTGGGCACACACTGAGTTTCATCGGGACAAGATGCTTCACCTAAAGGAGATGGTGCCCATCCCTCCAGATGAGCAGGGCAAGGACAGATACTCCCATCTACTTTGTGGTGACAAAGAAGGACAGTTCCTTCTGGACCTCAAAGGGGTCAACGAGCACTTGAGTATCCTGAGTTTTGAATGGAAACCTTGCACTCTGTGATTCAAGCATTGCACCAAAGAGAATTCTTGGCTTCTCTGGATCTGGCCAAAGTTTATTCCCATATCTGATCCAGCAGGCCAGCAGCAGTATCTGGGTTTTGCCATGCTTGGCTTTCACTCTCAATTCGTCACCCTTCTCTTCAGACTTCCACTGCCACAAGGATATTCTCCAAGGTCATGGTAGTGGCAGTGCTGCGGCACCAAGGGATCTGTGTCCATCCCTATCTGGACTACTGGCTCATCCGAGCCCGTCCCCTGTCAGAAGTGTCTCGGGTGATGGCCTGAGTGGTGTCCTTTGTAGAAAGCCTCAGTTGAGTGATCAGAAAAAGAGGCAGCTTTTGCTTTCCCAGTCTTTGGAGTTTCTGGGAGACTGTTGAATTGCCTGGCGATGTTTTGTGCACAACAGGCCCCAGAGTCTGGGATTACCTTCAGCTCCTCTGATTGATGGCAGCAACCCTAGAGATGATCCCATGGGTGTGTGCTAACATGCGACCGCTCCAGTAGTCCTTGTTGATGCGATGGTCCCTGAGTACTCAGGACTTTGGGCGCAGGCGCCCACTCCCATTGATGGTGAAATCAAGCCTGTGGTGGTGGTTGCAGCAGCCTGTCATCTGAGAAGGGCATTCCACTGTATGATTTCTCCTGGATCCTGCTGACAGCAGATGCCAATCTCTCAGACTGGGGAACCCATTGCCAAGACCATATGGCCTAGCGCCATTGAACCGTAGGAAAGTGGTGTGGCCCATCAAGCACCTCGAGGTGAGGGCTGTCAGGTTGGTTGTTCTGCGTTTCTGATTCCTGACCGAGGGTCTGGTGATTCGAGTGGATTCAGGCAATGCTACAGCAGTGGCTTATGTCAATTGGTAAGGCAGCACAAGAAGTACCAAAGTGACCCTGGAGATGAATCTCCAGTTTGACTGAGCAGAGAAAAACCTCCTAGCCTTATTGGCTCAGCGCAATTGCAGAGTGGACAATGTGGAAACGGACTACCTCAGCTGGCACTCTCTCTGAATCCCAGTGAGTGGGAGTTTATTTATTTTATTTATTTATTTATTTATTTATTTGGGAAACATTTGTATACCGCAGCTTCCAGTGATCAGCTGCGGTGATTTCACACAAACGGTTACAAGTTATTCAAGCTAAAAACAGTGGTTACATAATTATGACACATGGGGTTATGTTTACTAAACCGCACACATGTGCGCGGCGCACAGTAGCATACGCTAATGATGCACTTAAGTGCTCTTAAGTGCCCCGTACGCGTGCGCGTCACATTAACGGGCCCGCGCACGTGTGCGGGGCGCTGATGTGCGATAGAGGCGGGGAAAGGCTTACGGAGGGCGGAGGAAGGCCCCCGAGGGGCGGAGGGATGGGGTCAATGGGTGGAGAGTGGGAGGGGAGAGGCTCCCCGCACAGGAGCGTGGCTGAATTTCGGGAAAAAAATACCGCGAGTGAAAACCTCGCGTTAGAGCCGATTTAAAGGGAAGAGAAACTATTTCCGTCACAATGTACAGCAAAACCGGGGAAACCTGCAAAACGTGAGCAGTGTGATACATGTGCACAGAGCAAAATAGCAAATATAAATTGAAAATGACCACAACAAATTCCAAATAAATTATAATCCAGCTGGGCAACAGTGATATTAATGGGCAACCATAAAAAACACTCCCAGGAAAGCTCCAAAAAAAGAAATGATTTTTGGAAGGGTCTATGCTCCGTAGACTCTTTCAAAAGCACTGCATTTTAATGGAGCTTTCCTGGGAGTGTTTTCCAGGTTGCCCATTGATATCGCTGTTGCGCAGCTTGGTTTTGGTTTTCTTCCCCTTTTTTGGAGGGCATTTGTGAGGTTTATTCGCACCTTTGTCCCCATACAAGGTAAACGAGCCCACAGTAAAATTGTGCAGAGCAGGGTGTCTGACTCTTGCGGCCAGGTGTCCTATCTCCAGAGACTGCATTGTCTCTGTGGCCACAGTGTGGTGCAGCAGACACAGCCAGTGCCTGTAGGACCAGAGGGTAACAGGTTCAAATCCCAGCTGGGGCTCCTGCCAACCCAGTCCCTATAGTTTTACCCACCACTAAACAGTGATAGTACAGACACTCCTTTATTGCAGAAAACATAAGCATGGTTCCAACACCTATATTTTACCCTACACCGCATACAAACCATAACAATGGGCATTACCTAAAGCCGAGTCGACCAAATTCAGTCCTGGAGTGCTACAACTCAATCAGGTCATATGCTTTTTCCCAGATAGGGACATGTCTGC
Organism: Ichthyophis bannanicus; assembly: GCA_033557465.1. Lineage (NCBI taxonomy): Eukaryota > Metazoa > Chordata > Amphibia > Gymnophiona > Ichthyophiidae > Ichthyophis > Ichthyophis bannanicus. Next base: position 759,421,563 of record CM066035.1, read on the forward strand.
ATGTTGGCGGAAGGGTACAGGTGGTGGAGTGGGCAGTGGCTGCAAACCACAGCAGACAGTGGCCTAGGCCTGTGCAGGCTGGTACCATCCACCGGAACAGACAGGCTCTGTCGGATGTACAGTCATGGACTCCCCAGGGAACACAGCATATATGCAGCAACATGGTGGTGCAGTGCACACAAGCAGTGTGTGCAGGAACAGAAGGTCACAGGTTCAAAGCCCAGCTGGGGCTATTGCCAATCCAGTCCACATAATTTTCCTACAACTAAACCGTGATAGTACGGACAAACCTTTATTGCTGAGACCATACGCATAGTTCATACGCCTATATTTTACCACAGCAAACACAGACACCATGAACAGCCGCATTACCTAGAGCAGAGTCTCCCAAATGCAGTCCTGGAGGGCCCCACACCATTCAGGATCCATGCTGCCTCTAATAAGGATGCCTGTGCTGCATATCTATGCACCACCCCCATGGTATGTTGATGTAGCTCATGCATATCTATGAGGGACAGCATGAAAACCTGAACAGTGGTTGGAACACCAGGACTGGAGTTGGGATACTCTGCCGTAAAGCAGCAGCCAACAGGGCCAGATACACCCACACCCCCCCCCCCCCACAGGCCCCATTGGCCAATGCCTCCTGGAGAGACAGGACATTGGGCCCTGCCTGTATCCCCCAATACTAGCAGTTGCATACCTTAGCACTGCCACCCTACACCTGGGTATATGGTACACAGCTATCAAACGTTGCCCATGATAACTGGCAGATATCAATTCCTACGTAAAGCACATTTTGCTCATTGATCTCCACCATAACAATCATTGTGATGTCTGCGGTGTGCGCTGCAGGTCTGGTCTCTGACAGTGTTTACCACCCTGGGGAGTGACCCCCAACAGTAGTGCGTACCATATCCATGCCTGTACTGTGCCCAGGACTGGTGTGGTGGGTATGGCTGCTGGACTCCTCTATAGTAGCACAATGCTGGCATAGGTGTGGGGGTGGCTGTCTGCCTATCCAGTGTGTGGTGGCTGCAAACACCTTCCACAGCCCACACTGCCAGCAATGCTGCCAGTATTGGGCTGCCAATGTGCATAATGAGGAGCAAGGTACCATGGGTATAGGCCGGACAGGGTGGCCTGGCCAGGGTGCATCTGCACAGGGCATAGGGCACTGACTGGGACATTTTAGTGCCCGGCCACCACCTACACAGACAGGGTGACCTCAGTATGTCCTGCTGAGAGATCACTCTCACCCTGACTGTGCAGTGACCACAGCATGGCTAGGCACCCCCATAGTACTATTTAGCATTTTTCTCATGTGATAGATATAGGTTTCCTTTTGGGGCTCAGTCACTGATTTATCTGCTTGCTGTGTATGCTGACATTCCAGTTCTGGGTGCATGCATCTCCACTGGGAGCATGTACTGTGGACTATGTAGCACACTGTTTGCAGCTGGTATGTGTTGTGATGGAGCAGCTTGCAGGGTGCAGTGGCTGATGACTTGCTGCAGGAGAATATTAGATAGTGGTGGGGTGCAGCTCACCATATCCAGGCCTAATATCTGTCTGCTATTGTGTTATGGATGTGTATAGAGCTGCATTGACTGCCCTGTGGGGTGTCTGTTCCTCAGCAGGACCCAGGTTGATGGTCCCCTCTATTGCCACCTTTGCAGGGAGGTAGAATGTGGATCTATTGATGGAGGGCCCTGTTTTCTGCCCTCGTCCCTTGGGGGTGGGGGGTGCATGGCCCACCAGGGGTCCATGGGGGCTACACCTGACTGAAACAGATGGAGATATCCAAGGTGTTTGTGCAGAAACTACCTATCTCACACATTAACACTGCTGTGGACCTCCAGCATGGCCTCATTCAGCCATGGAAGGTGTTGTGGACCTGGTCCTGGGCGCCTCACCGCACCATCAGGGTGAGCACAGTACCCGCACAATGTGACGGTGTGTAGCTACTCTGTGCCAGTAAAACACACGGTCAGTACCCCCTACCAGGCTGAGGTGGTGTGTGGGTGCACATGGTCACTTCCCTCTACCAGGCCGAGGTGCTGTGGGGGTGCATTGCCCATCTTGTGTTCATCTGTGGACAGCTGATTTGCATGAGCAGTGCATCATGGGTATGGGTGGGCTAACCCTATCCTGGTGACCACAGCAGACTGTCTGTGTGGTGACGTGCATGCTCTCTGCAGCCAGCCAGGGGCTTGCTAGCAGCTAAAGAGCTGTAGCCCAATGGTTATTTCACTGCCTCTGAAGCCAGAGGTCATGGGTTCAAGCCCACAGTGGGGTTATTTGATAGGGTTGTCCAATGCATTATCTTTTTTTTAATGTACATATTTTGATGCCAGCAAAAACACCCTCAGCGTACTGTACCCATAAGGTGCCTCTGAGGGTGCTTTATAGGGCGCCCTATAGGGCACCTTATGGTTCCCGTCCATATGAGGTGCACTATACATTCTCCTGTGATGCAACCTATAGGGTGCCCTATAGGGGACATTTTAGGGTGCTGTGGCAGACAGTGCAATTTCTAATGTGCCCTATGAAGTGCCTTATAGGGTGCCTTATACGGCACCTTCAATTACGGCACGTGAGGGCGTGTTTGCTGGCAGCAATTAATAACATAAAAATAAAGTGCTGCAGGACAAAATATGTACAATGCAAAGCTGATGCCACAGCCAGCCTTACGTATTAGGCACACTGGGGAGCAAACTCATGACCCCTGTATCAGCAGTCAGTGCCTTAACCATTGTGCTCCCCTGCTGCTCCTCCTTGCCTGTCAGCACACCTACTTATGCTTTTCATTCCTGAAACTGCACAGTGCTGCCATCAAAAACAGTACACTGACCTTGTGGTACCTCATACGGCACCCTCTAAAGCACCCTATAAGCAACATTCTAGGGTGCCTTGGCTGACAGTGCACTTTAAAATGTGTCTTATAGGGCGCCTTATGTTAACACGCATTGAGAGTGCGTTTGCTAGTAGTGATAATTAAAATATGAATAAAATGCCTCCTAAAGCAATCTTCCCCATAATGTGTTATGCCTCAGCCAGCCTTGTTCATTTGGCACTTTGGGGGATTGAATCCCTGATCCCTGCACCATTGGTCAGTGTCTTAATCATTGTGCTGTGGTTCTGTTCCTGTGATTGCACATCAGCGCACCGCCTTATGCTGCCCAATATTACACTGGCTCCTAAAGTCATGCCTCAGCTAGCTATCTTCATTGGGCACTGTGGGGGATTGAACCCCTGATCCCTGCACCATTGTTTAGTATCTTAACCATTGTGCTGTGGCTCTGCTCTTTTTCCTGCACATCAGCGTGCCACTTATACCGCCCGGTATTATAATGCCTCCATAAACATCAGCACACCGCCTTATGCCACCCAGTATTTCTGCTCCTCATAAATTAACGCCTCAGCCAGCCATCTTCATTGGGCACTGTGGGGGTTTGAACCCCTGATCCCTGTACCGTTGGTCATTGTCTTAACCATTGTGTTGTGGCTCTGCTCTTTTTCTTGTACTTCAGCGCGCCGCTTATGCCTGCCGCGCAGCTATCTCATGCGCTAAGGTGCAGGGCGCACATGGGCGCCGCGCACCTTAGCGCATATGTAAATTCCGCCTTTCCTTTTTCAGGACGGAACGCCCACTCCTTATATGGCACCCGCACACTACCGGGGCCCGCACTTTAACGGGGTTTTAGTAAACATGCCCCATAGAATTATATACATTAGGTCAGAAATCAAGAAATATACATTTCGATTTGGGGAAGCAAATATATCTATATACAATAGTGCTGAAATGATGCAAATGTTTGGGATTATGGAGTATGATAGCTGGTGGGCTTGGGTTATACCAGGTTGTAGTACTCTTGGAAGAGGTGTGTTTTTAATTTTTTTCTAAAGTCGGTTAGGTCACTGTTTGATCGCATGTGACTTGGTAACTGATTCCAAAGTATGGGGGCAGAGAAGGTGAATGCCCTGCTGCTTGTGCAGGCTTTCATGTGTCTTATATTTATCCATATTTATATGCCACCTTATCATTCAATCTAAGTGGTTTACAATAAAAATAAAAATATTACAAGTTTGGTAAAGGGGCAAAAGTGGGAAAAATTAAAAGGGAAAGACATTAACAAATAAGAAAAATTATAACAATAGAATATAATCACTGTGAAGAACCATAGTAATCCATAAACAAAAATGTTTTTAACATTAAACGGAAGTCTTTTATATCCCTTGTAGATCTCATTTGATCAGAAAGAGAGTTCCAAATAGTAGTAGCAGCAAGTGATGGGGCTCTTCTGACGGTAGACTGGTTAGATCGTTGAAATTCAGCAGGTGTAATGAGCCTATTTAACATATTAGAACGCCTGGGCCTTGTACTCGGATCTTTGATTAATAAGCTTTGAAGGACTGCAGCAGAAGTATTGTAATAGATTCTGTGGATAATAAGAGCTGCTTTATATCGTACACATGAGATGATGGGAAGCCAGTGTAGTTGTTGAAGTATTGGAGTTATATGCTCTTTTCTAGATGTGTTCATGATAATCTTGGCTGCTGTAATTTGGACCAGTTGAAGAGGGTAGAGGGACTGTATTTGCAGACCCTGATAAATTGAATTAGCATAGTCTATGATGGGAGTAATTATTGATTGGCAAGCCGTATGGAAATGATCATTGCTCAGAATAGGTTTTAGCCAACGAATGATTTTTAATCTATGATGCTCTTTGGATGCAATTTTAAGAATGTGCTTACATAAAGACAGATTTTTGTCCAAAATAACACCTAGGAGTATGTTTACTAAACGGGGCACTTGTGCGGGGCGCACCTGAGCGCCCTAAAATGATGCATTTAAGTGCTCTTAAGCGCCCCGTACGCGTGCGCGGCACATTAACGGGTCCCGCACGCGTGCGCCGAAAACGCGCACGTTTGCGGGGCGCTCATGTGCGATAGAGGCGTGGAAAGGCGAAATGAGGGCGGAGGAAGGCCCCCGAGGGGCGGAGAGACGGGGTCAATGGGTGGAATGTGGGAGGGGAGAGACTCCCCGCACAGGAGCATGCCCGAATTTACAAGGAAAAATACCGCCAGTGAAACACTCGCGGTAGAGAAAGCATTTAAAGGGAAGAGAAACCATTTCCGTCAGCAATGTACAGGAAAACCGGGGAAACCAGCAAAACGTGAGCAGTGTGATACATGTGCACAGCACAAAAGTGCAAATAAAAATAGAAAATGACCACAACAGAACTATTAGAAATAGTAATTCAGCTGGGGAACAGTTATAGTGATGGGCAAATACAGAAAACACACCCAGCAAAGCTCCAGAAAAAAGAAATGAATTTTGGAAGGGTTTACGGAGTGGAGACTCTTCCAAAAAACATTTCCTTTTGTGGAGCTTTCCTGGGAGTGTTTGCTATGGTTGCCCATTAATATCACTGTTGCCCAGCGTGGTGATATTTTGTCCCCCATTTCCCGTGGTCATTTCCGGGGTTTATGTGCACGTTTGTCACCAGACAGGGTGCATATGCCCACAGTAAATTTGCGTAGAGCAGGGTTTGTGACTCCATCCTGCCAGGCTTACTACCTCCAGGGGCTGCACTGTCTATGTGGCCATAGTGTGGTGCAGCGGACAGAGTCAGTACCTCTAGGACCAGAGGATCAGAGGTTCAAAGCCCAGCTGGGGCTACCAGCAATCCTGCCCACATACTTTCCCCACAAATAAACAGTGACAGTAAGGACACACCTTTTGTGACGAGGACATATGCAATGGTAATACATCTATCTTTTACCCCACTGAGCACAGATACCATGAACAGCGGCAGAACCTACAGCAGAATCCCCCAAATGCAGTCCTGGTGGGCCACACACCAGTCAGGTTCCATGCTGCCACTCATACAAATGCCTGTGCTTTATATCTATGCACCACCCCCACGGCATGTAGATGTAGCTCATGCATATTCATGAGGGACAGCAGGAAGACCCGAACAGTATGATGCAAAACTGGACTGGAGTGGGGAAGCGCTGCCGTAAAGCAGCAGCCAACAGGGGCAGACACACCCACACCCACACCCACAGGCCCCATTGGCCAATGTCTCCTGTAGAGGCAGAACATTGGACCCTGCGTGCATCTCCCAATACCAGCACCTGCATACCTTAGCAATGTCACCCTACACCTGAGGTACACAGCTCTGAAACGTTTGCTAAGAGTACAGGCTGATAGATATCCCTACGTTACGCACATACTACTAGTTGACCCCAACCGAACAATCTGTTTGGTGTCTGCGGTGCGTGCTCCAGGCCTGGCCTCTGACGGTGTTCACCACCCTGGGGAGTGACCCCCAGCAGTACTGCGTACCATATCCATGCCTGTGCCGTGCCCAGGACCGGTGTGGTGGCCAAGGCTAATCACCCCCTCAATAGTAGCACAATGTTGGCATAGGTGTGGGAGTGTGTGTCTGTCTATACAGTGTGTGTTGGCTGCAAACACCTTCCCCAACCCACACTGCCAGCACTACTGCCAGTATTGGCCTGACAATGTGCATAATGAGCAGCAAGGTACCATGGGTATAGGTCAGACATGGTGGGCTGGCCAGGATGCATCTGCACAGGGCATAGGGCACTGGCTGTGACAATGTAGTGCCAGGCCACCACCTACACAGACAGGGTGACCTCTGTATGTGCTGCTGGGGGAGCACTCTCACCCTGAGTGTGCAGTGATGACAGCATGGCTAGGCACCCCCATAGTGCTGTATTGTGTTTCTTTCTTGTGATGTATATGGGTTTCCTGTTGGGGCCTCCTCATTGAACTCTCTGCTTGTGTGTGCTGCCACCCCAGTTATGGGTGCATGCATTTCCATCAGGGCTAACCAGCAGACTGTTCACAGCTGATATGTGTCTTGATGGAGTGCCTTGCAGGGTGCAGTGGCTGATGGCTTGCTGCAGGTGAATATCAGATAGTGCTGGGGTGCATCTTTGGATTTTTAGGCCTAAAGTCTGATATTGTGTTATGGATGTGTGTGGAGCTGCTTGGACTGCCCTGTAGGGTGTCTGTTCCCCAGCAAGACTAGGGTTTGATGGTCCACTCTGCTGCTGGGGGGGGGGGCGGCGCGCGCGGGGCAGGGCAGGATGGGATGGGGATCAGTGGGGGGACCCCCTGTTTGCCACCCTTGGTGAGGGGGTGTACTTTGACCACCTAGGGGTCCAGGGGGGGGGGTTTCCACTAACTGAGACAGACAGAGATATCCAACATGTTTCTGCAGCACCTTCCTATCTCACAGGTTGGTACTGTTGTGGAGCTCCGTCATGGCCTCATCCAGCCATGGCTGGTGTTGTGGACCTGGTCCTGGGCGCCACATCACACCCTCAGGGTGAGCACAGTACCCGCACAATGTGACGGTGTGTAGCTAATCTTTGCTGGTAGTCCACCCGCTCAGGACCCCCTACCAGGCCGAGGTGCTGTGTGGGTGCACATGGACAATTCCCCCTACCAGGCCGGGTAGCTGTTGGGGTGCATTCCCCATCTTGTGTGCATCTGTGGACAGCTGATTTGCATGTGCAGTGCATCATGGGTAAGGGTGGCCTAACCCTATCCTGTCTACAGCAGCAGACTGTCTGTGGGGTGACGTGCAGGCTCTCTGCAGCCAGCCAGGGGCTTGCTGTCAGTTATAGAGCTGTAGCCCAATGGTTACGTCACTCCCTGTACAGCCAGAGGTCATGGGTTCTAACCCACAGTGGGGCCCTTTGATAGGGCTGTCCACAGCTTTATTTTTATTTACTGTACATATGTCTATGCCGGCAAAACCACACACAGCTTACTATACCCATTAGGTGCCTCTGAGGGTGCTTTATAGGGCGCCCTATAGGCCACCTTATGGTTGCCATCCATATAGGGTGCACTATACATTATCCTGTGTCGCAACATACATGGTGCCCTATAGGGGACATTCTAGGGTGCCTTGGCAGACAGTGCACTGTAACATGTGCCTTACGGGCATCCGTATGTTACCACACTGTGAGAGCGGGTTTACTAGTGGTGGGAAATAAAATATAAATGGAAGGCCTCCTACCGCACTCCTCACCATGATACATACTGCCCCAGCCAGCCTTGTTCACTGGGCACTGTGAGGGGTTGAACCCCTGGCCCCTGCACCATTGGTCAGTGTCTTAACCATTGTGCTGTGGCTCTGTTCCTGTGTTTGTGCATCTGCGCGCCACTTATCCCTCCCACTATTGGACTGCCCCCTCACACATCAGCGCGCCGCCTTCTGCCCACCGGCTTGCCGCCTTCTGTTGCCCACATTTATCAGCGCACCGCCTTCTGCCGCCCAAACTTAACAATGTGCCGCCATCTGCCGCCCACACTAAACAGTGCGCAGTCTCATGCCGTAATAAAAATAACAGTGTGCCGCCTTCTGCCACCCAAAATTAATATGCCTCCTAAACCACTTTCGCCCATAAATGTTGATGCCTCAGCTGGTCTTTTTTGTTGAGTGCAATGGGGGTTTGAATCCCTGGCCCCTGCACCATTGGTCAGTGTCTTCACCGTTGTACTATGGCTCTGTTGTTTGGTTTTGCAGCAGCGCCCCACTTAGCCTTCCCACGCGCTAATGTGGGCCCCGCACATTAGCGCGACGCACACACATACGGTCCGGTTTTTTGCTTTTTTCTGAATGGCCCGCCCACTCCTTATATGGCACCAGCACACTAACAGGAACCCGCACAGCAACGGTGTTTAGTAAACATGCCCCCTAGATGCTTTACTTCTTTTTTTACTGCAATAAATTTATCATGAACAGCAATAGTTTGCAGTGGCGAAAAGGATGAGTTTCTAATGATATACATCACTTTTGACAGATAGTGAATTGTTGGAGAGCCAAATAATCATGTCTTCTAAGCACTTGGTTATGGGAGTCAGATCTGGGTTGGAAATGGATCTGGAATTTCATCTGCATATAGATGATAAAGCATCTTGTGACTTCTGATTATACTGCAGATGGGTTGAATATAAATATATTGAATAGTATGGAAGATAGAGCAGAACCTTGAGGGACTCCATGTGACACACTGAACTTTGTTGACTTGTTTTCATCGCATGTAATCTGTTGAGTTCGATCATTGAGGTAAGAACAGAACCACTTTATTGTGTTGTTACATAGACCAATTTCTTGTAATCTTTGTAACAATATGGTGTGAGAAATGGTGTCAAAGGCATCTGAAATGTCCATGAATATTAATATGAATCCATTATTGATGTTATCAATGCCCCTAATGAGGTTTTCAAATAAGGAAGTTAAGAGAGTTTCAACACCATGATTTGTCCTAAAGCCATGTTGTTGTGGGTCTACTGGGGCATTTATATCAATATGATCTTGCAGTTGTATTTGAACAGATTTTTCAATGACCTTAGTGATGAAAGGTAGACTGGAGATTGGTCTATAAGACTTTGGGTCTTCTGGATTAAGGGAATTTTTCTTGAGCACTGGGCGAATAGTAGCTTGCTTAAGGACAGGAGGCATGTAACCCTGTTGAAAGGATAAAACCACCATTTTATGAAGGCACTTACTAAGCTGATCCTTTGAAGCCTTAATCCATGCAACAGGACTTGGATCTGTTGGTGAGGTTGTAGTATTAAGCATGTCTATGATGTGTTTTATCTGTATAAGAGAGGGAGTAATGAAATTATCCCAGTTTGTCTTATATACTTTTGTTATAAATTTAGGAATAGTGATTACCTGATTTCATAAAAGATCACTATATCTACTGAATAGAAAATTTGCATAAAGTTGAGGGTCAATAATGAGTATATCCTGTTGTGAAGAGTCTTTAGTAAGCTGCCTAACAATATTAAATAGTTCTCTAGGTCTATTTGCTGCCTTCATGATGGAATTGGTATAGTGTTGTTGTTTATTGTCATTGATTATGTTGTTGTATTCCTGTTGTTTGAGTTTATATTGCAGAAGAGTGCCATGAGTTTTGGAACGCCTCCATTTTCAATGATATTGTCCAAGTCTTGAGTATTCTGATGAAGCTTCTGAGTTATATCTTGTAAAAAATATTTCCTTATTGAATGACATGAATCTTCACTTTGAGTGCTGCGGCTCATGAAGTTGATTTCCATTAATAATTAATTAAAATATTATAGTGTGATGATCAGACCAGGGAACAAGAGTGACTGCTGGTGTTGAAACTTGTTGAAGCTCCATGAGTTGATATGGAATGAAGACTAGGTCTGGTTTTGTTCCATGCTGAAGCATTTCAGTTGTTCCTGCGCCACAGGAGTCACCCCAAAATGGATCTGATGGTGACCTGCTGCAATGCCAAGGTGTGCCACTTCAGTTGCTGCATGGAGATAGGGTCTGAGGGCATCAATGCCCTGATCCAGCCTTGGCCCAGTCATCAGTTGCTGTACGTGTTTCCTCCATGGCCCCTGGTGTGATGTGTGATTTGGCATATAGAGTGCCACTCAGGCAGGATTGTTCTAGTGGCACTGGATTGGCCACAGTGATCATGGTTCAGAAACCTGATATGGCTCCTTCAAGCTCCTCTCCTTTGGCTGCGTCCATGTCAGGGGCTATTTTGGCAGCGATCGACCACTTCTTGCTTATGGCATGGCTCTTGAAAGGAGACTGCTAGCACATAAAGACTACTCTCCAGCTGTAGTCTCTGCTATATTTGGTGCCTAGAGGAGGTCTACTAAGCTAGCATGCATATGGATATGGTGCTTCTCTGAGCACTGGTGTGGCATGCAGCACTTGGCTCCTGAGACAGCCAAGGTATCCTCCCTGTTGGTTTTTTTGCAGGATGGCCTAGAGAAGGGCCTCTCTTAGCTCCCTGAAGGTTCAGATGGCAGCTTTGGTCTGTTTCCATAGTCTGGTGGTGAGCAAGTCCTTGGCCTTGCACCTGGATGTCTCCTGCTTTCTCCAAGGGGTTCGATGTCTGCATACTCCCTTTTGGTCTGTGCTCCCTTCTTGAGATCTGTCTCTGGTGCTCAGGGCCCTGATGGTGGCTCTCGTTGAGTCGTTGAAGGCCCCTACCTTGAAGGATTTGATGCTCAAGACTGTCTTTGTGGTCACAATTTGTTCTACAAGGTAGATCTCCAAGCTTCAGGCTCTGGTTTGCCAAAATCCTTATCTGTCCTTTTCAAATGAAGCAGTTTTCTTTCGGCCTGTGCCTGCCTTCCTTCTTGACTAAAGTGCTGTCTCTCTTTCATATGAACCAGGTGGTTTGCCTTGCACTCCTTCTCTAAGGAACAGTGTCGGGGGAACGATAAGGATCTTCACCTTGTGGATGTCTGGAGGGTGCTCCTCTGGTGCTTGGTGGTTATGAATTCCTTTCATAAGTTAGACCATCTTTTGTGTTGTTTGCTGGCCCATGGCAAGGGTGAAGTGGTGATCAAGTTGACTTTGGGGCACTGGATTAAGGAAGCTATTGTCCTGTTCCGGAGGGTCTGCGCACCCATTCTACCCAAGCACAAGCATCCTCGAGGGCAGAGCGGAGCTCAGTAGCCCCTGCAGACATTTGTTGGGCAGCAGCATGAGCATCACTTTCCACTTTTGTCAAGCATTACCACTTGGATGTCCACGCTCGGGTGGACATGGCTTTCGGCTCAAGAGTTTTGCAAGCTGCGATGTCTTTTTCCTGCCTAGTGGTGTAGCTTTGGTATGTCTCACTTGTCTGGACTGGTCTAGCACAGCAATATGAAAGATGACATTTTACTTACCAGATAACCTTTCCTTGAGTCTTGCTGGCCAGTCTAGGGCCTTCTCCTGAAACTGTATTTGCTCTGCTCTTCTGCTGTGATACCCTTGGGTCCGCCATGATTCTGTATTTGGCTCTGCAGGCTCATCTTATATTGACAGTCTTCTATTTCTACCTTCCTGTACATATTTCTCTATTGTTGGTTCTTTGTCTCCACCAATCTGCTGGTAAGGAAACACAACCCTGTGAGAGAGTCAGTTGGACTATATCACAGGTACACTACCAAAAAACTGCCTCCAGTTTTGCAACTGATTCCTATAGATTTTGGGGTGCTGAATCCAGGAAAAATAGCCAAAATGTTCCATCACGTCACGTTTTCTTGCAAAATTAGATTTCTTACCCATATAAGGAATGTTCACATAATTTCTTTTTAGCCGACTGCAGTTTATTTTCTTGGCCCAAAATAGAGGTTGTAATGGTTAACTAACTAGAAACACTCCCTCATTATATTTTAGAGTGTTTTGTATTCATTTTATACATTAACAGGACAATTGGGAGGCGGGGGCTAAATCCAGTACTCGCGCTGGCGCATGTTCTTTCCTGTTCGCCTCGCCTCGTTCGCTCGCTCAAACACGGTGGTTGCGACATGAACGTTCCTGTCAAATTTCAGTTTCTTGCAAGTTTATTATTACCTTTTGTTTGCTCAGTCGTAATCCAGCTTTTTTCCGAAGTGGTTCACTACAGTTGTAGTTTGCAGTGCTGTGTATTTGTGATGGCTCACAGAGCCAGAGGTTGCGTCAACTCTCCGGACAGTTTTTGTTTTATTTGTGGGGAATATACCGTGAAAAAGCGGCAGAGGAACATTTCTGCATTTATCAAAAAAGTATATTTCGCCTATTTCGGTTTGAAGTTAGGCGATCAAGACAAACCGTGGGCTCCTCACAAAGTGTGCAAGACATGTGAGGAAGATCTACGCTTATGGATGAAAGGTAAAAAACAAGCATTTCGTTTCGGAATACCTATGATGTGGCGTGAACAAAGAGACCACAGTAGTGACTGCTATTTTTGCTCTTGCATTGTGAAGGGATACAACTTAAAAAATAAGAACGTAATAAGTTACCCTAACCTTCCTTCAGCAATTAGGCCTATGCCTCATAGCAACAAAGTACCTGTGCCTGAACCACCAAAATCTTTGGATCATATTTGTGTGGACGGTTCTGATCATGATGAGACTCATCATATGGCTTTTCAAGATGAGTCCAGTACTTCTGAGTTTGAAACTGAACCAGATCCGAAACCTGAACTTTTCTCTCAAGCTGAATTGAATGATTTAGTCCGGGATTTAGGACTCCCAAAAGATGCTGCCCAACTGCTAGGTTCTCGGCTTAAACAGAAAAATCTATTGTCACCAGGAACAACTTTTTATTGGTACCGCAAACGCGAGACACAATTTTTTAAGTATTTCAGCAAAGAGGAAGATTTGGTATTTTGCAACGATATATACGGAGTGATGGAAAAGTTTAAACTCAAGTATGATCCTGCTGAATGGCGACTGTTCATTGATTCGTCAAAAGACAGCATAAAAGGTGTTCTTCTTCATAATGGCAACACATTCGCTTCAGTTCCTATTGCTCACTCTGTTATTCTCCAAGAAAAATACGAGAATTTGGCCCTGATTCTTCAGAAGATTCGTTATGATGAGCATAAGTGGATGATTTGTGGAGACTTTAAAATTCTATCCATGCTGTTTGTCTTCATGTATTGCAATGGTGCGGTTTGCGTTTTCTATTCTTACATACATACCTGTACAACATTTTTTGCACATTTCTTTGCTTTGCTTTGTGTCTAACCTCGCTCTTATATGCTCAATGTTTGTGCATGTGCACATGTATGTGGCTGTTTTAAGTGCAGACAATTTTGCTACCATCACAGTGTGTTTTGTTGACATTACTCTATTCTTATGTGCTGCCTTGTTACAATTTTCTTTATTCTTATTTGAATAACTACTAAACAATTAGTATAAAGAATTCATCCAAGAAACTTTTATCTCGATCGCACTCAATCTGAAACGTTCACCTCAAACTGCTAACCCAATGTAGCAAAAAATCTGTACGTGATGGAGCAAATTGGTTACCAGATTTGGATTCAGCGCACCAAAAAACGTAAAAATCAATCGAAACATTAGAGGCAGTTTAAAAAAAAATTTTTTTAGTGTAGCTATTGGATGATAGAGGGGTAAAAAGGGTGCTAAGGGAGGACAAGGCCATAATGGAGAGATTGAATGAATTCTTTACTTCAATCTTTACTGAAGAAGATGTAGGGAAGTTACCCATGCCTAGAATGGTATTTAAAGGTGATATATTGGAAGAATTCAAAGAAATAGCAATAAACCGGGAAGATGGACTGGATGCAGGGGCGGCCCAAGGGGGGTGCGGGGCCATGTGCGGAGACTCGGTGCGGGGCCTCATTTGCATAAGGTGCCTCATTTGCATAAATATTTGCATAATATTACCATACACTAACTTTTAGTAAACATGCCTCTTAATGAGTATATGGATAAAGAAAGACTAAAAGGTTTCTACATTACTATAATCCAGTACCAACCGCCAGGCACATTAGGAACTACTACAAACACTGCCCATTTAGAACCTATAGCAAACCCGCCGTATCCTAACAGCACTACCAGGACTCACAAAGCACCATACCCTAACTATCAAAAGGCAACACTGCAAATATTAAACCAATACATTTCAGAGAACAATAATACATGACCTACTGGGGAAAGAACAAGTGGCAATGTCAAATAGGAATTACATAAACAGAATATCTCAGCTCAGTTACACATGCAGAACATAGACCATCACCAAACAAGGAATCACAATTTAGAAACAGGAAGACAATAATTAAACTGGGACCCCCAAAAGCCAAACTTGGAATATACAACAACACTGTAGAAATAAAACTATAAATTAATTTCCTCTTGTACTAAACAAAGCGCAAAAATTAATGATGCACATTTCCCAGAGCTGACATATTCCAGTTAATAAATTCAAAATAAAGAGATATTTTTCTACCTTTTGTGCATTTTTTTTCAGTTGTAATTGTTCCAGCCACTTTCTTCTGGTTTCTTCGTGTCTTCTGCTAACTCTCCATCTGCTGTCCATTTGTCCTTTCTTCTGTCTTCTTGTTTTTTTTTCCATTCTCTCTCTACATCTGCTTTAACATACTAATCTTTCTCCTTTTGCTCTTTCCTCATTCCTATTTCATCCACTCAAATTTTATCCCTCCATCCTCAATCCCCACTTACTCTCCCAATATCCGGCCAATTGTAGATTTGTCTTCCCTCCCACGCAAAATATTTTTCCCTCTCCATTTCACTCTCCCAGCTCCATCCCATTCTAATCCTCCCCCAACATCAGCTCCTTTCTAGTTCCAGCCCCACCCAGCATCTGCTCCCTTCTTGTCCCTGCATCAGCCCATTTCCAGTCCTAGTCCCCCATCAGCCCATTTCCAATCCTATCCTAGCCCCACCATCAGCCCATTTCCAGTCCTAGCTCCCCCATCCATTTCCAGTCCTATCAGTTCCTCCATCAGCTCATTTCCAATCCCAGCCCCCATCAGCTCATTTCTATTCCTTTCCTAGCCCCACCATCAGCCCATGTCAAATCCTAGCTCCCCTCCACTCAGCCCATTTCCAATCCAAGCCCCCATGAGCCTACTTCCAATTCTAGCCCCTCCATGAGTCCATTTCAATTCAAGCCCCCACCACAGCCCATTTCCAACCTTAGCACCCCCAACAGCCCATTTCCAGTCCTATCCTGGCCCCTCCATCAGCCCATTTCCTGTCCTAGCCCCCCCCCAACTCAGCCCATTTCCAGTCCTAGCTCCTTCTCCTCACAGCCCCTTTCCATTCCAAGCCCCCTCCCTATCAGCTATTTGCAGTTCAAGCCCCCTTTCCACTCAGCCCATTTCCATTCCAAGCCCCTGTCCCCATCAGCTATTTGCCGTTCAAGCCCCCCTTCCACTCAGCCCATTTCCAGTCCTAGCAACCCCCCATCCCATTACCAGTCCTAGCTCCCCCATCAGCCCACTTCCAGTCCGAACCCCCTATAGCCCATTACCAGTCCTAACCCCCCCATCAGCCCACTTCCAGTCCAAAACCCCCTATAGCCCATTACCACGACTAACCCCCCCCATCAGCACACTTCCAGTCCTTACCCTCCCATCTGCCAATTTTGAGTCTTACCCCCCCATCAACCCATTACCAGTCCTAACCCCCCATCAGCCCATTACCAGTCCTAACCCCCCATCAGCCCACTTGTAGTCTTAGCCCCCCCATAGCCCATTACCTGTTGTAACCCCCCATCAGCCCATTACCTGTCCTAACCCCCCATAGCCCATTTCCAGTCCTAATCCCCCCATCATCCCACTTGTAGTCGTAGCTCCCCATAGCCCATTACCTGTTGTAACCCCCCCATAGCCCAGTACCAGTCCTAACCCCCCCAGCCCATTACCAGTCCTAACGTCCCCCACAGCCCATTACCAGTCCTAACCCCCTATCAGCCTACTTGTAGTCTTAGCCCCCCATAGCCCATTACCTGTTGTAACCCCCCATCAGCCCATTACCTGTCCTAACCCCCCCATAGCCCATTTCCAGTCCTAATCCCCCCATCAGCCCACTTGTAGTCGTACCTCCCCATAGCCCATTACCTGTTGTAACCCCCCCATAGCCCATTACCAGTCCTAATGCCCCCCACAGCCCATTACCAGTCCTAACACGCCCCATCAGCCCTTTTCCTGTCTTAGCCCACCGCCCCATAGCCCGTTTCCAGTACTAATCCCCCCATCAGCCCACTTGTAGTCGTAGTCCCCCATAGCCCATTACCTGTCATAACTTCCCCCATCAGCCCATTTCCAGTCTTAGCCCCTCCATAGTCTATTACCTGTCCTAACCCCCCATAGCCCATTCCCAGTCTTAACCCCCCCATCAGCCCACTTCCAGTCCGAACCCCCTATAGCCCATTACCAGTCCTAACCCCCCCCATCAGCCCATTTACAGTCCTTACCCTCCCCTCCCCCCCCCATCAGCCCATTTACAGTCCTTACCCCCCCCATCAGCCCAGCTAAGTTTAAAAGAAAAAAAACCCAGAAACCGGCTGCTGCTGCCGCTGCCGCCGTGGCAGCGGCAGAATGGAGAATCCCGCGGGGCCCCCCTGTCCTGCAGTCTTCTATGCAGCCTCAGCGCAGGCTTTTCAGAGCCGCGCGAAGGGAGAGTTTCCCTTTCTCGCGGCTCTGTTAATCCCGCCGCGGGGCTGATGGGATTTCCCATCAGCCCCGCGGCGTGATTAACAGAGCTGCGAGAGGAGAAGCTCTCTCTCTTCGCGCAGCTCTGACAGCCGACGGAGGCCGCATAGAAGACTGCAGGACAGGGGGGCCCCGCGGGATTCTCCATTCTGCCGCTGCAACGGCGGCAGCGGCAGCAGCAGCCGGTTTCTGGGTTTTGTTTTTTTAAACTTAGCTGGGCTGATGGGGGGGGGTGGTAAGGACTGTAAATGGGCTGATTCTCGATTCTGCCGCTGCCACGGCGGCAGCGGCAGCCGCAGCCGATTTATGATTTTTTAAAACTTTGCTGGGATGCAAGATGTTTTTTGCGCGGGGCCCCCTGAAACGCGGGGCCCTGTGCAAAAAACATTCTTGCTCAATGGACGGGCCGGCCCTGCATCTATGGGTTTACTCTTTTCTGCCCTAAGGCCAGCAAAGCTTGCGTTCCTTTCTAGCGCTTCTGAACCTGCCTTCAGAAAACCACCCTCTTTCTTGAAGCTTAACTTCTTAGCCTCCAGAAAGCGTTCAGTCAATGCAATGGCTTCCTGGGTGTTTTTGCAGTTCTGTAGTACCAGAAAAGCCTGCAATTCCTTAGGCAGAGCCTCTGTAAACTGCTCCAGTATTACAGCATCTACAATGGATTCTACGTTTTTACTTTCAGGTGTAAGCCATTTACAAACCAAGCTTTTTATCCTGTGATATAAAGCTTGGGGTGTTTCACCCTCCTTTATCACACATGACCGTAAAAGCCTACGGTAGATCGAGGGACTTAACCCCATCCGATCTCTAATAGCTTTCTTCACATTCTCATAGTCTGCAACCAATGTTACAGGCATTGCTCTGTAGGCTGCTAGAGCCTCCCCAGTAAGGGTAGTAGCAAACCTTATTGCCCACTGTTCTTTAGGCCATCTAGCCAATAAAGCTATTCTTTCAAAAGTCTCGATGAAATCATCGACATTATCGTCCTTGGTGAGGCAGCCACAAGAAAAAGCTTCCGCACCGGGGCCTTCCCATCCCGGAAAAACACCCTGTGCCCCTGGTACAGTCTGTGCCACCTTGGTTGCTTCTTCCTGCGTCTTGACCCATTTCGCCATCATCTTCAGTAGGGGTTGCTGTTGAGCACGGAGCATGGATGTCGCTTGTTCCTGGCTCACTGCCGCCATCTCCCTCTGCTTGGCGAATTGGTCTGCCACCCAAGCCAAAATGTCAGCCGTCTCCATCGCTGGACTGTTTCTGTGAACAAAACAAACAGACAAGAACACAAAGTGCAGCACTTTTATGCTCCCCCTCTCCTCCTGGTGAGCACTCTGGTAGCCCCCTTACATCGGAATCCAGGCCTTAACCCCCTCTAGCCTACGGGTTACCTGATCCTGATGCAGGTCTTCGCTTTGCTACCAGTTTAAACCGGCACTCCGGATCCGATGCCACTCCGGATCTTCCCTCCGTTGCATTAACCGGTCACCGTCCTTCCCTGGATCTTCCTCGCCCAGAGGTATAAGCTTCCGGTGTACCACTTGACCGCTGGAAACGCCAAATCCAAAGAACTACGCCACCTGTGGTGCTCGCGCCCCTCCTAGGCGGTCGCCTAGTAGGGACGGGCGTCCATCTTGTATTCCCTTGTTCCAAAGGTGTAGTTGTGAACTCAAAGTAAAACCAAGTGGATGTTTAAAGCGCACAGGAATTTTATTGGGTTCCGTTTAAGTCAACTTGGTTACAGTCCTTAAAGAAACTTTTACTCTCAGCAAAAAGAAACAAGGATAAACTTCTCCACAATAAAGAACATGAAAACAGTGTTTCAGTGGAATTATTTACAATAGCTTATTTTCCCCCTTTTCCTTTAAGAGGTTTCTTGCTTTAGGGTTAACACAGGCACATGTAGATACAACACACAATCAAGATCAGCAGTGCAGCCAGCTTCCTCTTTGTTGCTTGCAATTAAACAGTTTCAGCTGTCTAGCACAGACTTGATTGCACTATCCACTTTTCTGTAGGAAAGAATCTTATTGCTTCAACATAGGATTCCTTTTCCCTTTTCTTTCTTGCTTTCAGCTATGCCAAACTGATAACAGCTTCCTTAATTCTTCCCCACTATTTTGGCTTCCTTCAATTAGCACCAATACATACAGCACACTCCATCTCAGAGCATGTGGATCCCTTGTCACTCTCCCTATCATCCACTTCCATGCTTTCTTCAGAGCTGGCTGCTTGGGAATCCTGGAACTGTTCAGGTACTTTTTGGTTAATGTCTTTTAAAAGCTTGAACAGCCTATCCCACTGTACTGCCTTCCCTTCTTTTGGCAGAACCCTAGCAGGCTTTCCTTGTTCAGCTTTCTTTAAAAACCCCTTTCTTCTGTTCTGGGTTTTTCCAGTTATAACTCTCTCCTCAGAGTCTGAGCAAGAGATACAAACATTCTCTCTCTCTGGTTTCTTTCTCCTACCTTGGAGTTTTACTGTGGGAGTCTCATGGCTGGAGTTTCTGCTGGCTGTAGCTATCTCTGCCTCAGAGCTAGTCAGGGAATCATTGTAGGAATTCCTCTCAGCTACCCGAGGTTTCCTCTGCCTGAAGACATGCCTTTCTTCAGAGGAGTCTGAGCTCTCTTGCCTTGGCTTCTCCAACACCAACCTTATGTCTCTCTCCCTCTTGCCACTGCGTTTGGTCCTCTCCTGGGAGTGTTGTCTGCTGCTCTCTTGGCTGCAGCACTGGCTACCTTTGTTCTTGTCCTGGCTCTCCTTGGCCTCCTTGGCTTCCTTGCCTTGCTTGCATGGCTTGCCTGGCTTGCCTTGCTCCTTTCTTGTCCTCCCTGTTTGCTTGCTTTGCTCAAACTTAAACGCTGAGCAGGGCACCTCCTCCTCTGACTCCACCCCCATGTAACTCCCATCCTTACCTAGGGTTGCTATGGAGTCTGGGTGGGGCTTTAGCCCAGCCCTACAGCTGTGGTTTCTCTCACTGCCTTTAGTTTGGTATATGTGTTCAGGTGCACCCATCCCCCGCAAAGAGGAAAAAGTCCCTTTTCCCTTTGTTTCTCCAGGCTGGGCTGCACTCTCCTTACCACAATATCTATCACAGATAAACCTTATCGTTGTCGATACAGGAAAGAGTGAAGTCCAAATAGCATACTGTCAGTTTCATCTTTCTCGTAATACTTCAAGGGGCATGTTTACTAAAGTGAGGTAGGGAGCACAGCATTAATGTACAGAATGTGCATGTTCCTACCGTGCTGGAGCCCAGTGGCTGCAGCAGACACAAGGAGAGGCAACACGGCACACTACTACAGTGATAGGCTATGGCCTAGAATAGCCTGCATAGCCTGCAGGAGTAAGAAAGGCCTGTAAGTTAGGCCTGAGTCCCAACCCGCACTTGAGAATATTATAGCTGAGCAGAGCCGAAAGCCAGTAGAAGTTAGAAAACTGCTTTAAACTGTTTTGATAAGAATGCAAGAATCTTCTATTTAGCTCCTTTATGTTGATAACAGATGTGTTCCAGTATCTTGCTTTCACACATTCTCTAAGCCGAGGAGGGACCTTGTAGCAGAATGTGTTATGTCTAGAAACTGAGCCATGGCTAGGGAGGCCTGAGCAGGGGGAACAGGTGTTAAGCCCGGTCAGAGATCCCCATTGGATGGGGGTGGGAGGGGGCACCGGGACCAATGAGGAGTTTGTCTGTATAGAACTGATGAAGAAAGGTATAAAAGATGTTGTTTTGTTGAACTCCATTGCTCAGACCATTTTGAATGTGACAGTGCCTGAGACTGTGCATAAATAAATTGGCTTGAATCTTAGTAAATAGACTCCTGGTTTTATTTGTTGCGGACACTTCGCTACAACACTACCACTGTGCTCGTGATGTCACTCATGAGTGTAGTTGGACTGCTTCATGGGGGGCAGGCAAAGTGTGGAGTGACATATTTACATATTCATTTTCATATTCATTATCATTATCTTAAGAGAAACCCTAGATAGATAAGAAGCCAGTATATCAAACAGGCAAGGAATGAGCTGGCACCCCCAACATACTCAAAGAGGGAGCAGAGGCTCTCATTCAGTAGCTCTGCCCAAAAAAAAAAAAAAGGAAAGCAACATATTATTACCAGGCTATATAATTAAAATGCAGCAGAAATTATTTAGCCTGACATTCTAAGATTAAAAAAATTCTGACACTTGTAAATATATATTCTGCAAAAAACAATGGAGATGTAAGGTGCTCACACGCCAAAGGACAAAAAGAAAAAGAGAACGCGGCACAGTTTCTAACCCCAAAATAAAATCATAACTAATTTTATTTGGTGTTGGAAACTGTACCATGATTCTTTTTTCTTCTTTTTGAACATCTATTTTGCATCCAATGAAACCCTTCCTCCAACAGTAGGTACAAAGCAGAATTAGGACATTTTACCATAGAATCCAACATACGAGAAAAAAAAATCTGATTCCGGTGTCATCTCATTAACAGGCTCTCCAGTACCAGGCAGAGTGTGAACTAACACAAAACCCTACAAAAGTCACCGATGACCTATAATGCAAATCTACCATACCATAACACCATCTTCTAAATTTAACACAATAAGGAGCCTACCCAGAAAACTACAGCACCATTAAGATTGAAGTGGGTCTTAGAATATCCTTACATGTATTTCGGAAAACTGAACAAGTTAGATTACTACAGATCCTACACAGAAACATCAAATGAAGGCCGTAGTGAGCCTGTTCATGGACCCACTGCGGCAGGAGATAATTTTTTCATGAATTTCTGTGGTTTAAGAGGATTAACTACAATTAAGTGGAATTCTGCACATAAAAAGGAGATAATGTACTGCTATTTTTATGTTGCAAAACCTATATTTAAATCAAGAGGGTATACAAAGAGAATCCACCAAAATCTCGAAGAAAGAGGAAAATTGCCACAAGAAAAAGTGTAAAAAGCAACAGATGCAAATTTAAGATCTTTAATTTCAAAGATCAAAGTAAAGAAGCATGTGAATAATAACATCTTGAATCAACTAAGGGGTATGTTTACTAAGCAGTCTTAACATGCGCCCGGTGACGTTATCGCGCGATAAGGTACCTTATCGCGCAATAATGGCGCTTTATTGGGCGCAAAGGTACCTTAGCGCGTGATAACGCATGCAGCGGCACAAATGAGCGCTGTGGGTGGAGATAGGCTCACGGAGGGCGGAGGAAGGCTCCCCAGGGGCGGAGAGAGAGGGTCAATGGGCGGAGAATGGGATGGGAGAGGCTCTCTGCACACTAACGCTGGGGAATCCGGGGCTGAAAACTAACGCCAGTGAAATCTTGGCGTTAGAGCTGATTTAAAGGGAAAAGAAACCATTTCCGTCAGCAATGTACAGCAAAACCAGGGAAATCTACAAAAAGTGATGTGTAATACATGTGCACGGAACAAAAGGGCAAATAAACATTGAAAATGAACAGAAGAAAATGTAAAAAAACCATAACCAAGCTGGGCAATAGTGATATCAATGGGAAACATCAAAAAATACTCCCAAGAAAGCTCCAAAAAAAGATATGAATTTTGGAAGGGTCTATGCTCCGGCCCCATACAAGGTGAATGAGCCCACAGTGAAATTTCGCTGAGTAGGGTTTTCCTCTCCATTGGACAGGTTTCCTATGGCATGCACATGTTCCGCAACAGCAGGGCGGGCATGTCGGAATGGGCAACTGGACAGATGCTGGAAAAGGGGACACAGAGTGCTGCAGGCGGCACATGCTGTGGTGCAGCTGGGCCACAGTGTGGACTAGGGTGATGCCTAGCTGGCCCATAGGAATGCTGAAACAGAAGAGCAGCCAGACAGCAATGATGAGGGCCCAACATGGGCACGAGTGTGCTTCCTACAGTGTCACAGGGGATAGTACCCAGCAGGTACCCCCAAGGGCACGGAACATTGGCAGGTGGTGCTGGGGGTAAGCGTGGACAGCTTTGCAGGCATCCCTACCCCAGAACCCTCACCATAGGCAGCCGCCTACCCGCAAACGGGATGGCCTGAGACTGCGCACCACCAGCAGAAGGGCATGTCAGCATGTTGGCAGAGGGATACTGGTGGTGGAGGGAGCAGTGGCAGCTGCCCAGAGCAGACTGTGGCCTAGCCCTGTGTACGTGGGTGCCATGCACTGCAACAGACAGGCCTTGTCTGACAAACAGTCATAGTATCCCCAGGGAATGCACTATCTCTCTGGCAACATGGTGGTGCAGTGCACACAGCCAGTGTGTGCAGGAGCAGAAGGTCACAGGTTCAAGTCCTAGCTGTGGTTCCTGCCAACCCAGTCCCCATATTTTACCTACTACTAAAACATGGTAATACAGACAGAACCTTTATTGCAGATAACGTAAACATACCCAAAACACCTACATTTTACCCTACAGAGCACAGACACCATAAACATGTGCATTACTAGAGCAGAGTCTCCCAAATGCAGTCCTGCCGGGCCAGACACCATTCAGGTTCCATGCTGCCTCTAAAAAATATGGCTGTGCTGCAGTTCTATGCACCACCCCCATGGTATGCAGATGTATCTCATGCATATTCATTAGGGACAGCATGAAAACCCAAACAGTGTTTGGCCCACCGGGACTGGAGTTGGGATCCTCTGCCCTAGAGCAGCGGCCAGCAGGGGCAGACACAACCGCACCCACAGGCTCCATTATCCAAAGCCTCCTGGAGAGGCAGGATGTTGGGCCCTGCATGCATCTCCCAATACTAGCATTTGCATACCTTAGCAATGCCACCCTTAACCTGGGAATACGGTACACATCTATCAAAAGGTTGCTATGATTACTGGCAGATAGCAATTCCTAAGTTAAGCACAATGTGCTGATTGAGCTTCATCATAGCAACCTTTCTGATGTCTGTGGAGTGTGCTTCAGGTCTGGTGTCTGACAGTGTTTACCACCCTGGGGAGTGACCCCATCAGTATTGCGTACCATAGCCATGCCTGCACTGTGCCCAGGACTGGTGCGGTGGCCAGGGCTCCCAAACACCTCTATAGTTGCACAATGCTGGCATAGGTGCCGGGAGTGTGTGTCTGTCTATCCAGTGTGTGGTGGTTGCCAACACCTTCCTCAGCCCACACTGCTAGCACTGTTGCCAGTATTGGCCTGCCAATGTGTATAATGAGGAGCAAGGTACTGTGGATATAGCCTGGACAGGGTGGCCTGGCCTGGATGAATCAGCATAGGGCATAGGGCAATGGCTCGGACATTGTAGTGCCCAGCCACAACCTGCACCGACAGGGTGGCCACAGCATGTCCTGCTGGGAGATCACTCTCACCCTGACTGAACAGTGACCACGGCATGGCTAAGCTCCCCCATAGTGCTGTTTTGGTTTTCTCTTAAGTGAAATATATAGGTTCTCTTTTTTGGGGCCTAATCACTGACTTATCTGTTTGGTGGGTGTGCTCATATCCCAGCTTTGGGTGCACACATCTCCTCCAGGATCATGTACTGTGGACTAGCTAGCAGACTGTCTGCAGTTATATGTGTATGGCTGGAGCACCTTGCAGGGTGCAGCGGCTGGTGGCTCACTGTGCTTGCTGCTAGAGAATGTCAGATGGTGGTGGGGGGCAGCTGAGCATTTCCAGGCTTACTGTTCCTCTACCATTGCCTTAGGGATGCGTACAGCTCTGCATTGGCTGCCCTGTAGTGTGTCTGTTTCCCAGCAAGACTGGGATTGATGGGGCCCCCCTCTACTGCCACGATTGCAGGGAGGTAGATTGTGGATCTGTTGGTGGGGGATCCTGTCTCCCACCCTGAGCCACAGAGGGCGGGTTGGGTGGTGGTACATAATCTGCCTATGGGTCCAAACACCTCCTCCTCCTCCTCCTCCTCCTCCTCCTTACATCATGTTACCAACACAGAATATGCACTATTCTGGGTGCATCATAGCCCATAAGGGCTAGACCTGATTGACAACTACAGATGAACACTAATGTATCCTAGGTGTGTTTGCAAGAACTACCTATCACACACACTGGCACTGATGGGTACCTACAACATGGACTGTTCCTGCTATGAAAGGTGCTGCGGACCTGGTGCTGGCCGCCTCACCGCACCCTCAGGGTGAGCACAATACCCACACAATGTGATGGTCTGTAGCTGCTCTGTGCCACTAACACACACCGTCGGCACCCCCTACTAGGCTGAGATGCTGTGGGGTGCATACCCCATCTTGTGATCATCTGTAGACTGCTGATTTGCATGTGCTGTGCATCATGGGTACGGATGTGTTGACCCTATCCTGGTAACCACAGTAGAATGTTTGTGTGGTGACGTGCAGTCCTTCTGTAGCCAGCCAGGGGTTTGTTAGCAGCTATAATGCTGTAGCCCACTGGTGACGTCACTGCCTGTAGAGCCAGAGGGTGCCTTGGCGGACAGTGCACTTTATAATGTACCTTCTGGAGTGCCTTATAGGGCGCCTTATGCGGCACCTTAAGTTACGGCACTGTGAGGGTGTGTTTTCTGGCAGCACTAATTAAAATAAAAATAAAATGCTTCACAAAGCACTGCTTAAACATAAGGGGCAATGTCTCAGCCAGCCTTATTCAGTAGGCACACTGGGGGATCAAACCTATGACCCCTGTACCATTAGTCAGTGTATTACCCATTGTGCTACACCTCTGTTGTTCTGTTTGCATCTCAACACGCCTACTTAAGATTAGCGCGCATTAATATGCTTAGCAGCTTCTCGTCCGATAATGT
Organism: Ichthyophis bannanicus; assembly: GCA_033557465.1. Taxonomy (NCBI): domain Eukaryota; kingdom Metazoa; phylum Chordata; class Amphibia; order Gymnophiona; family Ichthyophiidae; genus Ichthyophis; species Ichthyophis bannanicus. The sequence goes on from CM066035.1 coordinate 759,447,290, forward strand.
GCTCAGCGCACGTTATCGTGCGATAATCCTGTTTTGCTACATTATGACCAAAATGCCCACTCCTTTTATGGCAGCCTGCACACTATCGCAAGGTGCACGTTAAGACTGCTTAGTAAATATACCCCCAAGTCATAGACTACTTCTTAGGGGTATGTTTACTAAAACCCCATTAGGGTGCGCGCCACGCTAGTGTGCGGATGTCATATAAGGAGTGGGCGTTTCAGTCAGAAAAAAGCAAAACCGGGATTAATCATGCGCTAATGTGCGCTGCGCTCATGTGCGCCCCGCACATTAGCGCATGAGAAAGTTGCCCGGGAAGCATAAGTGGCGCGCTGATGTACAAGCACAGGAACAGAGCCACAGTACAATGGTTAAGACACTGACCAATGGTGCAGGGATCATGGGTTCAATCCTTCACTGTGCTCAATGAAAAAGGCTGGCTGAGGCATTACCTATTATGGGGAAGATTGCTTTAGGAGGCATTTTATTTTAATTTTAATTATCTCTACTAGCAAATGCAGTCTCAAAGCGTGTTAACATAAGGCGCCCCATAAGGCACATTTTAAAGTGCGCTGTCTGCCAAGGCACCCTAGAATGTTGCTTATAGGGCATTTTTATAGGGTGCCGTATGAGGTACCGCAAGGTCACAGAACTGTTTTTGATGGCAGCACTGTGCAGTTTAAGGAATGAAAAACATAAGTAGGTGCACTGACATGCAAGGAGGAGCAGCAGAGTAGCACAATGGTTAAGACACTAACCAATGATGCAGGAGTCATGGGTTCAATCCCCCACTGTGCCTAAGGAAGAAGGCTGGCTGAGGCATTACCTGTTATAGGTAATATTGCTGTAGGGGACATTTTATTTTTATTTTAATTAGTGCTGCCAGAAAACACACCCTCAAAGTATTGTAACATAAGGTGCTGCACAAGGCGCCTCATAGGGTACCCCAGAGGGCACATTTTAAAGTGCACTGTCCGCCACGGCGCCCTACAATGTTGATGAAAGGGTGGCCTATAGGGCGCCATATAGGGTGCCCTATGAGGCACAGCAAGGTCATAGCACTGTGTTTGATGGCAGCACTGTGCATTTAAACGCATGGAAATCTGAAGTAGGTGCGCTGACATGCAAGGAGGAACAACAGTGTAGCACAATGGTTAAGGCACTGACTGCTGATACAGGGGTCATGAGTTTGCTCCCTAGTGTGCCTAATACGTAAGGCTGGCTGAGGCATCAGCTTTGCAATGTATGTATTGTTTCCTGCAGCACTTTATTTGTATTTTATTAATTGCTGCCAGCAAACACGTCCTCACGTGCTGTAATTGAAGGTGCCGCATAAGGCACCCTATAAGGCACTCCATAGGGCACATTATAAAGTGCACTGTCCGCCATGGCACCCTAAAATGTCCCCTATAGGGCACCCTATAAGTCGCTCCACAGGATAACGTATAGTGCACCTCATATGGACGGTAACCATAAGGTGCCCTATAGGGCGCCCTATAAAGCGCCCTCAGAGGCAACTTATGGGTACAATACGCTGAGAGTGTTTTTGCTGGCAGCAATAATGTACATGAAAAAGAGATAATGCTTTGGGCAACCCTATCAAATAACCCCACTGTGGGTTTGAACCAACAACCTCTGGCTCTACAGGCAGTGAAGTAACCATTGGATTACAGCTCTATAGCTACTAGTAAGCCCCTAGCTGGCTGCAGAGGGAGTGCATGTCACCACACAGACAGTCTGCTGTGGTCACCAGGATAGGGTTAGCACACCCGTACCCATGATGCACTGCACATGCAAATCAGCTGTCCACAGATAAACACAAGATGGGGTATGCACTCCCACAGCACCTCGGCCTGGTAGGGGGTACTGACCGTGTGTGTTACTGCCACAGAGTAGCTACACACCGTCACATTGTGCAGGTACTGTGCTCACCCTGAGTGTGCGGTGAGGCGCCCAGCACCAGGTCCACAGCACCTTCCATGGCAGAAATAGGCCATGCTGCAGGTCCCCAGCAGTGCTAATGTGTGAGGTAGTTAGCTTCTGCAGAAACACCTTGGACATGTCTGTCTCAGTCAGGTGCAGCCCCCTAGGAGGATCATGTACCACCACCACCCTCCAGGGCCAAGGGTGGCAAACAGGTTCTCCCATTAACAGATCCACATTCTACCTCCCTGCAATGGTGGCAGTAGAGGGGACCATCAACCCCAGTCCTGCCTGGAGAACAGACACCCTACAGGGCAGTCAATGCAGCTCTGTACACATCCATAACACAATAGCAGACAGGCACTAGACCTGGATATGCTAAGCTGCACCCCACCACTACCTGATATTCTCCTGCATAGCACTCCATCAAGACACATACCAGCTGCAAACAGTCTGCTAGCTAGTCCATAGTGCATGCTCCTGGTGGAAACACATGCACCCAGAACTGGGATGTCAACATACACAACAAGCAGATAAGTCAGTGACTGGGCCCCAAAAGGAAACCCATAAATATCACATGAAATAGATGCTATACAGCGCTATGGGGGGGTGCCTAACCATGCTGTGGTCACTGCACAGTCAGGGTGAGAGTGATCTCCCAGCAGAACATGCTGAGGCCACCCTGTCTGTGTAGGTGGTGGCTGGGCACTAAAATGTCCCAGCCACTGCCCTATGCTCGGTGCAGATGCATCCTGGCCAGGCCACCCTGTCCGTGCTATACCCATGGTACCTTGCTCCTCATTATGCACATTGGCAGGCCAATACTGGCAACAGTGCTGGCAGTGTGGGCTGTGGAGGGTGTTTTCAGCCACCACACACTGGATAGACAGACACACACACCCACACCTATGCCAGCATTGTGCTACTATAGAGGAGTTTAGCAGCCCTGGCCACCACATCAGTCCTGGGCACAGTACAGGCATGGATATGGTACGCAATACTGTTGGGGGTCACTCCCCAGGGTGGTAAACACTGTCAGACACCAGACCTGAAGCACACACCATAGACATCAGAAAGGTTGTTATGATGGATCTCAATCAGCAAACTGTGCTTAACGTAGGAATTGCTATCTGCCAGTAATCATAGCAAACGTTTGATAGCTGTGTACCGTATACCCAGGTGTAGGGTGGCATTGCTAAGGTATGCAAGTGCTAGTATTGGGAGATGCACGCAGGGCCCAATGTCCTGCCTCTCCAGGAGGCATTGGCCAATGGGGCCTGTGGGTGTGGGTGTGGGTGTGTCTGCCCCTGTTGGCTGCTGCTTTATGGCAGAGGTTCCCAACTCCAGTCTTGGTGTGGTTTTCATGCTGTCCCTCATGAATATGCATGAGATACATCTGCATACCATGCGGGTGGTGCATAGATATGCAGCACAGGCATCTTTATTAGAGGCAGCATGGAACCTGAATGGTGTTTGGCCCTCCAGGACTGCATTTGGGAGACTCTGCTCTAGGTAATGCGGCTGTTTATGGTGTCTGTGCTCGGTGTGGTAAATTATAGGCGTATTAACCATGCGTATGTTCTCTGCAATAAAGGTTTGTCCTTACTATCATGGTTTAGTTGTGGGAAAAATATGTGGACTGGATTGGCAGTAGCCCCAGCTGGTCTTTGAACCTGTGACCTTCTATTCTTGCACATGCTGTCTGTGTGCACTGCACCACCGTGTTGCCACAGATATGCTGCATTCCCTGGGGAGTCCATGACTGTACATCCGACAGGGCCTGTTTGTTGCAGTGCATGGCACCCACCTGAACAGGGCTAGGCCATGGTCTGCTGTTGCCACCAGCTGCTGCCACCTCCACCACCAGTACCGCTCCATCCTTAGATTGGAGACAGCATAAACCCTGAAGGATTTGTGGCCCTCCAGGACTGCATTTGGGGGAATCTGCTCTAGGTAATGTGCACGTTTCTGGTGTCTGTGCTCTGTAGGGTAGGCTATTGTGCACCGCGCAGTTTAGTAAACATACCCCTTAGATTTTTTCGCCTGTCTCTTGTACATCTGTTCGGGAGCTTCTCTGGGGAGTGTCCAGCAGTAGTCAGCCAGCATTGTAGTGGACCATTTTCCCTGGTATCTTTGCTCCATCGTTGCGATATCCTGCTGAAAACATTCGCCCTGTTCATCACTAACCATACCACAGTTGTCAGGAAAGAAATCGAGATGGGAATCAAGGAAATGGATCTTTAGAGACATATTGCAGCCAAGTTTCTGATACTGTATCAGCATGTCTTCTACTAGTTCCTTGTAGTTTTCTGCCCTAACATTCCCAAGAAAGTTTGTTGACACTAGGCAAAAAGCATTCCATGCTTGTTTCGCATCACCCTGCAGCAAGTTGTTGAACCAGTCATCTTTGAAGAGCTCTCGAATCTGAGGACCCACAAAAACTCCCTCTTTTATTTTTTTTTTTATATTTATGAATTTTACAATAAATCCAAGCAAATACATTAACTTGAATGGAAATAAGAAAGCTGGTTTGCAAAGATAAACAAGTTATCCAACACAGGAAAATATACATAAGGAAATAACAATACCAGCCCCTTCTAAAGCCCACAATATGAGGGGGAGAAAACAGAAAAATACCATACGATAAGTGCAGGAAATAAACTGTGGGAATACAGCCAGAATATTATACTGCGCAGTGAATCTATATTACATCAAAGGAACGACGGGCATTAATGAAGGCGAGTAGCTAAGACGGGTCATAAAAAACATACATAGCTGAATTCAATTTAACCAAACATTTTGATGGAAATTTAAGAAAAAACTGGCCCCCCAACAGCAGAACGCCAGGGCGTAATAGGAGAAACTCACGTCTACGCCTCTGAGTAGGTTTAGAGAAATCTGGAAAGACCCTAGTATTTAAACCTAAGAACTGAGAGTCACACTTCCGAAAAACATCTTGAGAAACCAGTCCCGATCAGAAATCAATGCAAAGGTAACAATTAAAGTGGCAGGAGTTACAGTATCAATTAAAGAAGTTTCTAACAAGGCAGATACATTTAAAGAATCAGCAACTTCAACCCCAGGAATAATACCCCCACCCTCAACCTTCTTCTTAATAGACAAATAGTAAGCTTTCACCAAGGGGGGGTGCGAATCCCCCGAAACCCGCAATACATCTTCCAAATATTTCTTAAACTCCCTCTTTAATCTTTGCTTCGCTGAGTCAAGGGAATTTTTCATACAGGTATCGGAAAGCTGGTGAAGTGCGGTCCATGGCTTTCATGAAGTTTTTCGTCAAACCTAGTTTGATGTTAAGGAGTGGTAGCAGGATTTTGTGAGCCTCAACCAGAGCTGGGTGCTGGATATTCTTCTCTCCAACTGTTACAGTTTTGTCTGTGATTCCATTCCTTCTGCAAGTAGTGCCAATCCCTTGTTCGGCTATTCCACTCACATAAGAAACACATGTATTTTATATATCCCTGCTGCAGTCCCATTAAAAGGGCAACTACCTTCAAGTCACCACAGAGGTGCCAGCTGTATGCTTATGTTTATGTTTATTTATTTGATATACCACCCTACTTTATCAATCAGAGCGGTTTACAATTCACAAACAATTAGAAACAGGCACAGGGCCAGAAAGGAGGAAAGGAAGTTACAATTGTTGATATAATAGAACGAGAGAAAGGATACAGGACTATACGTAGGGGACAGGATCAGACAAGAGGGGAGGGAAGGTCATAGGCCAAGGAAAAGAGGTGGGTTTTTAGGTCTCGCTTGAAGGTGGCGTGATGGGGTTCTAACCGGAGGGAGGTGGGGAGTGAATTCCAGAGTGCGGGGCCGATGTAAAAGAAAACAGAGGAGCAGGTTGATTGAAGGTGAGTGAGGGAGGGGGAAGGGAGATTAAGGTGGTTAAGGTGGAAGGAGCAGGAAGTGTGTCTGGGGGTGTGGAATGTAATAAGGTCTGCCAGTTATTGTGGAGTACTAGTGTGAAGAGCCCTGTGAGCTAGAGTAAGTAACTTAAACTGAGTGCAAAAGGAGTAGAAGTCAGTAGATGCTTTAAGTTATCATATGTATCTTTCATGTGGATGACATGTGCTACTGGAATAGATGGAAGACGGTTTCCATTGTTCAAAAGCACAGCCTTCAGAATCAGTTTCGAAGAGCGTATAAATAGTCTCCAGTCTTGTGGGTCATGAGTGATTTTTAAGGCATTCATGAGGCTTTCAATATCGGAACAGAATACCAGATTACTTTTGTTTCCAACTGCATATAGTACACTGCTGACGTCAGATGGCTTCAGCAGCCGTCTGGCAGTAGTATTGCATTGCATCAGAAAATGATGCAATCAACTCTGGATGATGTGTGCATGCTGGTATTATGCAATGTGATACAATATGACATCATTCAAGGCTTATTTGGGATGTTCTTGATGTCCTACTGGATAAATTTACACGGTGAAACGTCAAAAATGAACTACATGCAATATCTTCAAAACGAGAGCCAATAAAAAAAATTTTAATGTTATATTCATGTTCAGCTCACCAAGATACTACAGATTAGGGCCTTTTAAAGTCAGTAACGATTTCAGTGTTGACCAGTGTTATAAGAAAGCTTTTGACAGTATCCCATATTCTTAGATAGTACATTGCCTTGAAATGTATAAAATAAATCCTGGTTTAATAGAGTACATTAAGTTCACTATGACAATGTGGCAAACCACACTCTTTTTGAGATATGAAGATGGTCAGTACATCATTCCTAACATTAAGTTCCAGTGAGGAATATTTCAAGGAGATTCCCTGTCGCCACTTCTGTTGTGTTGCCCTTAATCTAACGAATTCTCATCAACTCTTTGGGATATGGATTTAGCCTGAATCCTAAAGAAGGTAACAACCGACAAACAACTTACCATCTACAATTTATAAATGATCTGAAGCTCTATAGTTCTAGTGAACAACAATTAGCAGAGCAACTTTGTGTGATGAAAAGCTTTTCTAATGACATTAGGATGACTTTTGCCCTTGATAAGTGTGCTAAGGCAACCTTTTTCAGAGGAAAATTGAGCAAAATCAAAAACATCTCCCATGCTGAGGGCTGTGACATCAAGGACCTTGAATAGGAAGGTGCATATAAGTATCTAGGAATAGAGGAAGGAATGACACTCGAGCAGAAACTATTGAGAGAGAGGATTAGTAAAGAATATTACAGGAGATTAAAACTGTTATTGAAAAGTGCATTGACATCATGGAATAGGATACAGGCCATCAATCAGCTGGAAATTCCTGTACTCTCATACAGCTTTGGGATTGTGGACTGGCCTCTTAAAGATCTTGAAAAACGAATGAGTGAACAAGAAACCTCCTCCATGCTTATGAAGAAATCAGTGTATGCCAAGGCCGTATATTCCTAGAGCTGAAGGACGGCTAGTACTTATAGAGATTGATTATACCTACAGAGCTTCTAAGCCTGACAGCCTCATCAGATCCAAATACACAAAAAAATGTTGAAATATGAAAATAAACGCCCAGAATTTGTCTCCGTCAAACTTGGACAAGCGTTCCGACGATTAGAAGGAATGAGTAAGAATCCACAGGAGTGCATGGGAAAGGAAATAACAGATTTTGCAAACAAGAGAAAAAATGATTATTTATTTATTTATTTTATTTTATTTAACAGTTCTTATATACCGCCCCTTCCAATGATCAAGAGTGGTTTACATTGAACAAAAATTACAGAAACTTGGTTACAGGAAACTATAATACAATAAACTATGTACAGGTCAGCTAGGCACTTATACAGAAGTATTGTGGCAGCTACGTCTGAACTATTTACATGATATATTGCAAACAGTGTATGATATATTGTGGAAAGTGTAAGATATGGGGCGTAGCCATATCATGGGGGTGGGGATAGTAAATAGTGAAGTAGGCGGTGGGATCAGGGAAATAGGTGGGTTATAATATTCTGAGAAGAGTAGGGTTTTTAGGAGTTTACAAAATGCTTGTAGGTCCTTGGTGGATCTTATGGAGTCTGGGAGGGAGTTCCAGAGGGTCGGGGTAGAATATCTGAAGGCTTTGTTGCTGGTGGCTTTCTTGGTTTTCCTTACTAAAGGGGGCAAGGCTAAGAGATCCTTTGTACATGCTCTTCTCATTCTGACATCAGACTGGGGATGAATCAAGGTGGATAAGGAGGAGGGGGAGATATTATTGTGTAGTTTAAAAGTTGTGACTAACATTTTTTATCTTACTCTGGAAGCAATGGGGAGCCAATGGAGGGCCCACGCCTGAGGGCCTCACCAGAGGGCCCTTTGGCGTGGCCCTTAGGCAGTGGCCCACATTGAATCGCCCTAGACACCTTCAAGAAGCCTCTGACATCCACGCTGCCATAAAAGGATTCATCTGCATTTGGACAGCCAGCACCACCTCTCTGACCAATACACATCAACGGAACAAAGTGAGTCAATGCTATTTACCACGAATTACCCCTTCCCCCCCCCAAAACATTCTCACCGCTTACCACTGCTACTTAATCACTATACTGTTGCCAGTAGTATGTACCATTGCTAGTCACCATTGTACTGTTGCCAATAACTTGCTATTGTTATTTATATCAATATACTGTTGCCAGTATTCTTATCATTGCTCGTCACCATTTTACTGTTGCCAGTAACTTACTATTGCTATCTCTATCATTATACTGTTGCCAGTAGTCTTATCATTGCTAGTAATCATTGTACTGTTGCCAGTAAATTACAATTGTTATTTAAATTACTATACTGCTGTCACTATACTGTTACTCTAACATGGCCATCTCCTTATTTGCTTTATTTAGCTTTTACCTCCTAGCCGACACCATACAAAATACATCAGCCTTATCACCCATTCATAACTATATCCCTATCCTAAATAGTTTGGGAAGGAGAAACAATAGTAATTCCCACCACACACAACCACATGCACATCATTTCAGGCATTCACATTTACTATATATTTCCATTAATAACTACTATAGCCCAGACACCCTCACTTGGTTTGCAGCTTGTCGTGCTGTGAGGGCTTGTGTGCATCAGTGATGCTGAGAGCTAAACTATCGGTAGTTTAACTACTGGCAGGGTCTCCCAAGATGGACAGGTCTCAGCTGAGATGCCAGACCAAGACAAACCACCCATCTGGGCAGCAGCAGAATGGGATAGTGTTGACGGCGGAGGATCACATTTCTGTGACAATGGCAACAACACCAAACTTAAACTGCGCGGAAGAAAGGCCCATCAATCTACTTCTGTATCTTACCATGAAAACCCAATGGATAGTTACAACAAAACAAATTGTGCTGTAGTGCTGGAAGATGAGACCCCCAGGTTGGAAGGCACTCAACTAGCTACTGGGGAAGAACTGAAGACTTTTCAGAGTAAAGCCAGCATTTATGATGTGGTTGGATCAAAGCCCTCGGGACGTCTGACTGCTGATGTAGCTGCGCATGAAATGAGAGTCAGAAGCTGTAAAGATGTCTTACACATTGGAACATGGAACGTATGATGCATGAACCAAGGGAAGTTGGAGGTGGTCAAGATTGAAATGGAACGTGTACAACTTGATCTGTTGGGTGTCAGCGAACTAAAATGGACTGGCATTGGGCACTTTGCCTCAGATGATCACATGGTCTACTATGCTGGAAATGAAAGACAAAGAAGAATTGGTGCATTTATAATAAAGAAAAAACTTGCAAGAACTGTAATGAAATGCAATGCAGTCAGCGAACGCTTAATCTCTATTCGTCTACGAGGAATGCCTATCAACACAACTATAATTCAAGTATATGCCCCAACAACAGCTGCAGAAGAAAATGAAATTGAAGAGTTCTATGAACAAGTACAAGCTGAAATTGACAGAACATGCAAACAGGATATCCTGATAGTCATGGGTGATTGGAACGCAAAGGTTGGCAACAAACAAGAAGACAAAGTAGTTGGAAAATATGGACTTGGCAACAGAAATGAAGCTGGAGAAAGACTGATAGAATTCTGCAAGACCAACGATCTATTCATCTCGAACACCTTCTTCCAGTAACACAAGTGGCGACTGTACACATGGACTTCACCCAATGGATTGTATAAAAAACAAATTGACTACATCTGTGGAAGTCAATGATCGAAAAGCTCTATAACATCAACAAAGACAAAACCTGGAGCTGACTGTGGTACAGATCATCAACTACTAGTATGCAAACTCAAGCTAAAGCTGAAAAAGAGCAAACCACTCATGAATGCAGCAAAATATGACCTTGAGAATATACCACTGGAATTTAAAGACTGCCTGCAAAATCGATTTGCTGCTTTAGATACAAATGATAGAGTTCCAGAAGAGTTATGGAATGACATCAAGAAGGTTGTGTTGGAAGAAAGCGAGAAGTCTCTACAAAAGGTAAAAAAGAAAAAACGGCCAAAATGGATGATGGAAGAAACTCTGAAAATTGCCCAGAAACGCAGAGAAGCTAAAGCCAGAGGAGAGAAAGAAAGACAATCACAGAACTCAACAGAGATTTCCAACGTGCAGCAAGACAGGACAAGGAAAAGTACTACAATGACACATGCAAGGAAATAGAAGCAGAAACTATTAGAGGAAGAACAAGATCAGCTTTCCTAAAGCTACAAGAGTTAAAGAAAAAGTTCCAGCCTTGAATTGGAATTTTACAAGATGCTCAAGGTTCTATGTTGAATGATGCTGAGAAGATCAAGAAAAGATGGAAGGAATATACAGAGTTTTTATATGATAAAGATCAAGTGGACCAACAGCCGTTTCAACCTGTACCTTATGATCTGGAACCATTGGTGATGAAAGAAGAAGTTGAAGCAGCATTGAAAGCCTTATCAAAGAACAAAGCACCAGGCATTGATTGCATTCCCATAGAAGTATTACAGCAATCTGATGCAGCTGTTACCATACTTACAAGGCTCTGCCAAGAAATATGGAAGACAGCATCATGGCCAACTGACTGGAAAAGATCTGTGTTTATACCAACACTAAAGAAAGGTGATCCAACTGACTGTGGAAATTATCGCACAATCGCTCTGATCCCACATGCCAGCAAGATTCTACTGAAGATTATTCAAAAGAGACTACAATCATATCTGGAAGAAGAACTACCTGAAGTGCAAGCAGGGTTCAGAAAAGGGCGAGGAACGAGAGACATCATTGCGGATGTGAGATGGATCCTTGCAAAGACTAAAGAATACCAAAAGGATATCTATTTGTGCTTTATCGACTATAGCAAAGCTTTTGACTGTGTAAACCATGAGAAACTCTGGGCCACATTAAGAAGCATGGGTATACCAGAACACCTGATCGTTCTCTTGCACAATCTGTACATTGATCAAGAAGCAACAGTTCGAACAGAACAAGGAGAAACAGAATGGTTTAAAATAAGCAAAGGTGTAAGACAAGGCTTCATACTTTCCCCCTACCTGTTTAATTTATATGCAGAACAAATCATCAGAGAAGCAGGATTGTATGAAGACAACAGAGGTGTGAAGATTGGTGGAAGACTCATCAACAACCTTCGCTATGCTGATGATACCACATTACTGGCGGAAAGTGAAGATGATCTGAAACATTTGCTTCTCACAATCAAAGAACATAGGGGCATGTTTACTAAACATTCCTAACGTGCGGGGCCGTGCTAGTGTGCCTGTGCCATATAAGGAGTGGGCGGTTCAGGCAGAAAATAGAAAAAAAAACGGTAGTAAGCAACCGGACGTGTGTGCGTCGCGCTAATGTGCGGGGGTCGACATTAGCGCGTGGAAAGGCAAAGTGGCGCGCTGCTGAGTATACAAAACAACAGAGCCATGGTACAACGGTGAAGACACTGACCAATGGTGCAGGGGCCATGGGTTCAATCCCCCAGTGTGCGCAACGACAAAGGTCAGCTGAGGCAGTAACTGTAATGATTAACATTGTTTTAGGAGGCAAATTAATTTGGAACGGCATAAGGCGGCGCACAGTTATTTTTGGGTGGCAGAAAGCGGCGCACAGTGCTTTTTGGGCGGCATAAGGCGGCGCACAGTTATTTTTGGGCAGCAGAAGGCGGCGCACTGGTCCCCTTGGGCGGCAGAAGGCGGCGCGCTGATAGGCACAAGGCGGCGCGCTGATGCATAAACACAGGAACAGAGCCACAGCACCATGGTTAAAACACTGACCAATGGTGCAGAGATCAGGGGTTCAACTCCTCACAATGCCCAGTGAAAAATGCCTGCTGAGGCAGTATGTATTATGTTGAGGAGTGCTGTAGGAGGCTGTATAATTATATTTTGTTATCACTACTAGCAAACGCACTCTCCCAGCATGTTAACATACGGCGGCCCATAAGGCACATGTTACAGTGCACTGTTCGCCAAGGCACCCTTGAATGACCCCTATAGGGCAGCATGTATGTTGCGACACAGGATAATGTATAGTGCACCCTATAGGGATGGCAACCATGAGGTGGCCTACAGGGCGCCCTATGAAGCACCCTCAGAGGCACCTAATGGGTATAGTAAGCTGAGGGTGGTCTTGCCGGCATAGACATATGTACAGTAAATAAAAATAAAGCTGTGGACAGCCCTACCAAAGGGCCCCACTGTGGGTTTGAACCCATGACCTCTGGCTGCACAGGTAGTGATGTAACCATTGCGCTACAGCTCCATAGCTGTAAGCAGGCCCCTGGCTGGCTGCAGATAGCCTACACGTCACCTCACAGACAGTCTGCTGGTGTCAACAGGATAGGGTTAGGCCACCCGTACCCATGATGCACTGCACATGCAAATTAGCTGTCCGCAGATGGACACAAGATGGGGAATGCACCCCCACAGCACCTCGGCCCTGTTGGGGGAAGTGACCGTGTGCACCCACACAGCACCTTGGCCTAGTAGGGGGCACTGACCGGGTGTTTTACTGGCACAGAGTAGCCACACACCGTTACATCGTGCGGGTACTGTGCTCACCCTGAGTGTGCAATGAGGTGGCCAGGACCAGGTCAACAACACCTGCCATGGCTGATGGAGGCCAAGCGGGCGTTCCAAAGCAGTGTTAATGTGTAAGATAGCTAGTTTCTGCACAAACACCATGGATATCCCTGTCTGCTGCCATCAGGCACCCCCCCCCCCGTGGCAAACATGGTCCCCATCAAGGGATCCACACTCTACCTCCCTGCAAAGGTGGCAGTAGAGGGCAACATCAACCCCAGTCCTGCTGAGGAACACCACCACCCCCCCACCCAGGCAGGCAGCTCCATACACAGCCATAACACAATAGCAGACAGACATAAGCCCAGCGTATGGTAAGCTGCACTCCACCACCAGATATTCACCTGCAGCAAGCCAACAGCCACTGCAAGCCATTATAGCAAGACATTTACCAGCTACAAACAGTCTGCTGGTTAGTCCATAGTGCATGTTCCCAATGGAGATGCATGCACCCAGAACTGGGCTATCTGCATACACAGCAAGCAGATAGATCAGTGACTGGGCCCCAAAAAGAAACCCATATCTATCACATGAGAGAACTACTATACAGCACTATGGGGGGGCCTAGCCATGCTGTGGTCACTGCACAGTCAGGGTGAGCGTGATCCCCCAGAAGGACATGCTTTGGCCACCCTGTCTGTGTAGGTGGTGGCCGGACACTACAATATCCCAGCCAATGTCCCTGCCAGGGCCCTATGCCCAGTGCAGATGCATCCTGGCCACGCCACCCTGCCCTGGCTATACCCATGGTACCTTGCACCTCATTATGCACATTGACTGGCCAATACTGGCAACAGTGCTGGCAGTGCGGGCTGTTGAAGGGGCTTGCAGCCAACACCCACTGTATAGACAGACACACACTTCCACACCTCTGCCATCATGGTGCTACGATTGAGGGGGTAAGTAGCCTTGCCCACCAAACCGGTCCTGAGCACGGCAAGGCATGGATATGGTACGCATTACAGCTGGTGGTCACTCCCCAGGGTGGTAAGCACCGTCAGAGGCCAGGCCTGGAGCATGCCCCGCAAACACCTAACAGATTGTTTGGATGGGGTCAACTAGCAGTATGTACGTAACGTATGGATAACTGCCTGCCTGTGCTCCTAGCAAACGTCTCCGAGCTGTGTACCGTATACCTCAGGTGTAGGGTGACATTGGTAAGTTATGCAAGTGCTCGTTTTGGGTGCTGCATGCACGGTCCAATGTTCTGCCTTTCCAGGAGACATTGGCCAATGGGGCCTGTGGGTGTGGGTGTGTCTGCCCTTGATGGCTGCTGCTTTACGGCACAGATTCCCAACTCCAGTCCAGGTTTGAATCACACTGTTCGGGTTTTCCTGCTATCCCTCATGAATATGCATGGGCTACATCTACATGCCATGGGGGTGGTGCATAGATATACAGCACAGGCATTTGTATGAGTGTCAGCATGGAACCTGACTGGTGTGTGGCCCACCAGGACTGCATTTGGGTGATTCTGCTCTAGGTACTGCCCCTGTTCATGGTGTCTGTGCTCAGTGGGGTAAAGGATAGATGTATTACCATTGCATATGTCCCCGCCATGAAAGGTGTGTCCTTACTATCACTGTTTAGTTGTGGGAAAAATATGTGGGCAGGATTGGCAGTAGCCCCAGCTGGGCTTTGAACCTGTGACCTTCTGTTCTTGTATGCAGTGTCTGTGTGCACTGCACCACTGTGTAGCCACAGATTGGTTGGATTCCCTGGACTGTCCATGACTGTGGATCCGGCAGGACCTGTCTGTTGCAGTGGACTGTGCCAGCCTGCACATGGCTAGGCCTCTGTCTTCTGTGGTTAGCAGCCACTGCCCCCTGCACCACATGTACTTGTCCGCCAACATGCTGGCATGAACTTCTCTCAGAAAAAGCAGTTGACCTGATTGCAATGTGGCAGTATGGGACTGCATTTGGGGGACTTGGCTGTAGGTAATGCCCATTGTTGTGGGGTGTGTGCGGTGTTGGGTAAAATATGGGTGTTTTCCCCATGCATACAGGGGTGTCTGCGCTATCTTTATTTAGTGGTGGGTAAAATATAGGGATTGGGCTGGCAGGTGCCCCAGCTGGGTTTTGAACCTCTGCCCTCTGGCCCTAGAGGTAATAACTCTGTCCGCTGTACCACACTTTGGCCACAGAGACAGTGCAGCCCCTGGAGGCAGTAAGCCTGGCAGGATGGAGTCACAAACCCTGCTCTACGCAATTCTACTGTGGGCATATGCACCCTGTCTGGTGACAAACGTGCACATAAACCCCGGAAATGACCACGGGAAATGGGGGACAAAATATCACCACGCTGGGCAACAGTGATATTAATGGGCAACCATAGCAAACACTCCCAGGAAAGCTCCAAAACGTGGAAATGTTTTTTGGAAGAGTCTCCTCTCAGTAGACCCTTCCAAACTTCATTTCTTTTTTCTGGAGCTTTGCTGGGTGTGATTTCTGTATTTGCCCATCACTATAACTGTTCCCCAGCTGAATTACTATTTTTAATAGTTCTGTTGTGGTCATTTTCTATTTTTATTTTCACTTTTGTGCTGTGCACATGTATCACACTGCTCACGTTTTGCTGGTTTCCCCGGTTTTCCTGTACATTGCTGACGGAAATGGTTTCTCTTCCCTTTAAATGCTTTCCACTCGCGGTAGTTTTTACATGCAAATTCGGGCCCGATACTGTGCGGGGAGCCTCTCCCCTCCCACTCTCCACCCATTGACCCCGTCCCTCCGCCCCTCCGGAGCCTTCCTCGGCCCTCCTTTCGCCGTTCCACGCCTCTATCGGACATTTGCGGGCCCGCACTTGTACAGGGCCCGTTAGTGAGCCGCGTACCTGTGCGGGGGTGACACGCACGTGTGCGGGGCGTTTAAACGCGTTTCTGCGCGTTTCAGTGCCGCGTTGCCGTGCGCTATTTTGCGGCGCGCTATTTTGCGGATTTTAGTAAACATGCCCCATAGTCTCAAAATGGGCCTGCACCTTAATGTAAAGAAGACAAAGATCATGACAACTGGCATAATCAACAGGTTCATCATCGAAGGAGAAGAAATTGAAATCGTGAATAACTTTAACCTACTTGGATCAACTATCAATAAAGAAGCAACAAGCAGTCAAGAAATCAGACGACGCATTGCTCTTGGCAGAATGGCTATGAAAGACCTAGATAAGATTCTCAAGAGCAGAGATGTCTCTCTCCATACAAAGATTCGACTTGTTCAAGCCATGGTATTTTCAATAACATCATATGGATGTGAAAGCTGGACAGTGAAAAAGATAGACAGGAAGAAAATTGATGCCTTTGAATTATGGTGCTGGCGGCGAATACTGTGTATACCATGGACTGCCTGAAGAACAAACCAGTCTGTACTAGAGGAGATCAAACCTAAGCTTTCTTTAGAAGCTCAGATGACAAGACTTCGACTTTCATACTTTGGACACATCATGCGGAGAGAGAGATCATTAGAGAAAGACATCATGCTTGGCAAGATAGAAGATCAACGCAAAAGAGGAAGACCAGCAATGAGATGGATCGATACAATAACAGCAGCTACAGGTACCAGTCTGTCAACAATAAGCCGCCTGACTGAAGACCGAACACAATTTAGGATAGCTATCCAGAGGGTCGCCATGAGTTGACTCCGACTCGACGGCACTTAACAACAACAACAGCAACAACATAGCCAAGAGCCTAAGAACATTCTCTTACAGAGCAACCTAAAATGTGCTCTCATCAACTCACGCTCAATTTGAAAAAAATGGCCAGCCATCACAGACCTTATCACCAGTCAGAACCTTGATATCCTCATGGTCACAGAAACCTGGCTATCAGACACAGATACCGTCATCATAAATCAACTCATCCCCCATGGCTATGTGATGCACGCCTGTCATAGAAGCAACCGAAAAGGAGGAGGAGTCCTCGTCCTATCAAAAAGTGATCTCCAGTTCCAATCGCTATCCTCAATGAGTATCCTACACATGGACACATTATCTATTGCTAACAAATATATCAACATAAATCTCATTTACAGAGCTCCCTCTTCACCTCCAGAAGATTTATCCAGCATTATAGACCTTTCCTGTAACCCTGGTAGCCAAGTAAATCTAATTGGTTGATTGGAGATTTTAACCTCGCTTCATTGCAACCTACCTACTCTAACGTATTCCTCGATACTATGAAGGACCTTAGTTATACCCAATTGGTGAACTCTCCAACACACCTCAAGGGAAACGCCCTTGACCTCATCTTTGCCCCTCAGTCAGAATCAACCAAGAATATCAGCCTATCATCCACTCCGGTCCCATGGTCAGACCATAATGTAATATCCTTCCAAATCCCATACCAACATACCCAAACTCCGACCAACCAATCAAACTCAGCCTCCTCAGGATCAAAAACTCGTTTCAAATCCCTAGACAGAGATGACTTCCTCATCAACACCCTTCCAGCACTCCGTCAACCAGCGCAGAACCTCGACGACATGATCCATAGATGGAACTCAACTCTTATCTCTTACGCACAGCTACCTTCATCTAAAAAATCACCAGCATCTAACAAACTACCACGAAACAGAAAAACAGCCCCTTGGTTCTCTGCTGAATTACGTGCGTCACTTCAGCTCCTAAGAAGGCAAGAAAGAAAATGGCGCAAATCTCGATCAACATCTGACAAATCAACTTATGAGAACACTCTAAAGCAACACCGTGAGAAAATATACAAAAAAATGAGAGAGCATCACACGGATACCCTCCTTCAATCGTTAAATAAGCCACGTGACCTCTTCAGTATTGCTAAAGCTTTAACCAAGACACCGTCCTCCAATCAAACAGTTTCTATCCAACCCCAGTCCTTTGCCGAGTACCTACAATCTAAAATCATAAGAACAAATTTTACACAAAGCTCCACACCCTGCTTCTTCCCCCAGATACAGCAACCATTGACAAAATTCACCTCTCCAACAGAGAAGTACATTGCTGACCTTATTGCCACCATCAACACTACTACGGCACCGAATGATCCTTGTCCTGCCCATTGGATCAAATCAATGTGTGTAGAACTCAGCTCAACTCTAGCCTACATCATAGATCTCTCCTTCACAAATGGAACATTCCCAGAAACCCTGAAACAAACTTCCATACACCATCTCCTGAAAAACAACAAACTTGACACAACAAAGACAGACTCATACCGCCCGATTTCAAGTATACCCTATCTAGCCAAACTTATAGAAAAGGTGGTTCAAATGCAACTACAACAACATATAGACATATCATCCCCTCTTGATCCTTGTCAGCATGGATTCTGTGAGGCCCATGGTGTAGAGACCCTATTCACTATACTCATCAATACATTATCCAGAGGTATCGACTAAATTGAGAATGGGTTCGTACTCATATTTCTTGATATAGCGGCGGCATTTGATTCTGTCAACCATGTACAACTCCTCTCCCGCCTACAGGAAAAAGGAATTCATGGCCTTGCTTGGGAATGGTGCAAATCCTACCTCATGAACCGCTGGCAACAAGTACAGATAGGTTCATCAACATCGGAACCATTCCATCAGCAACAAGGAGTACCCCAAGGATCATCTCTTTCGGCTCTACTCTTTAACATTTATATGCAACCCATTTGTGATATCATCCGCTCTTTTAACATCTCCAGTCTGATATATGCGGATGATGTACTGATCTTCGCCCCAATTAACATCAAGCACCCAAACCTTGATCCACTTATTGAATGCTTCAATGCAATTACTGATTGGCTCCTGTCCCAAAATCTTCGCATAAACTTTAAGAAAACTGAAGTCCTTTTCATAACCAGGAACAAAAACTTCTCTCCTCCTGCCTCAGTGAAAGTTCGTGACGCTGAGCTCCCATGCAAGTCTGTAATACGATACCTAGGGGTTACAATAGACCAGCAGCTCAACTTCAAAGAGCATATAAAGAATACCACCAAATCCATTTACAACAAAATATGGACACTACGACATCTAAGACCTCTACTAGCCCCAGATGACGTCAGGACAATATTCCAGACACTCGTAATGCCACACTTTGATTATTCCAACATCATCCTACATGGACTCCCCAAGAGCACTCTCAATCCTCTTCAGATGGCGATGAACACAGCAGCTCGCATTCTCTGTGGCATCTCCAGAAAAGACCACATAACTCCCATACTTATGGATCTACACTGGCTACCATTACAGAGCAGAATCACCTACAAGGCGTTAATCCTATCATTTAAAGCAATTAACCGGATTTCTTCCACATCCCTCTCTTCACTCCTGACCAGTACCCCTACTAACAGGCTAAGAAGGTCAACAACTAGCAAAACGCTATCCATACCACCTGAGTCCACTAAATGTGCCCAAACAACTAGAAATAGAGCATTTACATTATATGCTCCTAAGTGCTGGAACAATCTCCCACCTCATATACGATCAATCGCTGACCTCTCACAATTCAAAAAAGCTCTCAAACATCACTTATTCTGCCTTTATTTTATCCACCCTAACCTAACACATTCAAATCCAACACAGCATCTCACCCACACAGCATCTGACGTACCAACAACATAATGCCCAGTGATTTACAAAATAAACTCACCATTAGGCACATTCACAATTGAACATGATCACTTTATGTCTCTAATACATAATATAACTTACATAATTTATAAGCTCCTTTGTTTGAACTGTATGTAGTTACCCTGTTACTTCCTTTGTTTTGAACTGTATATAGTTACCCTGTTACTTCCAAGTTTCAATCCCTGTTACAATGTAAGCAAAAGATCTTGTTTCTAATGCAAAATGTTGTTATTATGTAAACTGCACTGATGCTAAATAGCGCGGTATATAAGAATTTGTAATAAATAAATTTGTAATAAATAGAGTATTTGGGTGATGTGGTCAGTAAGTCTTGCTTTGGTAATAATCCTAGCCGTCACATTTTGTGCAAATTGCAGTGGGTGGGCTGTCTTTTTAGGTAGGCCCTGTAACAGACTGTTGCAGTAGTCCAGGTGAGAAGTAATCAAAGCCTGGACTACTGCTCTGAAGTATTGGGTGTCAAGGATTGGTCTGAGGTGTTGTATGGTTTTTAATTTAAAGAATATTGTCCAAGCCGTTTGTTTGACTTGGGCAGTCATAGTGAGTGCTGAATTGATAAGGACGCCTAGGTACTTTACTTTCTGTTTGACTGGCAGTTCAATACTATGGAGTTTGACGTAAGAGGTGTGCGCAAAGTTCTGGCTTCTAGTTGTGAATAAAATTTCAGTTTTCTTGAAATTTATTTGCACATTGTTTACATTTAGCCATGATTAAAATCATCTGTAATACCTGAAGATTGGAGGATCACCAATGTAACACCAGTTTTTAAAAAGGGTTCCAGGGGTGATCCAGGAAACTACAGACCAGTGAGCCTGATATCACTGGCTTATTGGGAGACAGCCAACATGGCTTTAGACAAGGAAGATCTTGTCTTACTAATCTGTTATGTTTTTTTAAAAATGTGAATAAACAGGTAGACAAAGGTGAGTCGGTTGATATAGTATATATGGACTTTCAGAAAGCCTTTGACAAGGTCCCTCATCTGAGACTTTTGGCAAAACTAAAAGGAGGCAGTGTACTATTGTGGATCAGAGACTGATTAAAAGATAGAAAGCAGAGGGTATGGCTAAATGGCCAATTTTCCCAATGGAGAAAGGAGAATAGTGGTGTACCCCAGGAATCTGTGTTGGGTCCGCTGCTTTTTGACATATTCATAAATGACCTGGAAAAGGGAATAACGAGTGAGGTTATCAAATTTTCAGATGACACAAAACTATTTAAAGTTGTTAAAACCCATGAGGATTGTCGAAAATTGCAAGCAGATCTTGATAAATTGGAAGACTGGCATCTAAATGGCAGATGAAATTTAATGTGGACAAGTGCAAAAGTAATGCACCTAGAGAAGAACAATCCAAACTATGGTTACAAAATGCAAGGTTACACATTAGGAACCACCACCCAGGAAAAAGATTTAGGTGTAATCGTGGATAACATGTTAAAACCCTCCGCCCAGTGGGCAGTGGCAGCCAAGAGAGCAAATAGAATGCTAGGTATCATAAGGAAAGGAATGGAAAATAAAACAAAGGATATTATAATGCCTCTATATCGTTCCATGGTGCGACCGCACCTTGAGTATTGTGTACAATTCTCGTCGCCGTATCTTAAAAGAGATATGGCGTTATTAGAAAAGGTACAGAGAAGAGCCACCAAAATGGTAAAGAGGATGGAAGGATACCCCTATGAAGAGAGGTTAAAAAGGTTAGGGCTCTTCAATCTGGAAAAGAGATGGCTGAGGGGAGATATGACAGAAGTCTATAAATTAATGAATGGAGTGGAATGGGTAAACGTAGATTGATTGTTTACATCATCAGAATATAGAAAGACTAGGGGACATGCAATGAAGCTACAGGGTAAACTATTTAAGACTAATAAGAGAAAATATTTTTTCACTCAACATGTAATCAAACTCTGGAATTTGTTACCAGAGGATGTAGTAAAAGCTGTTAGTGTAGCTGGGTTTAAAAAAGGTTTGGACAAGGTCCTAGAGGAAAGGTCCATAAACCATTATTAAAAGGGACCCGGGATATCAATGCTTGACCCAATACAAGCATTGAGGAACCTGTGTCTTTTGGGGAAACTGCTAAGTACTTATGACCTAGATTGGCCACTGTTTGAAACAGAATACTGGGCTTGATGGACCTTGGTCTGACCCAGTATAGCATATCTTATGTTCTCTAGATTCTGCTTCAATTATGCAGTCAGTGATATCATTATATTGGGGATTTTTGATGTCAAATGGAGCATATACCATTATATCATCAACAAAGATAAGATATTTGATGTTGTATTTTCTGAAGATTGTGCAAATAGGTTGGATGTATAGATTAAATAGTAATGCCGAAATGGCAGAACCTTGGGAAATACCCTGTTCTTGGGGGAACGTTGCTGATGCTTCTTTGTTGATTTTTACAAATTGGTGTAGGTTAGATATGTATGATTTGAACCAATTTAATGTTGTTCCAGAAATACCTAAGCTTGCCAGTCTGGCCAGCAGGATAGTGTGGTCAACGTTGTCAAACTCACAGGAGATATCTAGAAAAATCATGATGAAGGCCTGATTAGTGTTGTCCAGCCCACAGATGAGTGAGTCAAATAACACTAAAAGGAGGGTTTTGATGCCAAGATAAGGACGGAAACCGTATTGGTGGGTGTCAAGTGGAGTATTAAGGTCAATGAAATATTGTAATTGTATCTGAACTAATTTTTCAATTATTTTTGCTAAGAATGGAATACTTGATATAGGGCAATATGACATAGGGTCTTCCTTGTTGAGGGATATGAATTTAAGTAAAGGACGAATGATGGATATTTTAAGTGAGTCCAGCATGATTCCTTGTGATAGGGAGTGGTTGACGATGTTGAGTATAATAGGGGCTAGTTCATCTTTGGTTGCCTTTATCTAGGAGACTGGACATGGATCAAGGTGTGTTGTAGTAGTGCTGATCTTGGCTATTGTTTTAAGTAGTTGTTTTTTCTTTATAGGGTAAAATACAGACCATTTATTAGTGAAGGTTTGGGAGTCATTACAGTAAGTACAGGTGGTTTGCTTTTGCTTTTTAACTTGGTGGCCAGGTAATTTGCTATAGCTTGGGGTTTGATGGGATTGGTATTTGACTGGTTGATGTGGGTCTTGGCTAGTGTCTTTACTAATTCAAAAAGTTTCCTAGGGTGATTGATGGCTTTTTTGTAGAAGGGAGGAGTGGTGTTCTCTCTTTGCATTATGAATCACTTCCTTATAGTTACTTAATGCTGAGTTGTAGAGTTCTTTGTTTTCTTGGGCTTTGGAGGCTCTCCATTTCTTCTCGAGCTTTCTGAGTGTTTTCTTAATGTTACATAAGTCTTGGGTGTACCATTGTTCAGATGGCTTTTTGAAATATTTTTCATTGGGGTTGATTGGTCTTGCAGCTTCACTGATTATAGTGATCCAATTCTTTATGGTGACATCTAGGTTTTGTATAGGGCTGTTGAGTTTATGGGTGACGTATGCAAGGAAAGTGTCTTTGTCAAATTTTTTAAAGTGTGGGTTTCAGTGTGTTGAGTAGATGGGTGCTTTTGGGGAGATGTATATTGGGAAGTTGGATCTTAAGATATAGTGGTCTGACCATGGGACCTGCATAGTGCAGAGGTAAGTGAAGTAAGGGTGTAAGACTAGAGCTTTAGGAACAAAAATCAGGTCTAGTATGTTACCTTTTGTATGTGTAGGCTGCTTTACTATTTGGTGGAAGTCCATGTCTTCCATGAAATCAACAAAGTTGGAAGATTGTTGAGTAGTGATTGTTGCTAAGTTGAAATCTCCAAGAGTAATATCTGGGTTCCTTGAGGGGGATGTACAAGCAGATTCCAGTATGGCAGTGAGATTGAGGTGGCTATTGATGGGCGTTATATATAGGAGACAAATTGCTAGGTTTTTATTTTCAATTTTTATTAAATTTATGCCATCGCAGTTTGTACAATTACTGATGGAGAAGTTGAGATTAGATTTTGTGCGTATGAGTACTCCACCACCTCTTTTGGAGTCTCTGGGACAGTTAAATATGCAGTAGTCACCTGTGTTTATTTGGTTTAGTAGGATGGAATCATGGTCAGTGAGCCAAGTCTCTGTGATACAGAGAAAGTCCATGGATTCGTCGGTAAGGATATCTCTAATTAGTGGGATCTTGTTTCTAATGGAGCGAGAATTTACCAGCTGACCACTTATGGTGGTGAATGCTTCAGTTGGAGTATGGGGATGTGTTGTGTAGTTGGTGTTAATATGGATCAGTCTGTGGTGTGGTTTACTTCTATATATATGAGAATCAAATTTGGCGCCATGTT
Source organism: Ichthyophis bannanicus (assembly GCA_033557465.1). Taxonomy (NCBI): domain Eukaryota; kingdom Metazoa; phylum Chordata; class Amphibia; order Gymnophiona; family Ichthyophiidae; genus Ichthyophis; species Ichthyophis bannanicus. The sequence continues at coordinate 759,471,134 of CM066035.1, forward strand.
TGTTGGATATTGTGTGTTGGTTGTAAAATATGAGTGGGTGGAAATGGAGGATTGTAAGTGTGAATGCGGCAGGGTCACAGTGAGTTTGCTGGGACTAGGAGGACTATAATAAAGTAGAGGGCAATTAAGGGCTCATAAGTGAACTTCATTTTGAATTGCTGTAGGTGGACAGCCCTGATAGGAATGGGAGGGGTCTAGAGATGAAGGTAAAGTCGTTGAATTTAGAATGTGGGAAGAGAGAGTCTTACAGTGTAACTTTTATGCAGGGGCGGCCCAAGGGGGGTGCGGGGCCATGTGCGGAGATTCATTACGGGGCCTCATTTGCATAAGAATTTGCATAATGTGCTTTTAGTACACATGCCTTTTAATGCGTGTCTGGATAAAGAAAGACTACCAGATTTATAAATTACTATATTCCAGTGCCAACCGCCAGGCCCATTAGGAAGTATTATAAATACACTGACAATTTAGAAACCATAGCAAACCCACCATATCATAACAGCACTACCAGGACTCACAAAGCACCAAACCCTACCTATCAAAAAGGCAACACCGCAAATATTAAACCAATACATCTCAGAGAATACCAATACATCTCACTTGGAGAAAGAGAACAAGTGGGACTGTCAAATAGAAACTACATGAACAGAATACCTCAGCTTGGTTACACATGCAGAATATAGACCATCACCACACAAAGAACACGGGATCACAATTTAGAAATAGGGAGATAATAATTAAATTGGGAATCCCAAAAGCCAAACATGAAATGTACAACAACACTGGAGAAATAAAGCTACAAATTAATTTCCTCTTGTACTAAACAAAAACGCAAAGAATTTAGAAATAAACATTTCCCAGACCTGACATATTCCAGTTAATAAATTCAAAATAAAAAGTATTTTCTACTTTTTGTTTGGGCATTTTATTTTTCAGTTGCAATTGCTCCAGTCACTTTCTTCTGGTTTCTTCATGTCTTCTGCGAGCTGTCCATTTGTCCTTTCTTCTCTCTTCTAGATTTTTTTCATTCTCTCTCTATATCTGCTTTAACGTATTGATCTTCCCCCTCTTGCTCTTTCTCCCATTTCTTTCTTTACTCCTTTATCATCCACTCAAATTTCACCCTTCCATCCTCAATCCACACTTACTCTCCTAATACTCGGCCAATCATAGATTTTTCTTCCCTCCCACACAAAATATATTTTCCCCTCTCCATCCTTATTCCTCATCCCCATCTATCCTCCCCCAAAATCAGCTCCCTTCTAGTTCTAGATCTTTATCTTTATCTTTATTTAAAACTTGATAGACCGCCAAAACCAGAAAAAGGCATGCGGCGGTTTACATTAAAATTGGAAACTGCTGAAAAGAAAAAGGAAACAGAAAGGAACACCAATTTTTGATAGGAAAGAGACAGCAGCAAGGGAGGAGGCCAGAATAAGGCAGTGAGAGAAGAAAGAAAGACCATTAAGTATCGGCAGGGGGAGGGGGAGGAAGACCGAAAGCTGTGCAAAAGAGATGGGTCTTTAGCTTAGCCTTGAAAGAGGGGTAAGAGAGTTCCAGGCGAAGAGCTGATGGTAGGGAGTTCCAAAGGCGGGGACCAATGAAGAAGAAGGCAGAGGAGCGTGTAGTTTCAAGATGTGCCTGGGAAGGGGACGGTAGGAATAGCCGGTTGGCATGGATTGACCTAAGGGCTTTTGAGGGATAATGAAAATGGACTAAATCAGAGAGATAAAGAGTTCAGAGCCATGAGATATGCACTGGAGGCCTTCCAGAGCTTGATCTTGGACAAGACAGTACTGCTGAAAATGGACAATCAAGTGGCTATGTTCTACGTCAACAAACAGGGTGGGACAGGGTCACGACCCCTTTGCAGAGAAGCCCTTCGGATCTGGGCTTTCGCGACTGCCCACCTTTGCACACTCCAAGCCTCCTACCTCCCTGGCCTTCAGAACCAACTGGCCAACAAACTGAGTCGGCAGTTCAATCCACATGAGTGGTCCCTGAAGCCCCAGGTGGCCCTCCTTCTCTTCCAAGTCTGGGGTTCTCCTGCAGTCGACCTCTTCGCCACGGAGAACAACACGAAATGCAAAACCTTTTGCTCGAAATGCCCCTCTGCTCGGAGCCACGCAGCGGATGCATTTGACATGTCATGGGGGGAATGGTCTCTAGTGTACGCCTTCCTCCCATCCCTCTGATCTCCAGGACCATCCAACGAATCATCTCCGATAGGGCTCAAGCCATCCTGATAGCCCCATACTGGCCCCGTCAAGGATGGTTCTCACTTCTCCACCGGCTACAGGTGTGCCCCCCGATACGCCTACCTCTGAGTTCGGACCTGATCTCACAGGATGAAGGGAACATCCTCCACCCCAACCTTCGGACCCTTGCTCTTTCGGCCTGGAAGCTGAGTGGATAGCCCTTTCCCCTTTCGGCCTTCCACATGATGTAGAACAGGTGGTACTCGCCTCACGTCAACCATCGACCAGAAAATCCTACAGCCTCAAGTGGCGACGCTTCGCCTCCTGGTGCTCCGCTCAAGGGTGTCCCCCTTCTCTTGCCCCATACCGACAATCCTACAGTACCTAACTTCCCTGTCCCAGCAAGGGCTACAGACGCAATCCATCCGGGTCCACCTGGCAGCCATTGCAGCATTCCACGAGCGCCCAAGGAACGGCTCCATTGCCCAGCTGCCTATCCTTGCCCAGTTTATGAAGGGCTTGTATAACCTTCATCCCCCAGTCAGGAGGCCGGTGCCACACTGAGACCTTAATGCGGTCCTCAACCAGCTCACGCTGCCTCCCTTTGAACCCATGCAATCAACCGACATCAAGTTCATCTCTTGGAAAACACTGTTCCTGGTAGCCATCACCTCTGCCCGGAGGATCAGCGAGCTACAAGCACTGGTGGCACACCCACCATACAAACAGCTGTCCGAGCACCGGGCCTCCCTCCGGACACATCCAAAATTTGTTCCGAAGGTGGCCTCCGCTTTCCACATTAACCAAACTATCAAGCTCCCCACCTTTCACCCGGAGCCCCACTCCTCCCCTGAGGAAGAACTTTTGCACAAGCTTGACTGCGTCCGTGCCCTGAGAATCTACCTCCTCCGGAAAGCCGCACAAAGGCAGAGAACGCAACTCTTTGTTTCCTACGACCACAACAAACCTGGTCGCCCAGTCACCAAGCGCACCCTATCCCTCTGGATTGTTGCATGTATCTCGTTCTGCTTGAACCAAGCTGTCAACGGTCCCTCGCCACCAGCAAACGCTCACCAGCTGAGGGAGCTCGCGAGTTCTATTGCCAATCTACGAGTGGTACCGGTCACCGACATCTGCAAAGTGGCCACCTGGTCCTCCATCCAGACCTTTCAAAGACACTACTGTCTGGACGGGCAAGCAGCCTCTTTCGGGAGGGCAGTCCTGATGGCGGCCTGCGTCCCCACCGGGCCTTGACTTTGATGTTACGTATGCCCAGACCTCCCGGTCACCCAGTGCCCTGAACCTCTTGCACCTGTGGATTGCTCATGATGCTGTCGAATTGCACCTGTTAGTTGTTAGTTGCACATGTGATGTTTTGGTTACACAGGTTTTACTGCCTGTTTGCACATGTTTACTGCCTGTTTGCACATGTTTACTGCCTGTTTGCACATGATTACTGCCTGTTTGCACATGGTTACTGCCTATTTGCACATGTTACTGTTTTGCACATGCATCCTTTTGCGCCTGTTCACTCATGTTCCTGGTTGTACCTGTTTACGTACGGCCAGTCTGCCAACCTGCGGGAATAAACAATCTTGTAGCCTACCACTCTCGGTGTGACTTCCTGAACCTTCCTGCCAGGGTCCTTCCACCTCAGCATTCACTGCTAGGGAGGCACCTGGTGTGGATGACTTCATCCTGCTTGTCCTAGGAGAAATTTGGGTTACTTACCTGTAACGGAAGTTCTCCGTGGACAGCAGGATAAGTCATCCACACTTCCCGCCCTCCTCCCCTGTAAGGACCCTCGCAGGTCATGGCCCTGTCACCCCTAGCCTCTGGCTCAGCTCGGGACACAGTGGCTGGCTAGGGGCGGGCCTAGGGGTATGGCCAGTTGATACATGCCCAGAAGGGAAACTCCTTCTGGGCTAGAGAGAGAGACTACTTCCGTCGTCGGCGCCGTCGGATGACGCCACCTGGTGTGGATGACTTATCCTGCTGTCCACGGAGAACTCCCGTTACAGGTAAGTAACCCCGATTTGCAGGTTGTTCAATTGTGAATGATGTGGTTAAGCTTATGTGTTTGGGGGAGTGGTTTGGTTGCCTTGAAGTCTGTTTTCATTGGTTGGTGTGTTTGTAGATGGTTTCTATAGGCTGGAAGCTCCGTTATAGCTAGTGACGTTAGACGCTGTTTTTTTTTTGATTCTCAAGCTTGGGAGAAGCCGGTCATGGCGAATTGAAAAGTTACTCACTGCTGATTGTTTTGAGAAACCCCCGAAGAATCCTTTGGCAAAACAAGGATCTTTGTTGGGTGTTTGGGTGGTTGCAGCATGGAGGATTGAGGAATTGGCTTGTTGTGTCGGCTTCTGCAATGGAGCGCGTTTGCTGAGCTGTGAATCTACTAGAGCTGCAGAGAACTGGACGGCTGCATTTGAGCAGATAAGTAATTGATTACTATCAGAATTGAGCTACTGAAATTTTGATCCTTTTGCTCTTGTTTGCTTGCAGATGCTGCCGCTTGTTTGTCCATCGGTACGAATGGTTATTTTGGAGTTTAATTTGAAACGCTGATTAGCACTTTTATATGAGCTATAAGGCAATGTTCATTTTGAAATGCTGATTAATTTTAGTATATTAGTGGGGGTAATGGAGTAATACTGAAAAGTATTTGTCAGGATTATATGCATATAAATTTACTTCAATAAATTTAAATGAGGGAAGGTTGGAGATCTGTGATGTGAGCGTCCATTTGTCCCTATGGTGAACTTTTCGCTAAATGTAGGGCATATCGCTGTTCTGAGATCTCAAATACCTTGATAGTAGTGAATGGTAATGTGGAATAAATATTAGTAAAACCATTTGTGGGCATTATATCTATTTACTAAGAGATTTATTTGTTGGTGATCCGCAAAATTAACCCATTTAGAGAAAATGTCGCTAGTAAAACATCATGATAACTGAACACTTGATCTCAGTCACACAGGCAAAGCGTAGTTACTCACCTCTAACAGGTGTTCTCCAGGGACATCAGGAATCAGTCCTCACATACGGATGACATAAGCACCGATGGAGCCCACGTGGAGCATTTCCCCAGCTTTCAAAGAAGGATTTTGGGACATGCTACCACACCTGCATGGTTCCCTTCCCGCCCAAGGGTACCATCTTGCTCAGTCAGATGACAACGCTAGGATGACAGTAAAAACTAAAACGAGGTAGGGAGGCAACTCCCAGGGGAGGAGAGAGGTTTGTGAGGACTGATTCCTGCTGTCCCTGGAGAACATCTGTTACAGGTGAGTAACTACACTTTCTCCAGGAACAAGTACGAAGTCAGTTCTCACATATGGGACTCCCTAGCTCCAGGCTGCTGAGGACCAAACCATGACAGCACCAATGACAACCAATCGGGTAGCTGTGAATTTCAGAAGGTGAGTCCACAACACTGTTCTTATAGAACCTGGTATATGGTGGCTCAGCCACCAGGACCTGGAGCTCACTGACTCTACGTGCGGATATGAGGTCCACCAGGAAGACCACTTTCCAAGGCAAGTATCTCAAGTGGCAAGTGGCTAAAGGCTCAAAGGGTGACTTAGTGAGCTGGGAGAGCACCACGTTGAGGTCCCACTCCCCCACCGGAGGGCGGAGAGGGGGCTTTAATAATAGAAGGCCCCGGAGGAACCTGGAGACCAGGGGCTGACTTGAGAGGGGTTTCCCTTCGATAGGGTGGTGGTGCGCAGCTATGGCACTCAGGTGTACCCTCACAGAGTTGGATTTCAGCCCAGACAGGTATAGTAGGTACTGGAGAACCGGATGCACATGACAGGAGAAGGGATTCTCCTTCTTCTCTGCACACCGGATGGAGAATCTTCTCCACTTAAAGGTGTACCTCGTAAGCCCATCTGATGGAGGGTTTTCAGGAGGCCAGAAGGATCTCCTCGACTTCCCCTGGAAGGTTGAAAGAGGCCAACACTATCCTTTCAGCAGCCACGCCGTTAGCATTAGGGACCATAGGTAGGGGTGCAGAAGGGAGCCCTCCTCCTGGGAGAGGAGATCTGGGGCCCGGCCCTGCAGAACTGGGAGCGTCACCAACAGGGAAAGCAACAGTATCACTGACGCCCCCTCAGTCTGGACCTTGAAGAGGGTTTGGTAATCGGGGGGGGGGGGGGGTGGAGTTTCGGTAGAATGCTTAGAGTAGGCCCTCCGACCATGAAATCAGGAAGGCGTCTGCTGCCACTCTCTCCGGGTGCAGCTGGCACGAGCAGAAGCGAGGCAGCTGCACATTGTTCAGGGTGGCAAACAAGTCATCACGGGCCTGCCCCAGCAGTAGAAGACTTGCTGCATTATCCTGGGATTCAAGCACAACTTGTGTGGCGTAGGACCCTGCTCAGCCTGTCTGCTATGCAGTTGTCCTGTCCTAGCAGGTATACTGCTCACAGGAGGATGTTTCGCACTGTGAAAGAAAGGAGGGCTACTACTTCCTGGCAGAGAGAATATGAGCCTGTGCCCCCCTGCTTGTTGATGTAAAACATTGCCACCTGGTTGTGCGTCAGTGTCGCAGATGGTGGCGGAATGCTCGCAGGGCCAGGAAGATCGCCTTGAATTCCAGGAGATTGATTTGCAAGAGCAACTCCTCTTGGGACCAGCTGCCTTTTGTGCGATGGGCCACGCAATGCGCCCCCTGCCCAGGAGGGAGGCATCTGTTGTCAGGGTTCTCTGCAGTGTGGGTGCCTGGAATGGCATTCCTGCCTGGAGGTGGTGCAAGTTGTGCCACCAGGTGAGGGACTCTGCCAGCTGGCGGGTGACTTGACCCTGTCCCATAGTCCCTCTGTGGCTTGAGTCCACTGTGAGCAGAGACACCATTGGGCTGCCCACATGTGGAAGCAGGCTAAAAGCATGGCGTGGACCGTTGAGGTCATGTGGCCCAATAGGTGGAGCAGGAGGTGCGCCAGTATCAACCGGCGGCATTGAATCTCTCCTGCTAGTTGCCTGAGGCGTTCTGCCCTTTTTCTTGGGAAGACAGCCTTGACCTGTAACATGTCCAACTGAGCCCCTATGAACTCCAGGCTTTGGGTTGGGGCAAGATGGGATTTGGGGTAGTTATTGATGAACCCCAGGTGCTACAGTAGGAGGGTTGTATGCTCCATGGCCTGCCTGACCTCCGAGACTGTACCGCATCTGATAAGCCAGTAGTCCAGGTAGGGGAAGTGGGTGGTTACTACCGCCAAGCACTTGGTAAAGACCCTTGGTGAGGAGGCCAGGTCGAAGGGCAACACACTATACTGGTAGTGTCCTCCTCCCACCTTGAATCTTAGGTATTGCCTGTGGGAGGGGTGGATCAGGATGTGTGTATACGCATCCTTTAGATCCAGGGAGCACAGCTTTACCTTGGTGAAGGTAAAGCAGCAGTGTTCCAAGGGACAGCATCTTGAACTTCTCCATCACTAGAAACCTGTTCAAGTTTCACAGGTCTAGTATGGACCTGAGGCCCCCAGTTCTCTTGGGGACAAGGAAATACTTGGAGTAGAAGCCTTTTCCCCACAGGTGCTCAGGAACAGGCTCCACTGCAATGTCCCTGAGTAGGCCTGCGAGCTCTGAGAGCAGCAGGGCCTGGTAAAGGAGAGGTCGCACAGGCTCTCCTGGGAAGAACCTTGGTGGTTCCTGCTGCAGGCGAAGGAGATACCCCTCCTTTACCACCTGCAGAACCCATTGGTCTGAGGTGATACTGGCCCACCTGTGGGCAAAGAGTGCCAGGCGATCCCCTATGAACTGGGGAGGGTCTCCCGGTGGAGAGGAGGCCCTGACCTGGGGTCAAAAGCTCCCCCTGGATTGGGTGGGAGTTGGGGCTTGGGGCTTCTAGACTTTTGGCTTCCTGGGTCTGTGGCCCTGACCCTTATGCTGAGGACCTTGTTGTTGATGGCTCGAGAAGGGCTGGTAGTGGCTTTTATGGAAGGACCCCTGTTGCTATAAAAGGGATCCATTATCTGTCCAGTGCCATTCTGAATCTGTCATTGTATTTGCCTCCACCACTTCCTTCGGGAGGGCATTCCAAGCATTAACCACCCTTTCAGTGAAAAAGTATTTCTTGACATTGCTTTTCAGTTTGTCCCTTGCGGCTCGACAAGAACCACAGCCTCGGGGAGCCTCTCACATCTCCACCAGCTGAGGACTCCTTCTTAGAGATCTTAGTGGGGCAGTGCTCGGAGTCGCCCGAATCCCTAAATGGGACATTACCGGGTTTCACTGGTGGAACCTCGATGGGCTTCAAGGATTTTTTCTTTTTTCTCTGGGGTCCAGGGACTTCTCGGAGGATACCCAGGCCTAACAGGAAGTGCTGGGCTTGGAGCTCAGCATCAGGGAAGCCGGTGCAGAGTCGGATCTCAGGAACATTCTCTCCCCCAACTCTGACCTTTTCTAGTTGGTTTTCGGAGTCATGGCCTGGCACAGGTCGCAGGTGGTACTATCATGGTCTGGGTCCAGGCAGTGTAGGCAGCAGTCATGCGTGTCTGTAACAGACATGGTTTGACTGCAGCGGTCACATTTTTTGAACCCACCGGGATACATGGTGGGAGACACCTGGCCGGGGTTGATGACCCCTGGGCGAAAAAAGGCACAAATGCCGGTCAAGGCAAGCCTCAATCATAAAGGAGGGAAGGAGCCGAAGATAGCACCAGAACCAGTGCCAGCTCGAGGATGGAAGAGGAAACGGTACGTAACCGGAAAAAAAATACTTTTAAGGATGTTTTGGAAGATTTTTTCTGGAGAAAAGGGACGGACGTCCATTGGGCTCTGCGGAAGAAAGGAGACTGAGCAAGATGGCACCCTTGGGTGGGAAGGGGACCATGTGCTATGATCCTGTGCTCAAGGGAGAGGCCAGCTCACTCGTAAGTGAGGGTAACACAGTCTGCCACCCAAGTGGACAGAGTTTGCTTGGTCACGGGAAGCTTTCTTTGAAAGCTTGGGAAATGCTCTGCGTGGGCTCCATTGGCGCCGACGTCATCTGTATGTAAGGACTGACTTCCTGCTTATTTCTGGAGATAACACAGTTAGACCATCAACAAGTACAGAATAAATTATAACAAAGTTAAAGTAGAAATATGTAGACAAAATTAAACTGAAACCCCAACAAGCCAGGCTCTGTATCCAGTGAAGCACAAGAAATAGAGGAGGTTAGCGACACTTTACCTCACCTTTGCTGAGGTAAAGTGTGGCTCGCACAGGCCTCTCTGATCCCACATGCATGCAGCGCAGCCTCTCCCCACAGTCTTCCCCCTCCATCGATCTCAGTGCCTCCTGCTCACCACGTGAAAAATGATCTTTGTTTAATCAAAAAAAGGGGCATGTACTATATGTGAGTGACAGAGTGGTTTTCTCTCTTGCTTGGTTTATGCCCGACAAATAACGATAGTGAATGGTGGAGGGAACTTGTAGTATTCCTTCTTTTACATGGTCCTGCTCAGAGGCGGCTGTGTCGTTGATTAGGTGCGGTGCTGGCTCTCCCCCACGGCCTCTCTCTGAATAAGAATCACCTGAATCAAGGGAATGGGAAGACCATGGGGAGATGCAGTGTTGCCTGCATTTGGGATAAGAGAGAACTGTGTCTCATGTTACTGCTCAGCAAATGTAAAAGCAGCAACTAGCAGAGAAATGCACATAATGACGGGGTATTATTTATGCAGCAATAGCCGGCACCAAAATTCCAAATGTGCTGTGCCTCTATTGCAGGCCTTGACAAACTGTGTGGATGTAGGAGCCAAGCTAAAATCTTAGGAGTCAGTGCTTGTGATACCCTCATGCCTCTGCCACCATTGTCTGTCACTCTGGTCTCATGATCTCAAGTCTCATGAGACCAATGCCAGAGTTCCTATAATATGCGGCATCTTTAGACAGAAATACATATAACAGCTATAGCTTCAGATATTAAGTGTCTGTAGGTGATACAATGGGAGTGTGGGGCTGCAGTGCATGTAGGTGTTTGCAGAGGTGAGGTGAGAGGTTCGCGTGTGCGTGTGTGTAGTGCAGAGGTGAGGTATGTGTGTATGTGCCCCCACCAATCTCTCTCTTCCCCACAACAATCACCACCAGCTCCTCTTTTTTTCTCTTTTCTGTATCCCAAGAACCACTAGGAGCCACTGTTAAAAGGCTTATATCTTTTGCCTGTCTTTGTTTTTATTTGCATTACCTACTGGACCGGTTTTTATTTCAATGACCTTCTAGGTTCTTCTGTTTCATTTTTCTTTCTAAATGCCCTAAAGGGTTGTTCTCAACTGATTAAGTCAACACTATTCATGCTGGTTTATTCTGAGTCAGACATTCAACTCATTGAAGAGGTGGAACAAATATTTTCTGCAGTTTAGAAAGATGATATGTCTTATCTAAAGAACTGTACAGGATTTGTTTCTTATAGGCAGCTAGTTATATATAAACTCAACTACCTTTACTGGGAAAAGATTTGCAGGATCTGTTTGTGGGCGTTACAAACGAACATCTCACCCATTTAATGAACCATGATACTTCTGATTCTAAGCCAGTCCTACTACTATTGCCAATCAATTCCTGGTAACTCCCATTGCGGACATTCACATGCTGCAATATTTTTCAAAATGTAATAGTCCCTTTCGTCAACATGCACATCTAAGCAAGGGGTCTACAAGGTCTCAAGCACTAACCTACTGCACTATCGTTTTTGTTTCTCTATGTTAAAAGCTCCTAATTTTTTTTAGGAAAGATTTTTTAAATCCAATCAACACATTTTCCCCAACTCCTCCAACCTCCAGTTTTTCTTAAGAAAAACAAATCTATACAATATGATAAACAGGTTTGGCTTGTCCTTTCTAGATCGTCCTGCTTTCATTGTTGCTGTTCTGGATTTCTGGTCCCTAACCTAATGCGTGCACAAATCCTGTAACCCAGTGTACAAGTGCAAAACACAAAATGGTGGCTCTGCAAATATGACAAAAGTTCATTATATTTGGTTTCTACTTTTAGAGAAGAGAAAGCAACAAATGGGATGTGGTATGATTAGTCATAATCAAATATGACTATTCATCTTCTGGACTTTTGAATGGTTCTGTAATGACGCCACTGGAAGGTATACTAGTTCATTTATTGAGACAGCAAATAATTGTCCTTTTAGAAAAGGAAAATCCATGTCCATTGGGATTTCAGCAAAGGCTTACAAATTATTTTATATTAGTCTTCAAATTGGTAACATTTAACCATGTGCTGTCTAAACACAGGTTTATAAACAGCTGCCACAAGGAAGCAGAGAGGTCTTACAAATGGCAAGATTGTATAATGCCTGCAAAGCTTACTGGGGCCTCCCTAAAGAGACAAAAAAGGGCACAAAATGCAACTATTCATGCACAGTTCCACTAACTTTTAAATTGCCTTAATTACCACTTATTGCTGCCACAGCTCCTACAACTACAGTCTTTTCACAGCCAAAGAAACATTAAAGCATTCCACATCCATCCATCAGGTTTTGGTCATGTCTATTCATGTTCCCATTTCTTTAACTTTCCCTGTAATTTTGGCTTGTCGTGCATGTTGTGCTTGCACAGCATATAGTATCTTTCAGTCTCGGTCTCTTTAAAACATAAAAACCTTAAAAACTAACACATTAATGCTATTTTCTGGCGATGGAGGGAATGGGGTCAGGAAGGAGAGGCTATAAAACTGAAATAAATCAGTGGCTCCCATTACTGAGTGCAGAAGTAGTCTAATGTAAAAGTAGTGGGTTAAAGACCTGGAAAGCCAGGCTTGAAATCCCACTTCTACGTACAGGTCAGCACTCCCATTAGGCAAACTAGGTAGCTGCTTGGAGCACAGAGATTCTAGGGCTGGCAAAAGGGCAGCGCCAGACCAGCAGCAAGCAAACATTAATCCAGCAGTTCAAACCCCTGCTCCATGGATGATAGGAGGAAAGGCACTCAAGAAAACATCAGGTACCTCTGTAATGCAGGGAGTCAGGGACAGTTAAATGAACAAATATCCTGGCAGTTCTGCTTTCCGCCCCTGCCTTGTGACAAGAATGCTCGTTTCCACTGCAGCACGGGGTCAATCTCGCAAATCATCTCAAGCACCCTTTGTCTGCCAGCCATAGGGTGGGAGGCTGAACTGCCAGGATATTTGCTTGTGAAGCTATCCCCGACTCCGCATGTTGCAGAAGAAACCAATACATTGTTAAACACCTTTCCTCCTGCCAGTCAAGGAGCAGGGGAGACTGAGCTCCAAGGCGTTCTATGTAAAAGAAGTTCTGTTCTATGTAAACCGCCTTGAGATTCTGAAAGGTGGTATATAAAAAATGTTAAATAAATAAAGGCAAAGAACCACTGTGGCCAGTAGGTAGGTGTAAGGATCGGGTGGGGTGGCACCAGAAAACAGTTGATATCCTTGCACTGGTCCTGCCTGCTGATGTTCCTTGTGACTTTGGGCAAATTGCTTTATCTTCAGCTATCTCAGGTATTCATTTAGGGACAGATTTTCATCTGGAAGGTGCTATGCGCCACGTCAATGCATAGCCCGCCCGCCATCCATCTAACCCCGATTTTCAATGCCGGGGTCATATGCGACCCTGGCAATGAAAATCCAGGTCTCGCCACACAACCAGGAAACTGCAGGAGCTAGCCGGGTAGCACCGATTTTTCGATGCTACCCGCTTAGGCCCTGCACCTGAAAGATAGGCGAGGAAAACCTTGCCTATCTTTAAGGCGCAGAGAGCTAAGCAGGTAGCATCGAAAATCGGCGCTACCTATTTAGCCCTTTCCTCCACCTCAGAATGCCCCTAACACGCCCCGATGCTAACCGCAGAGCAACTGGGCGCGTTAGGAACTTACCTGGGATTTTCGAAGGGCACTACCCGTGTAGGTGCCTTTCGAAAATCCAGGATAAGGCATTTACATGGGTAACATGGGGAGTTACCCATGTAAATGCCTTCGAAAATCGGGCCTTTAGGGCCTTATTTACTATACTGCATTAACTCATATATTGATGTCAGTTAATGAAAGTCTCATTATTCTCAATGGGGCCTATATACTAAGCACATAACTCGCATTAAGTGTTAATGTGCATTAATACACTTTAACAGATATTTGTAAACAAGGCCCTTGAACTGTAAGTCCTCTGGGACAAAGATACCTTTACTGGGCTTAAAATTTATTTATTTATTTAACAGTTTTTATAAACTTCTGTTCCTTAGTTCAAAGCAGTTTACATTTCACCCTAATGCATTTAAAGTTACATAGGACACTTTGCGATAGAATGTATTAAACAGATCAACATGGGTTGCATTAAAGCTTGACAGGTTTACATAGAACATGATGTACTTAATGTGTGAATGAGATAAAGATGCTTAAATTGTAATAGTACGTCATTACATTAGTCTGACGTACAGTCTTGTTATTAAAGGGTCATGGCAAGTGTGCACTAGTCAGTCTGTTAGGTCATCGTTAGGCTTTCCATTGTAAGCGTAGCATGCAGTGGGAAGGGGTTTTCTTTAAAACCAAGAACAGACAATAGAAACATAGAAACATAGAAATATGACGACAGAAAAAGACCACATGGCCTATCTAGTCTGTCCTTCCATATCAACAACTACAATAGTCCCCTTTTAACCTTTAGAGATCCTCTGTTTTTCTCCCATGCTTTTTGAATTCAGTTACTGTCCTCATCTCTACCACCTCCACTGGGAGACTATTCCACGGATCCACCACTCTTTCTGTAAAGAAATATTTCCGCAAATCACTCCTAAATCTATCTCCCTTCACCCTCATCCCATGTCCCCTCGTAGCAGAACTTGCTTTCAATTGAAAGAGGCTCTCCCCCTGAACATTTATGCCACGGAGGTATTTAAACATCTCAATCATATAACCTCTATCCCGCCTTTCCTCTAAGGTGTACATATTAAGATCCTTAAGTCTGTCCTTATATGCTTTATAATGAAGACCACTAACCATTTTAGTAGCCAACTTCTGTACTGACTCCATCCTGTTCACATCCTTTTGAAGCTGCAGTCTCCAGAACTGCACACTATACTCCAAATGAGTTCACACCAAAGACTTATACAGAGGCACTATCACCTTCTTTTTTCTGCTAGCCATTCCTCTCCGTATGCACCTAAGCATCCTTCTAGCTTTTGCTGTCAACTTTTCTACCTGTTTAGTTACTTTAAGATCATCAGACACAACCACGCCCAGGTCCTGCTCTTCTTTAGTGGACAAAAGTACTTCACTCGCTATACTATATTGCTCCCTTGGATTGCTGCAGCCCAAATGCATGACCTTACATTTTTTAACATTAAATCCCAGCTGCCAGATTCTAGACCATTCTTCAAGCTTAGCTAGATCCCTCCTCATGATATCTACACCTTCCTGGGTGTCTACTCTATTGCAGATTTTGGTATCATCCGCAAAAAGGCAAACCTTACCCGACAGCCCTTCCGCTATATCACTAACAAAAAATGTTAAAAAGAATCGGACCAAGGACAGATCCCTGGGGCACACCACTGGTAACATCCTTCTCCTCAGAGTGAGCCCCATTTACCTGTACTCTTTGTCGCCTCCCACCCAACCAATTTCTAACCCAAGCAGTAACTTTAGGGTCCATCCCTAGGGTGCTCAGTTTGTTTATAAGTCGCCTGTGAGGAATGGTGTCAAAGGCTTTACTGAAATCTAAATACACTACATCTAGGGCTCTCCCTCTGTCCAACTCCCTGGTCATCCAGTCAAAGAAATCAATCAGATTTGTCTGACAAGACATGCCTCTGGTGAATCCATGCTGCCTCGGATCCTGTAATCTGCTGGACTCCAGAAACCTCACTATTTTTTCTTTCAGCAGCGTTTCCAATAATTTACTCACCACCAAAGTTAAACTAACCGGCCTGTAGTTTTCAACCACATCCTTACTTCCGCTTTTGCGTAAAGGCACCACATGAGCCTCTCTCCAGTCCTTTGGCACCACTCCCGACTCCAACAAGGCATTGAAAAGGTCAGTCAGTGTAGCTGCTAGAACGTCCCCAAGTTCCCTCAGTATTCTAGGGTGTATCCCATCCAGTCCCATCGCATTGTCTACTTTAAGTTGAGCTAGTTTTTCACGAACACAGTCTTCTGAAAATTGTTCAAGATGTCCCTCGCTTCTATTCCTGTTTGTGGGTGTTTTCTGAGATCCTGCTGCTGGTTCTTCATCTGTGAACACAGAACAGAAATATTTGTTAAGCAATTCTGCTTTATCCTCATCAGCTTCTGCATATTCCTCCCCTTCACCCTTGAGTCTGACAATACCACATTTTGCCCTTCCTCTTCTCACTAACATATCTGAAAAATGTCTTATTCCCCCCATTTTATTGCATTGACTACTTCCTCCTCTTTTTGAATCTTTGCTTTCCTGACTACTTTGCTAGCTTCTCTAAGTTTTTCCAAATATAGATGCCCATCTTCCTCTCTCTGTGATCTCTTGTATTTCATGAAGGACTCCCTCTTTTTCTTCAATTTTTCAGCTACCTCTTTCAAAAGCCATAGTGGTCTCCTTTTCCTTTTACCTTTATTTACCACTTTAACAAAAAGGGTGGTTGCCCTTAAAATATCCTCTTTCAGTTTTGCCCACTGTTTTTCTACATCCTCCAGCTTTTCCCATCCCACTAACGACTCCCTGAGGTATTGGCCCATCTTGGCAAAGTTAGTCTTCCTAAAGTCTAAGACCCTCACCTTTGAATGGATTTTAACAGCCCTAGTCCTAATACTGAACCACACCATCTGGTGATCAGTGGATGCAAAATGATCTCCTACTATAACATCAGAAACACTTTCACCATTGGTAAGCACAAAGTCCGGTATGACCCCTTCACGTGTGGGGTCTGTTACCAATTGCTTGAATAGTTCTCCTTGTAGAGAATCCAGGATGTCTTTACTTCTAGATGATACTGCAGCAGGAATGTGCCAGTCAACATCTGGCATATTGAAATCCGCTATCAGTAGCACTTCCTCTTTTCTAGCAATGCTGCGTATGTCTTTAATTAACTCTCTGTCTACCTCTTCCTCTTGTGAGGGAGGTCTGTATATCATGCCAATGCAGATAGATTTCTCTTTCCCTCTTTCTAGTTTAACCCACAATGCCTCCTCTCTCCCTTTTAAGCTCTGTAATTCCAAAGCTTTAATAGTATTTTTTACATATAGTGCCACTCCTCCTCCCCTTCTTCCTACCCTGTCCTTTCTGAATAAAGTATAGCCAGGTATAGTTACATCACAGTCATGGTTTTCTGTGAACCATATTTCTGTAATTGCCACTAAATCCAAGTTGGCTACTCCCACCAAAGCTTCAACATCAAGGATCTTATTCCCCATGCTATGGGCATTTACACAGACTGCTATCCATATGTTACCCCTGTTACCCATTTCCATAAAGGTATTTAATGCATCACTTACCTGGGGGCTTTCACTTACCTAGGGGCTTTTTTCACCCATCCCCAATGAATCTAATTTAAAGCCCTCTTCAGTAGATTAGCCAGTCTACTACTGAAGACGCGTTGACCTTTCTTGGACAGATGGATGCCATCTCTGTTCTGCAGCCCTTGGAGCAGCATCCCATGGTCTAGGAAACCAAAACGCTCTTGATGATATCATCCACGCAGCCATGCATTCATCTCCAGGATGCGAGCCTCTCTGCCTTGGCCTTTACCCTCAACAGGGAGGATTGAAGAGAACACCACCTGTGAACCTAACTGCTTCACCCTCTGTCCCAGAGCCATGAAGTCACTTTTGATACACTCAGAGGGATACCTGGCAGTATCATTTGTTCCAACATGGATTAGCAACATTGAGTAATAGTCAGTGGGCTTGATGAGTCTCGGCAAACTCTCCGTAACATCTTGGATTTTGGCACCAGGCAGACAGCATACCTCTCTGGACATCAAGTCTGGTCGGCAGATGGACGCTTCAGTACCCCTCAGAAGAGATTCACCAACCACCACTACCCTTTGCTTCCTGGTGGCTACTGATTCTGCAACTTTGGAGTACTTGAGCTCTGGTTCTTCCCTTTCCAGGGATACTTTCACCTCCTCCACTTCCAGGGCTGCAATAATGGTTCTCCAATTCAAGGGCTGGAGAAGTTGGATGGATGATTCTGCAGGTCCTGGTGACTTGTGTCCAATCTTCAGCATTCTGTTGGCACCCATCTTCTCCTCTGCTAGAGAGCTTGGATGTTTCAAGAAGCATCTCATCAATGTACTTCTCACTGTCTTGAATGCTCCTCAGCCTCACCACCTCCTCTCTGAGTTCCTCCACTTGTTTCCTCAGAGCTTCAGCATGCAGGCACCCTGCACATGGAACCGGTCCTTCAACTGGCATTGGGACCTCTGTCTGGACAGAGGCAGAAACTGTAATGGGGCAACAGCTTTAGAGATATGAATTTTCTCAGCCATTGTTCTGTTTGTGGAGGTTAGGTATCTGTTAAAGCAAAAGAGAGAGATCTACCAAAGTACCAGCCAGTTTTCCAGCTGTCCTTTCAGAGAAAAAGTGGTTAAATCACTTTAATTATATTCAAAATGTGCTGTTCCAAGTCCCTGTGCTTTGTTAAATGGGGAGGTGCCCCATAAAGCAAGATGCTCACTAAGGGTGGGTGGGAGATGGGGTGGGTAGGGAGGGAACTAACACCTGATTAGGTGTCAGCAGTTCCCAAAATCTGAGAAGGTTACTAGAGTTTAAAACCTACTCTGCTAAAGAAAATATTGCCACTAAACCATCAAAAAGATTGTAACTTTGCTTTAAATATATACCAGAACCCTTTTAAGAGCTCCCAGACAGAGAGCTAGCAATTTAATAAAAATAAACCCTCAAATCCTTTCTGTTGTTTGACCTGTAGAGCCCTTGTTTGGAATGCCTCAACAGGGCAGGGTTCTGAAGCCTTTTATGCAGGACTCAGCTGCTCTCAGTTCATTCACAGGCTAATCAGGCCCACTAACTCCTGATTAGGTGTCAGCAGTTCCCAAAAGCTGAGAAGGTTACTAGAGTTTAAAACCTACTCTGCTAAAGAAAATATTGCTACTAAACCACCAAAAAGAATGTAACTTTGCTTTAAAAATATACCAGAACCCTTTTAAAAGCTCCCAGTCAGAGAGCTGGCAATTTAATAAAAATAAACCCTCAAATCCTTACCGTTGTTTGACCTGTAGAGCCTCTGTTTGGAATGCCTCAACAGGGCAGGGTTCTGAAGTTCATTGAAAAACAAACACAGCTTTAATTCCGTCCCATCTTATTAAACTTCCACAGCCTGGTTCTTCCGGCCCTTCTTCCCACCCCAGTTAAAGTTCCTACCTCAGATCTCTTTTGCACAGCTTGTCTTGGAAGGACCTCTGGCTCCACAGGGCCTCTCTCCCTTTTGCAGCCTGCTGGTTCTTAATCTCTCCCTGTGAGCCATGCCCTCCCAGCCCTGAACTCTGGACTACAGACTCTCTTAAAAGGGAACGATAATTCCTTTGGAGAGGGATGGGTAGCATTCTATATACCTCATCACACACTCTCCCCTCAGCTCAACTATGCCTCATCCAGGACCCATATCTGGGAAAGGAAGTCCGCATCCAGGCGAGTCCAATCAGTCCAATGGCAGAACTGGAATTGGTAGGGTTAGAGATTCAAAAACCACCGCGTGATATGGCCATTGGACTCCTTATGTCGAGCCAGCCACGAGGGGTTGGTGGTCCATTATCAGCATAAACAGATAGCAGAGCAAGTAGTATTTAAAGGTTTCAAGCACCCACTTGACAGCCAGGGCTCCTTCTCGATCACCGCATAATGCTTCTCCTGAGGAAACAGTTTCTGGCTGATGAATGCTATAGGATGTTCTTCACTCCTGAGTTCCTGGGCCAGAATGACTTCTAGGTCCACCTCTGAAGCATCAGTTTTCACAACAGTAGAGATAAATCAGGGTTAATCAAGACAGGTTCACAGCACACTGTCTTGAGACTCTGGAAGGGAACACAGGAAGCAAGAGCTGTGGATTGGTGAGGACTGCTTTATTGGAAAACACCCCTACGCGTTTCGGCAACGCCTTCCTCAGGGGACACACAGCAGAACTGCACCAGACAAGATGTCTCTTAAAGACAGTCGTGTCAAGCTTCTATGTACTAATGTAGTTAAAACTACCAGACAATCTCTTTAATCATGTGCGAGAATGCTGTGCACATCGGACCCAGCCGAAGCTGAATATCAGAGAAGTAGCGTAATGCGCAGCATTTCAAAAGAGTAATCTGACGAGAGCTCAATCACAGAAGATCTGTTTGACCATCAACCCAGCCTTCTGCAGGCTGGTCAGAATGACTTGTATTTGGGTTAGATGATTGGTTCAGTCTCGGCTGTAGATGATGATGTCATCAAGATATGCAGACGCATACTCCTTGTGCAGTCTCAGTAAGTAGTCGACTAGGCATTGAAATGTGGCAGGAGCCCTGTGTAATCCAAAGGGCAATACTGTAAACTGGAACAGACCTTGCAGTGTCAAACAAGCATTCTTCTCCTTGGCAGCCAGAGTCAAGGGCACTCCCAGTATCCCTTGGTCAAATCCAAGATTTATATAAAAGCGTGCTTCACTGAGTCGCTCAATTAGCTCATCTACTCTGGGCATGGGATATGCTTCCAGTTTAGAAGCTGCATTGACTCTCCAGAAGTCAATGCAGAATCTGATATTTCTGTCAGGTTTAAGAACCAAGACAAAGGAGGATGACCAGTAACTCAGAATCTTCTGTAACTCCCAGGTTAAGCATCTCTTCCAGCTCCTTGGGGACTGCCTGTCACTGGGCCTCCAGAATCATATAGGGTTGTTGCCGGATAACCACCCCAGGCTCAGTAACAATATCATGACAAATGAAGTGGGTTCATCCCGGGTGGGTGAAGAACACCTTTAGATTCTGGTGGACCAAATCTTCTAGATCTCTTCTCTGGACAGCAGTTTCCTGACAAATGAGGGTCCGCACACTCCTGGTGTCTATCAAGGCCTGGAGTGGCCTGGAGGCGAGTTCCTTCAAGCTCCACTGGAATCACAAATTTCTGTGCCCCGAAGTGGGGAGTGTTCACAAAAGCACAGGTGTGAGGAGTGGTTAGGCTGACATCCATGGGTTCCTCCACACCCAGGGGGCATTTCCGAGCAAAGTGTCCCTGGGCACCACATATAAAACAGGTTAAGAGGTTGTGGCTCGGGTCATGCCATCACCTAGGAGAAGACTTTGGGGGTCAGAACACAGGAACCAACATCTGTTCTGGCTTCTCCTTCCATCCTCCTGGGTTAACAGGTTACTTCTTTCTCACTGTCCGCTTCAGTCACCAGCAATCTCCAGTGTAAGCTTGGGGTGCTGACTTACCTACAGTTTCATTGGGGTGGTCAAGCCTCCAAAAACTGCTGCAATAGCCAGGATTGTGTTATCTCAGGCATGTTCTTTCCCTCTGGTTGCAGCCACTTTCATGTGAGATCCCCACTTTCTGAATCACTGGTGGTAGGTCTCTGGGCTATAGCTGGCCTGTTCCAGTATGGCAGCCTTGAAAGCTTCATATGTAGCTCATCCATCTGAGTTAGCATCCTGGAAAGCAGCCTGACTGCTGCGCATCAACAGATTCCCCAAATATGTAGTCCATGTTACTTCTGGCTACCCAGCCATGTGGGGGGTTCATTCAAAATTCACCAAAAAGTCCAGTTCATCTTCTGCCATCATTTTAAGAAGTACTTGCAATGGAGGGTAGAGTTGCGGTCTCTGCAGGGCCTGGGTTAACTGAGCTAGGGAACTCTTCTGTAGCTCCCCCTGTGCCTGAATAAGATTCTGTATCTGCTACTGCCGTTGTTGCTGCTGACCTTCCAGCAGGGTGTGTGAAATTGCTGCTGATATTGTTGTCGGTCCTGATGCTGTTGCTGTCACTCTTGATGCTGCCCTTCTGCCAGAAGCTGGAGGAGCCACTCCATCCTGGCTTGTTACTGTTCTCTTGCAACACCACCACAGCTTGCTCTTCTGCAGCTGGGTTAACCCTACAGTATTCCAACTCCAAACCTTTAGTTGCCTCAAGTGGCCAAAACAAAGCCTGCCTGACTGGCACCAGCTATACCTTCATACCTTCAGGCTCCCTAACTAGGACAAGGCTAACCCACTTAGTCCATACAATTAAACAAAAAAAAAAATCCTGACCAGCCGTAGAGGTCCAGCCTTGAAGAGACATGGATTTGCCCTCAGTCACGTGGATAAAGGAAATCTCCAAGCTGCCACCAAATGTGGTAAGCATGGCATGCGATGGGAAGCCATTTAACCCTCCATTGCCCATGTTCCCTGTAAAATAGTTATCTCCAAGTTATAATGCCCTGTTCAATGTAATTTCAGTTTGTTCAATGTAAACCGCCTTGATATCATGAAAGGCGGTATATAAGAAATGTTAAATAAATGAATAAATAAATAAATAAATAAGGGGTTTTCTTTAAAACACAGGCCAAGCAGCAGTTCCAGGAAAACAAAATCAATTGGTTTTTATTCTGTCCCAGCTTGTTAAAGCTCCACAAGCTGGTTCTCCCAGCCTTTCCTGCAGCCCCAGTTGCAGTTTCTACCTCAGAACTCCTTTGAATACTTGCCTTGGAAGGATTTCTGGCTCCATAGGGCCTTTCCCTTCCTGCAGCATGCTGAGTTCTTAATCTCTCTCCCTGTGAGTCATGCCCTCCCAGCCCTGAACTCTGGGCTGCAGACTCTCTTAAAGCAGACTGTTGATAATCCCTTTGGAGAGGGATGGATAGCATTCTATATACCCCATCATAGCTGTGTTGTGTGTTTTCTCTAAAATGTTCTTTGAATAGCAGTGTTTTTAGTTCCTTGAGAAATGCTTTAAGGTTTGTTATAGCTCTACTTTTTTTTTAGGGGGGGTATTCCAAAGTCCTTGAGCATATAATGAGGAAGCATATGAGCATACAGTTTTGTTGCTCTTGGTAATTTTTGAGCGTTATGATGAATATATTCTGTGAGCATTTTCTCATGAATCTGTTGTCTGGTGATTTTCGCAGAATAGTCTGTAGATACTCGAGGTAAGATTGTGCAAAATTTTGAAGATGGTTTCAGAACTTTATATTTAATTTGCCTTGGTAGAGGAAGCCAGTGTAATTGTTTTAAAATGGGTGTGATGTGGTTCATTCTCGATGCTCCCTAAAGGATTTGAGCTGCTGTGTGCTGAGCCATTTGTAATGAGTGTAGGGGCCTTTTAGGTGTTCCTTGATAAATAATGTTGCAATAATCTAAGTGTGGGAATATCATAGCCTGAAAAAACGTTTGAAAATTATGTGCATTTGAGTAGAGGAGAGTTCTAATTTTACTGTAGACCATTCTTGCACTTTTGATAACGTGAGACTAGGGTTAGGCATCGATCAAGAGTTAGTCTTAGGTATTGCACTTTGGTTTTAACCTCTACTTCTGCATCATTGACCTCTAGTATTGTTGGCGGAGTGAAGCTTTGGTTCCTTGTTATGAAAAGCATGTCTGTTTTCTTATAGTTTATTCTTAGTCAGTGGTTCAATAGCCACAGAGAAAATGCATTAAAGCAATTTATTATTGTAGAGTAGTTTTCTTTTGTGGTGGTGAAGGGAGTGTAGATCATGATGTCATCTGCATAGATGTGACAGAAGCTATTTATGCACACAACAATAGTGAAGATAGGGTGTTTCCCAAGGCTCTGCACTGTTTTTGTATATATAGAGAGCAGATTTTGGTGGCCGTTTTTCAACTGCCGATTTCCTATTAGGTATGAGTGGAACCATTCTAATACAGTGTTCTGAATTCCTATAACTTGTACTATAGATGTGAAAATAGTAAATTATGGTAGACTGAGTCAAACACAGTCATTATATCCAAGAATAATGGCCAAGGGTTTTTCTTTGCCCTTTATGACTGTCCATAAGTGAGATACGTAGTGTTTCAGCTCCATTGTATGGACTGAATCCATGTTGTTGTGGGTTTAGTGGAGCATGTGTATTAATATGATCCTGTAACTGCAGTTGGACTATATTTTTGATTAATTTTTGTTAAGAAAGGTAGACTAGAGATAGATCTGTATGAGTTTGTATTATTTGTTTCTAATTTGGTATTTTTCAGAGTTGGGCAGATGGATCTGCTCTGTAGGTTATGGGCAGTGGCATACCAAGGGTGGGGCAGTGGATTCAGCCTGCTCTGAGTGCCAGCTGGGAGGGAGGTATACCCCCATGGAGGCAGCATGGCAAACATGATTAAGCTGGTTTGCCATGGTGTCTTGCGCTCCATGGGCCAGCCGTTCTTCTCTCCTGGCTGAAGTTTCGTGAATCACAAGACTTCAGTCGGGAGAGAAGAGCACCTGGCCCCTGGAGCATGAAGCACTGTGGCAAACCAGCTTAATCATGTTTGCGATGCTGCCTCCGTGGGGCTGGCAGGGGTGTATCACCTCCCAGCTGGTTGAGGTTAGGGGGTGCATAGTGGAGCAGATTCTGGAAGCATGGGGGGAGTGGATGCCTAGAGTGATGGGGGAGTTAGGAATACCATTGCTGGTGAGCATGTAGCCTTGCGTGAAGTAATGTATTATCTTGTTTATGAATGTGCTGAGCTAGCCCCAAGCAATCTTAATACAACTTACCTGGCTTGGGTCAAGTAGACATGTCATTGTATTCAAGCCCAGAATTATATTTTCTAAGTTTTCCGGAGAATGAATTTCTGTAGAGAGGTATTGGTTAACATGGAGGTCAATTCTGAAATGTGCGTCCCCAGACTATCTGGATGTCCAAACATCCGGACAGCCCGGGGATGCACCTGATTCTGCTCCCGCAGGGGCTAGACGTTCCCATGGAAGCAGAATTGTGGCATAAGGCCGGGGCATCCAGGATGCATCCCAATTCAGGCACCCTGGACATTCCAGCACTTACTAGGCTAGCCCAGCTTGGCTCCTGCATGGAGCGATGGTGGCATGGCAGGAGCTGCGATTGAAGGCCGAATCCCAAAATCTCCTTTCCTTGCAGCCCGACCCCCAATCAGGACTTCCATGGCCAGGGTCAGGACAGGGGGAATCCCCTGCACTCCTCACCTGCCTTTGGCGCCCCCAGCTCCAGCATCGCCAATGTCCAGGGGGACTTATTCCACCTCCAAGGTGGAATACATTCACCGTTCACATGGCTAACCCCAGATATACAGGGCTGACCTTGGAATCAGCCCTGTATGTCTGGGGTCATGACTCCCCATACTGCCCGTCCTTACTCCTCCCTCGCACAAGTCGGCTATATATGCTGGGAGCTCTGTTTCTGCGAATGCGATTCTGGCGTCTAGCAGGTCTCGACATCCCGATTGGACGTCCAGGCCCACTAAATCAGGATCAGAATGCCCTCCTTAGTTGTCCCCCTTAGTGTATTGAGGTTTAATTGAATTTGGGAGAGATTTATCAAATTTAGATTGGAAGAAGATAGGCAGTTCTTAAAACTTACATTAAGCTCAGGTTTGGAAGGGCAGCAAACCAAATTCAAACAGCTACAAGTCAATGAAACGGACAGCAGAGTCCAAAATCCCATCAAATGGAAATATCTGAAAATGAAAGAGGCAAATTTTCAGTCCTTTTCAAAGTCAACAGGTTTCTCAGATTTTCCACAAAGTTCTTTGGGGGAACTTTAGACTTGATGGAAGTAATTTAATACACCTTTTTCACATGTGCTTTTTTACACATGTGTGCTTAAAAGGTCTCTTGTAAATCAGATAATACCTAAAAGTATGTGCAGTGCAAGTCGGAATTTGGATGAAGCATCAACAGAGTCGTAACTTGAGTACCGGGCCGGTGCAAGGATTGGAGGTGATCCTGCTGCCCTCCCCCATTGTCACCACTGGTGCCTCTCTCCAGGGCTTGTAGCGGTGACAGTAGTTCCCACGGACCAGAATCGGGTCCGAATGGCCCCATCTTCAGTGGGGATGTCCGGAAGGCTTAGATGTTCTCCTCCCAGAATGGGGTTCCATGTGTCTTTATAATATAGGCTAAAAATAGGTGCCTTCTCCATGTCCAAGCCTAGGCATCCTATTATAACATTACTCTCCATGCAGATTCAGAAAAATCTGATCCAGTATGTTCCTGTCTTCAGGACCATACCATCTTAGTGTAATGCCATGCAACTGTAGCATCCCCTTCTTAGATGGCTATAATGGTACTGCCTACCCTGATATAATCCTGAGTCCCCTGATATGGTGGTATTTGATGATGAATCAGAAGGCCTACTGAGAGAAGCAGTATTTGTTTTTGGCTCAGTCTTAGAGCCTACATCGTTTTGTGTACCGTGTGGAATCTCTCTTGAATTTTTAATTATTATGCGTGAATGAAATGCATGTACAACTCATATGTTCTGCCCACCCCTCTGCCTGCCTATTGGAAAGTAGAAAGAAGTAGGGCTTGAGGTACATGCCCAAGTGAGAGAGAGTGTGAAGTACTGACCAGGAATTGGCTACAGGAGAAGGTACTATAGCAAGATAATTTCCTAGTGGATGGAATCAGTGTTGAAGTGGATCCCATAGAGCAGTGCTTCTCAACCATACACTGTGGCACACTGGTATGCCTTTGGAACTCCTTGATGTGCTCTGGAGTGACTGCTAGGGGCATGGTTATGCATGGGTTCTTGAAGGTGTTGCCCTATTTCTATTGGACAGTGCCCCCAGAGAAAAGCCCTCTACTTTCTAAACTCAACTGCCTGTTTAGTACTGGCACACAAAATCAGGTAGTCTTACTCCCCAACTATATTTCCTATGGCAAAAAAGGATAGTGCTTCTTTCCTGTGAATGTCTGCTGACCTCACATACTCACCCATCAGACTGAATCCAGCAGAATAAGACTCACAAAGGATAAAAGTGCTGCTCACCTTCTGCTTGTGGGAGGGACTGAGAGTGAGGTTCATATAAAACTGGACTTGGTGTGCCTTGAGGATTGAACAAATTGAAACAGTGTGCCATATAATAAAAAAGGCTGAGGGGCACTGCCATAGAGGGGGGAAGAACCTGTCATGTTCATTCAAACAAGAAAATAGGTTTGCTCATTAACTGGGAAACCTCTGACCCCAATAAAGGACTGACAAACAGTGAAAGAGATCATGGACGTAAATAAGAGGATGCACAATGTGTAGTGATACAGAACAGTATTTACGCAATACCTGTTTCATGCAAACAAGCGTTAAAGTTAGTTGGAGGACCCCACATCAGCCTCTGAGTCTTTGTAATAGTCTGGGGATCTACAGCTGGACTTTGAAGGGGAATTCCTTCCCTCTGGAGAGGGCTGACCCCCTTGTAGAAGAGTGTGTATGTGCTGACTGACAGAAAGGGAAAGGAAGCGATGATAACTGGAGTTGTGAGCCCTTGGGATATGAACTGCCCCAAGATGGACAACCCCTTACACTATTAAAGCAAAATAAATCTCGATTACACTCATCTTGTGAAAGACATCGCCTACTTATCAGCTTTATAAAATGTAAAAATTTGTTTAGGCAGACTGTGGCAATCAGTACAGTTGTGTCTCTGCTCTTCTTTTAACTATGTAACATCAGTTTAAGGGGTATGTTTACTAAAGCGTCTTAACATTGCAACGGTGGTATTATCGCGCGATAACGCAGCGGCGGCGTTAAGGCACACTAAGGGGTATATTTACTAAACTGTCTTAACGTCGCAGAGGTGGTATTATCACTGAATAAGTGACATTATCGCATGATAAATCACACGATAAAGTCATTTATCACGCGATAACGCAGTGGCGGCGTTAAGGCACACTAACGCTGTGAAATCCGGGCCTGAAGGGTGGAGTAAGGCTTCCCAGAGGGCGGAGAGAAGGGGTCAATGGGCGGATAGTGGGCGGGGAGAGGCTCCATGCACACTAACGCCGTGAAATCAGGGTCTGAAAATTAGCGCCAGTGAAAACCTCGCGCTAGAGGCACACTTGCAGCAGAGAGAAACCATTTCAGTCAGCAATGTGCAGCAAAGGCAGGGAAACCCAGAAAAGTGATAGTTGTGATACATGTGCAGGGACCAAAAAGGCAAATAAACATATAAAAGGACCAGAACCACATCTAAAATCCCAATAACCAAGCTGACCAATAGTGATATTAATGATAAACATAAAGCAACACTACTGACAAAGCGTATAAATTAAGATATCATGTTTGGAAGGGTCTATGCTCTGTCCCCCTACAAAGTGAATGATCCCACATTGAAATAGCGCTGATCAGGGTTTCTGTCGTTTAGATTGGGCAGGTTTGTTATGGCGTGCACATGTGCAGCAACAGCAGAGTGGGCACATAGGAAAGGGCAACTGTAATGATGCTATAAATGGGATACAGGGGGCTGCAGACGGCACATGCTGTGGTCCATCTGGGGCACAGTGCGGGCTAGGCAGATGCCTAGGTGGTACATAGGAATGCCGAAACTGTAAAGCATCAAGACAGCAACTGACGAGGGTCCAACATGGGCACGAGTGTGTGTCCCATAGTGTCACAGGGTAAATTAGCCAGCAGGTACCCCCAAGGGCACATAACATTGGCAGGCGGTGCGGAGGGGGAAGCGTGCATGTCCATGTAGGCACCTCTACCCGAGAACCCACACCACAGGCAGCTGCCTACCGGCATACTGGATGGCCTAAGACTGCGCACCACCAGCACCACCGGCATAATGGCATGGCAGCATGGTGGCGGAGGGGTGCTGGTGGCAGAGGGGGCAGTGGCATCTGCCCACAGCAGACCATGGCCTAGCCCTGTTTAGGTGGGTGCCGTGCAATGCAACAAACAGGGTCTGTCTGACGAACAGTCATGGTATCCCCAGGGCATGAACTGTCCCTCTGGCAACAGTGTGGTGCAGTACACACAGCCAGTGTATTCAGCAGCAGAAGGTCACAAGTTCAAGTCCCAGCTGTGGCTCCCGCCAACCCTCTCCCCATATTTTACTCAGTACTAAACTGTGGTAATAAAGACGGAACCTTTATTACAGATAAAATAAATATGTCTGAAACGCCTATATTTTACCCTACAGAGCACAGACACCATAAACATGTGCAATCCCTAGAGCAGAGTTTCCTAACTGCAGTCCTGGAGGGCCAAACACCATTCAGGTTTCATGCTGTCCCTAATAAATATGCCTGTGCTGCATTTGTATGCGCTGCCCCATTATATGCAAATGTATCTCATGCATATTCATTAGGGACAGCATGAAAATCTGAACAGTGTTTGGCCCACCAGAACCAGAGTTGGGAACCTCTGCCCTAGAGCAGCGGCCAACAGGGGCATAAACACCCACACCCACAGGCTCCAATATCCAAAGCCTCATGGAGAGTCAGGCTGTTGGGCCCTGCGCGGAGCAGCATCTCCCAATACTAGCACTTGCATACCTTAGCAATGCCACCCTAAACTTGGGAATACGTTACACATATATCAAAAGGTTGCTATGAATAATGGCAGATAACAATTCCTAAGTTAATCACAATTTGCTGACTGAGCTGCATCATAGCAACCTTTCTGATATCTGTGGAGTGTGTTTCAGTTTTGGTTTCTGATAGTGTTTACCACCCCGGGGAGTGACCCCAACAGTATTGGGTACCACAGCCATGCCTGCACTGTGCCCAGGACTGGTTTGGTGGCCAGGGCTGCCAAAAGCCTCTATATTTGCACAATGCTGGCATAGGTGTGGGAGTGTGTGTCTGTCTATCCAGTGTGTTGTGGCTGCCTACACCTTACTCAGCCCACACTGCTTGCACTGTTTCCAGTGTTAGCCTGCCAATGTGCATAATGAGGAGCAAGGTATTGTGGGTATGGCCCGGACACGGTGGCCTGGGCAGGATGCAGCTGCACAGGGCATAGGGCAATGGTTGGGACACTGTAGTGCCCGGCCACCACCTGCACAGACAGGGTGGCCACAGCATGTCCTGCTGGGAGGTGACTCTCACCCTGACTGAGCAGTGACCACGGCATGGCTAGGTGCCCCCATAGTGCTATATGTTATTTCTTTTAAGTGATATTTATGGGTTCTCTTTTCTGGGTCCCAATCACTGAGTTACCTGCTTGGTGTGGGGGTGTGCTTACATCCCAGTTTTGGGTGCACGCATCTCCTCCAGGAACATGCACTATGGACTAGCTAGCAGACTGTCTGCAGTTAGAATGTGTATGGCTGGAACACCTTGCAGGGTGTAGTGGCTGGAGGCTCGCTGCTGGAGAATGTCAGATAGTGGTGGGGGGCAGCTGAGCATTTCCAGGTCTTCTGTCTGCCAGCCATTGCCTTATGGATGTGTACAGATCTGCATTGCGTGCCCTGTAGGGTGCCTCTTCCCCAGCAGGACTGGGGTTGATGGTCCCCTCTACTGCCACCATTGCAGGGATGTAGAATGTGGATCTGTTGGTGGGAGATCCTGTCTCTCACCCTGACACCCAGAGGGCAGGTTGGGTGGTGCTACATAATCTGCCTATGGTTTTATTTTATTTATTTATTTACATTCTCTTATATACCGCGATATTCTGCATCAATGCGGTTTACATTGAACAAACTGAAATTACATTGAACAGGGCATTATAACTTGGAGATAACTATTTTACAGGGAACATGGGCTGGTTCCAAACACCCCCCTTCACTTAAATCATGTGACCATGGCAACCACACAGGATATGCACTATTCTGGATGAATCATAGTCCACAAGGGCTAGACATGACTGGGAAATACGAATGCACACAGGTGTATCCTAGGTGTGTCTGCAATGACTACCTATCACACACTGGCACTGATGGTGACCTGCAGCATAGCCTATCTCAGCTAAGCCAGGTGCTGCGGACCTGGTGCTGGGTGTCCCACAATGTGATGGTCTGTAGCTACTCTGTGCCAGTAACACACATGGTTAGTTCCCCCTACCAGGCCAAGGTGCTGTGGGGGTGCATACTCCATCTTGTGATCATCTGTAGACTGCTGATTTGCATGTGCAGTGCATTATGGGTACGGGTGGGTTTACCCTATCCTGTTAACCACAGCAGACAGTTTGTGTGGTGGCCTGCAGTCTTTTTGTAGCCAGCCATAGGCTTGTTAGTAGCTATAGAGATGCAGCCTACTGGTTACTTCACTGACTGTGGAGGCAGAGGTTATGGGTTCAATTCTGCAGTGGGGTTATGTAAGAAGGCTGTCTGAGGCATTTCCTATTTTTAATTTAAATAAGTGCTGCCAGCAAAAACACCCTCACAGTGCTGTAACCTTAAGGTGACTCATAAGGCGTCCTATAAGGTGCCCTATAAAGTGTCATGTGAGACACCCTATAGGGAACATTATAAGGTGCCTTGGTGGACAGTGCACTTTATAATGTGCCCTCTGGAGTGCCTTATAGGGTGCCTTATGCGGCACCTTAGGTTACGGCATTGTGAGGGTGTTTTTGCTGGCAGCACTAATTTAAATTAAAAAAGAAAATGCCTCAGATGGCACTGGTTTAAATTAAAGAGTAATGCCTCAGATAGCCTTCTTACATAACCTCACTGCAGAATCAAACCCATGGCCTTTGCCTCTGCCATAACCAGTGGGCTACATCTTTATTCCTTCTGACACTGTGCTGGCATTAACTTAGGGTTAACGCACATTAACATGCCACAGTGCTCACTATCACACGATAGCGATTCTTGCTACCTTAGGACCAGAACACCCACTCCTTATATGGCATTCTTCACATTATTTATTTATTTACATTCTCTTATATACCACGCTATTCTGCACCGGTGTGATTTACATTGAACAACTGAAATTACATTGAACATGGCATTATATCTTGGAGATAACTATTTTACAGGGAACATGGGCTATGGAGGGTTAAGTGGCTTGCCCAAGACCACAAGGAGCACCTGTGGGACTAGAAACTCCAGTCCTTCCAGCCCAAGGTTGCTGTCCTCTAGTGGGATTTGAACCCCCAACCTTCCAGCCTGAAGTACCTTGCCCCAACCACTAGGCCACTCCTCCACTCCAATTGCTGGAGCTAGCACAGGGAACATTAAGACAGTTTAGTAAACATACCCCTAAATTAGAGATACATGTGTAAGGATCCCTTTAGGACCCTCACCAGCCCAGTATGCTTGAGAGTCAAGGACGATACCATTCCAGCCCAGCCAATAGGTGCCAGTCATCCGCTTGTGGGGCGACTGCTTATTCCTGCCTGCTATATCCCAGGATTTGCATGCAGGAGGTAGTGGTGTTAGCTCTTGTCTGAACATGCCTGTAAGTTGTAAAAGCCCACTCTGATGTCTAAGATTTTGTTCTATCCAGTGAAACCAAACTCCCTTGATATTAAATTAGTCTATGTATGGTGTGTGTACCATTCAAAGATTTTTCACCCCACCTGTGTGTTGACGAGTGAATGAAGGAGAGCTTGAGTCACAAGTGAAACTCAAGGAAAAAGCATCCCCAAGTCTGGGCAACTTAAATAACGTTATAGTTATTGAGATGCAATCACACAGAGGCCTGTGTAAAACTCTGGAGCTAGGTATTAATTTAAAGGAAAATAGAAAAACTATTGTAAGACAATATTTTTGGGAGAAAGCCTTCCATTGGAAAGATAATGTGAAAGAGGATCCCATAGAAGAAGGAAGAGACTTGCACTCTGTAAACTGAGGAGCTAGGTACCCTATGTCGGGAATACCCTGTCTGTCGCAGGACAGATAAGTAGTCAGTTAGGATCATAGACACAAATACTATAGGTCATACAACAAGCATTACCAAATTGTATAATCACCATACAGGATTGTTTATGGAACAATGAGTTGAAATTTCTAATCAGTAAAGCCAGTTGGAGCATCCCAGTCAATGTTTGCGTTTTTTTTGTATGTGTTCCCCCAACAGAGAACCTGCTTCCTTCACAGAAGAATTTGTGCTGGCTGCGTGAATGAGAGGGAGAGGACCAGGGAAACTTGACTGCGGGCCTTGGGGTATGAACTGCTCTGTGATAAGAGGGACTCCCCTTTATACATGGATACAAGTTAAAATTCCTGTGTGTTGTGTAGATTAGCAATGAGAACTGACTGCATTTTTTTGTTTCTATATAACCACTGATCATAATAAAGCCCCAGGAAAACTCAGTGCAGAGCTCCCCAAAACTGTCCTACCCTGATGACCCCCACATGCAGTCAGGATTTTAGGATATCTGCAATGAATACGCATGAGATCAAGCTATGAAAATTTCTCTCATTCATATTCATTGTAAGGATCCTGAAAACTAGTTTGTTGCGGGATCACCAGGACAGGTTTTGAAGCCTTGCTTTATTGATTCTCTTTTGAATACTGACAGACCAGTATGGAGTTTCTAGCATACACTCTAGCTATAAAGATCAGTCAGTCCTCACAGAAAAAAATTGACTGCAATTACTCAGTCAACACTTCCGTCTTCTGCTACAAATACATTCTTGAAACCTGCAGAAGTTGTGCAACTCCTTAAGCAAACATATTTGCTCATGCAGAGACAAGAATAAAAAGGCATGCTTTCCTTGTTTCTTCCCAATCAGTGAGGAGATAATATCAGCAGGGGACTGAACTTGTACCAAGCTGTAACACGAACACCTTCTTTCCCAAAGACTGTAGAAACCCTTCTCTCCCTCTATCAGCCCAGCAGAAATGAGTCTTCAGTTGCTCCAACTCTGCACCGTCTTTTTATTGGCTCAGCAGAAAGGTAAGAAATTTTGTTTAGTGTTATTTCTTACATGGGACTAATTATGACTAGATCAGTGCTAAAGCTCTAGCATATCCCATTCCGATGGATAAAAAGCTGGATGTGAGGAAGTCGGATATAGTGGTAAAGGAGAGAAATACCAGAACAGCATTGATTAAGGTGTCAAACTCTGTGTATTGCGTCGAGAGGGAGAAAATCTTCAGGTACCAAAAAATGCAGTCAGAGACCAAGAAAATGTGGCAGAAAGATTCTGAGTTATTTCCCATTATGTTGGGTGCCACAGACCTAATTAAGAGGAATTTCCAAGCACACCTTGATAAATTGCCCATACACATAACATCTTACGAACTCCAGAGGGAGGCTCTCTTTGGCACGATGCAAGTCCTACACTGAGCATTAGCAGTAAATTAAAGACACGCCACATGCCCTGGCTTAGAAGTGAGGTTCGTGTCTGTTATGGTATGTGCAAAACTCACCCATTTGGAGAAATTGCCCTCACTTCCCTGATGGCTAATAGCCTGCCTGCCTTCGACCCCAGCCTATAAGACCAGCACTGTAGTTTGGACCAGCAATGAGAACAGTAAATCATACATCAAGTAATTTCTAGAGACTTGCGAGTTCAAATCCTGAGCTCTTACTAGCTCCATATGACCTTAAATCTTGCTTTCTCTTTTGGCGCTTCAGTGTGCCCAACCGCAGTGTAGTAATGATAAAACTGTTATAGCATCGTTCTTGTCCCTGACTGGATCTTTGTGTTATCATACAATCAGCCTCACAGCGTTTTGATTGAAGAGGTATATGCATGTTTGTACAATAAAATTGGCGTAAACCTCAAATTACCATCCTGTAGATTTTCTGAATATAATTTGAAGACTATTTACTTACTTTTACAATCATAAAATCGAAAACCCATCAGTACAATGGAGCAGCACATTATATACTATGGGTCCTGTTTACTAAAGGTCTTCTCCCATGTGGTGTCTATGAGAAACAAGCTTAATAAACAGAGCCCTATGTATGTTACTATTAACATGCAAAGTCTTCTATTTAGTTTGGGAGGTTTTGTACAAAAAGCCTGCTGTGTTATTTGGCGAGTTGATTTGACTATTATACCCTGGGTAGATCTTTCAGGTTTTTGCAGAAGAATCTGTTACATCTTCCCTCTTTAGTTGATGGTTTATCTGTCTGTCATCTATGAGAAATTTGTCTTGCAGTTACATGGGTCCTCTCCTCTGGAATCAGTTGCCACAGGCAGTAATAGACATAGGTGTAGTTTGAGGGGGCTGAGAGCGGAATGGTAGTCCCCCAAATGTTGCAGGCACTAATGGTGATCTGGTACCCCTGCTCCCCCTATCTATATGATTCTTACCTTTTGACCCCCCCCCCCCCCAAAATAAGAAGACAAACTACGATGATGGTAAGGGAAGAAAAATACTTGTGGTTTCGCAAGACATAGAAAGGCAGTTTTTTAAATCCAATATTTTGGTACTGAAGGATAAAGGGGTGTTTTTACTGTTTTATACTGTATTGTTTTATTTGACGGTTTCTAAATACAGTGTGAACTGCTCAGCTGTGTATGTCATGAAACGTATATAAAATACATCAAATCAAATTAGCATACATCAAATGTATACAAACTCAAAACTTCAACAATATTATACATATAATTATTCATTTAGGGCCCAATGGAAGTGAATATCCGGGTCTGGCCACATTGCCCAGTAGCCACCAAGGCTAACTGCGCAGCATCGATATTGGATGCTGCACGGTTAGCACTTGGTGCCTATAAGATAGGGGCGGGTAGGGGACTTAGTTGAGGATATTCGATAGCACTACCCATGTAAGTGCCGTTGAATATCCAGTTAGCAGGCATTTACACGTTTGACTGGCTGTTAAACGTGTAAATGCCCTTTGAATATCGGGCCCTTAATATTTATTACTATTAAACTTAAACTAACATTGTTGTCCTCTGTTTTTTTCTATTGTTTATGGCCATACTAAAAACCTGCACGTTCTCTAGGATACAGTTCTTTATGGAAGTAATCAAAGAAAACTAACTTTACCTGGAAAACAAGATTTAAATAAATAACTGATTAGACAGGATGGCTCCACTGGTCTTTTCCTGCCATAATCTGTGATGTGACCATGGTTGGCTTTTTTTGGGGTTGCTTCTGCTGACTGTGGCATTTTTGAGGAGTTGTTTCAATAGTTAGCTTTCCTCTTTGTGGGGAGAGCTTTTCAGCCTGTTTGCATAATCAACATCCTGACATGTTAAACCAGGAGCTCTAGGGTTAAACACCAAGCAGGCAGCATTCCTAGCCCCTTTCAGAGTGGAGCACCTTGTAAACTAAATAGCAAGCATGATTAGAGCAAAAAGAAAAAAAAGAAAAAATCTAGCAGATAGTGTACACATTCTTCCAGTCTGCCATAGAGGTAACACCAGGCTCCTTGAGTCACATTGTCCTTCGAATTCCATAAGCCATAAGCAGCCAGCAGGTGTTTAGCAATTATAGCCAAGTGGAATTCCTTTATATTTTACTGCACCCCACTATTCAGTACAAGAGGAGGCTACACAGCAAGAATGACAGCTCTCTTAATACAGATGCTGGCTGCAAAAATGACAAAAGGCTCAGAAGCCTTCCCACCAAAAATCTCAGAAGTACATTAGGGAAGATGTGGGATCAAATGTTTCCTCTCTCTTTACCCTTTTAGGAAGTTTTTTTACCCCAAATTAGTAGCACAAAATCACTGTTCCACTCCTAAATTAGTTTTATACAAGTGTTTTTATGTATCGTAATTTTATGTTTCTTTCTTTGGCGACTGATTGTTATTGTAGATAGATAGATATTCTTAATTATTATTAAATTCTGTTTTGCCATTCCAGTCAGGCTAGATAATTGTTATAAACTCCTGGGAAGCTAAAGCGCATTTTCATGCATGTATGTGGAGCACATTTTAGAAAGTCAGGTATATGCATATTTGAATTTATCAAATAGGAGCGCAAGTGATCAAAAACATATCAAATATAGGCACGAGCTCTTACGCCGGTCCTATGGCTGATATCAATGTCCATGCATATCTAACTCGCATATGCCCATATTTCATAAAATGCCACATACTTGAGCCGTCTGCTTGCATGAACAACCACAGTGAAAGTACGTGCTGCTGCCTAATGTGCTTACTTATAGAAATGCAACCAGCTAAAATACGTGCATAAAGGCTCGTCTACAAACGTCACTGGAACTGCGTGATTATACACTTAAATGACATGCAACTCCATGTGGCTCTTTATAAAAGTATCCTCTAAGAACATAACAGCTAGAATTTATGAAGATTTTCATGGGACTAGTGATAATTATGAAATAAAATTAAAGCACAAGGTCAATTTGCTTAAGTGTCTTTCAGAATAATATGAAACAAGCTGAAGACATAAATATATATATATATATATTGCAGCTTTCTAATCCCAAACCTATCAGATGGACTAATGCAGTGTCTAATACTTCCAGCATACATTCCTGAATACAGAACATGTTCTTTACCATGCACCATTGGCTATCAGAAATAATATTGTACCTGCTTGGGTGACATGAAATAATCATTTAGCCCCAGAGAAAAAAAATGATGCTTCCTATAACAAGAGAGTATTTGCACCCTATTTATTTATTTAGCAGCTTTTTTATACCACTGTATCTACAAGTCACAGCGGTGAACAAATTTAATAACTTTAACTTTACACAGAACGTAGTTAGTAAACTTCAATGATTAACCGAACATAGCTCTAGATATAACGTGTTGAATAAGTAAACAGCAATGGTTAAACAGCAATGGTCCAACCCATACCTCTTCCCAGAGTGAAGCCTAACACGCAGAACAAGTAGATTGTGAAGATTGCTTTATGTTCCTAAGGATCATCATGAATACTGAGCATTCTATTCATACACAAAGATCTGAAAGCCCTTTGCCCGAGAAATGCACTACCAACATAGCATCCATTGATGTTGGCTCATGCAGATGGTCTTTAGGTTTATTACTGAAGAATAATCGATAAAAGTTCAAATGAAGTAAGATCGTATACAGAAATATTTTTTCTTCTCGGATTTACTTGACATTTTAAAAAGACTTTGGGCCCTGTTTACTAAGCATTTTTCCTATAGACACAAAATGGGAGAAGACCTTTAGTAGACAGAGCCCTTTGTCTTCCTTATGTGCCTCAGACCTTTGCTTTTAGAGGGGTAGGTTAGTTTTTACTAAAGGTTAACATGCATTAAGTAAAGTTAATGCACATTAAGTACTGCCACTGCCCATTCATTTCTCTGGGCCATTGCAGCACTTAACGCACATTAACTTTACTTAGCACACATTAATCTTTAGTAAACATGCTCCTTTGTATTAGTTCACCTGATCTTCTCCCTGTCTAGGGTTGTTGGTTTGTGGTTTTATATTTTAGCATTTTCAAGTGTAGATTGCCTTGATATTTATTTGAAAGGTAATTCATCAAATTAATAAATATAAACACAGAAAAGTTTTGAAATGAAGTAGAAAGTCTGAGAAAGTAGTGAAATCACCCTATCCCATGAAACGTTTTCTAAAATCCGCCTTAAGTTTCCTAGCTTACCTTTAGTGATTTGCTTGTATCTGTGATTCAAATATTCTATATTTGGGAAACAACAGCAGTGGTTTTTGTTATATCAGCTTCTGTTTGACACAGTGTCATGTTCTTTCTTAGATGATTGCCTTTTATGTAAAAATGTATCTCAAAAGCACATACTAGAGCAGTGATGGCTAACCTTTTTGAGCCCGAGTGCCCAAACTGCCGCACAAAACCAAAGAATTTCCTCAAAGTGCCAGCACGTCAATTAAACCTTAACAACAATATTTTAGAGCCTTATAATGATGTTCCAGATCACCCATTTTGGGCAAGGATACTGGGGCGTTACAAATTACACAACACTTGTCTTTCACCATGATGAAGAAGTAGTCCATTTCCCATTCATCATGAAAGTGGTAGGTTTTGCTCTTCTTTGGAACCCAGCTCCCGCGCGGGTCCTATAATCTCGCGAGAGGACGGCGCACGAGCCCTAGCGTGCAGCTTCTCGGCGAGAGGCGCGCAGAAGCTCCGACCGGAAGGGGAAGCGCGGGGCCGGGCTGGGGCCTTTCTCCTAGCACAGGGGTCTGCAACCTTTAAGACATAAAGAGCCACTTGGACCCGTTTCCGAAGGGAAAAAAAAAACTGGGAGCCGCAAAACCATTGCGACATTTAAAACAAATCTAACACTGCATATATTGTTTCTTACAGTGTACCATCATAATCACAATCACAATCATAGCCTGAGGTAAATATGAGGGCCCAAATGTAATCCACATTATAAATATATTATTATATTATTGTCACTTTTCTTTTAATATTTTTTTGACCCCCCTCAGAACTACTTTTCATAGAAAACGTTAAATTTACTTACCGTATTTTCCGGCGTATAAGACGACTGGGCGTATAAGACGACCCCTACTTTTCCTGTTAAAATATAGGTGTTTGGCCTATACTCGCCGTATAAGACTACCCCTCTTCCAGCGCACACCAAAAAAAATACGCCGGAAAATACGGTTAATTAATCACAACAAGTAACAATATTTGATTTCAAAATTATGATGATTTTGTAGTCAAATCACTAATATGAAATAAAATTATTTTTTCTACCTTTGTTGTCTGACCAATTTATTCTCTGATCATGCTGGTCCCGATCTGAGGCTTCTGCTTTCCTGTCTTCTCTTAGCTCTGTTTCTGTGGTCTATGGTCCATCTGCCATTTCTTATCTCTTCTTTCGTTTTCTTCACTTCTTTCCATCAGCCTATTTCCAGTCCCAGTAACCCTCCCCAGTATCAGCCCCTTTCCAGTCCTCACTCCCAGTACCTTCCAATGTCAACTTGCATTCCCATGATTGCCACTGGTGTCCATTCCCTTCCAGTCCCCCTCCTTCCCCACTGACCAGTCCCTTCTAGTACAAATACCATGGCAGCCCCTCTCAGATCCACTCCCTTCCAGTTCCATTCTCCCATCCCCTCGCATCAGCCCATTTGTAGCCTTAGCCCCCAGTTTTCTTCCAGGGCCAGCAGCTCTATCCTCCCCTCCCCACAATCAGCCCATTCTCAGTCAAAGCCCCCCAATCAGCTCACTTCCAGTGCTAATCCCCCCTCAACCCCATTACCAGTGCTAGCCTCCCCTAATCAGCCCAATACCACCAGTCCTACCCCCCCCCATCACCAGTCCTATCCCCCCATCAGCCCATTTCCAGTCCTAACCTCACCGCTCAGCTCATTTCCAATGCTAGCCCCCCATCAGTCCATTATCAGTCATACCCCCCTATCAGCCCATTACCAGTCCCAAACCCCCCCCCTTGATCAGTCCATTCCCAGTCCTAGCCTTCAACCCATTACCAGTCCTAGTCCCCTCCCATCTGCCCATTACCAGTGCTAGCTCCCCCATCAGCCCATTATAATCCTAAGCCGCAATGTCTCTCGCCTCTCTCCAGCATTTATCCTGTCTGTCCAGTATGTCCCTGTCTCTCCCCTTTGTGCATGCCAGCCCCCCTCCCTCCATGTCAGCCCCCGTCCTTCCATCTGTCCATGTCAGCTCCCTCCCTCCCTCCCTGTCAGCCCCACTGTCCATGTCAGCCTCCCTCCATGTCAGTCCCCCCTCTTTCCATGTCAGCCCCCTCCCTCCATCTATCCCTCCTTCCATGTAAGCCCCCCTCCTTCCATCCATCCATATCAGCTCCCTCCCTCCATCCATCCATATCAGCTCCCTCCCTCCATGTAAGCCCCCCTCCTTCCATCCATCCATATCAGCTCCCTCCTTCCATGTAAGCCCCCCTCCTTCCATCCATCCATATCAGCTCCCTCCCTCCATGTAAGCCCCCCTCCCCCCCATGTCGATGGTAGCCCCCCCTCTCCCCATGTCGATGGTAGCCCCCCCTCTCCCCATGTCGACCCCCCCCTCTCCCCATGTCGATGGTAGCCCCCCCCCTCTCCCCATGTCGATGGTAGCCCCCCCCTCCCCTCCCCTCCCCTCCCCATGTCTTCCTCCCTTCGTCTGCAGCCGCGGCTCCCTGCCTGTTAGGGAACCGCGGCTGTGCTTGTAAAATCGTTGCGGAGCCCTTCCTGTCTTGACGGGCTCCGTGCAGCATTGTCCCGCCTCTAAAGGAAGTTGTACTTACAGAGGCGGGACAATGCTGCACGGAGCCCGTCAAGACAGGAAGGGCTCCGCAACGATTTTACAAGCACAGCCGCGGTTCCCTAACAGGCAGGGAGCCGCGGCTGCAGACGAAGGGAGGCAGACACCTGTCCTAGCGGACCTTCCCGCGTGCCAGCTGCAAGGCCTTCGCGTGCCACAGCTGGCACGCGTGCCATAGGTTCGCCATCGCTGTACTAGAGTAAAGAAATGCAGCAGATGAAAACAGATCAGACTAAAATCAGAGAGGAGGCATAGTCTAGTCTAGTGGTTAGAGGTTATCAGATATGAATTCTCCTCTCTTCTCTGCTGTGGACTGTGTGTCTCTGGATGACTCCTATCTCTGTGCAGGGCCGGCCCATCCATTGTGCGATAATGTTGTTCACACAGGGCCCCACACTTCAGGGGGCCCCACGCAAACACCATTATGGCACACCGGACGGCTTCAGAGGGAGCCGGGGAAGCCCACGTGAGGCCCCAGCTCCCTTTGTACAACCGCCAGCGTGAAGATCCTTTTCCTTCATGCTGGTGGCTGTTTCTGTGAAGCCGCGATTGCTGGGAAATGTTAAAGGCAATGCCCTTTAACCTTTCCCAGCATTTGAGACTTCACAGAAACAGCCACCAGCGTAAGGGAAAAGGATCTTCATGCTGGCGGTTGTACAGAGGGAGCCAGGGCCTCGCGTGGGCTTCCCCGGCTCCCTCTGAAGCCCCTCAGACAGCCGTGGAGCTGCTCGGGGGAGAGGCCAAGGACTGGATGGGCTGTGATGGGGGGGGAAACCTGAACTGGAAATGGGCTATGAGGGGAGGGACCTGTACCTGGAAATGGGCTATGGGGGGGGGCTTGGACTGGAAATGGACTGTGATGGTGGGGGGGACCTGGACTGGAAATGGGCTATGGTGGGGGAAGGGGGTAACTTGGACTGGAAATGGGCTGTGATGGTTTGAGGGAGAACTTGGACTGGAAACGGGTTGTGATGGTGGGGAGGGGGACTTGGACTGGAAATGGGCTATGGTGAAGGGGGACCTGGACTGGAAATGGGCTGTGATGAGGGGCTAGGATTGCAAATGGGCTGACGAAGAGCTGGAATACGACTGGAAATGGGCTGATGGGGGCTGGAATAGGACTGGAAGTGGGTTGAAGAGGGGGCTAGGATTGGAAATTGGCTGATGGGGGAGCTTGGAGTGGAAACTGGCTGATGGGGGGGCTGGAATGGAACTGGAAAAGGGCATATGTGGGGCTAGGACTGGAAATGGGCTCATGAGGAGCTGGAATAAGACTAGAAATGGACTGATGGGGGGAGCTTGGACTGCAAATGGGTAATGGGCTAGAATAGGACTGGAAATGGGCTGATGTTTGGGGCATGGGAGTATGGAACTAGAAGGGAGTGGATGCTGGGTGGGTCTAGAACTATAAGGGAGCTGATTTTGGGGAAGGACTAGAAGGGGATGGGGATGGGGAGTGAGAATGGAGAGGGGAAAATATATTTTGTGTGGAAGAAAAGTCTACAATGGGCCAGGTATTGGGAGAGTAAGAGGGGATTGAGAATGGAAGGGTGAAATTTGAGTGGATGATAAAGGAATAAGGAAAGAAATGGGGGAAAGAGCAAAAGGGAAATGATCAGTATATTAAAGCAGATATAGAGAGAGAATGTAAAACATCTAAAAGAGAAGAAAGGACAAATAGATAGCTCACAGAAGACACAAAGAAACTGGAAGAAAGTGACGGGAGCAATTGCAACTGAAAAGTAAAATGCCCAAACAGAAGGTAGAAAAATACTTTTTATTTTTGAATTTATTAACTGGAATGTCTGGTCTGGGAAGTGTGTATTGCTAACATCTTTGCGTTTTTTGTTTAGTGCAAAAGGAAATTACTTTATAGTTTTATTTCTCCAGTGTTGTACATTTCATGTTTGGCTTTTGGGGTACCAAGTTTAATTTATTATCTTCCTATTTCTAAATTGTGATCCCTTGTTCTTTGTGTGGTGATGGTCCATATTCTATGTAGACACAAAGAGCAGGAGATGTTGGAGAAAAGGGTCTTTATTATGCACAGGACACCCCAACGCGTTTCGGCAACGCCTTCCTCAGGGGGAGAAAACTAATAAATACAAACATCATATATTTATTAATAAGTACAATCGAAGAAAATTTAAAACACAGTTAAAAACATTAATAAAAAAGCACCGGCAAAATATGAAGCAAAAGATATGATTCAACATAAAAATACACATAATAACATATGCATGAGCTACATCTATATACCATGGGGACGGCGCATAGAAATGCAGCACAGGCTCTTTATTGGAGGCAGCATGGAACACGGATGGTGTTTGGCCCTCCAGGACTGCATTTGGGAGACTGCTCTAGGTAATGCGCATATTTATGGTGTCTGTGCTCTGTAGGGTAAAATGTAGGTGTTTTGGGCATGTTTACGTCATCTGCACTAAAGGTTCTGTCTGTATTTGCACGTTTTAGTAGTGGGTAAAACATGGGGACTGGGTTGGCAGGAACCACAGCTGGGACTTGAACCTGTGTCCTTGTGCTACTGAACACACTGGTTTTGTGCACTGCACCACCGTGTTATCACAGAGTCAGTGCATTCCCTGGTGATACCATGACTGTTCGTCAGACAGGGCCTGCCTGTTGCAGTGCATGGCACCCACCTACACAGGGCTAGGCCACGGTCTGCTCTGGGCAGCTGCCACTGCCCCCTCCACCACCAGTAACCCTCTACCGCCATGTTGACATTCCCTTCTGCTGGTGGTGCTGGTAGAGAGCAGTATCAGGCCATCCAGTGTGCGGGTAGGCGTCTGCCTAGGTGCGGGGTCTGGGGTAGGGGTGCCTGCATAGGTGTCCACGCTTCCCCCAGCACCGCCTGCCAATGTTCCGTGCCCTTGGGGGTAGCTGCTGGGTACTATCCCCTGTGACACTGTGGGAAACACAGTCGTGCCCATGTTGGGCCTTCAGCAGTTGCTGTCTGGCTGCTCTGCTGTTTCAGCATTCATATGGGCCAGCTAGGCATCACCCTAGTCCGCACTGTGGCCCAGCTGCACCACAGCATGTGCCGCCTGCGGCCCTCTGTATTCCCGTTTCCGGTATCTGTCCAGATGCCCGTTCCGACATGCCCACCCTGCTGTTGCGGGACATGTGCACGCCATAGGACACCTGTTCACTAACAAGGGAAAGCCCTGATCAGCGCTATTTCACTGTGGGCTACTTTACCTTGTATGGGGACGGAGCATAGACCCTTCCACGATTAATATCTTTTTATTGGAGCTTTCTC
This sequence comes from Ichthyophis bannanicus, assembly GCA_033557465.1. NCBI lineage: Eukaryota > Metazoa > Chordata > Amphibia > Gymnophiona > Ichthyophiidae > Ichthyophis > Ichthyophis bannanicus. The sequence continues at coordinate 759,514,485 of CM066035.1, forward strand.
GGGGGGGGGGGGGGGTTGATGTTTCCCATTAATATCACTATTGGCCAGCTTGGTTATGTTTGTTTTCCAGTTTGTTGGGGTCATTTTCACTATTTATGTGCCCTTTTGTTCTGTGCACATGTATCACACATATCACTTTTTGTAGGTTTCCCTGCCTATGCAGTACATTGCTGACTCTTAAATGGTTTCTCTCCCCTGCAAATGTGCATCTAACGGCAGGTTTTCATTTGCGTTGGGATTCAGCTCTTCAGATTGGCGCGTTAGTGTGAATGGAGCCTCTCCCCACCCACTCTCCGCCCATTGACCCCTTCTCTCCGCCCTCTCTCCACCTTCTGCGGTGTTTTACCGCGCCGCGGAACTTAACGATCGTTAAGTACCATTAACGCGCGTTATGAGACGTTAACGATCGTTAATGTCTCATAACGCGCGTTAATGTTACTTAACAATCATTAACGTTACATAACGCGCGTTATGTAACGTTACCGCAGTTTAGTAAACATCCCCCAAAGTTCCTAGATGAAATAAATGACTGCTTCTTGGAGCAGCTGGTTCATGAACCGACCAGAGGGGAAGCAATATTAGACCTAGTCCTTAGTGGAACACCAGATGTAGTGCAAAAGATAAGTGAGTTGGGGCCACTTGGCAATAGTGATCATAGCATGATCACCTTTGATTTAATTAGTGGAGGAGGGATAGTAGGGAAATCCACAGTACTACCTTTTAACTTTCGAAAGGGAGACTATGATAAAATGAGGAAAACAGTTAAGAAAAAACTAAAAGGAGCAGTTGCAAAGGTTAAGGACTTACATCAAGCTTGGGTGTTGTTGAAAAATACTATCTTGGAAGCCCAAGCCAGCTTTATTCCACGCTTTATGAAAAGTGGAAGGAAGTCAAAAAAACTGCCAGCATGGTTTAAAGGTGAGGTCAGAGAGGCTGTTGTTGCCAAAAAAGCATCATTCAGGAAATGGAAAAAAGAGCCAAACGACGAAACCTGGAAACAGCACAAGCACTGGCAAGTCAAATGCAAGGCATTGAGAAAGCAGGCAAAGGGAGAATTTGAGAAGAAGCTTGCTGCGGAAGCAAAAACGCGAAATAAAGATTTTTTCAAGTATATTCGTAGCAAAAAACCTGTGAGAGAGTCAGTTGGTCCATTAGATGATAGAGGAGTTAAAGGGGCACTAAGAGGCAACAAGGCGATAGCGGAGAGACTGAATGAATTCTTTGCTTTGGTCTTTACTGAGGAAGATGTAGGGATGTTACCCATGACTGCTGAAGTGGTATGTAAAGGTGCAGAAGAATTGAAGGAAATATCGATACATCGGGAATATGTATTACAACTATTAGATAAACTGAAAAGTGGGCCGGATGGTATACATCCAAGGGTGTTGAAAGAACTGAAATATGAGATTGCAGATCTGCTATTAGTAATCTGTGAACTATCATTAAAATCATCTCTAATACCTGAAGATTGGAGGATCGCCAATGTAACACCAATTTTTAAAAAGGGTTTCAGGGGTGATCCAGGAAACTACAGACCGGTGAGCCTGACGTCAGTACCGGAAAAAATGGTAGAAACCATCATAAAGAATCAAATTACTCAGCATGTAGATAGTCACAACCTAATGGGAGACAGCCAACATGGCTTTAGACAAGGAAGATCTTGTCTTACTAATCTGTTATGTTTTTTTGAAGGTGTGAATAAACAGGTGGACAAAGGTGAGTCGGTTGATATAGTGTATCTGGACTTTCAGAAAGCCTTTGACAAGGTCCCTCATCAGATACGTTTGGCGAAACTAAAGAGTCATGGGATAGGAGGCAGTGTACTATTGTGGATCAGGAACTGGTTAAAAGATAGAAAGCAGAGGGTTGGGCTAAATGGGCAATTTTCCCAATGGAGAAAGGTGAATAGTGGTGTACCCCAGGGATCTGTTCTGGGTCCACTGCTTTTTGACATATTCATAAATGACCTGGAAAACGAATAACGAGGGAGGTTATCAAATTTGCAGATGACACAAAACTATTTAAAGTTGTTAAAACCCAAGAGGATTGTGGAAAATTGCAAGAGGATCTTGATAAATTGGAAGACTGGGCATCAAAATGGCAGATGAAATTTAATGTGGACAAGTGCAAAGTTATGCACCTAGGGAAGAGCAACCCAAACTATGGTTACATGATGCAAGGTTCCACTTTAGGAACCACCACACAGGAAAAAGATTTAGGCGTCATTGTGGACAACATGTTAAAGCCCTCAGCCCAGTGTGCAGCAGTGGCCAAGAGAGCAAATAGAATGCTAGGTGTCATAAGGAAAGGAATGGAAAATAAAACAAAAGATATTATAATGCCTCTATATCGTTCCAAGGTGAGACCGCACCTTGAATATTGTGTGCAATTCTGGTCGCCATATCTTAAAAAGAATATAGCGTTATTAGAAAAGGTTCAGAGAAGAGCCACCAAAATTGTAAAGGGGATGGAAGGCTACTCCTATGAAGAAATGCTAAAAAGGTTAGGGCTCTTTAACCTGGAAAAGAGACGGCTGAGGGGAGATATGATACTCGTAGAAGTCTATAAATTAATGAACGGAGTGGAACAGGTAAATGTAGATCGATTGTTTACGTTATCAGAATATATAAAGACTAGGGGACATGCAATGAAGCTACAGGGTAAACTATTTAAGACTAGTAAAAGAAAATATTTTTTCACTCAACGTGTAATCAAACTCTGGAATTTGTTACCGGAGGATGTAGTAAAGGCTGTTAGTGTAGCTGGGTTTAAAAAAGGTTTGGACAAGTTCCTGGAGGAAAGGTCCATAAACCATTATTAAGAAGGGACCCAGGATATCAATGCTTGACCCAGTACAAGCATTGTGAAACCTGTGTCTTTTGGGGAAACTGCTAGGTACGTATGACCTAGATTGGCCACTGTTGGAAACAGAATACTGGGCTTAATGGACCTTGGTCTGACCCAGTATGGCATATCTTGTTCTTATGCTCTAAGAGGAATGGTCTAGTGGTTAGGACAGGGTACTTCACACCAGAGGGCTGGGGGTTCAAGTCCCACCTGGGGACAGCAATCCCAGGCCAGAGGGACTGGGATTTCTAGTCCTATAGGCGTTCCTTGTGGTCTTGGGCAAGCCACTTAACCCTCCATTGCTCATGTTCCCTGTATGTATTGGTGTGTGTATCCCATATCCCCTTATGTTAAATGTATCCCCCAATTGACCGCTTTGACCCAGTGAAAAGCAGGATATAAATACAGCTAAATAAATAAATAAATGTTCTTATGCTCATTGAGATAGTTCTTGCCAGTTTATCAAGCTTACTTCTGCTGGGTGAGATATCCTATAAGTTAATGGTATTTTTAAGCATTCTCATTTAATGGCATTTTAGCTCGTCCATGCTCTAGATATTTGCTTGTCTGTGTAGAACTGAGAAGATATTGAAAGTTATGTCAGTGTGCACCACACAAAGCTGAAAATGGCTTCAGGAAGATATTATATATGCGCCTTACCCCTGTATACTAAATTATCCTGCCTCATTTTGCTTTCCAGTCAATACTTTTGTTTGTCTACTCAAAGAAGCATAGGAGGAATGGGAAAAAATTTGGAAAATCCCAGATCAGTACTCCCAGTCCTTTCATTGACACCACACAACTCTGTGGCAATCTTGTGATGTGAAATGGTCCCAGGAAGAAGGGGAATGTAACACCATTACTATGTCATTGTGTCTGTACATTTCTGGCAACTGTAGTTCGTAAGATGTTTCATCATTTAAATATTCCCTCTTTCTTTACTTCTGCTTTGGTTCCCGATTTTCTCTTTCTTCAGACTTGGGAAATAAGGTCCTGTGTTTACAGATACACACTGAGTCATATCCAGACTAAAAACATGACTTGTACACATACAGGAGGAAGAGCAGCCTAGTGATTAGAGCAAAGTGCTAAGAAGTAAGGAAGTGAAGGCTCAAATCCCACTAATACACTCAGGGGCATGTTTACTAAAGTGTGCTAAGCACTTACTTAGCAAACATTAAAACCTGCACTATTAGAATGAGACTGTGATAATGGTTAACTGTACATTAAAAATAGGGCTAGGTGCTTAATTAGGGTTGAGGTGAGATCAGAGCGAGTCCTGGGTAGAAACTGTGTGTGGCTGCTACAGACAGATAGCTCATGGGAGATTGCCATGTGTTACCTGTCACAACTGCCACATGACCCCTAGCGGTAGTCTCAAAGTAATACTACTAAGGTGGTCAATCTTCCAAGGGCTACTTCTTATATGGAAGATTGCTCCCTGATGATGGTACCATGAGACTACCACTAGGGCTCATGGCTAGCATTTTGAACCTCCCAGCTCCGGGGCGGAAATGGAGGGCAACCACTTTTGTCCTGGTCCACTAGAGATAAGGGAAAACCCCAGGTGGGTGTGGTGGGTGAGTCAGGGTATGACAGAGTGGCGCATATTGGGGGGTCTTGTTTGGGGGGTCATTGGCCATGGGAGGTCTTGATCAGAGAGTGGGGAAGCTGCCTGTGGAAAAGGTACTGACCCGGTACTCTTGGTGGAGCTGGATTGGGAGGAGGATCTTGATGGCGGGGAGGACTGGATTGTGGATTGGAGCAGAGGTGAGCAGGAGGGCTGTGTGCTGAGTCAGGAGGTCATGTTGTGCCCACTGTGTAACACAATTTTGCTTTGTAACTGTGCCAGGGCTCGTGTTCCAATCCTCGACAGGTAGCCTAGGTGTATCCAAATTATCTGCTGAGAAATGGAACATGAGCCCATATAAGTGTCTGCCCTGTCTGCTAACTGCAGAGCAGAAATGGACACATTCCCAATGGTTAATGCACAGGCTCTGCACTTATTGCACATTTATGCAAAAAAAAATAATGTCTGGTAAGTACAAAAATTTACCACCCTTCAGTAAACAGGCCCTGATGTGAATTTAGTCAAGTCACTTACAGCCTGATTGTGTCTCAGACGTAGAACCCTCTGTATGTCCAGTCTGAAACGGACGTACAGAGGACATTGCGATTCTGATCCTGTGGGGCACGTCTAGCCCCACGGGATCAGAATCAGTCAGGCCTGTACGTGAAGGCTGGTCCTGTGATTCTGCCTGGCTTGCACGTACAGGCACTGCCCGACTAACTCAGTCAGGGCTTATAAATGGAGCCACAGCACCATGGTTTCTGGTTGCCATGGCACCGGGGCTCCATTTAAAATCCGAGATCCCAGCCACCGGAGCAAACAGTTTATTCCCCACAGCCTGAACCCCAATTGGGCTCCCAGGGCCAGGGTCAGACTGTGGGGAATGCTCTCTGCTCTCTGCCCCCTGCCACCCTTTCCCAGACCCGCCGATCCCCGATGTCCAGGGAAGTTATTCCACCTCAGAGGTAGAATAACTTCCCTGCTTAAGTCGCCGGCCCTGGACTTAGAATTGGCCCTATACATCCAGGGTCGGCAACCGCCCACTGCCCGCCCTAACACCACCCCTGGTCGGGGAAGCTAGACAAAGGCGGGAGGGGGCACAAATAGCAGGAATGGTCGTCCCATTGGGATGTCCATCCCCGCTATTCATGGTTTGGAATGAGCCTGTTAACCTTTTATTTCCTCAGGTACCAAATTAGAGTGTAAATCCTCTGGGGAGAGGGAATTTCCTAATACATCTGAATGTAATTTGCCTTGAACTACTAATGAAAAGGTGCAAGCAAAAAAAAAAGCCAAGTAATATTGGGATTACAGTTAGCATTTGGCTAGATCTTGAACAATATTAAAAGATTCATTAATATTGTATTTTATTATTTGTTTAAAAATTAGGATAAATTTATAGCTATTATTACATTCCCCCTTCTTTGTGGGAACATAGCAGATCAGTTACAGTTGTGTTCACTGCATTGACAGGCAATTCTGCGGGTGATGACTTATGCCAACTTTAAGAACTAATAATAAATACACAATTTAATTATTCTTACAGTTCTGTTAAATATCTAATCAATTCCAGAGAAATAATTTCTATAAGAAAAGTTTTTTATATGACTGTGACTCAGTACAATATGAGCAAACACAGAAAGCTATTTAGAAATTCTGAAGAAAGGAAATCAAGTACCAAAGTCACTGGCTAAGAAAAGCATGACAAAATATACTGTCATGAACCAGAGAAAGCAGAAGTTTGCAGAAAAATACTTTCAGAGGAATCCAATGGAAAAACCAGCAGAATCACGTAGGGGCCCTTTACTAAAATGTGGTAGGATTTTGAACTTAGCTCAAACCTAACGTACAATAAGTGTAACAGTCTTATGCTATCGGAGACATAGCCATCATGTCCCCAGAAGTTGCACACTGAACCGTACTTTAATGCATGAAAGTGTCATTCGCAATTAACGCAATTAATTGTTGTGTTGTCATTTTCCCTTGGAAATGAACAACAGGGACTGACCTGCTAACTCCGTGACAAACATTACATGCTGGCAAGAGAAGAGCCCTGAATTTCATTCACAGTTCAGGTCTTCCACTGCATTGAGACTGAGACTGGGGATAATATTGGTGTAACATTCACACACCCTGGTAGGGAACCCAACGGTTGTTCAATGGTGACACCTAGTGACCAGACTTAGGGTACACAATTGCAAGGTTATGATGGAAACCTCAGTACATGATTCCCAGCCAAGGAATGTATCTGCAACATCTGGGCTTGGTAAAGTTGGAAAGAGGGATTTAAAATATGAGAAAAATTCCTAACATAATATTCCATTCCTGGTTCTGAATGATCTGGAAGCCCAGCCCAAGAGGAAAACTACAACTATCCCCAGTTAAGGCTACACTCTAACTTCAGTTTACATGTCGACGTAAACTCCCATATTTGTTTGCTGTCAAATCCATTTCAGATGAGAAGTAAATGCATCTAGTATAGGAGTCTAATAAACTCTTAATAAAATTTTGCATTGCTGTGCAGTCCTCCACTAATATAAATACCAGCATCACTGCAGGGTAGCACTAAGAATACAAGAACATTTTAGTGATCACCAGATCCATCACAGAACTTCAAATTTTATATCTGCATGCAACTATTACTTCATGGAGGATATCAAACAGGATTGTGTATAAAGATACCAGAAGAAAATTGCCCTTAGAGAAATATGAATACTTTCCTCAGGGCGGTAACTTGGGAGTACAAAGACATAGGGTACATTTTTGAGAAGAGTATAGATAAGGTTGGCAGACTGAGTTACAGTATCAGATGGTGGGTGGTGATAAAATTGTCACTGCAGCCCACCTGGTGTAAGGCCGAAGGGAAGGAGAACCTTTCCTGCTGTTTCAGCACAAGGACTGACTTCCCTTGAAGGACTACCAAAAGAGACTGCTACAAATGGAAAAAGATCTGCACTTTTAGAATATTTCCCAGAAGATAAATACATGCATTTTGGGGAAAAGGGAATTCTTTGGGTTAAAGCTGACTAATCTGTGTATTTTAGAATTCGGTGTTTTTGTTGAGTCAGTCCGGTCTTAGTACCACCAGAAAGCTTTTCATTTAAATCAAATCAGAAAGTGAAATAGAGTAAATAGTTTGAGTAAAAATAAATACATTTGTTTCTAGAAACCTTTACAAAGAGGCCTTCCAGTTAGGAGGCAAAGATCTTTGAAGTTGTCTTAAATAGGTGTTAAAGCTAAGTAACAGATCAAAGGAGCAATTTGAAAGAACCCCTCTCAAACCAAGGGCTGTGTGAATAACCCAGGAACTTGTTAAGATATTACTTTAGAAGCACAGGTCAGGGCACTGTGTAGCAAGACAACTTTTATTAAATCTCCTTTCCCTCCCACCCAACCACCACACCCCCCCCCCCCCCAGACATAATCTTAGCATTATAGACTCTTAAACCTATTAAAGGGAAGGAGGTGGTCAAATTCACTTGCAGGTTCAACAGGATATTCTCATCAGAAATAGATTAATTAAGCACTTAAAATTAATTAATCTTGAGGTGCACAAAGTCCATTAAACATAATCAGGCCCATTCTGATAAGGACATGTCCTGCCTGTCCGGATGTCCAGAATCTGGATGGACCATACTTGCACCTGATTCTGATCCCATGGGGACTATATGCCCCTGCAGAATCAGAATCAGGTGAACTGGCCTGGACGGACAGGCCATGTCCTAATTCTGATCTCCTGGATGTCCAGCCCCATCCCTGCACAAGGCAGCTGGGGCTCTTGCATGGAGCCTGTTGCCATGGCGTCCCATCACCATGGCACCAGTATACCATGTCGGAGCCCCAATCACCCTCCAGCTCAGCAATGCACCATTTCCCCGCAGCCCGACCCCCGATCAGGCCTGAAAAAAGCCGGGATTGGGCTGTGGGGACCTGGATGACCTGGCTCACCTTGTTAGGGCTGACATCCAGCGCATCCCTCCGACCAATGGGTAATTTATTCCACCTCATAAGTGGAAGAAGTTCCCCATTAACCTCCACAGACCCGAGCATACAGGGCCTTCAATTGGAATAGGCCCTGTATTTTATTATAATTTATTTATTATAATCTTTTATATACCACGCTATTTGGTATCAGCGCGGTTTACATGAAACAAAATTACCAGAATAACAAGCTATTCTGTGTTTACAGAGAACAGGTATACAAACTTGGATAACAAAGGGGAACTATTTACAAATATTATTTACATTCAGGCGTCATGACAATGTTCAGTAATCCTAGATAACGTACCAAGAAAGTTGATGATACTATCTGATGATGGTAGTGTAGCTACTTTTGTTGGTGGCTTTGGCTTGGTGTATTACTGGGCAGGTAGTATATGAGGAATAGGTGATATTTGAGTGCTTTCCTGAACTGGATTAGGTCAATGATTGCACGAATGTTCGATGGTAATGCATTCCAGCATCTTGGGGCGCAAAATCTGAATGCCCTGTTTGCTGTTGACTGGGTGCATTTTGTTAATGCTTTCGGAATTGTTAGAGTGTTTATTGCTGTCAGTCTTCTGGATCTGTTAGGTGGAATGGGGGGAATGAGCTCTGCTAATGAGGAAGATGAAAGTCCGTTGATGGTTTTGAAGGTAAGGAGTAATGTCTTGAACACGAGCCTTCCATGTATGGAGAGCCAGTGGAGCTGCTTCAAGATAGGTGTCACGTGCTCGTTTCTTGAGGCTCCATAAAGGACCCCTCGCTGCAGCATTCATGGCGAGTTGTAGAGGGTTAATGGTAGACTGCGGGAGGCCTTGTAGGACGGCATTGGCATAGTCAAAATGCGGTAGAATTAATGCCTGGTATACTGTCCTGAAATCTTCTGGATCTAGTAAGGAGCACAAATGCCTGAGAGTCCGGATCTTGAAATAGACTGCTCTTACTATGTTCCCAACGTGCTCCTTCATATCAAGGTGTTGATCTAACGTAACCCCCAGGTATCGTATTGCAGATTTTGTTTGAAGTTCCGCTTCTTTAACTCTTACATGGGGTGGTGGGGTGAAGTTGTGGTTCCTCGTGATAAATAGCACCTCCGTCTTCTTGTATTGAATGCGGAGGTTTTGGGATTGGAGCCATTCGGAGACTGCGTCGAAACATTCTGTCAGAGGGGAGAGGTTCAAAAGTTCTGTAGAGAACGGCATGTAGAGCAGGATATCGTCTGCATATATCAGGCAGTTCACATTGAAAGATCTGATGATATTGCAGATGGGCTGCATGTATATGTTGAAAAAGAGTGATGATAGTGAGGAACCTTGCGGGACTCCCTGGCTTTGGAGGAAAGGTTCTTATGATGCTGCTCCAGATTTTACGTGTTGCCATCTTCCAGCCAGGTATGATTTGCACCATTCCAGAGCATTGCCGCAGATGCCCTTCTCTTTTAGCCGGCCCAGGAGAAGCTCATGACTCACTGAGTCGAAAGCTGCAGCAATGTCTAGGAAGATAAGCACAAACCCTTGACGGATGTTGTCAATACCCAAGATTATATTACTGAAAAGGGTTGTAAGGAGGGTTTCTATGCCATGAGACTCCCTGAATCCATGTTGGCAATGGTCTAGAGGGGCGGCGGAGTCTATGTGATCTTGTATTTGTCTCTGTACCTCTTTCTCAATTATCTTGGCCAGGAGAGGTATACTGGCTATAGGTCTATAAGAGTCAACCTTCTGGGGGTTTAACTTGGTGCTTTTTAACAGAGGTCTAATGGAAGTATGTTTGAGGGCTGAGGGGAACAAACCAGTTGTGAAAGATAGGTTCATAAGTCTTGTTATGAAGGGACTGAACTCATTGCGTAGCTCCTTTATCCAAAAGGCTGGGCAGGGGTCAGTTTGCGCTGTGGTGGTATTGAGAGACATGATGGTGTCCTCGACGTATTTCCTGGATGGAGTGGATAACATAGACAAGGACATTGAGCAGGTTGACTCCTGTGAAGTGACCTCTGAGACCTTACCCGTCTGGAGTAGTTTTGACTGAAGGTAGTCGGCAAATTCTTGTGGGTGGATCTCATCTTGCTGCTCTGGGGATGGTTCCTTCGATAAGGTCTTGACTAGGCTGAACAGATCGCGGGGCTTGTTCAGTGATCTTTTGAGTGTGTCAGTGTGAAATTGTTTCATTTTCATCGTGATTGTATCTCGGTGGATTGTTAGGTGGAGTTTGTAAGCAGTTTGGTCCTCTATGGAGCGTGAACGGCGCCAACGTTTTTCAAGGTTCCATAATCGTGTGAGAGATGATCGCAGCTCTGAGGAATACCATGGTGCAGACTTTCTTTTCCTTGGGATGTTGTTAGGAATAGGGCGTTGTGCAATAGCACTGAGGTTGCTATTCCAGGATGAGATCAGATTTTCAAGGTTAAGTGTTGTGTCGTTGAGGAGTGGGCGGGTCTCTGACAATATGAGTTCTCTGTTGAATGTTTGGAAACTACGTGCTGAAGTTCTTGTGGTGCTGCTCAGCCTTGTGTTATCTTTCGATTGTTTGTTGTGAATGGGTATCTGGAAGTTGATTAGCTTGTGGTCCGACCAAGGTACAGAGGTAACAGATGTCACTAGGTCATGGCTAGGGTTGGGGACTGTCAATGGGGTGAACACAAGGTCTAGCGCGTTTCCCCTTAGATGTGTGGATTCATTAATTATTTGCTTGTATCCCAGATACTTGATAGCTTCCAGAAGGGCGGATGCCTGATTGTGTTGCAGAGATGGGAGATTGAAATCTCCCAGTATCCAGTTTGGTGTGCTAGGATTGTGGATGTTGGCAGCTAGATCTAATATAGTTGGGAGGTCGTCGGGGGAGGATGAGGGGGCTCTGTATAACAGGATGATGGAACACAGTTTGTTTGCAATAGTTACTGTATCCAAGTTGTTATTGCTAGTGGCGTCAATCGTATGGAACTGGAGGTTCGACTTAGAGAGAATGAGCGCACCACCCCCTCTCTTATTTTCCCTGTGCTGTGTGTGTATGGAGAGGTTGGGGGGAAGGAGTTGGTTGAGCAGGACGTTGTCCTCACATGACAGCCAAGTTTCTGTGATCATGAGTAAATCCAGATCATGGGAGGATATTATGTCTGATATGACTGGCCATTTCTTACAGACTGAACGCGCATTTATGAGGGCACATTTTAGGCTTGGTGGAAGGGGTGTTTCCTTTTGTTTGGTTCTCTTAGAGTGTTGGAGTGTGATGTGTAACAGGTGAGAGTGGCATGTGTGAGCTTCTCCTTTAGGGTGGTGATAGGGGGCCCCTGACCCTCTTCTCCCATGGTTCTGCAGGATTGGAATTTGCTTGGGTGAGGGGGATAGTGCAAAAGAGTTTCCGAGCCAACCTGTGAGAAGGAGGTAACAGCTGACTAAGGCAACTATGAGGAAGGCCATTTTGAGATCTTCTATTGTGCGTGGCAGAATGATTCGTGTGGGTAGATCAACTGTTTAAATGCGGCTGTTACAGCAGGCTGATAAATGCGTTGTATCAACTGGTAGGCTATTGCATATGATAATTAGCTATTTGCTACGCAGTCGGGAGTGTGTCATGGGAGAGCCATGGAACTGGTAACAGACATGAAGTACAGATGTTTGTTTTGATAAGCATACAGGTATCTGGTATGAATATAGAATCAATGAGAATGCAAGAAAACAACAGGCAGGTATGTGTGTCATATAAATGATGGAAGACAGGCAGCGAGCAGGTATAAAACATGGGCAACACTGTTAGGCAAAGGTATTGACAAATAATTTGCTCTATTGGGTAAATGAACAGTTAATGTGGTTCAACATTTTGCAGGGTGACTAAACTGAGTCATAATTATTATAGTCACATCGGTTGGGTTTTAAATTATGAGCATTGGAAAAAGTCCAGCTCTATTTGTTAGAGTACCTGCTTTGCTTGCCGGCGAGTTGCTGCATTTCCTGAGGCTGAAGATCCTTGATTCCAGTTCAGCATGGTAGAGTGCAGACTCCGCCAACAGGTCCCTGCCTAAGGGCCACGCCAAAGGGCCCTCTGGCGAGGCCCTCAGGCACGGGCCCGTCAGGCACGGGCGCGTCTGATGGCGCTTCTCTTTAAAGGCAGGCTGTGGCCCCGATTGGGCAGCCGGCAAGATGGCTGATTCCCGCCTCCGCTGCTGGTGGTGATGGACGGCTCGATCCCCGGAGGAGAGAGCAGCTGGAGCTGGCTGGAGAGTGTCTCTTTCTCAGCGCCTGATGGCGCTTCTCTTTAAAGGCAGGCTGTGGCCCCGATTGGGCAGCTGGCAAGATGGCTGATTCCCGCCTCCGCTGCTGGTGGTGATGGACGCCTCGATCCCCGGAGGGGAGAGCAGCTGGAGCTGGCTGGAGAGCTGTATGTCCAGGTTAGGTGTCATGCCTATGGCTTACCATCTCTTCTCCCTCACCCTGCCCCCTCCCACCCTCACTATGAGCTCCTCGCACATCTTAGAAGTATGTGATGGGAGCTCTGGCCATGGAATAGTGGCTAGAGGAATAATGGGGGCTGGACATCCATGTCAGATATCCAGCCACCCTAGTTGCAATCGGAATGACCTTCATTAAGTATAGTTGTATTAGTACAAGTATCTCCAGCAAATTTAATAAGTAAACAACTTAAATAGCTCACCAACTAAGATGCAGACAACAGTCCAGCAGTGAGATGGGGGCTATCCAGTCTTTTGCACTGTGTCACATGTAAGATTTTCTCCCAGTTGGTGAGGGGTCTTATGTGTACACTAGATGCAAGGAGCTCTTTACTCTCAGGGAATGAATCTGATCTCTGGAGGCTAGAGTAGCAGACATGGAGGATATAAGGAAGACAGAGATGTATATAGAAGAGACCTGCAGGGACGTAGTATTGAAGTCCCACCTCCAGTCTGGCAGCCCCCCTGTTGCCATGGAGGAGAGAGGTCACGTGACAGGAGAGCATCACCCTGGTGTGGCAGGAAGTGATCCTGTAGCTAGGACCTGTCCTACAGGTGATGTAAAACCCTCTCACACCGAGGAGGTTTCTCCAGGGCCAGTTGCCCAAGAGCGCATGGTTTGGAAGAATATATCCTTGAAGAATACTAGCAAAAGAGGGAAGTTAGGGCATTCTGATAGAGAGGTTCCAATAAAGATAAAAGTAATCAAGATGCCCTGAAGTACAGAGCAGACAGAGCTGAAAGATTCCAAATTACCCCTGTCTACCGATAACCAGCTTAATATGAATAAAATACAACATCTAAAATGCCTGTATGCAAAAATAAGATGGCAGAGTTAGAATATTTAGCACTAAATGAGAGGTTAGATATGATTGGTATCTCAGAGACCTGGTGGAAGGAGAACAGCCAACTGGAAATGTGATACCTGGGTAGATAGTCACTGTTTAATAGGAGAAAGCCAGCATGATCTGTTGTATTTATTTTTTTTGAATGTTTGAATAAACAGATAGACAAAAGTAAGCTAGTTGATATAGTGCATCTGGATTTTCAGAAAGTCTTTGACAGGGTCACTTATGAGAGACTCTTGGTGAAATTAAAAAGTCATGGGATGGGAGGCAGTATACTATTGTAAATCAGGAACTGGTTAAAAGATAGAAACCAGAGGGTAGGGCTAAATGGCCAATTTTCTTAATGGAGAAAGATGAATAGTGGAGTACCCCAGGGATCTATGCTGGATCTGCTGCTTTTTAACATATTCATAAAATGACTTGGAAATGGGAATAATGAGTGAGGTGATCAAATTTGCAGAGGACACTAAATTATTCAAAATTGTTAAAACACAAGAGAATTGTGAAAAATTGCAAGAGGATCTTGATAAATTTAAAGACTGGATGTTCAATTGGCAGATGAAATTTAATGTTGGCAAGTGCAAAGTTATGTACCTAGGAAAGAACAACCCAAAATATAGTTACATGATGCAAGGTTCCACATTAGGAACCACCACCCAGGAAAAATATTTAGGAGTCATCATAGATAACATGTTGAAACCCTCTGCCCCTTGTGCAGCGGTGCCCAAGAAAGCAAATAGAATGCTAGGAATTATAAGGAAAGGAATGGAGAATAAAACAAAAGATATTATAATACATCTGTATTGTTCCATGGTGTGACCGCACCTTGAATATTGTGTGTAATTCTGATCGCCATATCTTAAAAAGGATATAGTGGAATTAGAAAAGGTAGAGAGAAAAGCCACCAAAATGGTAAAGAGGATGGAAGGATACTCCTATGAGGAGAGGCTAAAAAGGTTAGGACTTTTCAACTTGGAAAAGAGACAGCTGAGGAGAGATATGATACAGGTTTATAAATTAATGAATGGAGTGGAACAGGTAAATATAAATTGATTGTTTACGTCATCAAAAAGTAGTTAGACTAGGGGACGCACAATGAAGCTACAATGTAACCCATTTAAAACTAATAAGAAAAATATTTTTTCACTCAACACAATCAAACTCTGGAATTCATTACCAGAGGACATAGTAAAAGCTGTTAGTGTAGCTGGGTTTTAAAAAAAGGTTTGGACAAGTTCCTGAAGGAAAGGTCCATAAACCTTTATTAAAGAGGACCTGGGAAATCCACTGCTTGACCCAGGAAACGCACTGTGGAACCTGTGCGCCTTTTGGGAACCTACTAGATACTTATGACCTGGACTGGCCACTGCTGCAAACAGGATACTGGGCTTGATGGACCTTAGTCTGACCCACTATGGTATTTCTTATGTTCCCTGCTTGCTGCATACAAATATCCTGGGAAAATAGCACAAGCAGGCATGAAGCAAATGTTTATTTATTTATTTATTTCACATTTCTCTATACCGCCTTATCTGGCAATCAAGGCGGTTTAAAATAAACAGAACTTGAACTTTACATCGAATAGTTAACTATGTACAATAACAGCATGAACTATTTGCAATTTAACTGGTGCAAAAGCATGGGAATGTAAAGACAGATTGCAGCTCCAAATGTTGGGTAACTGAAGGGGGTCTAGGGGTCTTTGATTGCATTAAGCAGGTAGGGCAAAGGTCAGGGAAAGGATACTGAGTGGTGTTAAGATACCTTGTTGCTAGGTAGTAGTAGGTTCTGAGTGGGAATGGCCATAATGTTTCTCTAAAGACTACTCCCTGCATCAGCCTGCGGTCAAGTAAAGCTCCTGCACTTTTCCTGTTGTTTCTCTGAAAACAACACACATTTGGATGCTAGAAAAATGCTTTTGCTGGCCAAGGAGTTACTTTCTAGCATTAATGTGGCATATCCAGCAGTTCGATGAACTGTATTTTTCATGCAAACCACATGAGGTTCATGCAGCTGCAGAAATACCTCCTAGAGCATGCTACAGTAACCACAACATTTCAAAAGTATTACGCTCTTGGATTGGTTTGAATCTTCCACTTGGGACTCTCACCATAGTATTCCGATCCTGAGAGGCGCATCAATGATTTTGTGGTGAATGCCATAAGAGAAAGGTTCAAATCAATCCATGAAATTAAGATAAGACACTTTTGAACAGACCAGACAGGACTTAAGATATATATCAGCTTTCTATTACATTATAAATCATAAACGAAAACATGGTGCAGGGGGAGGAGTCAATATGGCACTGGCAGGGCCGGCCCATGCATTGTGCGAGAATATTGTTCGCATTTCAGGGGGCCCTGAGCGAACTTCATTCTCGCACAGATGGATGGCTTCAGAGGGAGCCGGCTAAGCCCGCACAAGGCCCCGGCTCCCTCTGCAGAGCTGCCAGCGTGAAGAGTATTTTTCTTCAACCTGGCGGCTGTTTCTGTGAAGCGCGTGAGTGCCGGGAAATGACCTTTAACCTTTCCTTGCATTCAGCACGCTTCACTGAAACAGCTGCCAGCGTGAGGGAAAACACTTTTCACACTGGCAACTGTGCAGAGGGAGTCATGGACTTGCACGGGTTTTCCCAGCTCTCTCTGAAGCCCCTTTGATAATCGAGGGGCTCTTCAGCAGGCAGGGGGGGGGGGGGCACAAGGATTGGAAATGGGCTGTGATGGGGGGGAAACTTGGACTGGAAATGGTCTGTCATGGAAGGGTAAGCTGGGACTGGAAATGGGCTGTGGAAATGAGGCCCTGCAATGAATCTCCGCACGCCCCTTGGGCACTGGTCATGTTTCAGGTGTGAATAAACAGGTAGATAAAGGTGAGTTGGTTGATATTGGGGTATGTTTACTAAACTGTGTTAGTGTGATTCACGTTAGGAGCCGCGTTAGTGGAAGAAATGCCAAAAAAGGACATGGGCGGTACATCGTTAGTGATAACGCGCGTTATAACGCGCCACGCAGCAACGATCGTTACAGGGCACGTTACTGCGCGATAAGCGTAAGAAGGCGCACAGACACCCAAATACAGAAACAAAGCTGTAGCACAATGGTTTCTACACAGACCGATGATACAAGGGTTATGGGTTCAATTCCCCAGTGTGCCTAATGAATGAGGCATCATGTGTAACCCTTTGAAAGCCTACTATGATATTTTAATCCACAGTCTGCAGCCGGGTTAATGTTTGCATATGTCAGGAAAATTGTACCCGTCTTATTCAATATGTCCCAATAGTGACGTTCCCACTGCCATGGTCATGTATTATATACCACTTGATAGGAATATTTAGGCAGAAGTTTGGATCCCGAAGGTTTTGGGCTTGGCCTGGAAAAGGTTAAGTATTGGGCTGTGAGGAAGTTTAGTTGTACTGTAATAGTGCTGCCAGCAAACACACCCTCACAGTGGCGTAACCTAAGGTGCCACATAAGGCACCCTAGAAGGCACTCCATAGGGCACATTATAAAGTGCGCTGTCTGCCAAGGCACCCTATAATGTCCCCTATAGGACAGCATATAAGGCACCTTATAAGACGCTTTATAGGGCGCCGTATAAGGCGCCCTATAGGGCGACGTATAAGACGCCCTATAGGGCGACGTATAAGATGCCCTATAGGGCGCCTTATGAGCCACCCTAAGGTGACAGTACCCTGAGGGTGGATCTGCTGGCAGCACTAATATATAATGAAAATAGTCAATGCCTAAGACAGCCCTATCGATGAACCCCACTGTGGGTTGTGAACCCATGACCTCTGGCTCCATGGGCAGGGAAGTAACCAGTGGGCTAGAGCTGCTAATAAACACCTGGTTGGCTACAGGAGGACTGCACGGCACCACACCCACTTTCTGCTGTGGTTACCAGGGTGATTACATACCACCACCCAACCCAGCCTCTGGGGCTCAGGGTGGGGGACAAGATCTCCCACCCACAGATCCACTTTCTACCCCCCTGCAATGGTGGCAGTAGAGGGGACCATCACCCCAGTCCTGCTAGGGATCAAACACCCTACAGGGCAGGCAATGCAGAGGAGTACACATCCATAACACAATAGCAGACAGACAGCAGGTCTGGAAATGCTCAGCTGCCCCCCACCATTATCTGACATTCTCCAGCAGCAAGCCTCCAGCTGCTGCACCCTGCACGGTGTTCCAGCAAGACACATACTAGCTGCAGACAGTCTGCCAGCTAGTCCATAGTGCATGGTCCTGAAGGAGATGCATGTACCCAGAACGGGGATATCAGCATACACACCAAGCAGATAAGTCAGTGATTAGACCCCAAAAGTAAACCCATAAATATCACATAAAAGAAATACTATATAGCACTATGGAGGAACCTAGCCATGCCATGGTCACTGCTCAGTCAGGGTGAGAGTGACCTCCCAGCAGGACATGCTATGGCCACCCTGTCTGTGCAGGTGGTACCGGGCACTACAATGTCCGGCCATTGCCCTATGCCCTGTGCAGAGGCGGCCAGGCCAGGCCACCCTATCCAGGCTAGTCCCACGGTACCTAGCTCCTCATTATGCACATTGGCAGGCCAATACTGGCAATAGTGCTAGCAGTGTGGGCTGTGGAGGGTGTTGGCAGCCACCACACACTGGATAGATAGACACACACTCCCCACACCTATGCCAGCATTGTGCAACTATAGAGGTGTTGGGCAGCCCAGGCCACCACACCAGTCCTGGGCACAGTGCAGGAATGGCTATGGTACGCAATACTGTAGGAGTCACCCCCCAGATTGGTAAACACTGTCAGAAACACGACCTGTAGCACACTCCACAGACATCAGAAAGGTTGCTATGATGCAGCTCACTCCGAAAATTGTACTTAACCTAGGAATTGCTATCTGCCAGTAATCATAGCAACCTTTTGATAGCTGTGTACCATATTCCCAGGTTTAGGGTGGCATTACTAAGCTATGCAAGTGCTAGTATTGGGAGATGCACGCAGAGCCCAAAGTCCTGCCTCTCCAGGAGGCTTTGGATAATGGGGCCTGTGGGTGCGGGTGTGTCTGCCCCTATTGGCTGCTGCTTTATGGCAGAGGTTCCCAACTCCATTCCTGCGGTGCAAAACACTATTCGGGTTTTCATGCTGTCCCTCATGAATATACATGAGATACATCTGCATACCATGGGGGTGGCGCATAGAAATGCAGCACAGGCATCTTTTTCAGAGGCAGCATGGAACCTGAATGGTGTTTGGCCCTCCAGGACTGCATTTGGGAGGCTCTGCTCTAGGTAATGTGCATGTTTATGGTGTCTGTGCTCTGTAGGGTAAAATGTAGGTGTTTTGGGCATGTTTACGTCATCTGCAAGAAAGGTTCTGTCTGTATTAGTACGTTATAGTAGTGGGTAAAATATGAGGACTGGGTTGGTGGAGACCACAGCTGAGACTTGAATCTGTGACCTGCTACTTCTGAATACACTGGTTTTGTGCACTGCACCACCATGTTATCACAGAGATGGTGCATTCCCTGGTGATACCATGACTGTTGGTCAGACAGGGCCTGTCTGTTGCAGTGCATGGCACCCACCTACACAGGGCTAGGCCACGGAATGCTCTGGGCAGCTGCCACTGCCCCCTCCACCACCAGTATCCCTCAGCCACCATGCTGACATGCCCTTCTGCTTGTGGAGCTGGTGGTGCGCAGTCTCAGGCCATCCAGTGTGCAGGTAGGCGACTGCCTATGGTGCGGGTTCTAGGGTAGGGGTCCTGCATAGACGTCCACGCTCCCCCCCCCCCAGCCCCACCTGCCAATGTTCCGTGCCCTTGGGGGTAGCTGTTGGGTACTATCCCCTGTGACACTTTGGGAAACCCACTCGTGCCCATGTTGGACCTTCAGCAGTTGCTGTCTGGCTGCTCCGCTGTTTCAGCATTCGTATGGGCCACCTAGGCATCACCCTAGTCCGCACTGTGGCCCAGCTGCACCACAGCATGTGCCACCTGCGGCCCTCTGTATCCCCTTCTCCGGCATCTGTCCAGTTGCCATTCCGACATGCCCGCCCTGATGTTGTGGGACATGTGCACCTGTCCGATGGTGGGGAAAACCCTGAGCAGCGCTATGTCACTGTGGGCTCATTCACCTTGTATGGGGACGGCGTATAGACCCTTCCACGATTTATATCTGTTCTATGGGGCTTACTCGGGGGGGGGAGGGGTTGATGTTTCTCATTGATACCACTATTACCCAGCTTGGTTATTGTTTTTTTCCAGATTGTTGGGGTCATTTTCAGTGTTTCTGTGCCCTTTTGTTCTGTGCACATGTATCACACTTATCACTGTTTTTTGGTTTCCCTGCCTGGGCCGTACATTGCTGACACTGAAATGGTTTCTCTCCCCTGTAATGTGCCTTTAACGGTAGGTTTTCATTCGCGTTGGAATTCAGCCCTGAAATTCAGCGCGTTAGTGTGAGGGGAGCCTCTCCCTGCCCACTCTCCGTCCATTGACCCCTTCTCTCCGCCCTCTCTCCACCTTCTGTGCTGTTTTACCGTGCCGCGGGAGTTTACGATCGTTAACTACGGTTAACGCGCGTAATGTAACGTTAAAGATCGTTTGCATGTCATAACGTGCGTTATGACGTGTGAACGATCGTTAACGTTACATTACGCGCGTTGTTCACGATTAGCGCAGTTTAGTAAACATACCCCATAGTGTATCTGGACTTTCAGAAAGACAAACCTTTGGCAAAACTAAAAAGTCATGGGATAGGAGGCAGTGTACTATTGTGGATCAGGAACTGGTTAAAAGATAGAAAGCAGAGGATTGGGCTAAATGGCCAAATTTACCAATGGAAAAAGGTTAATAGTGGAGTACCGCAGGGATCTGTGCTGGGTCCGCTGCTTTTTGACATATTCATAAATGACCCGGAAAAGGGAATAACGACTGAGGTTACAAGCATTGTGGAACCTGTGTCCCTTGGGGAAACTGCTAGGTACGTATGACCTAGATTGGCCACTGTTGGAAGCAGAATACTGGGCTTGATGGACCTTGGTCTGACCCAGTATGGCATATCTTATGTTCTTATGTTATCAAATTTGCAGATGACACAAAACTATTTAAAGTTGTTAAAACCCAAGAGGATTGTGGAAAATTGCAAGAGGATCTTGATAAATTGGAAGACTGGGCATCCAAATGGCAGATGATATTTAATGTGGACAAATGCAAAGTTATGCACCTAGGAAAGAACAACCCAAACTATGGTTACAC
This sequence comes from Ichthyophis bannanicus, assembly GCA_033557465.1. Lineage (NCBI taxonomy): Eukaryota > Metazoa > Chordata > Amphibia > Gymnophiona > Ichthyophiidae > Ichthyophis > Ichthyophis bannanicus. The sequence goes on from CM066035.1 coordinate 759,535,431, forward strand.
GATGCAAGGTTCCACATTAGGAACCACCACCCAGGAAAAAGATTTAGGCGTCATTGTGGATACCATGTTAAAACCCTCGGCCCAGTGTGCAGCGGCGGCCAAGAGAGCAAATAGAATGCTAGGTATGATAAGGAAAGGAATGGAAAATAAAACAAAAGATATTATAATGCCTCTATATCATTCCATGGTGAGACCGCACCTTGAATATTGTGTGCAGTTCTGGTCGCCGTATCTTAAAAAGGATATAGCGATTTTAGAAAAGGTTCAGAGAAGAGCCACCAAAATGGTAAAGGGGATGGAAGGATACTCTTATGAAGAAAGGCTAAAAAGGTTAGGGCTCTTTAACCTGGAAAAGAGATGGCTGAGGGGAGATATGATAGAAGTCTATAAATTAATGAACGGAGTGGAACGGGTAAACGTGGATCGATTGTTTACCTTATCAGAATATAGAAAGACTAGGGGACATGCAATGAAGCTACAGGGTAAACTATTTAAGACTAATAAAAGAAAATATTTTTTCACTCAATGTGTAATCAAACTCTGGAATTTGTTACCGGAGGATGTAGTAAAGGCTGTTAGTGTAGCTGGGTTTAAAAAAGGTTTAGACAAGTTCCTGGAGGAAAGGTCCATAAACCATTATTAAGGAGGGACCCAGGGTATCAATGCTTGAACCAATACAAGCATTGTGGAACCTGTGTCTCTTGGGGAAACTGCTAGGTACATATGACCTAGATTGGCCACTGTTGGAAACAGAATACTGGGCTTGATGGACCTTGGTCTGACCCAGTATGGCATATCTTATGTTCTTATGTGTCTTTTGGGGAAACTGCTAGATACTGTGATGGCGCAGAAAGCAGAGAGAATAGAGAAAGAGGGAAAAAACAGGCATTTTCCCCAGATAGTAGGAAAAGAACCAGAAGTTTAAGGGTTAAAACTTCTGAACTAGAAAAAAACTCTCCACAGAAAGCAGGTAGCAAGGAGACACACCCCAGCTCCATGGTTACCAACCCTGCTCATGAGGGACAGCTGGGGGTGGGGCCAGGAAGCCGAAGGGGAAAGCACTCATATAAAATGCCAGGGAGTGAACTCAGAAAGAGAGAAGCAGCCTGTAAGAGAGAAGCAACCTGTAAGAGAGAGGAAGCAGCCTGTAAGGGAGAGGAAGCAGCAGATGAGGACAGAGAGGAGTCTGACTTCAGAGGGAAGCCTGAACTCAGAGAGAGGTCTGAGAACCATGAAGGGAAACGCTTGACGAGGATTCCTGGTTCTGGTTCCAGTGCAGCTTGGAACAGGTCAGAATGTCCCAGGAGGGGAGGAGATCCTAGAAGCTCTGGAGATCCACGCAAAGAAGGTACCCGGGGAGTCAAGGGAGCTTCATTGGAAATCTCTAGGAGAAGGGCAGAGCCAGCCAGAGGATTTGGAGCTAACCCAGGGTCCTGTAAGGGAGACAGGAGATATACTTCTAGAAGGAAAGCTTACCCAGGGGAGTTGGTCAGCCATGTTGGCAGCAGAAGCCCTTCCCCCAAAGTATGCATGGAGCACGAGCCTTCAACAGTAAAGCATGTTAAGTGCCTGATTCCAAAAGATAAGGTGAGCAGCCTAAAGCCTTCTATTAACTCCTCAAAAGCTAAGAGACTTTCTAACTGCTATACTATTCCTCAGAGAAGGAAGGACACTGCCTTGACTAAAGTCTTAGAAATCCTGAAGGGATTAAAGCCAGATAGTTTTGAGTCTGAATCCTGTGCTTCTCAAGCAGACTCTGACCTGGAGAGTATGGAGATAGAGATGCCCGGTTTAATAGAGGAGAATTCTGATGAGGAAATGGAATGTTCGGTAGCCTCTAGGCATTGAGAAAGGCTAGAACATTTGCAGAAACTTTAAACCTGGTAGCTGCTCCTTCAAGAGAGCACGGCTGGGAAAATATGCAAATAAGGTTCCTGAAGTTTTAAGCCGTAGCTGAGTGTGTGAGCATTTGTATGCTAGAAAGTGGAAAGCCTGAGACACAACAACCTGAAGGAATTACTTGGTGAAAGGAAAGAAAAACCAATGTGTAACAGAAGTTTGCCTGCTTGGAAATGTAACAACGTTTGTTTGTTTTAAAGCTATGAAAGAAGATGGTTTTTTTTCTAATTCCTTTTTGCACTGGAGTTTCAGTGCTGTGTTTGGTTATAGTATGAGGAAATACTGTGTTTTCATTTAAGTGCCAAAGCTGAAGAGAAGCAAGTTTGCCTTTGTTTGATGGTGTTGGAAAATATCCTTACCTTATCCTGATATTTGGAATCTTTAAAGTTCCTTTGGCTGAAAATAATAAAAATCCTGTGTGCCTATAATTACCATCTCGGCTGGATTATTACACAACTACAAGAAATAGGCACTTAGAACAAATAAATATATTGACTGCCCGTTCCCCATGCCTTAGGCAACCGCCTGCGCAAGGGAGGCGGTGACAATACCTATGACCTAGATTGGCCACTGTTGGAAACAGGATACTGGGTTTGATGGACTTTGGTCTGACCCAGTATGGCATATCTTATGTTCTTATAAGCAGCTGTTTTTCTACTATGGGGAAGAAGCGCAAGTATAAAGGGTCTTTGCAGCCTTCCCAAGCCTTTGGTACCTCTACGTCCATGTCTGCTGTGGTTTCCAGACCTCTTGACTTGTTTTTGCAATGACTGCCTTGATATCCAGCGGGTTCGGGGGAGGTTAGCCTGGCTGTAGTTTCGCCGGGGCCTGAGAGCTTGGCAACTACTTCGGGATTTTCATCTCTCTCCCCCGATTTGCAGCTAACACTGAAGGCAGCGTGCTTCCAACAGTCTTCTATAGATAGCCTGCAGCTGAGGGTTTCCCCAGGAGAGGTGCACTCTTGAGCTGCGAAGATCAGTCTTTGTGCTGTAAGGACTGCAAGGACATTCTCCTTGCCCGAAACAACTTCATCACGCTGATCCCTCAGTGCTATTTGGTGGAAGATCAGCTGCGGGAGCGGTTGCTGCTCCAGAAGGTTTTTCTGTGCCAGCAGCAATGGACGTAGTCTCAGCTCAGCCAGGTGAAGCTGTATCTTTTTCTTTAGTGCGACTAACAAACTTTACTTTAGAGACTATATGGCACACCATTGTCTCACTGGTGGAAGTTTTGCTTCATTGGCAACTCAAGTCCAAACCAACTCAGTGGCAATTGAGCAAGGTGTGGCCAAGGTTTCTGCGGTTCAGACTGAGGTCTTAGAACTTCAGACAAAAGTTGCTTCATTGGAAGAACAGTGTATCATTCATTAAGAATTTTACCACTATTAATACCAAACTGGAACATTTAGAGAACACATCCCATGCTAATAACTTGAGACTTACAAATTTCCCTTGAGTAACTACAATATCAGCAAGGGAAATGTTCAGAGTTTACTTGACAAAGACTTTGGCTGTACCAACTGAAATGATTCCACCTATTGTGAAGTTGTATTACTTGCCCAAGAACAAAAAAATCATTGTCTGCAGCAAGAATTGGGGATCAGCTAACTCAAGTGCTCAATGTTTCGGCTTTGATAGAGATATTTCAAGAGGAAACTCCGGTTCCCTCTACATTGATTATAACCTTTGCATTGCTATCTGATAAAGAAAGGCTTCTTAAGTTATTCTTTCATAAATGGAATTTATTATTTCATGGGTTATTGGTTCACTTCTTGGGCCCTAAACTTTGGAATTCGCTCCCCCCTCCCCTCCGTGCAGAAGAGTCCTTCCAGTCCTTCAAAGCGCAACTCAAAACCCATCTCTTTTGTCTGGCTTTTAACCTCCCCCCTACAGTCGTGTCTCCCTCTCCTTCCTCCTGTTGATGTGTGCTTTGCCTGTTGTTTTTCCTGCTTTTTCTCTAGTCTTTTCTATTCCTTAATGGCGTTCCTTTCCTCCCTAGCAGTCTATATTTTTAATGTTTTTAAATATTTTAATTTATTGTAAACCGCTCAGATGCCTTTGGTCTTGGGCGGTATAGTAAATCTTTTAATAAACATAAACATAAACACATATATCCTAGCGAATTCGTAGGACATTTCTCCTACTAGGCCCTCAGATTCAGGAATTGGGTGAGCTCTTTTTCCTGAAACATTCACGTAAATGTTTGGTAAAATACCGATCAGTTTCATACATTTTTTATGGGCCTGCCCAGTTGCTGACTTTCATTAATACTCGTCGCTTAGAAGTGTCCATTGAGTCTCCATCTGAAGTGCTATAATATATATTTATGTTGGATATTACTCTAACCTGCTTCTTTTCATGTTGGGATATATAGTTTGTTTTTCTCTTTTGTGCTTCTCTGCTTGGTTTTAGGAGCTAGGCTGAGCAAACCATTGTTACTCTTGAGTTTTTCTGGTATAATGTTCTTTGCTTTTGATTTCTACTGTTTTTGCTCTTTTTTCTGTACAAGAATGTTTATGATAATTGGTGTAAGTTGTAAAATTGCATAAAGATAAAATTTAAAAAAAACAACAAACTTTTGTATCCCTTATCACCTTCTGATTTCCCATCCATCTCTCCCACTTCCTCCCCATCCCTTCCACTAAGACTATCATCAATGGAATACTTTTGTGATTCACTTAATGATATTGTCATCGATTCCTCATACTGTTCTGACCTGAAGATTTTAATCAAGCTAGCTGAAAAAAGTATTAAGTTGATCCAATAAAAAGGTATCTTATTCTCTTTTTTTGTTGTTGTTTTGTTTTTTCTTTTTCTTTTACTACTATTAAAATGGACTAGCATAGCAGCTACACTACATTATTCTTAAGGAATCCAAAATTGTGTCTTCATGCATGCCACGTGGCAACCCAGAACTGGCTCAGCTTGCCTGTTTTGGACATGATGCCAAATGGTCACTCTGTTGCATGTCCCAGGAAAGCACAGTGGGGTCTGATATTTAAAACAAGACTAAGCTCCTAAATTTAGGAGCTAATTTAGGCTCCTAAATTTGTGCCCTATTTTCAGGCAAACCTAGGAGCCTAAGTTGTCAGGTGAGTATTCATTTTAATTTAGGAGTTTAAAAGTTATGCTTCTAAATTTAGGTCTGCCATTCGTTTGTCTAGATTTCTGAGTCTAATTAACGAGCCTACTGCTGAAAATCAGTGCTAAGCTTCTAATTTTTTTCTCCACTTTACATTTATCCTTCTTGCCACCCTAGTAAATTTTCAGCGGCTAATTTAGGAGCTTAACTCTCAAAGTTAGGAGCATAAGATCCTTGAATATCGACCTGCCATTTTGCTTTGTGTTTCCATTAAGCTGAGTTACAGCTCACACATTTAACAATGGGCTGACATTCCTTGTAAGGAGGGAGTCACTGCCCCCATATTGAATAAAGCCTACTTGAATCAACATCTAAATATGAAACATTGAACTGTGTTGCATGCTTTTCTAATACACTCTCCTTCTGTTGCAGCCAATGCCTTAGATCCATTACCTGGAGTAAAGCAGTATGAAGTGGTGTACCCACGGAAAATCCATTCCATGCACAAAAGAGACACAAAGGTAAATTCTAACAGTTGTCATGCAATGTGCCATTTTATTTATTATTTATTTATTTATTTATTTAACATTTTTATATACCGCTCTATTTATTATCAGCGCGGTTTACATAGAACTACAAAACATCAGATAAGATACATATATCTGTTTTTACATGGAACAGGAAGAAAAACTTGTTTATTTTGCATATGGACAACCTATCTCCTCTCATCCTCTTGTTGCAAGATTCATGAGAGGCCTGACTCTCACTAAACCTCCCATCAGACCACCCCCGGTCGCATGGGATTTGAATCTAGTGCTCGGTCAACTTATGAAGCCACCTTTTGAGCCAATGTTTTCCACCTCCTTGAAATTTCTTTCCTGGAAGGTCATCTTCCTCATTGCAGTCACTTCGGCTCGCCGCATCAGTGAACTGCAGGCTTTAGTGGCTAATCCACCTTACACAAGATTTCATCATGATAAGGTGGTCCTTAGGACGAATCCCCACTTTATGCCTAAAGTGATCTCGCCTTTTCATCTTAATCAAGAGGTATATCTACCTGTCTTTTTTCCAGCTCCTCATGCATCCAATGCAGAGAGGAACCTTCATACTCTGGATTGTAAAAGAGCTCTCGCTTTTTACCTTAACAGGACTCAGCCACATCGAAAGTCTTCTCAACTTTTTGTGGCCTTTGATCCTTCCCATTTGGGACTTCCAGTCTCCAAGCGTACACTTTCCAATTGGATTGCTCAGTGTATTTCTTTGCTTACCAGAGCAAGAACATTTCTCTGGAAGGCCATGTCACTGCTCACAATGTGAGGGCCATGGCAACTTCTATGGCTCATCTGCACTCTGTTTCCATAGATCAGATCTGTCGAGCCGCTACCTGGGCCTCGGTTCATACCTTCACAGCCCATTACTGTTTGGACAAGGACTCCCGCCGGGATGCCTTGTTTGGCCAGGCTGTCCTCAAGCACCTGTTCCATTCCTAAACAACTCCTGCCCACCTTCCCAGAATGGATGCCTGAGATCCATACGAAGATGGCGAACCTTGACAGGGGATCCCACGCATCTAAGCTAGGGAGTCCCCATATGTGAGGACTTATTCCTGCTTGTTCCTGGAGATAGCACAGTTACTTACCTGTTATTTTTCCTATATTACCATTGTACTGTTATGTTTATACTGTGTTTGTTTCCCTTGCCTATAACCTTTGTATTTCTTGTGACCGCTTTGATTGAAGGAAAAGGCGGTATAGAAAACTTGTTAAATAAAATAAATAAATATAAACAAGTGGTAATTATAGTACTGTAATGTGTAGCAACTATATTTTTTTTTCGGTTAATGTTTTCTTTGCTAATAGTTCCGTTTCACTGATCTCGGGCAAGTCACTTAATCTTCCATTGCTTTACGTAAAAATTAGGGTGGCATTTTCAGTGGTGGCAGTGAGCACTATAACAGGGGCTGGCCATTACCAATTTAAACTAAACCGAGATATTCAGTGCTGGGCCATATGTGGTAATCGGTACCAAATATACCAATTACCTGATATGACCCTGCACTTAATATCTGTTATAAAGGCGAATAGTTAAAACCGTTTGATGCAACATAGTTGTCACCGTTTTATGTAGCACAATTCCTCTTTATCGGTCCCATGTATAATTGTTGAGTTAAATGTAAACCGCTTTGATAACACTGAAAGGTGGTATACAAGAAATGCTAAATACATAAATAAATAAATATCCAGTTTGCCTGGAGTGTTCTTGCAATCTGATCAGCAGTTGGCAATATTCAGCTGCCAACCAGATTGAAAAACTGCCTAAAGTTAGGACAGCCTCTCACCTATCCTAACTTTAGGAAGTTTAGCTTGAATCATATGTAAATTTAAATTATTATTTCAAGGGCCCAAAATGCAACCCATTAGTCCTGCTGCTGCTCTGGAAGATGCATTTATAGGCAAACTCTGGATGAATATGAACTAGATCTTAGAGAGTGATTGTCTTGAGCCCCAACATGAGCATTGTTGTTGCAGGGGCTGAGCTAGTCGGCATGTGGATGGTGAGGAAATGACAGATAGTAGCAAATGAAGTCTCAACTCACTGAAGCCCCAGCAGAAGTGAGAGGAAACTGTGGGGCGATAAATATCTGGATATTGATCAGTGGTTTAAAAAAAGCCATTTAGAAACAAAGGGGACTACCGCACATTAAATAGTCCTGCGGTAAAAATCCCACATTAATTGCTTAGTGACTGCTTCTGGGGGGGAGTGGGCAGCAAAAATAGGGCATTAAAAGCTAAACAATATATTCTGACAGCTAGGGGGCATATAAGACTTAAGGTTAAGTATAAGACTCTGGCGCTGGCCTGTTACCATGAAGCAATGCACTTTTTTAACCTCATGGAAAAGGGCTGTACTCAGACAGCTGTTTGCGGATCTACATGGGCAAATTGCTATTTAACTTTAAAGGCATCACTACATCTTTCTTGTTGCTCCTTAAGAGGTGTCACAACCTAGCAAGATTCTAGTTTTCTCCTGGACCAGTGTGGTTACTGTTACTGTACACTTGCAAAGAAACATGTAGTGGCACTTCAGAAGACAAGTAATAATACTAGTGGTAGACAAATTGCTTGATTTTAGGATGTGGACAGCATCAGTTGTTGTTAAGTGCCGTCGAATCGGAGTCGACTCATGGCGACCCTCTGGATAGCTATCCTAAATTGTGTTCGGTCTTCAGTCAGGCGGCTTATTGTTGACAGACTGGTACCCGTAGCTGCTGTTATTGTATCGATCCATCTCATTGCTGGCCTTCCTCTTTTGCGTTGACCTTCTATCTTGCCAAGCATGATGTCTTTCTCTAATGATCTCTCTCTCCGCATGATGTGTCCAAAGTATGAAAGTCGAAGTCTTGTCATCTGAGCTTCTAAAGAAAGCTTAGGTTTGATCTCCTCTAGTACAGACTGGTTTGTTCTTCGGGCAGTCCATGGTATACACAATATTCGCCGCCAGCATCATAATTCAAAGGCATCAATTTTCTTCCTGTCTATCTTTTTCACTGTCCAGCTTTCACATCCATATGATGTTATTGAAAATACCATGGCTTGAACAAGTCGAATTTTTGTATGGAGAGAGACATCTCTGCTCTTGAGAATCTTATCTAGGTCTTTCATAGCCATTCTGGCAAGAGCAATGCGTCATCTGATTTCTTGACTGCTTGTTGCTTCTTTATTGATAGTTGATCCAAGTAGGTTAAAGTTATTCACAATTTCAATTTCTTCTCCTTCGATGATGAACCTGTTGATTATGCCAGTTGTCATGATCTTTGTCTTCTTTACATTAAGGTGCAGGCCCATTTTGAGACTATGTTCTTTGAACAGCATCAGTAAATCACATAAATATGCCAAACTGTTAATGGGGGAAATTATTTCCCCATTTACATCCTTGAAGGTTTCCATACATCGTCCTATTAACATTGGGCAGGATACCAAAAATAAAGAGTCTCCTTATTCCACTGTTTCTTGTTTGCTTAGTAAAGTAATTATTTATGTACTTTCTGTTTGATCTATCAAAGTTCATTAAAGTTCCATAAATACTCTGGCTCTGAAGACAAATAAAAGTTTCTCTCTTTCGCAATCTTTGCAGTATGCTACGTAGTCTGGGCTTTAAATTTGGGCTTTCATGACATAGAAAAACCATCAATAAATGAGATCAATTATATAGTTCTTAAAACTTAATATACCAGTCTGGTTGCTTTGGCAGGACATGCTCTTCCAAAAATCCATGTTGATCTTTGTAATTAAAACTGTAGATCAACCTCTTACACGTGAAGGCATATTTGACACATCGAGGTCAGGACATACTCGGTTCTGACAGTATTTTAGGAACAGTTCTGTTAAACATGGAGCAGTTTCTAAAAGGCACATCCAAAGGCAGCGGGAGGGGCCATTTCAGAAATACACACATGGGAAAATTAGGCAGGAGAAAGTCAGGAACGCGCATGTGTAAGCACCAGCATTTCAAAAGGAGCATTTCAAAAGGAACCCTTGAAATTGCATTTAGCTAATGCTTATCTCAGAAGTTCAAGGTATGTATCTTCTGGTCTCTGAAAAGGTTACAATCGAAGGGGTATGTTTACTAAAGTGCAGTAGAAAGCACAGGGTTAATGTGCAGAAATCACATGGTACTGCTGCGCCGAAGCTCAGTGGCCGCGGTAGACACAAGGGACATGGTGGTGGTATGCTACTAACTCCGCGGCAGTCAAATCACTAGTATGGTAGTGGAAAATGCATGACACAAGCACATGTGCAAAGTACACATAGTCTCAACACATGCCGGGAAATAGCTACAAGCACGATACTGGGGCATCTGTAGCCCTCAGATTCATCTACACAGGAAGGAAGCAATTGGCCAGTCCAGAACAGAGACATGACCCGGGGTGGGCTAAACAGCCAGCACAGTTCAGAGCACAGGGGCCAACTACAAGATGGCAGGGCATGCAAATATATGCAGAGAGTATGGGCTGCATCTCAAATCGTAGGTGAAATGTGGCATCTAGAAATGCAGGGGCCATGTATGGGATCAGGCAGCATGTCCACAGGATCCATGATGGGGGACGTGGATATGCAGCCCTTCACCCTAAGGCACCAAGAGTGGTTCGTCACCTAGGCTACAGGGAACACAGTATAAGGCCTCTTGTGAGGGTAGGTTCCACAGCAGATTCCCCCATCCCCTCTGATCATGGTTTGGGCAACACCTTAGCCATTGTGGAGTGAGTTGGCCCATGTTGGGAGTAAGGACGTGAGCACAAGGGCTGGGAGGGTTTGGAGACCAAGCACAATCAGCACAGCTGCTCAGGGCAGCCTGCGCATGGTGCCAAAGGGTGAAGCAGCACCCCCATGACCCAACCACCCCTTTGGTCTAACAGTATTTAAGGGGGGGCACAACATAGCCATCCACTCAGGGGGTCCCCATGTCCCCTTCATCTGGGAGGAGCTCTGGCAGCAAACCACATGAAGATGGTGAATCCCACAGAGCCCCCAGGCAGCCCTCCCAGGTCCATAGATATCCATAGCCCTTGGTCAAGGGGACCAAGCAGAGGACACCAATCAGCAAGCTCCAACACTGGACACCCACATTCAGCGATAGAAGTGTTATGCTCTTGCTCAGAGTTGGCCAGGTAGATCCACCCTCGGTCAGGGTGAGAGCCAATCAGCCCACAGGTACATGTATTCACTGCCACATGCACCCCTATGCAGGGGGGGGGGCAAGGGTGAAACAGTTCCTGTGCTGCCACACTGTCATTTAGCCATGAAGTGCATCACCTAGTTTGCATGCCCCTCCCCCCATTAGACTCTTCTGGCTCCAACATTGCCTCTGAGGCAAGTACTGACTGCAGCACAGCGTATAAGGCCTCTCTTGACACCTCCACAGCACACACCACCACCAGCAGCCCTCTGAAACCTATTCAGTGCCAATGCAGACGTGAACAGCAGTCCGTCAGGACAGTTTTGGCTGTGTCCTTGGATGTTTGCCCACTGTCCCAGCAGGGGGATTGCTGATCTACAGGTCTTGGTGTTGAGGTCGTCAGGCTAGTGTGTTCCACTTTCATGTCAGCTGTACCATGCAGCACCCCCAAAAATGATGCCCTAGGCTTGCGCCTTGGTATTCAGCTTGCATCTCTTATGGCCTCCTGTTGTTCCTATGTGTCTGCCCTGCTCCTGCCCTTCATATTTCTTAACACTGGTATATGAATCATGTGTCCAAACTATGTGGTCAGCCTGTGGGAGCATGTCAGTACATCTAGCACTTGGTCAGAGGCTGGCGTTAACTGAGGCCGTGCTAGTGGTGTGTTTCTGTAGCTAGCACACGACTACTGCACCTGCTGCAGCTGCACTTCCTGACTCCACCCTGTCTCCACCTATTCACATGCTATGCTGCTAGCGTGGGTTTTTTAGTGTGCTTGTGTCTTTGGGTTGCATGCTCCTTACTACTGCACAGTGAAAATGCATGCTAATCCCACACTACCAGCTAGCACACGTTAGTAAACATGCCCTAGTTTGTACTTGAGGCAATAGAGGATTAAGTGACTTGTTTAAGATCAGTATCAGTTCTTACACATGTATCTTGGACATTTTCCAGATCTAGAAGTGCAGATGCTCTTAATTACAGAAGACTTTGGGGTATGTTAACTAAACCGTCTTAAAGTGCGCCCGGCGATAGTGTGCAGGCTGCCATAAAAGGAGTGGGCATGTCGGTCTTAAAGTAGCAAAACATGATTATCGCACGATAACGTGCGCTGCGCACATTATCGGGCGAGACGCTGCTAAGCACGTTAACGCGCGATAATCCTGTTTTGCTAATCTTAAGTAGGCGCGCAGACAAGCAAGCACGGAAACAGAGGTTTAACACAATGGTTAATACACTGACTGATGGTACAGGGGTCATGAGTTTGATCCCCCAATGTGCCTAATCCATAAGGCTGGCTGAGCCAGTAGCTTTTATTTATTTTATTTTATTTTATTTATTTTCAATTCTTATATACCGCACTATTTATGATCAGCGCGGTTCACATAGAACAACAACATCCGACACTATACAAATGTCTGGTCATTACATTGAACAGGGAATGAAACTTGGAGAGAGGGGGCAACTATATACATAGGAAGTTAATAGGGGAGGAACCTGTTTGGTGTAAGTATTGAGTTTTGAGGCATTTTATTTGTAGTTTAATTAGTGCTGCCAGCAAACACACCCTCACGTGCCGTAACCGAAGATGCTGCATAAGGCACCCTATATGGCACTCCATAGGGCACATTATAAAGTACACTGTCTGCCAAGGCACCCTATAATGTCCCCTATAGGGCACCCTGTAAGGCGCTTTAGAGGACACCTGATAAGGCACCTTATAAGGTGCTTTATAGGGCGCCCTATAAGGCGCTTTGTAGGGCGCCTTATGGTTACAGTACACTGAGGGTGTTTCTGCTGGCAGCACTAATGTACATTAAAAATAGACAATGCCTCAGACAGCCTAATCAAATAACCCCACCATGGGTTTGAACCCATGACCTCTGGACCTACAGGCAATGAAGTAACCAGTGGGCTACAGTTCTATAGTTGCTAATAAGCCCTTGGCTGGCTGCAGAAGGACTGCATGTCACCACACAAACTGTCTGCTGTGGTTAGCAGGATAGGGTTAACCCACCCATACCCATGATGCACTGCACATGCAAATCAGCAGTCTACAGATGGGCACAAGATGGGGTATGCACCCCCACAGCACCTCGGCCTGGTAGGGGGAACCGACCGTGTGTGGTACTGGCACAGAGTAGCTACAGACCGTCACATTATGCGGGTACTGTGCTCACCTTGAGGATGAGGTGGGGTGCCCAGCACCAGGTCCACAGCACCTCTCATGGCTAAAAAGCGCCATGCTGCAGGTCCCCATCAGTGCTACTGTGTGTGATAGGTAGCTCCTGCAGATGCACCTAGGATACATCTGTGTCCTTCTGTATTTCTCAGTCATGTCTAGCACCCAGAATAATAAATGTCCTGAGTTGGTGCCGTGGTTACATGGTGAAGGGGGAGAGGGGAGAGGGGAGAGGGGAGAGAGGGGGGGGGGAGGGGAGAGAGAGGGGGGGGGGAGAGGGGAGGGGAGAGAGGGGGGGGGGGAGGGGAGGGGAGAGGGGAGAGGGGGGAGAGAGGGGGGGGGGGGCGGGGGGAGAGGGGGGGGGGGGAGAGGGGAGGGAGGGGGGGGGGGGGAGAGGGGGGGGGGGGGGGGGGGGAGAGGGGAGAGAGGGGGGGGGGGGGAGAGGGGAGAGGGGGAGAGAGGGGGGGGGGGGGGGGGAGAGGGGGGGGGGGGAGAGGGGAGAGGGGAGGGAGAGGGGGGGGGAGAGGGAGAGAGAGAGGGGGGGGGGGAGAGGGGAGAGGGGGGGGGGGGGGGGGGGGGGGAGAGGGGGGGGGAGAGGGGGGTGCTTGGACCCCTAGGCAGATTATGTACCACCACACAACCCACCCTCTGGGGCTCAGGGTTGGAAACAGGATCACCCCCCCCACCCCCCTGCATGGTGACAGTAGAGGGGACCATCAACCCCAGTCCTGCTATAGATAATATACCCTACAGGGCAGGCAAAGCAGAGCTATACACAGCCATAAAGCAATAGCAGACAGACAGTACGCCTGGAAATGCACAGCTGTCCCCACCACTATCTGACATTCTCCAGCAGCAAGCCTCCAGCCACTGCACCCTACAAGGCATTCCAGCAAGACACATACTGGCTGCAGACAGTCTGCTAGCTAGTCCATAGTGCATGTTCCTGGAGAAGATGCATGTACCCAGAACTGGGATGTCAGCATACACACCAAGCAGATAAGACAGTGATTGAGCCCCAAAAGAGAACCCATAAATATCACATGAGAGAAAAACTATATAGCACTATGGGGGAACCTAGCCATGCCGGAATCACTGCTCAGTCAGGGTGAGAGTGACCTCCCAGCAGGACATGCTGTGGCCACCCTGTCCATGCAGGTGGTGGCCGGCAACTACAGTGTCCGAGCCATTGCCCTATGCTATGTACAGATGAATCCAGGCCAGGCCACGCTATCCTGGCTATTCCCACAGTACCTTGCTCCTCATTATGCACATTGGCAGGCCAATACTGGCAACAGTGCTAGCAGTGTGGACTGTGGAGGGTGTTTGCAGCCACCACACAATGGATAGACAGACACACACTCCCCACACCTATGCCAGCATTGTGCAACTATAGAGGTGTTTGGCAGCCCTGGCCACAGCACCAGTCCTGGGCACAGTGCAAACATGGCTATGGTATGCAATACTGTTGGGGTCACCTCCCAGGGTGGTAAACACTGTCAGACACAAGACCTGTAGCACACTCCACAGACATCAGAAAGGTTGCTATGATGCAGCTCACTCAGAAACTTGTACTTAACCTCAGAATTGCTATCTGCCAGTAATCATAGAAACCTTTTGATAGCTGGGTACCGTATTCCCAGGTTTAGGGTGGCATTGCTAAGGTATGCAAGTGCTAGTATTGGGAGATGCACGCAGGGCCCAACATCCTGCCTCTCCAGGAGGCATTGGATAATGGAGCCTGTGGGTGCGGGCGTGTCTGCCCCTGTTGGCCGCTGTTTTAGGGCAGAGGTTCCCGACTCCAGTCCTGGAGGGCCAGACACTGTTCGGGTTTTCATGCTGTCCCTCATGAATATGCATGAGATACATCTGCATACCATGGGGTCAGCGCATAGAAATACAGCACAGGCATCTTTATTAGAGACAGCATGGAACCTGAATGGTGTTTGGCCCTCCAGTACTGCATTTGGGAGACTCTGCTCTAGGTAATGCGCATGTTTATGGTGTCTGTGCTCTGTAGGGTAAAATGTAGGTGTTTTGGGCATATTTACGTCATCTGCAATAAAGGTTCTGTCTGTATTAGCACAGTTTAGTAGTGGGTAAAATATGGGGACTGGGTTGTCAGGAACCACAGCTGGAACTTGAATCTGTGCCCTTCTGCTTCTGAAAACACTGGCTGTGTGCACTGCACCACTGTGTTGCCACAGAGAGAGTGCATTCCCTAGAGATACCATGACTGTTTGTCAGATAGAGCCTTTCTGTTGCAGTGCACGGCACCCACATAAACAGGGCTAGGCCACGGTCTGCTCTGGGCAGCTGCCACTGCCCCCTCCACCACCAGTATCCCTCTGCCACCATGTTGACATGCCCTTCTGCTGGTGGAATGCAGTCTCAGGCCATCCAGTGTGCGGGTAGGCGGCTGCCTATGGTGCGGTTTCTGGGGTAGGGGTGCCTGCATAGCTGTCCACGCTTCCCCCCAGCACCGCATGCCAATGTTCCGTGCCCCGGGGTACCTACTGGGTACTATCCCCTGTAACACTGTGGGGAGCACACTCGTGCCCATGTTGGGCCCTCAGCAGTTGCTGTCTGGCTGCTCTACTGTTTCAGCATTCCTATGGGCCAGCTAGGCATCACCCTAGTCCGCACTGTGGCCCAGCTGCACCACAGCATGTACCGCCTGCAGCCCTCTGTGTCCCCTTTTCCAGCATCTGTCCAGTTGCCCATTCTGACATGCCCTCCCTGCTGTTGTGGAACATGTGCTTGTGCATGCCATAGGAAACCTGGCCAATGGAGTTGGAAACCCTGCTCAGCGCAATTACACTGTGGGCTCATTCACCTTGTATGGGGACGGAGCATAGACCCTTCCAAAATTCTTTTTTTTTTTTTTGGAGCTTTCTTGTGAGTGTTTTTTTATGTTTCCCATTGATATCACTATTGGCCAGCTTGGTTATTTTATTTTTACATTTTCTTTTGTACATTTTCAAAGTTTATTTGCCCTTTTGTTCCATGCACATGTATCACTCATCACTTTTTGTAGGTTTCCCTGGTTTTGCTGTACATTGCTGACGGAAATGGTTTCTTTTCCCTTTAAATCGGCTCTAACACCAGGATTTCACTGGCGTTAGTTTTGAGCCTCGGATTTCACAGCGTTAGTGTGCGGGGAGCCTCTCCCCTCCCACTCTCCACCCATTGGCCCCTTTTCTCCACCCCTGGGGAGCCTTCCTCCGCCCTCCGGGAGCCTTTCTCCGCCTTCAGTGCTCGTTTTCGCCGCTGCACGCGTTATCGCGCGCTAAGGTACCTTATCACCCAGTAAGGTGCCTTCATCGGGCGATAAGGTACCTTATCGCGCGATAACTTCGCAGAGCGCACGTTAAGACGGTTTAGTAAACATACCCCTTTATCTTGGTCCTATTTGAAACTGAAGGGGTAATAAATATTGGTGGGCAGGCCAAAAACTAGCAGTTTTGAAAGGCCTTTTCGAGTCTGGTAGCAGGTCTAAATCCTGATGTGTTCAATTTTGAGCTTACACGTGTATTGTCTATGAAATAGGGAATACATATGTAGATTTTGGTTCTCCTCAGGCCACGCTCCTGACGCGCCCACGCCCCCATGCACTTTACACATGGATAATCATGCCATGTCCAAATTGGGCCCTTTTTGAAAAGGCCATTTACACAAGGCTTTATTTTACATGTTTATGGCCAATTGTACACATTTAAATTGTAAATAGGGCTACTAAAGTAACCCCCTTAATCTGCATCTATGATGTAGCTTAAAGATGAAATGTGCCAAATGTTTGTCATTGAGATCTATCTACATATAGGGGCAGTTCTGTTATTAGAGCAAGGTAAGGCAAGTCCCTCAGTTGGCAAAATATTTTGAGAATGGGAGCCCACTCAAAATGGATCTGCAGCTGCCACATCACCTTCTTCCAAACCAGCAAAAGAAGCAATTAGCTTTTCAAACTTTCCTTTGATGCCCAAAATTTTAAAGTCACCCTCCCCCTCCACAGACTGTAGTGGGAGTGCAGACTACAGTGGCATCCTGAAAGGGGGGAGGGGAAGCATGGTGCTTAGGTGCCAGCTTGAGAGTAGTTGCTGGAAAAGCAACCGAGAAACACGTAGGGTGTGGGACCAAGGAGGCAACACTAAGAGAAAAAATAAATGTAAAGAAGACGTCCGAGCACATACATCAGCTTAAAGGTCTCATACTTAGTTTTTCTTTTGGTCCTGCAGGTTCAGAAGATGCTGAATTGGCTGGGAGGTGGGAGGTGGGGGCGGTAGACAGAGCTGAAAAGGAGATCCTGGATGGGGTGATAAGGGCTAGTTAAAGAGTGGAGATGCTAGAGGGGAAGAAGAGAGAGAACAAGGGAGATGTGGCTGGGGGGGGGGGGAAGAGAGAGCGAGATAAAGAGTATATGCTGGATTAGTTGAGGAGATAGAAGGGGGATGCTGGAGAGTGAAGGGGAAGAGAGGAGGAGATGCTGGATGAGGGGTGGGGAAGAGAAAGGAAAAATGATTGGCAGATTGGCAAGGCGAGGGATCATGAGATGGATGGTTAGAGGGCATTCTTCAACCATCTGAGAGTGATGAGGGCTCAAAAGAGATGAGAAAGGGGACTGCAGCAAGACGTGCATTACAAAGGTCCATGCTAGAAGAGGCAGTGTGAACTTGGATATTTTCATAGTGGAAGGGCAGGAATTCAGCTATTTGGGCTGGGGCTTGTAGGGGAGAATGGCAACTGGGGGAAGGAACAAGTGGAAATTGATTATGGGAGGGAAAGCATGGACTCAGTAACTGGGGGAAGGGGAGTTAAAGAACTCGGCTTTTGGGAGGAGGTTAGAACAGGAGTTTGGTGACTGAAGCAGGAATGGAGAGTGAGGAATCAGTTCTGCGTACAAAGAGTCTCAAGGTGAGGGGAAAGTGGAGATAGAGAGAGTGAAGATGGACTTGGAAGTGAATAAGAAGCGATGATTAGGGGGAGAAAGAGTGAAAGAGAATGATTGTAGACAGGCCCAGATTTAGGCATATGCAACATAGGCAACTGCCTAGGACGCCAAATACAAAGGCAAAGGAGGACCCCTCTCCTACTTACATGAGAGCCATGAGCATGTATTTCTTCGAAGGGCTACCACTGTGGCTTTCCTCTGTCTCTCCAACCACCTTCTCCGGGACTCCCTGCTCTCTGGGATCTCCTGTTTGGTCTTGCCTGTAGGTATTAACATTTTAAATCTGGACCTGATTGGAGAGACAGAATCAGGGTGTGGGAAAGTTAGGGGTAAGAAGAGAGGGGGCAAGATAAAGAGAAGGGATGATGGGTTTAGAACATTGTATACAATAAGTAAGAATCAATGTGGGGGAGAAAGATGCCTGGGGAGGAGAGAGGTTGGACTTGTGATTTAGATAAGAGGGTGGAAATCAAATTGAAAGGAGAGGGATGAGGGAGAGAGCAGGAATTCGGAGATTGGTAAGGAGTAGAGGCTGACGAGGGAGAAAGAGCAGCCCTAGGTAGTTGAGGAGGGGCTCAGGGGGTGAGAAGTGACTGGATTGGGACTAAATGGGTGAGCAGGAACTCAGGGATAGGAGACGAAGAGCCAAAAATCCATGCCTTAGAGGAGAAAAAGGGGAATCCAGGATTAGGTGGGAGAAAGACTGAGTGAGAGAGCAGGATATGGGGGTAAGTGGGTAGAGAGAGATAAGAGTCCTTGGATGAGGAAAGGAGAGCAGAGAATCAGATTTGGGAGAGGGTCTGGACTAATGTGGTTGGGAAAATAAAAATGTCCAGATAACAAAATGGTAGACTTTTTTTTACTTTCAATTCATATATTTTGTACAGGGCAGGAGGAAGGAGATGAGTTTCTGTTTCTCTAGTGTTGCACTGCATGCAGAGTCTGACTTCTAGGGGCCTCCATTTCAGTTTTTCTCTGCACATTTTTTAATATGTGGTCATAAGAACACAAGAATTGCCACACTTGGTCAGATCAAAGGTCCATCAAGCCCAGTATCCTGTTTCCAACAGTGGCCAATCCAGGTCACAAGTATCTGTCAACATCCCAAAAAAGTAGGTAGAATCCATGCTTTTCTCAGGTCTATCTTAATAACAGTCTATTGAATTTGCCTCCAGTAATCTGACCAACCCTTTTTTAAAGCCAGTTATGCTGTTTTTGCATTTAGTGAGGGTCTGTCTCTATGTTTGGATTTGTTGAGGCAACAGAGGCCCTCTTGCTTTCTACGGAGGTGGAAGGTGTTGGGGTTGTTCAGCTTCTTTTGTTGCTTTTTGGGAGACTTGCACTGTGGGACAGGAAGGGAAGAGAGAAGGGGCGGAGGCCTGACCAGTGGCTTGAATGAGAGGACACCTTCTCATCCCACTCAGCTCCCCGACTGGAACTCTGAGGGTTGACTCCTCCCAGATCCAGTTTCCTTGGGAGGGGGAAGCACTACTTTATACCCTCACCTCAGGCAGCATATTTCCTTGAGCTGTCCCTGACTAAGATGATTTCTGCATGGTTCAAGTTTGATGAACCTTTCTAAAGTTATCAGAACCAGAAGAATTCATTAATTTTCTCCCAGTGGAGCTATTGTGGACAATTTGTGGAAGCCCAGTGCAGACATCCCTTAAATGTGCTGGAAATCCAAAGCAAATCTGGCAATTTGCAGGAAAAATGAATCTGTGGTGCTAACGGCAAACGTTTTTTGGCAAACGTTATTGCATCATCTCTAAGTTTAAGCTCATTTCACAGATCAGAAAATTAGCAGGCATATCTTTAAAACCAGTCCGTCACAGAAAATTGCCATGAAAACATATACATTCAAGAGAAAATGTGTGTCTGCAACTGAGGGGCAAGAGGACATCATTATTCCACAAGTGACAGAACTGTCCATAGCAAAGGAGCTTTATTTTCTTAAAAATGAAGGTCCTGGAAATATGAGTCACAGTTTTCCTATCCCTGTTGTTGTAAGTGCCGTCGAGTCGATGTCGACTCATGGCGACCTTCTGGATAGTTGTCCTAAATTGTGTTCGGTCTTCAGTCAGGCAGCTCATTGTTGACAGACTGGTACCCGTAGCTGCTGTTAATTTATCGATCCATCTCATTGCTGGCCTTCCTCTTTTGCACTGACCTTCTACATTGCCAAGCATGATGTCTTTTTCTAATGTTCTCTCTCTTCTCATGATGTGCCCAAAGTATGAAAGCCAAAGTCTTGTCACCTGAGCTTCTAAAGAAAGCTTAGATTTGATCTCCTTTAGTACTGACTGGTTTGTTTTTCAGGCAGTCCATGGTATACACAGTATTCGTCACCAGCACCATAATTCAAAGGCATCAATTTTCTTCCTGTCTATCTTTTTCACTGTCCAACTTTCATATCCATATGATGTTATTGAAAATACCATGGCTTGAACAAGTCAAATCTTTGTATGGAGAGAGACATCTCTGCTCTTGAGAATCTTATCTAGGTCCTTCATAGCCATTCTGCCAAGAGCAATGCGTCAACGGATTTCTTAACTGCTTGTTGCTTCTTTATTAATAGTTAATCCAAGTAGGTTAAAGTTGTCCACTATTTCAATTTCTTCTCCATCAGCGATGAACATATTGATTTTAGTGTGCATATTTTGTCAGCAGGACAAAGTCAATGTAAACAGCCCTGTTTATTTTTATTTACTTTATTATTAGTAGTTAGCTTACACCTTATTGGGTTTTGCACAGTTTGATGACTTTTAAGAAATGTGTTTTCAGGGAAGCTATCCGGACGTTGTGCAGTATGAACTTCATGTGCAAGGGAGATCATTGGTGCTTCATCTTGAAAAAGCTACGTAAGTTCAGTTTCATTCTAACCATTTAGTTAAACTGGGTTTAGAGAAGTGGTTAATAGGTGCTATAAGCTCTAATCATCCTCTCTGGTCACATTATCATCCATTTTAGAATCATGAGGCCTCTTGTGGGTTATGTTTTTGCTCTCAGCAGAAAACTAGCATACAATGCTTGTGCTACATATTTTAAGAAACTGTCATGGGATTTATTTTGCTACCATCCTGAAAAAAACACCCACTACTTCTAAATTCTTCCTCATCCCATAAAAGGCCACTTCCCAACATTTGAACACAGTCAATCAAACATCTGTATGCTGATGTTCAGTATATTTCCTGGAAGAAAAGGTCACTTTAAAACGAGCAGTTCATTCATTAGCACATATTTATAGAAAGACATTTACGACAGCAAAAGTTAGGAGAGTTCTCTTTGACTTCCACATGATACATAGATAATCCACAGATTTACAGATTAGTTTTTAAACTTCCAGACAGAATAGCAAGCTAAATTCCCATATCTATAATATCACCACATTGATCTGATATTAATTAGCAATTGACAAACATTTGACAATTTTACCCCACCCTCCCCTCCATATACTCTAGTAGTAGCAGTGCACAATGCAGTGACAAACCAAAAGAGGCTGGAGGACCATGTACTCCTTGTTTGCTAATCTGACCCCTAGTGGTAACATTGCGAGATTACAGATAGGGTTGGCGATGCCATTTTGAATCCAGGCATCCAATGAGGTGGGAGGGACTGGGGATTGCTCCTACTCCCTGCTAGACCAGCAGGGAAACCGCTGATAAGAGCTGGGGGTGGGGGGAGGGGGGTGCTGAGAGGGAAACTTGACTGGGGCCCACTATCTGGATTGCTGCAGCCAGGAACCTGTGATGTACTTGCATGCAGCAACGCAAAGATGTGAGATGGAATGCTCTTTTTTTTTCCACCATATCAGTTTCTAAAACTGCTGCTCCCTCTGGGCATGCCGGCAAACTGACATGCACTACTGTACCTCTTAGGTATTATACAAAAGGCTTCACATTCAGCAGACCCTTCTTTAAAATAAAGGGTGAATTGTGCATATTTAGACCAAGACGTCTCAGTTCCCCCCTCCACAATGAGACTTCTAATCATGTAACCTGTAACGTGTTGCATTATAATATCATATTTCATCATGTATCCTGTCTGGCTGATAATCTCAATCATTTATTTGCACATTATAAAGTGGCTTTTCCCACTGTTATTTAAAATAACCATAATAAAAATAAAATATTCTACAGCACTGCGTAATAAACTTATTGTTTTTCTTCCAGGGACATAATATCCAAAAACTACACTGAAAGGCATTATTTAAAGAATGGAGAAGGAGTAACAACAACTCCTTCAATCATGGTAAGGCATCAGTGATTCTACTGACTTTAATCCAAAGTTGTTATACACGGGGATTTTTCTGTGTGACTCATAAGCACATAAGATTTGGATGAAGACTTGTCCTTAAAAGGCATAGGCTAGACGTTGGTTTTGTTTGAGTATTTTTGTTGTTCCTGCTAAAACATTGCTCAACAGCAAGGGCAAACTAATAGCACCTTTCCAACTTTTGCTTCTCAAGTCACACACAGAGAGAGAGAGAGATGCCAGTTCAGCCTATGGTCAGTGCTGCATTGCACTGAGTGGATGTATCTCAGTTTACTTCAAGAATTTGCTATTTTGGAAACACAAAAGAATCCCTCACTTGTTCTCAGTTCTGTTTAGTGAAACTACAAACAGGCAGTGGAAGGGGAAGGAAGATATCTTTTGTAGATTTCCTCAGATTTGCGGGTTTGCGATTTCTCTGTGTATTTTGCTCAAACCAACTGACACTTCTCCATTCCACTGTTTTGAGTAAAACACAAGGCTATTGGGGGAGACCATCTAGACCAGGGGTCTCAAACAAGCGGCCCACGAGAGCATTTTGTGCGGCCCGCGATGCCACGACTTTTTTCGTGGATTTTACTTGCTTTTTTCTCACCTTATGATTGCCGGCATGGCCGCGTGGTGTTCGTCTTCTCTCTCCACATGACCCGAGTCACGAGCCTGCCCTCAACCAATTAGAGACAGGAAGGAGGGGGGGGGGGGCCCAGAAGCAGTCTCAGCAGCCAGCCAAATGCCACGAGGCACCACGCGCCCTCGACGATCCATTTTGTAGTTAGGCGGCCTGTGCTTCTAGCAGTGTGCACAGCTCTCCGCGGGCAGGTAAGGAGGCAGTCTGCCCTGCCCCCGGAATTCCCCGATGTTAGCCAGCCCTGCCTCCCTCAGTCCCTCTCCTCTTCGGCTTTCAGAGCCGAGAAGGGAGAGCTTCTCCCTCGCGACTCTGTTAAGCTCGCCGGGGCAGATGGGAAATTTCCCATAAGCCTCAGCGGGCTTAACAGAGTCGCAAGGGAGGAACTCTCCCTTCGCGGTTCTAAGCCGAAGCGGAGAAGGACTGAGGCAGGCAGGGAGGGAAGCAAACAGGCAGGCAGGCAGGGAGGGAGGGAGGGCAGCAAGCAGGCAGGGAGGGAGGGCTGGCTCCGGGGCCCCGCGGGACATTCGATTTTGCCACGGCTGATGGGGGGGGGTTAGGACTGGTAATGTGCTGTGGGCTGATGGGGGGGGGGTAGGACTGGTAATGCCACTGGGGTGGTTTAGGACTGGTAATGTGCTGTGGGCTGGGGGGGGGTTAGGACTGGTAATGTGCAGTGGGCTGATGGGAGGGGCTAAGACTGTTAATGCCACTGGGGTGGTTTAGGACTGGTAATGTGCTGTGGGTTGATGGAGGGGGTTAGGACTGGTAATGTGCTGTGGGCTGATGGGGGGGGGGGTTTAGGACTAGTAATGCCACTGGGGGGGTTTAGGACTGGTAATGTGCTGTAGGCTGGGGGGGGTTAGGACTGGTAATGTGCAGTGGGCTGATGGGGGGGGTTAGGACTGGTAATGTGCTGTGGGCTGATGGGGGGGTTGCTAGGACTGGAAATGGGCTGAGTGGAAGGGGGGCTTGAACTGCAAATGGCTGATGGGGAGGGGGGCTTGGAATGTAAATGGGCTGTGAGGGGAGGGAGCTAGCACTGGAAATGTGCTGAGTGTGGGGGGGAGCTAGGGTTGGAAATGGGCTGATGGGGGTCTAGGACTGGAAATGGACTGATGCAGGGACTAGAAAGGAGCGGATGCTGGGTGGGGCTGGAACTAGAAGGGAGCTGATGTTGGGGGAGGATTAGAGGATGGAGCTGGGAAAGTGAAATGGAGAGGGGAAAATATTTTGTGCGGGAGGGAAGACAAATCTACAATTGGCCAGGTTTTGGGAGAGTAAGTGGAGATTGAGGATGGAGGGGTAATATTTGAGTGGATAAAATAGGAATGAGGAAAGAGCAAAAGGAGAAAGATTAGTATGTTAAAGCAGATGTAGAGAGAGAATGAAAAAAGAACTAGAAGAGAGAAGAAAGGACAAATGGACAGCAGACGATGGAGAGTTAGCAGAAGACACAAAGAAACCAGAAAAAAGTGGCTGGAGCAATTGCAACTGAAAAAGAAATTCACAAAAGGTAGAAAAATATCTCTTTATTTTGAAATTTATTAACTGGAATATGTCAGCTCTGGGAAATGTGCATCATTAATGTCTGTGCTTTAGTACAAGAAATTAATTTATAGTTTTATTTCTACAGTGTTGTTGTACATTCCAAGTTTGGCTTTTAGGGTTCCCAGTTTAATTATTGTCTTCCTGTTTCTAAATTGTGATTCCTTGTTTGGTGATGGTGTATGTTCTGCATGTGTAACTGAGCTGAGGTATTCTGTTTATGTAATTCCAATTTGACATTGCTACTTGTTCTCTTTTCCCAGTAGGTCATGTATTGTTGTTCTCTGAAATGTATTGATTTAATATTTGCAGTGTTGCCTTTTGATAGGTAGGGTCTGGTGCTTTGTGAGTCCTGGTAGTGCTGTTATGATGCAGGGGGTTTGCTATGGGTTCTAAATGGACACTGTTTGTAGTAGTTCCTAATGTGCCTGGCGGTTGGCACTGGATTATAGTAATATAGAAATTTTTTAGTCTTTCTTTATCCATACACTCATTATGCAACATTATGCAAATATTTATGCAAATGAGGCCCCTTACGCAAATGAGGCCCCGTGTCTTATGCGGCCCCCGGGTTACTTTACAAGTCCTCATTTGGCCCTCAAAGCAATTTGAGTTTGAGACCCCTGATCTAGACCCTGAGTTCAAAATTAGTGCCAGGCAGAGCAGCTAATTAGAGCTATGGAGTTCCATAACACGGCAAGATGCAGTCACTGTTAATATAATCCCTCCTGTAAGGTAAGCATGGAAGCAGACTTGAAAATGATTGGGGTTGTTAAATTTAGCACTATTTACTACTACAATTTATTTATTTTTTATTTAAAAGGATTTCTATACCGCCTTTTCTTTAAATCAAAGTGGTTTACAACTAAACGTGTTACATCAAATAAGGGCAGGGGGCATGCAGGGGGTAGCAGTGGGGATTCATACAATGCAGTCGTGTGGAGAATATAGAAACATAACTATTTACAATGTGCACTATGTACAACATGAGCTATTTACAGATATAAAAACTGATTCATCAAGGGAGCTGGGTGGGTTATTGAAAAAAGAGGGGGTGGAAGGAGGAGAGGGAGGGTGGGGGCAATTAAGAGGATAGTATATAGTGTCCTGTGGTCAAGGTTATGTAACTTCGCCAAAGTGTTCTATATAGATTGTGGTTTTGAACATTTTTCGAAAGTCTTTGATATCTTCAGCGGTTCTTAGGTGATCCAGGAGGGAGTTCCATAGGGCAGGAACAGCCAGAGATAATGCTCTTCCAGGTGTTGTTTTCTTCACTTTTGTGTAGGCAGTTGGGGTTAAGATAGTGTCCGTGCTGCACCTCCTCCTGGGTCTGGTGCTTGAATCAGTAGAGATGAGAGTTTGCAGGCTGTTCGCTGAGAGATTATGTTTGATTTTAAGGATATTTACATTTGTTTTTTGTGTTGTGTATTTATAATTTATGTAGCACTATAAGGTATACCCAGCGCTGTACAGACTCATAAAAGATGGTCCCTGCTCATCAGAGTTTACAATCTAAATTATGACAGACAATACAAATAATGAGAACAAGGGTACAGTAGGGAAGGGTAATGAGACTGAAGGAGAACAAAGGATTAAGATCCTAAAGCGGCCTGAAAGAAGTGAGCCTTTAGCATGGATTTGAAAAGAGGGAGAGATGAAACCTGACGTAAAGGCACAGGTAAATTGTTCCAGAAATGAGGAGCAGCAAGATGAAAGGTTGGAAATCTGGAATTGGCTGTTGAAGAGAAGGGCATAGAGAGAAGCAAGCCAGAGGAAGAACGGGGTTCATGAGGAAGGGTGTAGGGAGAAAGAAGAGAGGAAAGGTTGTAAGGAGCAATAGAACACATTGTATTGGATACAGAAACAGAATGGAAGCCAATGAAGTTATTTGAGAAGAGGGCTTATATGAGTATATTGAGGCTGGCAGAAGATTAGCCGTGCAGCAGAGTTTTGAACAGATTGAAGGGGAGAAAGATGACTCAGAGGGAGACCAGCAAGGAGGAGACTGCAATTGTCTAGGCGAGAAGTGACTAAAGAGCGGATAAGTCTACTAGTAGTGTATTTAGAAAGGAAGGGGCAAATTTTGTTAATGTTGTAGAGAAAGAAACCAAAAAGGTCACTCCATATCTCTCTTAAATATTAATACTAATAGCTTAAAATAAGAGCTATTAGTTATCTAGAAGGATACATTGTGAGTATATACACACTTAGTCCAAGTGAGGACAATGTATGGAATAGAAGGTGGTGGTCAACAGGGTCAAAAGCAGCAGAAAGGTCAAGAAGAATGAGAACTGAGTAAAGGCCTTTGGATTGAGCCAGGAACAAGTCGCTGGAGACTTTAGCAAGGGCCGGTTCAGTAGAGTGTAAGGGACGAAAGCCAGATTGAAATGGATCGAGGAGGGCTTGAGAGGAGAAAAAAATTGAGGCAATGGCAAAGAACTGCACCTTCAAGAAATTTGGAAATGAAGGGAAGGAGGAGATGGGTTGATAGAAGGACAAGTAGGGTCAAGTGTAGGTTTCTTAAGTAGAGATGTGACCAGAGCATGCTTGAAGGCTGCAGGGAAAGTTGCAGTACAGAATGATAGGTTGAGAATGTGTGTGATGGAAGGGATGACAAAGGAGGAGATGGAATTAAGGAGATGGGTGGGGATAGGATCAGAGGAACAGGTAGTAAGTTTAGAGGAGGAAAGAGGATGAAAGTTTTCCTCTTCGGAGATCTTAGAAAAGGAAGAAAAGGTAACAGATTGAGGGAAAAAGTTGGTATTGAAGAGGGGGAAGAGGGGATGAAGCTAATCTTGAGGGGAATTGGAGTATAATTTTGTAGACTTTGTCATGGAAATAGTCAGCAAAGGTTTGGGCAGAAAGAGAAATGGGTGTGTCGGGGTTGGAGGCGGAGGTGCCTTGGTGAGAGAGTTGAGAGTAGAGAAGAGACGATGGGGTCAGAGGCAAGAAAGTTAGTTAGCTGGACATAGAAGTTTTGCTTGGCGAGTGCCATGGCAGATTGGAAGGAAATAGGCATGAATTTGAAGTAAAGAAAATCAGAAAGGGAACGGGATTTGAGCCAAACGCACTCAGCTGAATGGGCACAGGAGCGAAGGTAGTGGATAGTTGAGGACAGCCAAGGCTGAGGTATAGTGCACCTCACAGGACATCGGATGGGGAAGAAAGAGAATCCAGAGGAGAGAGCAGTATTATAGGAATCTATAGCCTCATCAACCAAGTTAAAGACAACGTGGAGGAGAGAGATGATGAGACAATAGTGGCGAGAACTAATGGATAGATAGCATGAAGATTCCTAAAAAAGGTTGGACGAGATTGTGGTGGGGAGTGATGAAGCTAACCAGGTGATGGTTAGATAAAGGAAGAACTGAGATTCGGAAATTAGAGAGTAAACAATTAGAGAAGAAAATAATATCAAGGCAATGGCTGTGCTGATGAGTGGGAGCAGAAGAGCAAAGCTGAAGTTTAAATGAGGAGGTAAGGGAAAGAAGTTTGGAAGCTTAAGGGTCAGAAGGGTTTTCAACATGAATGTTAAAGTCACCAAGAAAAGGAAAAGGGAAGAAGAATCGAGAAATAAGGAAAGCCATGAGTTAAAGTCAGAGAGAAAGGTAAAGGTGGACTTTTCGGGTAGTCTATAGATAGCAGCTATCCGGAGAGATAAGGGATTAAAAAGGCAGATGCAGTGGACTTCGAAGGTGGAAAAGGAGTGAAACTGAGATAGAGGGAGGGGATGAAATTGGCAGAAAGGAGAAAGCAGAAACCCCACACCACCACCGCAGCAAGTGGCACGAGGAGTATGCGAGAACTGGTAGCTGCAGTAAGAGAGGGCAGCGATCGAAGCAGTGTCATCAGGGAGGAGCCAGGTTTCAGTAAAGTCATTTCCATTCATATGTGCCACACATGCGTGTAAATGACCTCTTATAAAATACTGACTGACATAAAAGTATTCAGTTTGGCATCAGAGTGCACACTTTGTTGGTGGATGTGCACATGGGCAAAGTTTGGATAGCTTGTGGGTGGAACACTCACGTACATGCATAGACTATGAAGTGCTAGAATTTAAGGGCAAAATATAGGCGTGGACAGATACACCAGTTCTAGGCCCAGTGTAAATGGCCATGCCTGCAATGAAGGTGCGTGTTATGCCACTTATTTTATAAGGACAAGTAGGGGCCCATTTGTCTTTAAAAAAACCAGGCTTATCATAGATGCCCTAAAGAGCACTTTAAATAAACATCCCTTAATAAAATGAGCCTCTAGGAGTGCAATGACTAGGACCCACACAAAATTCTGCTCACTCAGTGGTGTTCTAACAAAAATTCTTTGCTATCATAAAACTTTTTCAACAGAAATGATTTGAAAAGCAGTGCATTTACTAGGCGAAGAATCTGCAGCCTCAACAACTCCGTCAGTTTCTGCCTACCCAAGGCAGGCTGTCCTGCTCTTCTAAGGGAACTCCTGTACTTTTCATGACACTCTTGGACCTGGGTAGATTCTCTAAAAAATTAGCTAAAACGTATGTCCATATAGAAGCATGTGCCCCAGCTATGCAACATATTGAGGTTTGACCCCACTATGTGCATCATTAATGCCACTGCAGTATTCAGTCAACTGGATAATTTCACTGCATTTACATTGCAACTACTACAGAGCACGTTAGAAGCAGGTCAAAAATAAGCTACCAGTAAACTGCAATCCTAATCTCTGTGCACTCTGGATATTTGCATGTAAATTGATACTTCTAGGATACATCTATCTGGGAAAGGAGAATAGAGGCATACAATTCATCAGAGCTACCCCTTAACACTTATTTCACCCTTCTGCCCCTGAATAGGACCACTGCTGTTACCAAGGCAACCTAAAAAACGAAAATGGATCTTCAGCAAGCATCTGTATCTGCAATGGTATAAAGTAAGTGTTTTACCAGACTGTACGCTATTTTCATTAGGCAGATTCATTATTACTGGCTATACTATCAAAGTTTAATTTTGGAAAGTGAATAATCGTATCACAATCACCAATCCTAGGCACAGCAATAGTACTAACACAATTGTGCAACATCACTAATGTGAGAGAACAGATGAATACCTGAACATAACTCACCTGGAGTTACCAATGAAAAAGCATGAAATAAGTTCAAATATAGATACATAAATGTACTCTAATATCTGGATCAAGGCATGCTGCCAAGCTACCCTGATCCAGTAGCAACAGTTTAGGCCAGGCCTAGATTTCTGATAACCTCATCCTGGTGTATTATGGGATCCACAGAATTGATTTCAATGGATATAATCAGGGACTACAAATTCCACCCTGCTTACGAATTTAAAGGAATGTTTATCGAAGTGCTGCAGGTGGGGCTAATGCAAGGTTAGTGGGTGAATTTGCATTGCGGAGATGGAGCAGCTGCAACAGAAGCAGGGGGGGGGGGGTGGCCGCTGTAGGGAAGGATTGCTGCATTAGTCATGTCAATAGTGCTGTTGTAGCCAACATACAGCCAGAGCGCATGTGCATTAAGATATATACTATGTGTGCTCTGTATATGCTTACTACCAATGTGATGTGAAGGGCACGGGTAGTGAATGAAACCCCTTCAGAGACATCATATAGCAATACATGGCCACTAACTCCACAACCAGAGCACAGAAGAAGTGGCCAATGTCAATTAGAAATGGCAAACCTGGAAATAGGCACATCCTACTACACAGCCCATAGTAATGGGCCAAAGTACGAGAGAATGGGGCATTCAAATCATGAAAGCAAACATATGCTGAGGCCCCTTCTGTGGGAGGTGGGGCAAATGCCACATCTGAAGGATTAGGGTGTCCGATATGGGTTCAGGTTGGATGTCAATGGTGCCCTCCAGTGGAGCAGGATCATGAATCCATCTCATCTTGAGGCACCCAAGGTGCAGTGGATAGATTATCAGACCTCTGGTGGAGAGGAGTTAGGCCCAATGCCTTCCACATTTGGCACAGTAAACTTGTCAGGGAGTAGAGCTGTCCCCTTGTGGGAGAAGAGGAGTACCAAAACCTGCTGAAGCAACATAGTGACCACACAGATATGGGGGGTGGGGCACACTGCTACCAGATAGGGACCAGATATAATCCTTTGACCCAAGAAGGGTGGAAGGCAGTCCACACCACAGGACACCTACATGCTCCCATGGAGAAAGGCAGCCTCAACAAGAATGCACCAACTTTCAGGTAAACGAAGACCCACATGAACTCCCTAGGTCTACAGAATACCTCATCCTCCTATCCCCTGGGCAGGTGGCCACAAGAGAGACTACTATGGCCCCTAGGAATACAGCCCAACACAGCAGCACAAATCTCCAGGTGCATATATACACCACTATGTGGCACCCATGCAAGGGAGATGGTGGTCAGACTGCAATTATGTGCCAGTTCTTCCATTTGCCATTATTTGCATCACCTCATTTGCCTGCTCCACCCCACATCCCCCAACAGTCTTCAGCCCTGGCTATGTGGCCCAGTTAAGGATGTATCACAAAGTTCAGGCTTAACTTAACCCCTCACCAGCACTGACTGTGCATCCATTAGTAGCAGTCCTGATGTGCCATCCCCCAGCTACAGCAACAGCCATGTGGAGAGTTTGAGGGGGGCTAGGTAACCCCATCAGCTGCTGTTGCTAGTGTAGTAAGAGCACTCCCCCTGCTATCTGTTTGCTACTCAGGCATCTGCAGTCATCTGCACTGCAACAGCTGGTGGATTGGGGACTGGGTCCAAAGACACAGCTCAGTCTCTATTGTATGAAGTCCAGTAGTGCCCAGGGATATTTTCAGAACAGTAGTACAGCAGCACGGCCACAGTAATCTTGGGCAGGTGCCAATGCTGACAGCATGCGTTGGAATCATACCTTTGCCTGTTAGGTATATGTATGCCGACTCACCCTGCAGGGCTCTGTCTGAGCTACAGGCTCTTTGGATCGGGGCCAGCCCTTCCATTAGGTGAGCTAGGCAGCCACCTAGAGTAGGTGACTTGGGTGGATGGCAGCAGCAGCACTCCCCCACCAGCTACCCCTGATTCTATTTGGGAGGGAGGAGGTGGGCAGTGGCAGTATTTCCAAAAACAGCAGCAAAAAGCCACTGCTTTTGGAAATATTGCCGCTGCCTGCCTCCCCCTCCTGAGATGGAATTGGCGGCAGCTGGGGGGGGGGGCGGTGGTGGGGGGGGGAGGCCGGGGTTTCTTTCTAGGGCAGCAGAAACCCCTGGGTCGGCCCTGCTTTGGATTGCTGTGGTTGTCAGGATCTAGTATGTGATCCGCTAGAAGCAGACTCCCTAGGCAACTGCCTAGTTGTTACCAAAATAGTTCCTGACCTGTGAGATATTTTAGGAAGGTGCCAGGACATTGTTCTGTGTGGGCAGAGTGCTGGCTCAGTGGGTGCAATTACCGCCTGGTATGAGGCTGGCAATAGTTTCACCCACACTAGCAGCATTTTTATGGCCTGGAGGCACCATTAACGTGGCCGTGCTAGCCACGTGTGGCTGCATCCACCCACTCTCTGCCCTAACTCCGCCCAAAGCTGTCTATTCTTACACTGCTCAGCCTTCATAGCAACTTCAGCAAGGGAGCCTTCTGGCCATGTACGTCCAGCTAATATGCTGCCAAAATGTGCGTTAGCACCATGCTAAACCTTGCACTATCGACTACCATGCTTTAGTAAACATGCACCTAAGTTCAAAACCAGGACTAGCCAAAAAAGGTCTATCTCCTGGAACCTGGCAGCTCTGTTATCAATCCAACACCACAGATATTGTAGTATTTTAAAAGGATCATGGGTAAAAGCAATGAACATGGTTACTATAACTGATTCCAGTTTTATTTTTTTATTTGACTAAAATGTTGGAAAGCCTTTCCATGACTGTCTTTTGGCAATACTAAAATCACTATTGCTAGCATCAAAATACCTAAACCGTGCTGCCTTTTCCCCATCTTCTTTTCATTGTTGATACTTGTTGAACTTAAAGCCCGACTTTCATAGATGTCTTCAATTGTTATTCTTGTGGAGGGAACTTTATAGCAGGGAACATAGGTTTAGAGATGAAGGAGGTGCCTATTTCAAGTCTATTTCATAAAGGCATATAGGCGCCTGCAGAAATGGTACCTAGCTTGAATACATGGCCTGCTTCAGAGCAGAAGTAAATGTTAGTAGATAATTTACATGTTTAAACTGCTACTCCTCTCCTAAGAGCACCTATTCTGCAGGTATGTGCCTATTTGTGCCACACACATAAAAGGTCTTGTCACACAAATATGTGTTTTACACACAGAAAAGGTTTAGAATACCACCCCATAATGTGCTGATAGGTCCAGCTTTAAGTTTTAAGTATTCGTACCATTGTCTTACAGTGGCTTCTTTACGACCGAGGCTCAGCGATATCTGATAGAACCTTTGAATAAGACAGATGGCCAGGAACATGCAGTCTATCAATATGAGAATCTAGAAAATGTCCCGAAAACTTGTGGTGTCACCAACACCACTTGGGAAGAAGATCCTTTTGCTAAAACTTCAAAATCCAGAAGCAGTAAAGAAGTGGGTATAAATATTTGTTAATAAGTTTTTTATTAAAATGTTTAAGGTCATATTTTACTCCTGATAATTTTCACACGGTTATTCAAATGGTGGTGTTCTCTTCATTCGACTACTGTAATAGTCTTTTTTTCTGAGCTTACCAGTAGGAATACTGCATTCTTTGCAATCTATGCAAAATTTTGCTGCATGTCTTATTACTGGGAATAACCGTTCTGTTGATATTCAACACCAATAAAGTATCGTATACAGTTTAAAGTTTTGATGGTTGCTTTCAAATGTATTAATCAGCTTATTCCAACTAGTTTGTCTTCCTTATTGAGTTTGTATCGTCTGTGGTCATTACGATCCCAAGATGCTAATCTGTTTGAAGGTTCCAAATTTTAAAGAAATTCATTATCAAACCTTGCGGAATAGAATTTTTTCAGTGTCTGTTCCTGTAATATGGAATGCGTTACCTGAAGATTTACACAAGATCTCTGAACTGTTGTTGTTTAGATGAAAGATGAAGGCTCATCTTTTTAGACAAGTGTTCTCTACATTATGTAGATAATTGTACTTCTATTTTATTAATATTAATTGATGTTTTATTTTTATTTTATATCAAGATTTTAGTATTTTATGTTTAATATTATTTATTTTACTCTGTATGACTATGGGACATGTTTACTAAAAACCGCTAATTAGCGCACCGCAAAAGAGCGCACTAAAAGCGGTAGTTAAGAGTGCTTAAACGCCCCGCAAACATGCGATGAAGCCCCGCACACTTGCGCGGCACAGTAACGGGTGCCGCACAAGTACGGGCCCGCAAATGTCCGATAGAGGCGTGGAAAGGCTAATGGAGGGCGGAGGAAGGCCCCGGAGGGGCGGAGAGAAGGGGTTAATGGGCGGGCAAGGGGAGGGGAGAGGCTCCCCGCACAGTATCGGGCCCGAATTTGCATGTAAAAACTACCGCGAGTGAATCACTCGCGGTAGAAAGCATTTAAAGGGAAGAGAAACCATTTCCGTCAGCAATGTACAGGAAAACCGGGGAAACCAGCAAAACGTGAGCAGTGTGATATATGTGCACAGCACAAAAGTGCAAATAAAAATAGAAAATGACCACAACACAACTATTAAAAATAGTAAGTCAGCTGGGGAACAGTTATAGTGATGGGAAAATACAGAAAAACACACCCAGCAAAGCTCCAGAAAAAAGAAATGAATTTTGGAAGGGTTCACGGAACGGAGACTCTTCCAAAAAACATTTCCTTTTGTGGAGCTTTCCTGGGAGTGTTTGCTATGGTTGCCCATTAATATCACTGTTGCCCAGCGTGGTGATATTTTTTCCCCCATTTCCCGTGGTCATTTCCGGGGTTTATGTGCACGTTTGTCACCAGACAGGGTGCATATGCCCACAGTAAAATTGCGTAGAGCAGGGTTTGTGACTCGATCCTGCCAGGCTCACTACCTCCAGGGGCTGCATTGTCTCTGTGGCCATAGTGTGGTGCAGCGGACAGAGTCAGTACCTCTAGGGTCAGAGGTTCAAAGGCCAGCTGGGCACTTGCCAGCCCAGTCCCTATATTTTACCCACCACTAAACACAGATAGCGCAGACACCCCTGTATTGCAGGGGACATAAGCATGGGGAAAACACCCATATTTTACCCAACAACGCACACACACCACAACAATGGGCATTACCCACAGCCAAGTACCCCAAATGCAGTCCCGTACTGCCACATTCCAATCAGGTCACCTGCTTTTTATGGGAGAAGCTCATGCCAGCATGTTGGCGGACAAGTACATGTGGTGCAGGGGGCAGTGGCTGCTAGCGACAGAAGACAGAGGCCTAGCCATGTGCAGGCTGCCATCGTCCACTGCAACAGACTGCAACAGACAGGCCCTGCCGGATCCACAGTCATGGACATTCCAGGGAATCCACCCAGTCTGTGGCTACACAGTGGTGCAGTGCATACAGACACTGCATGCAAGAGCAGAAGGTCACAGGTTCAAAGCCCAATTGGGGTGACTGCCAATCTTGCCCACATATTTTTCCCCCAATTATACAGTGATAGTAAGGGCACACCTTTCCTGGCGAGGACATATGCAATGGCAATACGTCTATCTTTTACCCCACTGACACCATGAACAGGGCCAGTACCCAGAGCAGAATCACCCAAATGCAGTCCTGGTGGGGCACACACCAGTCAGGTTCCATGATGCCACTCATACAAATGCCTGTGCTGTATATCTATGCACCACACCTATGGTATGTAGATGTAGCTCATGCATATCCATGAGGGACAGCAGGAAAACCCGAACAGTGTGATGCAAACCTGGACTGGAGTTGGGAATCTGTGCCGTAAAAAGCAGCAGCCATCAAGGGCAGACACACCCACACCCACACCCACACCCACAGGCCTCATTGGTCAATGTCTCCTGGAGAGGCAGACCATTGGACCCTGCATGCATCTCCCAAAACTAGCACTTGCATAACTTACCAATGTCACCCTACACCTGAGGTATACGGTACACAGCTCTGAGACGTTTGCTAGGAGTACTGGCAGATAGATATCCATACGTTACGCACATACTGCTAGTTGACCCCATCCGAACAATCTGTTAGGTATTTGCGGTGTGTGCTCCAGGCCTGGCCTCTGACGGTGTTTACCACCCTGGGGAGTGACCCCCAGCTGTACTGCGTACCATATCCATGCCTTGCCGTGCCCAGGACCGGTTTGGTGGGCAAGGCTAATTACCTCCTCAATAGTAGCACCATGATGGCATAGGTGTGGAAGCATGTCTGTCTATACAGTGGGTGTTGGCTGCAAGCCCCTTCCACAGCCCACATTGCCAGCACTGTTGCCAGTATTGGCCTGCCAATGTGCATAATGAGGTGCAAGGTACCATGGGTATAGCCAGGACAGGGTGGCCTGGCCAGGATGCATCTGCACCGGCCATAGGGCACTGGCAGGGACATTGTGGTGTCCGGCCACCACCTACACAGACAGGGTGGCCACACCATGTTCTTCTGGGAGATCACGCTCACCCTGACTGTGCAGTGACCACAGCATGGCTAGGCACCCCCATAGTGCTATACAGTATTTCTCTCATGTGATAGATATGGGTTTCTATTTGGGGCCCAGTCACTGATTTATATGCTTGCTGTGTATGCTGCCAGCCCAGTTCTGGGTGCATGTGTCTCCATTGGGAACATGGACTAACCAGCAGACAGTTTGTAGCTGGTATGTGTCTTGCTGGAATGGCTTGCAGGGTGCAGTGGCTGTTGGCTTGCTGTAGGGGAATATCTGATGGTGGGGTGCAGCTTACCTTATCCTGGTCTTATATCTATCTGCTATTGTGTTATGGCTGTGTATGGGGCTGCCTGGGGGGGGGGGGGGGGTCCTCCTCAGCAGGACTTGGGTTGCTGTTGTCCTCTACTGTCACCTTTGCAGGGAGGTAGAGTATGGCTCTCATTGATGGGATGGGGGGGGGGGGGGCACCCCAGCTATGCCTAACTGGGATATCCATGGTGTTTGTGCAGGAACTAGCTATCTTACACATTAACACTGCTTTGGAACTCCTGCTTGGCCTCCATCAGCCATGGAAGGTGTTGTGGACCTGGTCCTGGGCGCCTCATTGCACACTCAGGGTGAGCACAGAACCCGCACGATGTAACGGTGTGTAGCTACTCTGTGCCAGTAAAACACCCGGTCAGTGCCCCCTACCAGGCCGAGGTGCTGTGTGGGTGCACCCGGTCACTTCCCCCAACAGGGCCGAGGTGCTCTGGGGGTGCATTCCCCATCTTGTGTCCATCTGTGGACAGCTAATTTGCATGTGCAGTGCATCATGGGTACGTGTGGCCTAACCCTATCCTGTTTACACCGGCAGACTGTCTGTGAGGTGACGTGCAGGCTATCTGCAGCCAGCCAGGGGCTTGCTTACAGCTATGGAGCTGTAGCCCACTGGTTACTTCACTGCCTGTGCAGTCAGAGGTCATGGGTTCAAGCCCACAGTGGGGTTCTGTGATAGGGGTGTCCACAGCATCTTTTTACTTTACTGTACATATGTTGCTGCCAGCAATAACACCCTGAGCGTGCTGTACCCATAAGGTGCCTCTGAGGGTGCTTTATGGGGCGCCGTATATGGCACTTTATGGTTGCCATCCATATAGGGTGCACTATACATTATCCTGTGGCGCAACATACATGCTGCCCTATAGGGGACATTCTAGGGTGCCTTGGCGGACGGTGCACTGTAACATGTGCCTTATGGGCTGCCTTATGTTAACATGCTGGGAGCGTGCGTTTGCTAGTTGTTATCACAAAATAAAATTAGAGGGCCTCCTACAGCATAAAACATACTACTTCTGCTAGTCTTTTTCAATGGGCATTGTGAGGGATTGAACCCCTGATCCCTGCACCATTGGGCAGTATCACAACCATTGTGCTGTGGTTCTATTCCTGTGTTTGAGCAGCAGCGCGCAGCCTTGTAGCCATCGGCGCACAAAATTAGCAGTGCGCTGCCTTCTGCCGCGTAACATTAACAGCGCGCCGCCTTATGCCGCCCAACATGGGCATGCCCCTTAAAATAATGCCTCAGCCAGCTGTTTTCAATGGGCACTGTGGGGAATTGAACCCATGATGCCTGCATGAGTGGTCAGTGTCTTAACCATTGTGCTATGGCTCCATTCCTGGTATTTGCACATCAGCGCGCCACTTATCCCTCCCACTATTGGGCTGCCCCCTCACACATCAGCACGCCGCCTTCTGCCCACCGGCTCGCCGCCTTCTGTTGCCCAATTTTATCAGCGCGCCGCCCTCTGCCGCCCAACCTTAACAGTGCGCCGCCATCTGCCACCCACAATGAACAGCGCGCCGCCTCATGCCGTATAAAAAAAGAGTGAGCCGCCTTCTGCCACCCATAATCAATATGCCTCCTACACCACTTTTGCCCCTAAAAGTTGATGCCTCAGCTGGTCTTTTTTGTTGAGCGCAATGGGGGTTTGAACCCCTGGCCCCTGCACCATAGGTCAGTGTTTTCACCATTGTACTACGGCTCTGTTGTTTGGTTATGCAGCAGCGCCCCACTTAGCCTTTCCACGTGCTAATGTGGGCCCCGCAAATTAGTGCGACACACACACATACGCTCCGTTTTTTTTCTTTTTTCTGCCTGAACCGCCCACTCCTTATATGGCACACGCACACTAACGGGGACCCGCACAGCAACGGAGTTTAGTAAACATACCCCTATGTATGTGTTTTTGTAATCCACCATGTTTGTATACGAAATATATGTTTTTTAAATAAAAAAAATAAAAATTACTTAATTAAATCAGCAATTTTTATGTATACAAACATCTATGATAAAAAAGAGCACTTAAACCAAAGGAATGGTCAAAGCAGCAGAAACCACGAGACAATGAACTTGTATTAAGAAGCAGGCATAGCAGATTTACAGCATATTGCATTCTATGCTAATTCAGCAAAGATAGACTCATTTATGTATAAGAATTACACTGAGAGTTTTAATGGGACTGGTTCTCAAACTTTCTTTTACAGATTGAGGAGTTCCTTCAAGCACGGAAATATGTTGAGCTCTGCTTAATAGCTGATAACAGCATGGTGAGTATTCAGATCATGCATTCAAAGCTCTGCTAGTGCAACTCAGCTTTTAGGCAAAGGGAAAAATGTCAAGCAGACCAGCCAAGCAGGATTGTGTTTGAGCAGGCATTAGCTCAAATTAAAAATGCTCAGATAGTTGGGAGCGAGAGGGAGAGGCTGTGAGAGGAGCCTTAGGCAGTTTCCTTACTTGTCAGGAGACCATTGGCAGTGGCTACTGTAATCTGTAGTCAGGGCTCTATTCAGGGATGGTTACGGTTTCTCTTCCCCTCTGGTAATTATCTTCCAGCTTCTCAGGACAAAGCAATTGAGAAAGGAAAACAATTATATTTGCAACCAAAACTAGGACTTTATTGTCACTGCACATAGAATATTGCCTTCACTATGAACTGGTAAAAGTAAGAGATCTACTGTATATTATCGGGCATTTTTAATATAAGTCATTTCAGTGCTTATTTAGATGGATAAATAGGCTCTTCGGGAATTAGGTCATGAGTATAAAGATGCACATAGTGTATCTTTGCAGAACATATGTGCAGTGGCAGAGTTAGAGCAGAACTTAGGCAAAGCCGTTTAGTATGCGTGTACAGGGCCACTGCAAGCATTGGATGCATCCTAGGCAGGTCCTCCATCCTGCTGCCTCCCTCCCCCACCCCCACCATCATTCCCTCTCCACGGCCTGCAGTGGTAGCAATGGCTCCCACCCACAACGCAGCACTTACCTACACACTCTCGCTCTGTGCTGTGGTTTCCTTCCCCTGAAGCAGAAGCGGCAAATAGTAGGAGAAAGAAACCACGATGCAGCGCTGGAGTTTGGGAGCCAATACCACTGCTCCGGGCCCTGGAGAGGGGTGGCAGCACTGGCAATGGGCACCCCCAGATGGCCGGCACTCTAAGCAACCATCTAGTTTGCCTAATGGTAGTACCGGGCCCACACACACTTTTTATAAAAGACATGCAGACTAACATTTACATCTGCTCCCGAGCAGGCATAATAGCCTTGCCTGCAATGTAGGTGCAATTTGTGCAGGGATTGCATTAGAATTTTATAAAGACAAGGGCTTTCCTACCCTATTAACTGCTAATCATTTCTATAGTACTACAAGGCGTATGCAGCGCTGTACAGGCACATAGAAAAACCACAGGGCCCGATATTGAATGGTGCAGGCTATGCACCGTGGCAGCACACAGCCAGCCCGTCGACCTCCTTAACCCGGATTTTCACTTCTGCGCCGGTGGAAGTGAAAAGCTGCTTAACCTGCATGCCTTGGCAGCCACAGAGGCTACATGGGTAGCAGCAATTTTCAATGCTACCCCCATAGCCCTCTGCGCCTTAAAAATAAGCAAGGTTTTTCCTCGCTTATCTTTAAGGCGCAGAGGGCTATGAGGGTAGCATCGAAATCGCTGCTATACCTGTGTAGCCCCTTCTTCTGCCCCCGCTCCACCCCAGAATGCCCCTAACATGCCCCGATGCTATGTAGGTGCCCTTCGAATATCCCGGATACGGCCCTTACACGGGTAACCAAGGAAGTTACCCATGTAAGGGCCTTTGAATATTGGGCCTACAATCCCTGCTCTTAAGAGTTTACAATCTAGTCAAGACAGACAACACAACAGCTGAGGACAAGTGTACATCCAGGGAAAGGCAAGGAGATAGATAGGAGACTAAGTAGAACAGCATCCAAAAGCACCCTCAAAGAGGTGAGTTTTTAGTATGGATTTGAAAAGGGGCAGAGATAAAGCCTGACATACATACTTAAGTAGTTTGTTCCAGGCACCCTTCTATAAAATTACCCCCTATATGAATTCAAACAATAAATTTTGTACAAGTATCTCTCTGATTGCAAGACAGAAAAGAACAGCAGAATTTTTGCATTTCAAGTGCCTTACTCTGTTAATTCTAAGTGCTAAATCTGCATTTCTGCCAAAAAGTTCCCTCTATGCAGATCCTTAACTCCTGAAGTGGAATAAATTCCCCATGCTCCATTGGCTAGTTAAGGATTTGATCCCTTTGAACCCCCATCTAGTATAAAATCCTCTTTCCCTTCCCAACAACCCTCCTGCCTCCAAGCGAATAGATCCCCACCAAAATATCACCCCGTTTAAACCATATAAATCTAACAATCTTTTCACAGCTCTAAGAGAGACCTATCACCTCTTTCAACACCCCCCTCTCCCCCCAATAACCATGGTAAAGTCTCAGTTCTGCCCCTACCTACTCCAGTTGTTCTATCCTGAATCCTGGCTTACCAGACCCTACCTGCAATATAGAAACATAGAAATATGATGACAGAAAAAGACCACATGGCCTATCTAGTCTGTCCTTCCATATTAACAACTACAACAGTCCCCTTTTTACCTTTAGAGATCCTCTGTGTTTGTCCCATGCTTTTTTGAATTCAGTTACTGTCCTCATCTCTACCACCTCCACTGGGAGACTATTCCACGGATCCACTACTCTTTCCGTAAAGAAATATTTCCGCATATCACTCCTGAATCCCACTACTCTTTCCGTAAAGAAATATTTCCGCATATCACTCCTGAATCTATCTCCCTTCACCCTCATCCCATGTCCCCTCGTAGCAGAACTTGCTTTCAATTGAAAGTGGCTCTCTCCCTGAACATTTATGCCACAGAGGTATTTAAACATCTCAATCATATCACCTCTATCCCGCCTTTCCTCTAAGGTGTACATATTAAGATCCTTCAGTCTGTCCTCATATGCTTTATAATGAAGACCAGTAATCATTTTAGTAGCCACCCTCTGCACCGACTCCATTCCTGTTCACATCCTTTTGAAGGTGCGGTCTCCAGAATTGCACACTATACTCCAAATGAGGTCACACCAAAGACTTATACAGAGGCACTATCACCTCCTTTTTTCTGCTAGCCATTCCTCTCCGTATGCACCCAAGCATCCTTCTAGCTTTTGCCATCGCCTTTTCTACCTGTTTAGCTACTTTAAGATCATCAGACACAACCACGCCTAGGTCCCACTCTTCTTTAGTGGACAAACGTACTTCACCCCTTATACTATATTGCTCCCTTGGATTGCTGCAGCCCAAATGCATGACCTTACATTTTTTAACATTAAATCCCAGCTGCCAAATTCTAGACCATTCTTCAAGCTAGATCCCTCCTCATGTTATCTACACCTTCCTGGGTGTCTGCTCTATTGCAGATTTTCGTATCATCTGCAAAGAGGCAAACCTTACCCGACAACCCTTCCGCTATATCACTAACAAAGATGTTAAAAAGAATCGGACCAAGGACAGATCCCTGGGGCACACCACTGGTAACATCCTTCTCCTCAGAGTGAGCTCCATTTACTTATACTCTTTGTCGCCTCCCACCCAACCAATTTCTAACCCTAGGGTGCTCAGTTTGTTTATAAGTCGCCTGTGAGGAACAGTGTCATAGGCTTTACTGAAATCTAAATACACCACATCTAGAGCTCTCCCTCGGTACAACTCCCTGGTCACCCAGTCAAAGAAATCAATCAGATTTGTCTGACAAGACCTGCCTCTGGTGAATCCATGCTGCCTCAGAACCTGTAATCCGCTGGACTCCAGAAACCTCACTATTTTCTCTTTCAGCAGCGTTTCCAATAATTTACTCACCACCGAAGTTAAACTAACCGGCCTGTAGTTTTCAACCACATCCTTACTTCCGCTTTTGTGTAAAGGCACCACATGAGCCTCTCTCCAGTTCTTTGGCACCACTCCTGACTCCAACAGGGCATTGAAAAGGTCAGTCAGTGGAGTTGCTAGAACGTCCCCAAGTTCCCTC
Source organism: Ichthyophis bannanicus (assembly GCA_033557465.1). Classification (NCBI taxonomy): domain Eukaryota; kingdom Metazoa; phylum Chordata; class Amphibia; order Gymnophiona; family Ichthyophiidae; genus Ichthyophis; species Ichthyophis bannanicus. The sequence continues at coordinate 759,577,603 of CM066035.1, forward strand.
AGTATTCTAGGGTGTATCCCATCCAGTTCCATCGCTTTGTCTACTTTAAGTTGAGCTAGTTTCTCATGAACACAGTCTTCTGAAAATTGTTCAAGATGTCCCTCGCTTCTGTTCCTATTTGTGGGTGTTTTCTGAGGTCCTGCTCCTGGTTCTTCATCTGTGAACACAGAACAAAGATATTTGTTAAGCAATTCCGCTTTATCCTTACCAGCTTCTACATATTCCTCCCCTGCACCCTTGAGTCTGACAATACCACTTTTGCCCTTCCTCTTCTCACTAATATATCTGAAAAATATCTTATCCCCCCATTTTATTGCATTGGCTATTTACTCCTCCTTTTGAATCTTTGCCTTCTTGACTACTTTGCTAGCTTCTCTAAGTTTTTCCAAATATAAATGCCTGTCTTCCTCTCTCTGTGATCTTTTGTATTTCATGAAGGCCTCCCTCTTTTTCTTCACTTTTTCAGCTACTTCTTTCGAAAACCATAGTGGCCTCCTTTTCCTTTTACCTTTATTTACCATTTTAACAAAAAGGTTGGTTGCCCTTAAAATATCCCCTTTCGGTTTTGCCCACTGTTTTTCTACATCCCCCAGCTGTTCCCATCCCGCTAACGACTCCCTGAGGTATTGGCCCATCTTTGCAAAGTTCGTCTTCCTAAAGTCTATGATCCTCACCTTTGAATGGATTCTAACAGCCCTAGTCCTAATACTGAACCACACCATCTGGTGATCACTGGATGCAAAATGATCTCCCACTACAACATCAGAAACACTTCACCATTGGTAAGCACCAAGTCCAGTATGGCCCCCTTCACGTGTGGGGTCTGTTACCAATTGCCTGAATAGTTCTCCCTGTAGAGAATCCAGGATCTCCTTACTTCTAGATGATACTGCAGCAGGAATGTGCCAATCAACATCTGGCATATTGAAATCTCCTATCAGTAGCACTTCCCCTTTCCTAGCAATGCTGCATATGTCTTCAATTAACTCTCTGTCCACCCTCTTGTGAGGGAGGTCTGTATATCACACCAATGCAAATAGATTTCTCTTTCCCTCTTTCTAGTTTAACCCACAATGCCTCCTCTCTCCCTTTTAAGCTCTGTAATTCCAAAGCTTTAATAGTAGTTTTTACATATAGTGCCACTCCTCCTCCCCTTCTTCCTACCCTGTCCTTTCTAAATAAAGTATAGCCAGGTATAGTTACATCCCAGTCATGGTTTTCTGTGAACCATGTTTCTGTAATTGCCACTAAATCCAAGTCAGCCACTCCCACCAAAGCTTCAACATCAGGGATCTTATTTCCCATGCTACGGGCATTTATACACACTGCTTTCCATATGTTACCCCTGTTACCCATTTCCATAAAGGTATTTAATGTATCACCTACCTGGGGGCTTTCACTTACCTGAGGGCTTTCTTCACCCATCGCCAACAAATCTAGTTTAAAGCCCTCTTCAGTAGATTAGCCAGTCTACTACCGAAGATGCGTTGACCTTTCTTGGACAGATGGATGCCATCTCTGCTCTGCAATCCTTCGAATATAAAATATGCATCATCTGAGCAGCTAAACAATACAAGCAGAGATTCGATAGTAACAGTCCTCCCCTTCTACCCCCTCCCCCAAGACTCAGCTTCTTCTCTTTCCTGCTAATCCCACCTCCTCCCTCCTCTGTTTCTGTGGATAACTCTGGCATCCTTCCCGTCTCCTCAGCTCAAAACCTTGGAGTCAGGAGAGGCTCTATAATGAGGCCGAGTGAGGCAGTGGCCTCAGGCATCAACTTTTTGGGGGCAGAAAAAAATGCCCCCAAAAAGACCACCTCACTTGGCCTTCAAAATTTAAAAAAAAAAAGCATGCACTGGACAAGCTGCTGCCACTGCTTCTCGGCAGCAACAGAATCAACCACCCCGCGGTCCTGTGCCTCCCCCTTCCCGCTACCCCAGAAGAACCCAACCGGCACCCTGGCTCAACTTTGCAGAGTCACGAGAAAGAAAAGTGTTTCTCTTCTTTCCCGCAGCTCTGTTAAATTTGAGCCCACTGGCGCTGAGGGCAAAAGTGAGCCGGGGCACTGATCAGGAAGTGCAGGGCTCTTCCCCAGGGTGGGAGGGGGCTTGGAGTGGCAATGAGCTGGACTGGATTGGGCTGGAATGGAGGGGTAAGCACCGGAAATGGTCTGATTAGGGGGGTGTAGGACTGATAATGGGCTGTTCAGGGGGTTAGGATTGGTAGTGGGCTGATTGGAGGGCTAGCACTGGCAATGGGCTGATGGGGGGGCTATAACTGAAAATGGGCTTAAGGGAGGCTAGACTGGAAATGATCTGATTAGGGTGGCTAGGCCTGGAAATGGGCTGATTAGGGGGGCTAGGACTGGTAATGGGCTGATGAGGTGGGGTTGGAATTAGTGGGCTGATGGAGGCCTAGCACTGGAAATGGGCTGATGGGGGGGGGGGGCTAGAATTGGAAATGGGTACTTAAGAGAGGCTAGGACTGGAAATAGACTGATCAGGAGGGGCTAGCACTGGTAATGGGCTGATCGGGGGTGGTAGGACTGCTAGTGGGCTGATGGAAGGGCTAACACTGGAAATGGGCTGATGGGGGGGGCTAGGATTGGAGTGGGCTGATAAGTGGAATAAGACTGAAAATTAGCAGGGACTTTAAATGGGCTGAAGGGGGAGGAGAGAGCTGCTAGCACTGGAAGAAGACTGGGGGCTAGAACTGGAAATGGGCTGATTGGGGGAAGGGTAAGAGAGAGCTGTTGGCCCTGAAAGAAAACTGGGGGCTAGGGCTATAAATCGGCTGATGCAAAGGGATGGGAGAATGGGACTGAAAGGGAACGAATGCTGAGAGGGTCTGCCAGGGGAAGGAGGGTGCAGGAAAGGAGCTGACATCGGGGGGGGGGGGAAGGTGGAGGCAGGAAGGGAGCCGACAAGGGGGGAAAATGGGGGCAGGAAGGGAGCTGATATTGGGGGAAGGAGGGGCTGGAAGGGAGCTGATATGGGAGGAAGGAGGGGATAAGAAGGGAGCTGATATGGGAGGAAGGAGGGGCTGGAAGGGAGCAGACGCCTGGGGATGGTACTGAAGGGGGACTGAAAGGGAGCTGACACTTGGGAATGGGACTGATAGGTTGTTGGGTAATGGGAAGGAGGCTGGAATGGTGCTGACATGTGGAGATGGTACTGGAAGGGGAATAGACAGAGGGTAGGGTGACTGGAAGGGAGCTGACTGGGGGTTGAGGTGGCACTGGGAGTGGAAGTGAGCTGATAACTGCAATGATATTTGGATTAGAAGGGGCTGAACAGTGGGGAAGGAGGGGGACTGGATGGGAATGGACACCAGAGGCAGTCCTGGCGGTTGACATTGGAAGGTACTGGGAGGGGAGTACTGGAAAGGGGGCTGATACTGGGGAGGGTTACTGGGACTGGAAATAGGCTGATGGAAGGAAGTGAAGAAAACAAAAGAAGAGATAAGAAATGGAAGATGGACCATAGACCACAGAAAGAGAGCTAAGAGAAGACAGGAAAGTAGAAGCCTCAAATTGGGACCAGCATGATCAGAGAATAAAATGGTCAGACAACAAAGGTAGAAAAAATAATTTTATTTCATTTTAGTGAATGCACTTTGTGCTATCTTTATATTTTACATAGTATGGGGGAACTGCATCTCTTATTTATCTGATGTTGCACTGCATGCGGAGTCTGGTTTCTTGGAGTTTCAGTTTAAATTTTGTCTACATATTTTTATTTTTACTTTAGATTGTGGTTACTTATTCTCTACTTGATGAGGGTCTGTGTTCTGAGTGTGTGACTGAGCCCAGGTGTTCTGTTAACATGGAGTTTGTACATAAAGATCTATATTGTACTGTAGTAATTTGACATGTTCAGCTTTTCAAACAGGGGTTGGATGTTCCAGCGCCCACTGTAGTATTTACAGTGATGCTTTTTTTTGGATGGGCCACTTATGTGAGTTATGGAAGTTGGTGCTGATATGATATGGTCTGGTATTGTAGATTTGTTCTATAGATACTCAGTGATTTTATTATTGGGTTTTGTATTAGTTCACAATATGCCTGGTACTGGAGAATGTTTGTTATTGTTGTTGTTGTTGTTAGTGAGATGATCAGAATCAGATTTTTTTTAAAGATATTGAGTTCTGTGGGTGAATGTCCTGGTTCTGCTCTGCACCCACTGTTGAAGGGGGTTCTGTGGATGCAAAATATATGTTGAAAAAGAAAAAGCAAGAACCATAACGTAGCTTATAATAACAAAATAAAAATGAGTTATTATTTAGTTTTATGAACTGTGCTGTGGTTCTCGTTTTCTTTTAGTTCCTTGGTGTGCAAGCATCTTGTATTTCCTCCATATAATCTAATTGGCTTTTGGTTTGGTTCAGTCCCTGATTGGAGTTTTGAGAAAGCCGCCCCCCCCCCTCTATGGGGGTAGGTGGGGGGGCACCATCTCATCCTTCGCCTCAGGCAGCAGATTGCCTTGAGACGCCCCTCCTTGGGGTCATCTTCAACTCTTCTCTGTCCTTCTCTGCACATATCCAACTGATAGTTAAAACCTGTTTTTTTTCTCTATAACATCAACAAAATGTGTCTCTTCCGCTCAGAACACACTACCAAGAACCTTAGCTATTCTCTTATCACCTCCCATCTAGACCAGTGCATCTTGCCCCTCACTGGTCTTCCATTCAGTCTGTTCAAAACTCATCTGCTTTGCTAATCTTCACTTTGCACTAGCCCCTTTTCTAAAGTGAAGTTGCTTCATTAGTTCCCTATTTCTAAATGCACTTGAAACTTCTCCTTCTGAGCTACAAGTGCATTCATTCTGCAGCTTCTCATTAACTCTTATCTCTCCCTACAACCCTTTCCGGCAACCGCTCATCTAGGAAATCATTATAATCTAGTGTCCTTTTCCCTGCACGGTATGCCTGGAATAGACTATTTGAGTCAGTACATCAGGCTCCATCTCGGGTCCTATTCAAGTCCAGACTAAAAACTCATCTCTTGACCCCTTTAAAATACACATGGGTAAAGAAGGGAATAATCATTTCCCTTAAGAATTACCTAGTCCCCTGTTGTTCTGTTTGTCTGTCTTAACAGTTTGTAAGCTCTCTGGAGCAGAGACTGCCTCTTTATGGATATAAGTACAGGACTGTGTAGGCTTAGTAGCACTATATAAAAAATTATTAGTAGTAGTAGTACTAGCAATGTCTTTCACAACAAAAGTCTAGGAGTCTTCCTATTCTGCTTGTTCCAGGAGTCATTTATTCCATCTGGAAGAAAAAGGTCCACAACTAGTGCCCTTCTGCAACCCACACCAAGGTCCCTTACCTCAAGTCTACAGCTATCCTGCAGATAGCACATGACTACTGTCTCCTTCAGGGTCTGTAGCGCTAAGGCAACTTCCATACAGCTTTACATTTAGGGGGTAATATTCAGTAGCACTGAATACACTTAGGGCCTGATTCTGTCCTGCACGTCCATGGCTAGCCCGTGAGATCAGAATCATGAACAGTCCTGCGCCTGTAGGCCGGAACATCGATTCTGTCTGGCCTGCTTATGCAGGACTGCACCCGGATAACTTGTCAGGGCATTTAAATGGAGCTGTGGCGCCATCGCGTCATGTTGCCATGGCACCGTGGCTCCATTTAAAAGCCGAGATGCCGGCCGCTGACCAAAACTGCAAATTCCCCGCAGTCTGACCCCTGATCCGGCCTCCGAAGGCCAGGGTCAGTCTGCGGGGAATGTCCCCTGGCCCCCCGGCCCCTTCCGTTCCCCGAATTAAAAAAAAACAAAACATCCAAGGCATTAGAATCGTCCCTGTACGTCCAGGGCCAGCGACCACCCACTGCCCTCCCACTCTCCGCCCCTGGGTCACCCATTCCCTGCCCCCAACTAACTTCCCCCCAGAACTGGCGGGGAAGTTAGTCGGCGGCTAAAGCCGACACGAATAGTGGGAATGGACATCACATTGGGACGTCCATCCCCGCTATTCATGGTTCAGAATGACCCCCTTCGTAAACAGTGATCGCTGACACTGCTATATGTCCAATTTAGTGCTAATATCAGAGCCAGCACAACCATTAAGGATGGCAGCTTCTGTGGGAGTGGCAAAGAGCAATGCATTTAAAGCTACAGTAAACAATACATTCATAGAGGTTTGCCAACGCTTGGTCAGTCCTGAGAAATATCTCCACTATACACATTTTGGTTCCTGCCCTTGCTTTTCCCTTCACTATACAGATAGTGCCAGTATGGTTAGATGTACTTTCAATCCAACACTATTGGTATAACTTTTCAATTTATACAGATAATATATAATTTCCTTTGTAAATAGGCCCCTTAGTTTAAATTCCAATGCCCCCCCCCCCCCCCCCGGTATTGTAACCTAAAACATATGAATTATTCAGGTTTACATTTACCAAAATTTAAAAGTATCCAAAATTAAAGCAAATGATATTGTTGTGTTTCACAACAAAATCTCATAACACCAACCTGGAAAAGAAAGGTCCACATCCACTCAGATGTTTACAGCTATCCTGCAGGTGGCAAAGCCTGCAATCTCTTCTTTCATTTACCTAAAACTGAGGAAAGCCCCTCCCTCCTACTGGCTATATGCACTTATTCCACCTGCAAGTTCTTCAAATACTGGGCACGTGCATTACCTTTAAGCATTTATTTTATTTATTTATTTATTTATCTATTTCTTCTAAACCGCCCCTTCCAGAGATCAAGGGCGGTTTACATGGAACAAGTTAACAGTTTTGTATACTTCTGTATACATTACATAGAACAGAAATTTCTAACTTTTTACAGATAATAGTGTAGTACACTGTCGGAACTATTTACATTTTGTATACTTTTGTATACTTCTGTATTATAATATTAAACAAAACATTTTCTAACTTTTTACAGGTAGTGAGGCGAGGAACTGCCAAAACTATTTACAATGGTTATTTACCAAGAGGTTATATACAATGATTTACAGGGTGAAGCATTCATTAGTCATGTGTGAGTGGTGGAATTTAGTTCCATTTTTTCGTGAGTTTTTGGTGTGTCTGTGGTAGGTCTGTGTAAGGTTAGTTGATTGTGATTTTATGGGCTATGTGCTTATGTGTCTGCGGATGCTGTGGGGTTGGACTTGGGGGGTATGGGATTTCAAAGTGTACGGAGAAGAGGTATGTTTTGAGTTCCTTCCTAAATTGGGAGAGGTCTTTTATGATACGAAGGTCTATTGGGAGATCATTCCAGAGCATGGGGGCAGTGAATGTAAAGGCCCTGGTGCTGGTGGATTTTTTAGTTTTCATGAATGTTTTTGGTATTTCAAGTGAGTGGGCTGCGTTTAGTCTGCGAGCTCTTGATTCAGATGGGGCGTGTAGTAGTGTGGATAGATGTGAGGGGACAATGTCGTTTAGGAACTTGAAGGTGGTTAGGAGGATTTTATATCTGATTCGGCTGTTTATAGGAAGCCAGTGTAGTTCAAGCATTATAGGGGTTACATGGTCTATTAGGCGGGCTTTAGTAACTACTTTTGCACATATGTTCTGGGCTCTTTGTAGTAGGTATGTATTTTTTTGTGGTAGGCCAATTAGGAGACTATTACAATAGTCAAAGTGGGGGGTGATGAGTGTATTAACAACTGATCTAAAGTCATGTGTGTCAAGAAGTGGCCTTAGGTGTTGTATGGTTTTGAGTTTGTAGAATATGGTTTTTACTGTCTGCTTTATGTGTGGTAGCATGGTGAGTGTATGATCAATTATTACACCTAGGTATTTTACCTCTTTTTTAACAGATATAGTTGTATTGTTGATTGAGATTGATGTTGGATACGTGTCCTCGGTCACGGGTGATCTTGTTACGAACATTGCTTTTGTTTTTTTGACTTTGATGCTGAAGTAGTTGGTTTCCATCCAGGAGGTGGTCTCAGCCATGCATTCGGATAGGGTGTCGTAAGTAGGGTTTTTGGTGGTTATGGGGAGAGCGAGCATGATGTCATCAGCATAGATAAAATGACTAATCCTGTGTTTTCTAAATATTTTTGTAATGGGTTGGAGGTACAGGTTGAAAAGGAGGGCAGAAAGGGCTGATCCCTGGGGTATTCCTTGTCCTTGGGGGAAGGTTTCTGATGCTTCCTGGTCTATTTGAACACGTATTAGTCTGTGTGTGATGTAAGACTTAAACCATTTGAGGACAGTCCCACCTATTCCTAAGTTTTCTAGTCTATTGATCAGAGTAAGGTGGTTGATGTTGTCAAAGGTGGCAGAAATGTCTATGAAAAGGAGTAGGAAGCCTTGACTGTTGTCATCTGTACCTTTGATGAGGAAGTCTATCAGTGTAATTAAAAGGGTTTCTACACCGTGGAAGGGGCGGAAACCAAACTGGCGAGAGTCTAGGGGTTTGTGCTCATCAATATGGTCTTGTAATTGTAATTGAACAGTTTTTTTCTATTATTTTAGCTATAAATGGAATGCTGGCTATCAGTCTGTATGAGTTTGGGTCTTTTGAGTCAAGTTTATTGTTTTTTATTATTGGGCGAAGCGTTGTGAGTTTTAGGGCATTGGGCATGATGCCCTGGGAGAGGGATTGATTCACCATATGTTGAATGTTTTCAGCTAGTTCCTCCTTTGTACATTTGATCCATGACACAGGGCATGGATCGAGTGGAGAAGTTGTGGTGTTGATTAATGTTATGATCCTAAGGAGGTGTTTTTGATCTACCGTGTGAAAGATTGTCCAAATGTTATTAAATTCAGTGTTTGGAGGTAGTATCGCTGGCATGGTATTAAGTTTGCACTTTCGTTTTTCTGCAAAGTGGGTTGCTAAAGTTTGTATGCTTATTGCTGAATGTTTTGGCTCTGGGTTTTTAGCTTTTGTCAAAGTTTTTACGATTGCAAATAGTTCCCTAGGGCGGTTGATAGCCAGATTTATTACTTTGGAGTGATAATCCCTTTTTGATTTGTTGATTGCATTCTTGTATTCGTTGAGTGTGTTCATATATTGGGATTTGTTTTCATTTGATTTAGTTTTCCTCCATCTCTTTTCTTGTTTCCTCAGTTGTTTTTTTAGTTTTGCTAGTTCTTTCGTGAACCATTTTTCTGTCTTTTTTATTTGTCTTTGCATGGTGTGTGTGGGGACAGCTGCTTTTTGGATTGTTAAATTCCAATGATTTACCGTGGAGTTGATGTCTGGGAAGTTTGTGTTGAGTATGGGTAATACTTTGTCAAGGAAAGTATCTTTGTCAAAGTGTGCAAAGCGTGATATATGGGGTGAAGTGCTTGTCGTATTCAGTGTTGTTTGAGCTGGAAGGTGGAGTGTGATAAGGTGATGGTCGGACCATGGTACTTCTGTTATAGTTGGAGGAGTATGTTGTTGGTGGTTGCTAAGGGAGGAAGGGAGGAAGATGAGATCTAAAGTGTTGCCTTTTATGTGGGTGGGGGCATGTACTATCTGTGTGTATCCCATTTGGGTCATAGCGTCCATGAAGTTATCTGATTGGGAATTGTTCAGAGAGGGAAGGTTCAAATCACCTAGAATTACGAGTGATTTGTTTCGTGATGCTGTGCAAGCGAGTTCAAGGATGGGGGAGAGGCTGTAAAGCAACAGCATCCAACTGAGAATGCTCTATGCCCTTCTCTCTCAAGTCTTCTTACTTAGTATGAAAATACAGCCAAAGGGCTTATACTTAAACCTGCCAACCATTTTTAAATGGCCATAAATGCAGTGGATTCCTCTACCCCAGTGGTTCTCAACCCAGTTCTCAGGACACATAGGGTGGCCAACTGGCTCCAGATGTGTCCGACAGGCTTGATGCATTCCTGGGTTTACCACATTGCATTCAGGGCCTTGTAGTCTTGCTTTTCGTATGGAGTGAAATAGAATGAATATGAGAGAGATTTGCATGTACTGCCTCCATTATATGCAAATCTTTCTCATGAATATTCATTGTGGTTATCCTGAAAACCTGACTGGCTAGATGTGTCCCAGGGGTTCAGAATCCCTGCTCTACCCTAATATGAATTGACCCTGACTTCCCATCAGCTGGAGGCATTTGTGCTGCTATGTAACTTTCAGCTTGTTCCATTCACTTTTGTTTCTGTAACTTAGGGGGTCATGATTCAGAGTTGCCAAGTTACCCAGTTCCACGAGTGAGATTTTTTTTGCCAGTTCTGGTTTTAACTTTGTATTGCAATGCAGTATGGTATCTATAGTTCCTGATTTTCACCCATTGGAATGAGTGCTGCAGGTCCCAGAATGCATCAGAATGAGATTGTCAGAAATCCAGGACTGCCTTAAAATCTCATTCCCGGAACTGAATAACTGAGTAACTCTGATGATTTCTATGTCTAAAAACTCCCATACAGACGAGGGAATCACATGGACATCCCCGGGCCTAAAGCATTTTAGAAAGGGCCAAATATACACATGTCCAGTGTGATAACGTCCAAGTTGCATGGGCTGATAAAGATACACGTGTGCGCCTGATTTTAACCCCCCTCCCTCCCATGTCTCAAGCCACCATCGGAGTCATCCATGGCTATCCCTGCTCCATGGAATGAACAGGACTCTGAAAAGTGCTTGTTTCTGCAAACTATCAACTAGAGAGCGAAGAGGCAAATACCCCTTTACTCTGCCAATATTTCTGGCTCCTTCAAATGATCCTGTCTGTAAGTAAAAAGGCATTCTCCTGGTTCCCATACCACTGTACATCCTCATTTGCAAAATAGCAGGTGAGGACATGTACAAGGTGGGGAGGGAGAAGGATAAATGGGTGCATTCTGAAATAGGGCCTCAGGCATGACAATGTTTCTAGAATAGCAGACATCTGTATCCAACACATGCAAGTTTCAAAAATTGGATGAAAACCTGCGTGTGCCTGACCCATTATTCTGCAGATCCCTGTTTTTGCTTTTAATGTATCTTTGAAGGTGGGGAAAAGCTGATTTTACAAGGTATTTTACAAGGTGTCCATCTTCTGTGCTGTTCCTCCCCTGAATATTGGACATTTTGACTTGGACGTCCCAATTTTCTCCTACACAGTCGTTCTAAAATGTGCCTTTGCATGTATAGTGACACTGGACTTACCTATCTCTAATTCCATAAAATACTGTATTTATATGGCAGAGTGAATTATTTTCCTTCTTAGTTTTGATGAATTAAACTAATATTGCTTTCATTTGTATGTTTTCAGTTTAAGAAATACAATCAAAGCAAAGATATATTAAGACAGCGACTATTTGAAGTTGTTAACTTTATCAACTTGGTAAGTCTTTTAGATGTGTTATTTTTTAAGGGGAGGAGAGAATAAGGGGAAGGGCAGGTGCAAAATATTATTGATAATTATGTTTTTTAAATCATTTTTCAGTTCTAAAACCGTAAAATACGCCCTCACTATAGCAGAAATACAGCATAGATGCAATTCCTGTGAAAGGTTACACAGTAATAAGAGGAGAGAAGTGAGTACCACATGTGGGTCTCCTATTATCTTGTCTGGCAACAATAAGGTTATCAGATGTCCCTAATTTTGGGGACTGCCTCCGATTTTGAACTAGTGTCCCAACTTCATGAACTATAACCACCTCCTGTCCCTGATTTCAATGAGGACCGAGGCAAAGGACTTGCTTTTCCTGCCTACCCCTCTGATGCAGTCTTCTTAGTCCTGGTAAGAGAAGATGTAAAATTAGCTTCTTTTCTGAAAACGGAAGAAGAATTTTAGAACTATATAAAATATATATCTATGGAGCGTGTTTAGCAAAGTGCACTACCCAGATAGCAGGGGGTTAGCATGCGTTGTTGGCACTGTGCTACAAAGTGACGCAGGGCCCTGTGCTAAAAACAACCTGGACAGCTCGTGTCTGGCAACGCCTGGGCTGGGCGTGAACATTATCATTGCCGTGCCGCTAGTGCGGGCCTTGAAAGCCCGTGCTGCCAATGCTTGACGGGGTGCAAGAACCGCCAGCACCACGAGAGGTGGTAGTTGATCCTTGCAGTGGTATTAATATCAAGAGCTGCACTAAATTCAGGGGGACAGCTGTCCCCACCCCCTTGCATCTAGTGCAATGCCCCACACTAGTAATGTGCCCATACCCATGTTACTAGCTTTGGGCTTATTAAACATGTCCCCATATGTATAAAATAAACTTTACGTATATCTGTAGGTATGTATGCGCTCTCATAACTTGAGAAGGTCCGCTACTGTTTTGTTTTGTTTTTAAATGTTACCTAGACTGATCATTTTGAAATCTATGGGGAAAAGATGCCCAAGGAGGGAGAACCCAGCCAAGCTCAGCCCTGCCCAGCTGTCCCAGATTTGCTCTCCAAATATCTGGTAACCCTAGGCAGCCATCAGTATTGGCCTGGACTCTGCAGTTAAAAGCTGCAAGAAAACAAACAGACCACCTTTAGTTTAGCAGTGTTGAACCAAACAGGGAGTCCTTATGTCAGGCATGATAATGATATTCCATCCACATTTTTGCTGAAAGTTTCCAGCACGTTACATTTTAAAAAAGAATTCCATGCAATCTATTTGCATTTTTAGCAAAATGCATGAAAAACCTCCAGAGCAGAGCTGAAAACCCTGGGAGGAAGGCACAAGAGGGTTTATCCAGTCAGTACTGGAAATCCTGCAAGAACCGTAGTCTGTCTATCCAGCTGTAAATTTATATTCATACTCAGAAATGACAATTTTATAGGCCCCCCAGAGCACCTTAGTGCCCGAGATTACCTTAGCGCCCATTAATAAAGGATCCGATCCCCGATATCTCTATTATTACTGTTTATTTGTGACTGACTAGGCAGGAATTAAAAATAAAGTCAACTATGCAAAGGCGCTCAAGGTCTAGATGCCTCAGACTCACTGAGCTCCATGGTCTGAGAATGCCTGCAATTCCTCCAATGAAACAGCAGATGGTTCTGTGAAAGCAGGATTAATAACGGGGCTTCTCCGTGGACAGCAGGGTGAGTCAGCCACACCAGTCTTCTACAGTGTAGAAAGGGTGAGTAATGCTCTAATCTAAGCCATTCCCATAGGTAAAGCATTGTTTATCCTTGTTAATTGACTTTCTAAAAATTGCCCATCCTAGTGCCACTGTGCGCCTGATTTTATCCACAGGGAGCAGTTCCTGGGGGCAGGATTGGAGCGGGTTTTGGTATGCAGGCATACTTTTGAAAAAATATTGGAAGAAAAAGGAAGTGCCAAAGTGTGCAGTTGATATTTCCTTTTGCAATTGCCAAAGGAACAGTCTATGTGTACCTTCATGGTGAAAAATTCTACAGAGTGTGGTGTAGAAGGTCCCTCTGATCGCTTAGAGAGAGGAAAAACGGAAGAGTTAGCTTCAGTAGCTGACAGAAAACAAAAGCACATGGCTCATGGTTTCCAGGGAAACCACAAGCAGAGTGAGTCACAGGAGAGGAAAACATGCCCCTGCTGCAGTTTAGCTCCACAGTCAGGAGTTGAAGCAGAACACCTGCTGGGAGGAGGGGTCAGGTTAAACCCTAGAAGGCAGAGATATAAAGAATGCTCATTAGAGAGAAAGTTAGAACAGCCAAGGAAACAGCCAAGAGAACAGCCATGAGAAGCAGAGGAACTGCTTGGGACTGAGGACTCAGAGGAGCTGATGGTAATAGAAGATTCTCTGAGGTTTAATTCAGAGAGGGAAACCAGCAAGAGAAACAATTGGAGAACCAGTGCCAAGAAGCCAGGTAGAAACAGCCCAGGTTTGGTGCCGTGTCTGAAAGGCAGCCAAAGGGAAAGATTACCAAGAAGGCTGACTTGGGAGCACTCACAAACTCCAAGGTTTGGATCTCTAGCTGACCCTGAAGTGCAGAGAGAATCTCCTGTAAGAAAGCCAAAAGATAGGCTGAGAGATTGGTTTAAAGACCAAACTGTTTTTAAGAAGTGGTCTTGTGTTAGCCCAGAAGGGTGGAGCTCTCCTCATAGTAAATACTGTGGTAATTCTCAACCGTATCTAGCAGAAGGCTGCAGAGAAAAGTCTCAGGCTGAGGAACTGGGTGTGTGCTTGGAAACACCGTGTAGCCAGTTTCAAACATTCCCAGCTGATAACCATTATGAGGCAATGGAAACAGAACCAGCTGTAGAATACATGCCAGTGGAAGAAATGGACTGTACATTATCTATTTCTGATAATATAATACCTGTGTGCTAATACTAAGCTGTTCAGAGAGCTGCAGGAGGCAGCTAGAAGAAAAGCACAGAAGGTTTGAGCAGAGAAATGCTTGTTTAAGTTGAATTACTGTGAAACGTATGTGATGCTGATATAAGAAGCTATTTTTGTTCAATTTTTATATTGTTTCCTGCCAGAAGATGTATGGCAATTTGTTCTTCATTTCCTGTATGTAAAGCCGCCCAGAGGGGAATTAAAATCCTGTTTATTTGCCTGAAACCATTCGTGCTCAACTACTCTCTTTTATTTGGATAGTAAATACTACAACTCCCAGGAGGCAGTGCTTTCCCCAAGCTCTGTTCTACTATCTAAAGAAGGGATCAGGCCGCTTAACTCTGCATGCCCAGGCTGTGGGGTACTAGCGTGTTACAAGAGTCAGTGGTTAAAATTTACCTGTGGACTTTATAAACATGTGGGCAGTTTGAAAATAGCCCTCTCAATGAGTAGTCTGTAAGCATGATAAAGAAAACACACTTGGGCCAAGTGCTTTTCCTTCTTTCATTATATATATATATATATATCATATAGTTTTAGTCCTACAATACAGTCATCTTTTTGAAGTGAAGGTAATAATTTATCAGCATTGGAAAGTATTGTCTATGGGCCCGATTTTTGAAGGCCTTTACATGGGTAACTTCTATAGTTACCCATGTAAAGGCTTTATCTGGGATTTTTGAAGGGCACCTACACGGGTAGTGCCCTTTGAATATTCCGGCTAAGTCCCTAACGCACCTAGATGCTATCTGCATAGCATCGGAGCGTGTTGGGGTGTTCTGGGGCGGATCGAAGGCGGGCCATGGCACTACCCATGTAGCACCAGTTTTCGATGCTTCATGGTTAGCACTGTGCACCTTAAAGTTAGGCATGGCAAAATCTCGCCTATCTTTAAGGTGCTGGGGCTACCCATGTAGCATCAAAAATTGGTGCTACTCGGGTAGCTCCTGAGGCTTCCTGTCTCTGCGGCGACACCCAGATTTTTGATGTTGGGGCCGCATATGGTATAGAAAATTCGGGTTAGGCGGGGGTGGACGGGCTAAGCGCCGATGCAGCGCATAGCACCACCCAGCTCAAATTCGGGCCCTATAAGTTTAGCTTCAATAGGAGTAAAATACTTCATTTCAGAACATTATTCTGAATTAAATTATACATTTGTGATCCCGTGTTTTATGTTTTTTAATAGTGTTAACATTATGATGTGACTTTTTGTATTTGATGTCAGTTTTATTTGTTTAATATGTGCTTTTATTGGGTTTTATGTACTTCACTCTGGCTGTTCCTTATGGATCAGAAAGGTGGTTTATAAATATTTGCATCCAAGGCTTCTCATCACCAGTAGGAGAGAGTGTTTCCACATGGAACTAGACCCTTTTTTCCTTTCTTGAACCAAAATGGATGAAGCTGATATTCTGGAAAATGTTCACTGTAGCTTATGATTCTTCATAGCAAAATTCTCTAGGAATTGCAATCTCCTTTCAAACCCTTCCAGCATTGTGTGATTTCGACTGAATCCACATAACGCATAAATGTTTTCTAGAATTTAGAATAATTTGAGCTATTTCATTACTCATAACACTCAGAATTTCTTGAGAAAGTAAAAAAGGCATTTTCTTCTTCCCCATAACTCCAGGTCTATAAATCTATCAACATATTTGTAGCATTGATTGGGCTAGAAATCTGGAACACTAAGGATCTTATAGAGGTGACCACCTCCGCCAGCGAAAACTTGGAACGGTTCTCCAAGTGGAGAATCACTGACCTACTGAAGAGAAAGCAGAATGACAATGCTCAGTTTATCACGTAAGTGTGGCTTCTGCTATGAAACTTAAGAGGATTCAGTGTTTAGGTATTCATTGGAATTCAATTAAACCCATCCCATAGAAAGTTCTACAGTCAAATATGTAAACACAGTTTTACATTTTGCTATTCAAGGCTGAGGTGCATTGGGCCGCAGCATTTTAAAAACACCCTACGTTCAGCACCACTATATGTATGAAGGCACATTTTAGCTAGAATCTGGAGATCAGGATTGAGACACTGAGGCCACCATGCTTCCAGTTGAGCTGGTATTTTAGAAATAAGGAGATGCAGGGATGTAGTGGGATGTATATCCACGGGCAGCAGGAGGATCCATTTCACAGGGGAAACCCGGTAACTTACAGGTATAAATTCCGGCATTTCTCAGCACAGCATATAAATAATACCTATCTGAACCATTTTGCAAACATAAAGATGCAGCTGCTCTTTATTATCTACTTAGGCTTCTAGTTTTACCTCATTTTAATTTTCAGGTGGCACAAGGATATCTTACGCCCTAAGTAAATCATCAGCTATGTGCCCCCGCCCTGCCTGTAGACCAGAATCTCCCCTTTCCTTCCCAATCACTCTTCCCCAAGATGTCCAGCATCTCTCCACTTCCCTTATCCCCCTCCCTAAGGTGTCTAGCATCTCTACCCTTTCCTTCCCCCTGATACCGCTACTGCTGACCCCACTGCCCTTTTTCCGCAAAGGCCAAAACAAGTATAGGGGGTTTTTTTGTGTAAAGATTTTTTTGAAAGATAATAGTGTAACAATAATAAGAAGTCAAGCATTTGGATTGCAACATGTATCAAGCCCCTCTCCCATCTTCAATGAAACCATACTTGTATCCAGGGAAATCTAGAATGTCCCAAACATTAACAGTAGGATAAGTAAAGAGTAAACCAATTATCATGGAAAAGTTGGCAAAACAGTCATACCCTGAAGGGATAAGAAATACTGTACTATACTATTTCCTGGATCACACAAGGAAAATGATATAACTGTCAAAGTAGTACCAACATCTATAAAGTGGGATGGTTTTGCCAATAACCTAAGCCTAAACAACCTTTCATTCTTTCAATTATTCCCCACCCACCCATGACACTCCCCCCCTGTCCCCCCACCCAACCCCAAGCTTGAGGAGAGAATAGGATATCTGTAAAAATAAGATTTAAAAAAGGTAACGGAGATACAAGTCGATCCTCAATTGGTAAAACCATTCCTATCAAAATTTGGATGTTCAAATATTTATTTTCCCAGAACACAGATGTAACTCAACTTTCTAAAGGCAGAAATTGACTCCATTGTTGCTGTAATCTATCTGGTTTGCCTCTCAACACCGATGTGAGTTTCTCCATTTTATATATGTCCCAAACCTTTATTAACCATTCGGTAAGAGTGGGCACAAAGCTCCGTTTCCAATAGCGGCTAATTACCGAATAAGCCGCAAGAAGCAAGCATTGTACTAGTTGGACAATATTGACTGGTAAAAGATCTGAGTCAAAATACCCTAAAACACAATAGTCAAGACTACAAGGGAAATCAATCTGCAATTTCTGAGTGATTTGGGCATGGATTTTCCGCCATAAACATTGTATCTTTGAGCAGTCCCACCACATATGGCGGAAGGTTCCATGACCACCACAAAGTCTCCAACATAAAGAATCATCAGCTCTCCCCCAGCGGTATAAGGATACTGGGACAATAGTCATACATGTCAAAATTCGCAACTAGGTGTTAACTAATGATAGTGATATGGAGCATTTATGAGAGTAATGGATGGTATTGACCCAAAAATCATCAGGTATCTCCGAGAGATCTTTTTTCCATTGTATACAAAAGGATGGAGTAGGTAGAGACTCAGAGATATCTATTAAAAGAGCACAATAAAGTCTGGCCAAGAAGGCTTTCGTAGATGAAGTCGCAAAGATGATACATTCCCAAGGTCTAGTTGTCCTCATTCCAGCTTCCACTAAAGCCCATGTATGAAAGCAATGCCTAAATTGCAGATATTGGAAAGGGGAAAGGGAGAAATGCGGTATCTCCTCTAAACGAGACTTAGATAAACAAGCAGATTGTTCAAACATAGAAGTTAGATAAACATTCCTTATAGAGGAAAGAAAAGAAGACCCCAGATCCCTAACAAAAGGAAAAACTCCAATCAGTGAAAAAGGTGACCATGAAGAAGGAAGTGAAGTTTTCCTGCAAATTTTTTGCCAAGCAGTCCATATGGGAACAAGAAAAATATGAGATTTAAGAGTTTCCCCCACTTCCCCAGCAGAAAGAAAAGGTACGGCCCGTAGTGGAATTGAAGTTACCCACCTAGATTCTAAGTCAATCCAGGAGGAAGAAGTATTACGATACCAAAGATGAACTCCACGAAAACACGAACTGATATAATAGAGCTCTACATCTGGGAGACCAATGCTGCCTGTTGACTTGGGATGGATCATCACAGACCAACTCAATCTAGGGTGGCGACTTTGCCATATGAAACCCATGAGTATTCTACGTAATTTTGTAAAAAAGGAACGTGGAATCACAATAGGAAGTTGTTGAAATAGAAATATGAGTTTTGGTAATAATAACATCTTAATTGTGTGTACCCTTCCCAACCAGGATACTGATAAAGACTGCCAAACCAAGACCTCTTGGGCTATAGACGATATCATAGGAAGGTAATTATAAGAATAAAGTTCCTCTAATCGTTGGGGTATCTGAATTCTGAGATATCTGAAACTTGAAACCACGGGAAATTCACTTGTTCCCAGACAGGAAGGTATACCAGTCAAAGATAGACAGGGCAATAAAGCAGATTTTTGAAAGTTAATAGTGTAACCTGAAAGATGTGAAAATTCCTGAAGTGAAGAAACCAAGATAGGTAAATCAGTAGCAGGATCATGCAAAAAAAATCAGAGCATCATCCGCTTATAGGGATAATATGTGATATTGATCAGCCAAAGCTATCCCAATAGAAGGGGCATGAGTTCGGAGTTGTATAGCCAGAGGTTCTAATACGAGTGTGAAAAGAAGAGGGGACAACAGACATCCTTGCCTCGTTTCCCTCTCTAAGATAAAGGGATGTGAAGTAAAGCCATTAATCTGAACTGTGCTTACAGGAGCCTTATACAAAGCCATAATCCAAGATTGAAAAGAGGGACCAAAACCAAAAGATTGTAAGGCGCACAATAAATAACGCCATTCCACCTTATCAAAGGCTTTCTCCGCATCTAGAGATACAATAGCATTACTTCCTTCAATCTTGCGTAAACTAAACATAATATCAATGAGCCATCGAACATTTTCAAAGCCATAGCAGCCTTTGATAAACCCGGTCTGGTCAGGGTGTATAATATCCTGAATTCTAGATTCTAAACGTAAGGCAAGAATTTTTGTGAAGATCTTATAGTCCGAATTAAGTAATGAAATTGGTTGATAATTATTGCACATTGATGGATCTTTACCTTCTTTTGGCAATACTGTGATCATAGCTTGAGACATAGACTTGGGCAGACATTCCTGATGTAATATATCGTTAAAGACCCGAGATACTATAGGGGCAAGACAATCCGAAAAAGTTTTATAAAATTCAGCCAGAAGTAGGTCCAGACCTGAAGCCTTTGCATTTTTTAATTGTTTGATTGAGCATTCAACCTCTGCTATTGAAATTTCTTTATCAAGGGCTATTTGTGTTCTTGAGATAACTTGGGGAGATTGAGCGTATTCAGCCAGCTCTGAATAGTGGCAGACTCTGTCGTCAGTTGCGAGGTATATAAAGTTTTATAAAAGGAAGCGAATTGTTGAGCTATCTCACTGGATTTATGAAGTAGCTTCCCCTGTGTATCCAACGTGTAATCAAACTCTGCAATTTGTTACCGGAGGATGTAGTAAAGGCTGTTAGTGTAGCTGGGTTTATAAAAGGTTTGGACAAGTTCCTGGAGGAAAGGTCCATAAACCATTATTAAGAAGGGACCCAGGATATCAATGCTTGACTCAGTACAAGCATTGTGGAACCTGTGTCTTTTGGGGAAACTGCTAGGTACGTATGACCTAGATTGGCCATTGTTGGAAACAGGATACTGGGCTTGATGGACCTTGGTCTGACCCAGTATGGCATATCTTATATTCTTATGTTCTTATTATGCTATTTATCCGTCAACGTAAGCATTGTCACTGTAACTGCCATAAAAAAGTTTGCCTGACTTATTTCCATGCTCATAGAAATGGCGCTGAGTGTGTAACATCTGAGAAGCAATGTCTTCTGTTTCCATAGTCGCAAGTTCCCCCCTTAACCTTGTAAGTGTATGCCAAACCTTTGAAGAGGTCCAACGCCGATGTTGTTGTTCTAATATACAGATTTGTGCTCTGAGAGATTCTTGTTTCCCTAACCTTTGACGTTTAATAGCTGTGGCCAAGGAGATAGCATGTCCTCTCAAGACAACCTTACCTGCTTCCCATAACAAAGAAGGGGATATTTCATTAATATCAATATGCTGAATATATTCAGCCCACTCTTCTCTTAGTTTGTTAGCAAAAACTGTATTATTAGGTAAGAGTCGCGGGAAAGTCCAAGATCGTGGAGGTTTCTCCGAGTCACTAGTATCCCATTCAAGATTGATCAAATTATGATCTGAAGGACCCCGGGTTCCTATATCAGCCTGTGAAATCTGAGGAAGAAGAGCCTTATATGCTAGCCACATATCTAATCTAGAAGAAGAATTATGAAGAGAAGAAAAAAAAGTATAATCTCTATCCCCTGGATGAAAATAACGCCAAACATCCTCTAGAGCATACGTAGATGTATGTGTATTTATTTATTTATTTTATTTATTTAACAATCATTTATATACCGCATCTTCCAGAGATCAGTTGCGGTTCACAATAAACAACAATCAACAAAGCAGAGTTTGTTTTACATGTAACATCATATAACCACAATCAATATAATAAGTAACAGCAAATGTTAAAACTGAACAGCACAGAACAGTGAAAACTATATACATTATATACAGATACACATTATGTAGGGCTTAAGCATTGTGCAAAGTACAGTTTCAGCTAGGTGGAATTGTCTGTTTAGGTCGTTGGGTCACCTCAGACAAAAACTGGTTAGCCTTTATCTAAATCTATTGAGGGATGATCTGTATTGTTGTAATGCATAGTAAATAGATAGGTTTTCAATTTTTTACGAAATTCGATGATAGTAAGCATTTGACTAGCACTAAAAGACACAAAGGAGCCTGATGATCAATCCAACTCCGAAAAAATGCAATTAAAATCTCCACCCAGGATCAAATGGCCAGGAGTTTGGGTCGACAAAATTCCTAAAGGTTCCTGTAAAGATTGTAAAATTTTGGTAGGGGGAATGTATATATTCACTACAGAATTGGGTGCCCCAAAAATAGTGCCTGACAGAATAAGAAAACGACCCTGTGGGTCCTGAATTTGATTAGAAAATTGAAAAGAGCAATTTTGTGAAAACATAATCGCCACTCCCCGCCTATGGGTAGAGAACCCCAAGGAATATACCTGGAGATATCTCCAAGAAACCAGACACGTGTGAGCCCCAGGCGCCAAGTGTGTTTCTTGAAGAAAGACTATGTCCGCTTTCTCCATGCCAATTTGGTCTAAGACTCTTCACCTCTTAACTGGATTGTGTAATCCTCGGATATTCCAGGATATAAATGTAACCATTCCTTATTAGTATATTGGTGGTCGGGGATAAAGTATCATAGATCATCATCCATCGGTGACACATGGGGAAGAGTCTTCTCATTGTTCCAGGGATCTTTACTGGTACTGACCTAAAAAAGGGATCGAATTTACAATCTGAACTGCTGATAATCCTATCCTCTCCTGCAAGCCAAACCCATCCCCCATCCCACCCAATCTCCCTTATCCCAACCCACCCAGTACCCAGTCCTATCCATGTCCTAATATTATAGAACAGAAACCTAGCAAAGAAACATCCACTCAAGTTAGACATTCAAAATGCCTAGTCGAAGGAACAAATGGCTAAAAAAGCCTAAAAACAATTCCACCCTCCACCCCGGACCCAGTATATATTAAAATACATACATTACCAAAAGACTTGAGTTGTAAAGATATCCATCTGACTTTACTCTACAATGAGACTCCCTCCTCCCCCTCATACCTGAAAGAGAACATCTCTCCTAGCTTTATCCAATTACCCAAATATATTAAGTGATTTAACCGTTTTCCCTCTTCTTACATATCCAGTGAGTAGCATACATATTCATGGACTTCATACAACAAGAGCATATATTGAAATATCACCATACTTGAATACAGAGATCTATAAGTATTCCCTTTAAGTAGGAGCTGCAGTGTCCATTCCCTGAGATATACCACCATCCTGATCAGTGCCAGATGGGCGTCGTGAGCCTGGAACCTTTTGTCATTTAGGAGTAGAGACTTCCCATTCACCATTACCAGTCTGTTGGCATCTAGGACAATCTCCATACTGTATTGAATCTAGAAAATCCATGCAATCAGACAACGCTGTTATACGGTATTTAGTATTATTCAACTCAAAAATCAGAGTGAAAGGAAAGCCCCATTGATATGGTATTGAGCTTTTTTGAAGAACTTGTGTAAATGGTCTGAAACTCTTGCGACGCTCCAAGGTATGATGCGAGATATCCTGAAAAATTTGAATTTCTTGACCTTTGAAAGGAAAGGTCTCTTACCCTGCTGACTGCATAGCAAAGATAATTTATCTTCAAAGAAACTAAAGCAGACAATAACTGGACGTGGTGTAGAGTAAGTAGGCCTCTTAATCCCTGGACATCTATGGGCTCCCTCGAGTTTTACTGGATGAGAAGATGTCGGTAAACAAAAAGCAAATAAGTCCTGGATAAGAGCAGAGGTATCTTCTTGATCACCCGGAGATTCTGTCAATCCTATGATGCGCACATTGTTCCTTTTTTGCCTATTTTCGAGATCTTCTTGTCGAGTTAATAATTCTTTGGTGAGTTGATCCACCTTCCGAAATTTTGATTGAAACTGTGCTGTAGAATCAATTTGATCTCCAATGTGTATTTCATTTTGCATTACACGATCGTCCAACGCTTTAAGATCTGAAAGTAAATCATTTACAGCTTTAGTGAAGTCCATCCTGAACAATTTCAATTCTTTAGGAATTTCCAGAAGGTCATTCTTACATGACCTTTGAGATAGACGGAACTTCTATTTCTGGCGCATGTTCAGGATCCGAGTTGGATGATCTTGAGTATTTAGAAAGTGCTGCGGCGTAGGATTTGACTTTAGCCATGAGGATAATAATAATGGAAAGGCACCCGAGGTGGCAGAGACGAATTATACTGCGGCCATGTTCTTGGGCTCGCGAGTACCCCCCTCCCAAGTATAGGTTCTTAAGTTAGATAATAGGGGAAAGCCGACAGTCGCCCAAGAGCGCAAGGTTAAGAAGGATGTATCCTTGAAGGATACTAACAAAAGAGGGAAGTTAGGACAGCCCAATAGAGAGGTTCAAATAAAGAATAAAGTAACTCAGAAGCCTTTAAGTATGGACAGTCAGAGATGAAAAATTCCAAATTACCCATGTCAATATTGTTAATATGAACCTCTAAAAAGCCTGTATGTAAATGATAGACGTCTAAAAAATAAGATGGGAGGGTTACAATATATAGCACTAAATGAAAAGTTAGATATAATTGGCATCTCAGAGACCCGGTGGAAGAAGGACAACCAATGGGACACTGTAATACCTCGGTACAAACTATATCGCAATGATAGGGTAGATCAAATTGTTGTAGGGTTTGTGCTCTGTTAGAGAGGGCATTGAGTTACACAGGATAAAAGTTTTGCAGGAAACAAAATGTACTGTAGAATCTCTATGGATAGAAATGCCATGTAAAAAGGGGAAGGCAATGGCAATGGGAGTATACTACTGTCCACCAGGCCAGAATGACCAAACGGATGATGAAATGCTAAGAGAAATCAGGGAAGCTAACAAAAGTTACAAAACAGTAATAATGGGTGATTTCAATTGCCCTGGTATCAACTAGGTCAATGTCACAGCAGGACATGCTAGGGAAATAAAGTTTCTAGATGAAATAAATGACTGCTTCTTCGAGCAGTTGTTTCATGAACCAACAAGATGGGAAGCTATTTTAGACCTAATACTTAATGCTACGCAGGATCTGATGCAAGAGATAACTGTGTTGGTGTCGCTTGGCAATAGTGATCATTTCATGATCGCATTTGATTTAATAAATGGAGGGAGGACAGCAAGGACATCCATAGTACTACCTTTTAACTTTCAAAAGGAGACTATGATAAAAAGAGGAAAATAGTTAAGAAAAAACTAAAACGAGCAGCTGCAGACGTTAAAGATTTATATTAAGCATTAAAAATACTATCTTGGAAGTGCAGACCAGATGTATTCCATGCTTTCAGAAAGGTGGAAGGAAGGACAAGAAACAGCCAGCATGGTTTAAAAGTGAAGTCAGAGAGACTGTTGTAGTCAAAAAAGTATTTCAGGAAATGGAAAATGGAGCCAAATGACGGAAACAGCAAACAACATAAGCACTGGTAAGTTAGATGCCAACAGAAACATGACCAACATAAAAAGACTATTTGACGTATCGAGTCTGCCCTTCCATATCAACTGCTATAGTTCCCCTTTTTTCTTATAAGGCAGGCAAAGAGATAATTAGGGGGAAAAAAAGCTTGCTATGGAAGCAAAAATGCACAGTAAAAACTTTTTTAAGTACATTCAAAGGAAAAAAACTGTGAGTCAGTTGGATGATTAGATGATAGAGGGATAAATGGGGCACCAAAGGAGGATAAGGCCATAGCGGAGAGACTGAATGAATTATTTGCTTCAGTCTTTACTGAAGAAAATGTAGGGAAGTTGCCCATGCCTGAAATGGTATTTAAAGGTGATATATCAGAAGAATTGAAATAAATATCAATAAACTGGGAAGATGTATTATAAATATTTGATAAACTAAAGAGTAGCAAATCACATGGACCAGATGGTATACATCCCAGAGTGCTGAAAGAACTGAAATATGAGACTGCAGACTTACTATTACTATCATTAAAATCAACTGTAGTACCTGAAGATTGGAGAATGGCCAAAGTAAGGCCAATTTATAAAAAGGGCTTCAGGGGTGATCTGGGAAACTACAGACTGGTGAGTCTGACATCAGTACTGAGCAAAATAGTAGAAACCATTATAAAGAATAAAATTACTGAACATGCAGATAGTCATGGTTTAATGGGAGAAAGCCAACATGGATTTAACAAAGGAAGGTCTTGTCTTACTAATCTGTTATATTTCTTCAAAGATGTGAGTAAAGAGGTAGGGAAAGGTGACATAGTGTATCTGGATTTTCAGAAAGCCTTTGACAAGGTCCCTCAGGAGAGACTCTTGACAAAATTAAAAAGTCATGGGATAGGAGGCAGTGTACTATTGTGGATCAGGAACTGGTTAAAAGAGAGAAAACAGAGAATACATCTAAATGACCAATTTTCCCAATGGAGAAAGGTGAATAGTGGAGTACCCCAGGGATCTGTGCTGGGTCTGCTGCTTTTTAACATATTCATAAATGACCTGGAAATGGGAATAACGAGTGAGGTGATCAAATTTGCAGATGACACAAATTATTGAAAGTTGTTAAAACACAAGAGGATTGTGAAAAATTTTAAGAAGATCTTGATAAACTGGAAGACTGGTTGTCCAAATAGCAGATGAAGTTTCATGTGACATAAGTGCAAAGTTATGTACTTAGGGAAAAACAACCCAAACTAGACGAAATGTTCCAAATTAGTTACCAGCACCCAGGAAAAGAATCTTGTTGTTATCATGGATAATACATTGAAACCCTCTGCTCAGTGTGCATAGGCAGCCCAGAAAGCAAATAGAATGCAAGGAATCATAAAGAAAGGAATGGAGAATAAAACAAAGGATATTATAATGCCTCTGTATCGTTCCATTGTGAGACCGCACCTTGAATGCTGTGTGCAAATCTGGTTGCCGTATCTTAAAAAGGATATAACAGAATTAGAAAAAGTGCAGAGAAGAGCCACCAAAATGATAAAGGGGATGGAAGGAAAGGCTTAAAAGGTTAGGGCTCTTCAACTTGGAAAAAAGATGTCTGAGGGGAGATATGATAGAGGTCTATAAATTAATGAATGGAGTAGAGCGAGTAAATGTAGCTCAGTTGTTTACACCATTAAAAAGTAGAAAGATTAGGGGACATGCAATGAAGCTACAATGTAGCCCATTTAAGTCTAATAAGAGAAATTATTTTTTCAGGCAACACATAATCAAACTTTGCAGTTTGTTACTGGACAATACAATAAAAACTGTTAGTGTTGTTGGGTTTAAAAAGGTTTGGACAAGTTCCTAGAGAAAAAGTCCATAACCCATTATTAAAGAGGACCCGGGAAATCCACTGCTTACCCCAGGATAAGCATTGTGGAACCTGTGTGTACCTTTTTGGGAAATTGACAGGTACTTGTGACCCGGCTTGGCCACTTTTGGAAACAGGATACTGGGCTTGGTGGTCCTTGCTCTGACCTAGTATGGCATTTCTTATGCTCTTATATGAAATGCCTATGGAGACTGCCAGGGGATATTCAGCAGCAGTAGCTAGCCACCAGCACTGAATTTCACACCTGGATGTTCAATGCCAGGGCCATATCAGGGCACTGGCATTGAAAATCCGGGTTGAACAGATAACACCACAGCTAATCAGACAATGGCAATATTCATCCACTGCCCAGTTAGCTCAGGTGGCAAAAATGAGGCCATCCGTTCAAGAACCTAACCTTTGCTGCTAGCTGGGTATCCCCTGGCGCCTCCTCTGCTCCACCCTCAGAATGCCCTGATGCTAGCCAGCTAGCACTGGGGCATTTAGCAGCAGCACTCAGGAATAGTCAGCGGCACTAACCGCATTAGTGCCACTGAATAGCTCACTCAGCGCCATTTAGGCGGTTTGCAGGTCTGCATTTTCAGTCTCCATGGTCCTTTACCTTTCTCCTGCTCTTGTTTTGCTTTGCAGATAGAGAAGAGGTTTAGGATTTAGCTCAGCCCTTCTTCAGTGGCAGCTCAATGTGCATTACATACAGGCAGAGTAGGTATTTCCCTGTCCCCGGAGTGCTTACAATCCAAGCTTACCCCCGAGGCAATGGAGGGTGATGCAAGGAGCAGCAGCAGAATTTTAATCCTGGCTTCCCTTAGCCCATTACTCTGATGATCCGGCTACTCCTCCGCTCCACTCCTCAGCACACAGCTACTGGCAATATCAGACCTGGATTTTATGTTGCTAATTAGGAGTCTATCTATTTAAATAGCTTTGATTATTGCCCCCAAATAGTTACAGGCTTTCTGGTCACAAAACCATGCTTTACCTTGGCCTTCCCCCCACCCCGCCAAAATATTTCTCTATCCTCTCATCATTTGACTCCTGCTGTCTTTTTAACCTATTTTTTTCCACTTTACTTTTCCTTTCTATTACTCTCGTTTTTTCTCCAACTAACATTGTTTCCTCCTTTTATGTCACGGCCCCATTTTTCTTCTCTGCCTTTCTCCCACCAGCCACCATCCACTCACACTTCTCAATCTTTTGCGTTGGTCTCCTGTCTTATTTTCCTACCAGCTCATCTCAGCCCTCTTTTACCAGTCTCTAGCTCACACCCAGCCATCTTTTCCTTCCACCACTCCCTGCTTCTTAAAGCTAGTTACTTTCCTTTCCTCAGTTCTTCCCAGCTTTTCATCTCTGTCTTCCTTGTGCCACTTCTGTCCATCTTTCTTTCTGCCTTATGCTCCCTTCCTGTGCTCTCCTCAGTCTTTCTTTGCACTCTCATATCTCTCCCTCCTTCCCCTGTGCCCTTCTCTATGCTCTTGTCTCTTCTTTCCATCTCTTCCTCTATGTCTCTGTCCCCTTTCCTATTTGTATCTTTTTTCTCCCCTCCACCTCTGCATCCTGTCTCTTTCCTTTCTTTTCGCTGTCTCAATGCAGACTGCAGCTTTCCAATTCCCAGTTAGGGCCAGCACTAGCATTATGTGAACTAGGTGGTCACCTAGAGCATCGGCCTCCGGGGGTGCACATTGCCACTGCTGCCACCCATCTCCTGGACCTACAGCGGCGGCAATGGCATAAAACAACCCCACAGTGCTTATCTCAAAACTTCAGCTTCCGTTCCCATGCTAAAGGAAGTTATCGTCAGTGGGGGTGGAAACAAACAGGTCGGCCTGTGGTGCTGAAGTTTTGAAGTAAGTGTTGCGGGGCTGTTTTAGGTCATTGCCACCACTGTAGGTCTCAGAGTGGAGCAATAGTGGTAGCAAAGGGGGTCCGGGGGGCGCGCAAGGGATGAGGTTAGCCTAGGACTCCTCCTCTCCTTGTACCTCCCCTGTTCCACTCACTCTAAGAACTTGTTGAGGCCTTTACTGAGCCCACCTCCTCTCCCATAGTTGAAATCAGAACATGGGAGGGGCGGGACTGAAGTAGTGGATCACTATTCTCCGCTGACATTAGGTCCTTCCTCCCCCTCTTTTAAACCAGCAAGCGCTCTGTGACATGAAACTGCTGCAATATCCTGATGGTTCTATAGACTCAGGGAAACCCTTTAAAGCCATAGTCAGCAGTGGGCCTTTGAGAATCTACATGCATGTGTGTGCTCAAGACCTTCTGCATCCCAATCACAAATCAGAAGGGCAGCAGGCCTTGAGTGCAGTGTGGCTGCAAACATGCCCAAAGGCCCGCTGCTGACAGCGTCTTTAAAGGGCTTCCTTGTAGTGGCTGTGCTGCTGCCCACAAAGTGTACCACCCTACACGGATGTCCTGTCTGCCTATTGGTGAGTCTGATTGGGGGGAAATAAACACTGGGGGAGTAAAGTCAAACAACCAGACCTCACCAACACTGTTCCCTCTAAGCTGTGCGCGTGTGCGCGCGCACACACCTCACCGAGCGAGCGCACATACTTTACAACAGAGCGCACAAAAATTACGGTTCTGATTCTGATAGAAAAAAACACAGATGTCTTAAAATTTAAAAGTTGTGATTGTAATTGCTAGAAATTTCCCGCTTCATTTAGTAATCATCTATTTTCATTTACTTTGATTAAAATCATTGTGGTGTACATACTGTATTCTGATGTGTAGTCAAATTTTAAAGTATATAACTCCGAGGGTCGTTATGTGGCACACAGAAATTTAACCTTCCTTCAAAAGCTGCACAGCTGATATTTTATGCGCACACAGCCTACAGAAAATTAGAGGGAACATTGCTCACCAACCTTATCAATTGTTTCAACGCCATCACCGACTGGTTGCTATCTCAAAATCTCCACATAAACTTCAAGAAGACTGAAGTTCTGTTCATATCAAGGAACAAAGATTTCTCCCCTCCATCCTCCCTAAGGGTAAGAGATACAGAACTCCCTAGTAAGCCTTCCATCCGCTACCTAGGGATTACTCTGGACCAGCATTTCGACTTTAAGGAGCACATACGAAACACCACCAGATCTGTCTACAATAAAATTAGAACGCTAAGGCACCTCAGGCCCATGTTACCTCATAAAGAATTCCGGACTATTTTCCAGGCCCTCATTCTACCACACTTCGATTACGCAAATATTGCCCTGTATGGACTCCCCAAGAACACCCTTAACCCACTACAGCTCGCCATGAATGCAGCTGCGCGTGTGCTCTGTGGTTTAGCAAGATCAGACCACATCACCCCAATACTCAAGGAACTCCACTGGCTACCAATTCATTGCAGATTAACATACAAAATCCTTCTCATCATCTTCAAGATCATCAACAACCTAGCCCCTACGACACTCAGCGACCTTATCACCCCCACCCCGGAAAACTGAATCAGAAGGTCAGTAACTGACAACACCTTGATCATTCCCAAAGAGTCCATCAAGTGCACCCAGACGACCAGGAAAATAACCTTCGCCTTTTACGCCCCAAAATGTTGGAACGAACTTCCACCAGAAATTAGATCCATCAAAGACCTTATTCAGTTCCATAAGGCAATCAAACATCACATCTTTCTACTTCACTTTGCACAAGCAGCCACCCCACCTCTGCTCACCCACTCACCAATGCCCACAAACCTTTCATGCTCAACTTAAATAACCCTGTTACATATACTTCTGAGCTTGCTTTAACCTTTTTGTTTATTCCAACCTAATCTAATTGTGTTTTTGTACATATGTCTATAGTTACCCCGTTGCTACAAGTTTGAACTCCTGTTATAATCTAAGCACAGTACAGTCTTCTGACTGTGCAACCTTTGTTGATTGTGAACCGCACTAATAACAAATAGCGCGGTATATAAAAGTTGTTAAATAAATAAATAATAAATAAAATAAAGGGGATATCTCTCTTAATCCCTCCTGTAAAGGACTGGCCAAAATGAGCATTTTTTTAAAATCCCTATTTGTGTCAGGGAGCAGGTGCAAATCTGGATGTAGACAACTTTTGTCTTATCTGTGCAGTGAAATGGGAAATACACATGTAGATATCTGTACTGCCCAGGCCATATCTCTGACACGCCCCTTTGCCATGTGTAAATTCGACCCTTTCTAAAATGCCCTTTGTTGGATGAAGAGAGGGGTTTGGTGGAGCCACAGGGTCACTGGCTGATTTTGTTGGATAGAAAGGTAATTGGGGGCAATCAGGAGATGATCAGGGAATCTGGTCATTTGAAGTGTCACACTTTACCTCAGATGACCTTTTTTTTGGTAAAGCAAACCAGCATGCGTACAAGTGCCAGACTTAACGCAGACCCCTGTGCACATATGTCTGGCTTGCTCCTTTTGTTTAACGCTGATTTTTTTGCATAAAGCTAATTTGCATTCTGTTTACTTGCAAAACTTCAGTGCTAAGCTTGCGTTAGGAAGCTCTGCACTAGAGTTTTAGAGCTGGGCTATGGCGCTGGCTTTTTGCATCAGCGTATATATTTGCCTTGGTCAGCAACTATTTTCAGAGCCCTGCTTTGTAGATTGCCACTGGCTACCTTTCTAGAATACCACTCCCATACCTCATCCTGATCCTGCACTTACTTGCTCTCCATACAAATTACCAAATAGGACTAGACAATCTTTCTGGTTCTTTTAGAAACACCGACTTTGATGGAGCAACAGTTGGCCTGGCATACATAGGCACCATGTGCAGCACCGACCACTCCACAGGTGTCATTCAGGTAAGCTTTGTTTTAATTAAAAAGATGAAGAAAGAGACATTATTTCATGTTTAGGGCAGAACGGCTTAGGAGCCTGACACAAACTCCAAGTTTTTGTTGCAGGATCACAGCAGGGTTGCAATTGGTGTGGGGGCTACAATAGCACATGAGATGGGTCATAATCTTGGAATGAACCACGACACAAGCATTTGCTCCTGCCCATCAAGCACGTGCATCATGGCACCATCTTTAAGGTTAGATACACAGTCTTAGAACCTGAAGCATACCAGTTTCAGAAATGTTATGTGCTATAATTAAACCTTGATAGTCAGACAAGCAAGAAGCACATCCTGTTGCTTGCTCGAACCTGTGTAAATAAGTCAGTGCTTCTCTCAATGTTTGTATACTGCTTTTGATAATAGTAGCAGTTTGATAAGGACGTTATTGTTTGAAAGCCTATGGGTCTTATGATATTTATATGTTTTTCTAAATAATCTGCAGCCAACTTAAGGAGGAGTAGCCTAGTGGTTGGGGTAAGGTACTTCAGGCTGGAAGGTTGGGGGTTCAAATCCCACTAGAGGGCAGCAACCTTGGGCCAGAAGGACTGGGGTTTCTAGTCCCACAGATGCTCCTTGTGGTCTTGGGCAAGCCACTTAACCCTCCATTGCCCATGTTCCCTGTATGTGTCTCATGTCCCCGCATGTTAAATGTATCCCCCAATTGTGTTGTGACTGCTTTGATTGAAGGATAAGGCGGTATACAAAACTGTCTAAATAAATAAACTTAGCTTTTTGTGGCCTAGGTATAGTGCATTGAGAAAGGTTAACTGACCAAATGAACTGACAGCACATATATCTCACTGAATAGGATATGCACAGTTCACAAAGGTTTAAAATAAATCTCCACAGGAGGCATAGGTGCCTAAAAATGGCCATCACAAAAACTGGAGTAATAAAAAGTAAAGCACCTATCAAACATTGCTAGCAAACAGCACAATTTTGCATCAGGGCTGTATATGGGAAGCAGGATGACCAAGTCAGGATATTCCATTTCTCTGAGTATTTTACAAAAGGCTTTGGCCAACGTGGAGCCTTTTTCAAAATATGTAAAATGACGCCATCAAATACATATGTATTCTTGGCACATCCAGTGGGAGCAACAATTTCCTAGAACTACCTATAAAGAAAACACAGTATCCCTCAGCCACTTCCATATATAAATGCTGTCAAACGGAGCTTTAGAGGGTAATTCTATAAGGAGCTGTATACATTTCTGTGTCTTTACATGCAAAAATCACAGTATCTTAGCCATTGAGGTGAGTAAGTGAACACTTATGCGCATCAATTATACTATCACAATGCTCTAAGCACAAGCATGGAGCCTATTATGCGTTCTTTCACTGTGGGCATGCACATGGACAGAGCCTGAGTGAAGCATGGACGAAACGCACACTTGTGCAATTTACAAAATACTAGCGAACGAGCACAAGATAAATGCTGTCATTTAAATGCTGGTGTAAGTGACTGTGGCCTTATGCTAGTATTCTATAAAGTCAAATCAATGTGGGTTTGATTTTATAAATTGCATGTGATTAATTCACATAAAGTTGCACATTAACTATGCGGCAGCTTATAGAATTAGCCTCATAGTGACTCTACTTCAAAAAGTTATATGTATCATTGAAGTCAATTATCCCTTCAATCCCTCATTTTAACCCCTGGCTGAAATGTGCATTTTTATGAAAGATATATGTGGCTCGGAGGAGGAGCAAAGGCCGATGGAGAAATTATTTTGAATATGCATGTATTTCCTATTGTAAAATGAGAAATGCACCTATAATTTCTGGCCTGCTCAAACTATGCTCATGTCACACCCCCTTTGAATATATGCATTCCCGCAGTCTACACATGTAAACAGTGGCATTTGGAAATCATCTTTTATATGTATGGCCAATCGACATGTCTAAATGCCGCTTAAGTCTTCTAAAAAGACCTCATAAATGATGTCTTAAAAATACATTAGCTGTTCTACTTATAATATATCAATTTTGCCATTATTTGAACAAAAGATCTGGGGATACTGGAAATAGGTAATAAGGATGTTATAGAAAGAACAAATTACAGTCTTGGCCTGGGGTACCCAAGAGATATTTTCTTTTTGTTTTTCTAATGTCCATTTTTCAATGCTTTAAAAATATGCACAAAGGTCACATTTCACTGTTTTGGGAAATATGGCAACCGACACAAATTATGCATTCTAACAGCAAACACACGTGCATAGCGCATTATGACTTAAGTATGCTTTGTCCATTGGTCTGTACAGCTACAACACCCCAAGGGAATTCAGCTCCTGTAGCCATCAGAATTTTAATGACTACATTTTGAAACGAATGCCTGAATGCATCAGGAACCAGCCTCTAGCGACAGATGTTATATCAACCCCTGTGTGTGGGAATGGCTTTGTTGAAGTTGAAGAGCAGTGTGACTGTGGAAAGCCAGAGGTAAGCCTGGACTTAGACATGTTATTGCCTGTGTAAACAAATGTTATTATTGAAGCAAGATGGAAAGCAAAAGGTTTGTCACTTACCCAAAAAACAACTGTGAAACAAGTGAGATATATTCAGTCTCCATGCTGACCTACCTGAGCACCAACAGGAATTCATTCACATCTTAGCAGTTTCTGTGGTATGATGGAGTTTTTCCACAACAAATAGAATGAAAGCTACCAGAAATAGTGAGGGAGTGGACAATCCATTTTAAAAACATACCGAGTGATTTCTGATTTGCCCCAGTGGGATGTAATCCATTTAATCCACACTGAAGCTGATGGGAGCCATAGCATTCAAGTGTGATTGTTGGATGTTTTCACTCCTTTTGCTTCTTTGGCCATCCAGCTGAATGAAGACCAGGGCTGGGATCTAGCACCATGAATCTTCATTCCCAAGTACCTGGGGACTGTCTGTTTTGTACTCCTTCCCAATTTGCTTTTAGTCCAGTTACTGCAGGGGCAGTCCTCAGCTGGAGACCATGCATCAGGGATCTTTCCAGAACCCAGTACTCATGGACCTAAAGACAGCCACTAGATGTTGCCACTGTGCCTAGCCCTCAGTGGCTAGGGCCTTCTTAACCTTGACCAATCCATGTAAGATATGAGCCTGGAATTTAATTTAGATCCCTTTGAATGGCAGTGCACAGTAAGACTGCAGAGGCACCTGGCTGGTTTTCATTCAAGTTTGTATAATGTAGAGGATTTCTATAATACAAGCAGCTAATAACACATCTGCTGCATCAGTAGTTAATTTCACATCTGTTAGGCAAAACTATCACTTATCTATGCATAAGCAGGAAACCAATCAGATGTTCATTAGGTGTAACGTATGTCAACTCATACCCATGGGCAATGGAACTGCTAGAACTTACTCATGACTTTACTACATGGGAATGGTCATAATTCCCTACCAGGAAGCCATTATGCATTCTGTAGTGATGCAATGAAGAACATGGTGAATAATCATTCAATTGCTAATCAATGCAAAAAAGCAAATCCCAACGAATACGTTTGTTTTGTGTTTTAATAAATAAAACCACTATGTGATCCAGCTAATGTTGTCTTTGATAATGATCTGCAAATTTATTAAATAGGTCAAGTCATGCAAAGTGACCCCCTCTTCAACGTATACTGAGATAGCTTTGGGCAAATACCTTAATAGTCAATATTCTGAATTGTGGTCATTCCGACCCTCGAATAGCAGGGATGGATGTCCCAATGGGACGTTCATCCCCACTATTCATGTCCCTTACCGCCAGCGGTTAACTTCGCTGCTGGTTGTATGGGGAAGTTAGAT
Source organism: Ichthyophis bannanicus (assembly GCA_033557465.1). NCBI lineage: Eukaryota > Metazoa > Chordata > Amphibia > Gymnophiona > Ichthyophiidae > Ichthyophis > Ichthyophis bannanicus. Next base: position 759,612,611 of record CM066035.1, read on the forward strand.
GGGGTGGGGAAAGGGCAGATCAGGGGCAGAGTTAGGGCAAGCGGTGGGTGGTCATTGGCCCTGGATGTACAGGGCTGATTCTAATGTTGGCCCTGTACATCCGGGCCATCAACCTGCATGGGGAAATTACTCCACCTCCGAGGTGGAATAACTTCCCTAGTTACCAGGAGTCGGTGGGCCCTGGGCTAGAAAGAGGCAGGAGGGGGCAGTGAGCATTCCCCACAGCCTGACCCTGGCCTTAGGAGGCCGGATCAGGGGTCGGGCTGTGGGGAATGCAGTGCAGGAGCTGGCAGCTGGGATTGCAGCTTTACAATGGAGCCACGGTGCCTTGGCAATCGGATGCCATGGTGCCGTGGTTCCATTGTAAAGCCCAGACTCAGTAAGGAAATATACCTTTTTTTGGGGGGTGGGTGGGGGGTGGGTGCAGGGTGCACTGTGACCTAGGTCTTGGCAGCCAGCTCCTAAATGTTTAGACTGTCTCTTAGATTCCAAGAAAATTTGTCAAGGCCTGGTATAATAATGATGAACATTAATGAAGTATGGAGGCCAATTCCATTCAGGCCATGCAGCCCCTGTGCGGCCAGTCAGAAGCAGGGCATACAGAGGAAGACCCAATTCTGATCCCGTGGGGGCTAGACGTGCCCATGGGATCAGAATCGTGTCTACGGTCTGGATGTGCAGGGTGGGCCCCGATTCTGATCAGTCTGTATGTCCAGCCACATACCTGGCTCCTCAGCCAAGCTCCTGAATGGAGCCACAGTGCCATGGCATCCCATCACCATGGCACTGTGGCTCCATTCAGGAGCCACAAACCCCAGCCACTGACCAAGCTCTTTTTTTCCCTGCAGCCCAACCCCTGATCTGGCCTTCCAAGGCCTGGGTTGGGTTGCGGGGAACCCCCTGTGCCCCCTCATCTGTGCCGCCCCCTCATCTGTGCCGCAGGTTCCCCTCCATCAAGGGGGACTTATTCCACCTTCGAGGTGGAATAAGTCTCTCGTCTAGATTTGAGGCCCCATACATACAGGGCCGACCTCTGAATCGTCCCTGTACGTCTGGGGTCACAGCCTGCCCATGCCCTGCCCTTGCTCCTCTGGAATGCCCCCTCCCACCCCCATCTAGACCTCCCCATACAAATCCATTGTTTGTATGGGAATGATATTGTTAGGGCCGACAGGGGGACAATGATCCCCTTAGAAAATGAGGCTATTAGATTGTAAACTATACCAACTGTAACCTAACTTGAAATAGTGAATAATTAAATCAAAAATAAACAGAGAAAGCATGAGGAGTGTGGCTCATGAAATTCTTTCCAACTAGACATTTGGAATGGAGCAATTCCTAAATGTTCTTTGGTGCTGAAAAGAATAATAAATGGAAACCAAGTGTACATAATCTAACCATTAGTAGTCAATTCAACAGACGTCAAAAAATTGATTTTTAAGGTTAGCCACAAGATACTACTGACTCAAGGCAATACATATATCCATGCTTTTCCATCACTAAGGTGGCAGTACGCAGAGTAACCAGTAGCAAACTCCACATTCAGTCACTAGACTGAATTAGCATGTGTTTTTACATGGGTTAATTGCACCCGTTCTATAAAGTCAAATCCGCACAGATTTGATTTTATAGAATAGTAGTGAAAGTGGCTGCTAACGTCTGAATAAAGTTGCAGTCATTTGCACCCATCTCTAGAGCTCGTGTAAATGACCACATTTATCTTATGCGCATTCTGACATATTCTATAAAATACACGCATAAATACTCATTTTGCCCACAATCTGCCCTAGCTATGCTCATGTGTATTGCATGACCTGACATGCATGCTTTCAGAATGGCGACTGGCTGCCTTATGCGTATAAAAGATGATTTATGCTTGTAAATCATTAGAATGCAGTGATTTACGTGAATAAAACAAGCGTGTAAATCCAGTTGCCCCCTTATAGAATTATCTACTAGGTGTCATGGTGCGAACGTTATGTGGTTCAGTCAGTAGGTTTCACAGTAGAATTTAAAACCAAATGAAATACACATCTAAATCAGTAAGAGCCAACACAGCAGGGATAGGGGGTGGCAGCATGGTGGAGAAAGCAAGTGCAGCACAACTCGTTGTTACTATTTCTAATCTCTATTCATGTGTGTGTGCGTTGGGAGGAGGGGTTGTATCTGTCTGTGTTTTTATGTATGTGAGTGTTTGAGAGTGCGTGTGTATGTGTGTGCATGTGTGCCTTTGTGCGCACATGTGTGTGTGTCTGTATCCATTAGGTTGGAAAAAATAAAAATGCTTCAGAGTAATATTTTTTGTTGATTGGTAGGAATGTATCAATCCTTGTTGCGATGCGAAGACCTGTACCTTGAAGGAAAAAGCCAAGTGTGCCGATGGAGAATGTTGTGAGAACTGTCAGGTGAGACATTTTAATTTATCATATGTGCTGTATAGGCATAGTTTGTGGGAGGGGGATGGGGGGTGGTAGCTCCTCCATATGTTGTAGACACTAATGGTGATCTGGTACCCCTGCCCCCATTGTCCATATGATTTCCTTACCCTTTGCTCCTCAAAATAAGAAAGCAAACTACACCAATGTTATGCTGGAGTGGAGGAGCAGCCTAGTGGTTAGGATAGTGACTGGAATTAGGGACACCAGTGTTCCTGATGCTACTTTGGGCTTAGGCAAGCCATTTAATACTCCACTGCCTAGGGTACAGACTTTAAGCCCTCTGGTGAGAAGGAAATACTTACTGTACCAGAATGCAACGCCCCTTGAAGTACTACTGGAAAGGTGTGAGCAAAATATAAATAACTGCTCCGTTTCTGGTGGCAAGCTCTTTGGGCAAACATTGCAACATGCATTTGAGTTGGCGGCTCACATATATATAAGCGACTATTCCAAGGGCCAATGGAACTGGGATACATGCAGCAGTCGACTGTGGAAGAAGAAAGCAGAGAAGGGACATTATCATTATCGCCCTAGAAATGTGCAAAAATTTAATTCAAAGATGTGCCAATTTGTGGTTCTTTCAGAAGGCAATTCAGGGGTGTGGTCCAAGTTAGGTGTTTCCAGTTGTGCTAACAATTTTAGACAATAACTTACTTTTCAATCTTAGTATCAATTCATATGAAGTTGAGAACTTAGAAGATTTGCCCTAATAGATTTTTTGGCCTACTAATATCCATTAAGACCTGTGAAAGGGACCCATTTACTGTGCTCCACAGTGGCACAGTATATTTGTGCAACTAAGAATCTTAGGATTTCAGCTTGCAATTTTCTGATTCCCAGTTAGGAACCCTGCCACAAACTGTGCTAGTAGAACCCTAGCTGCTGGAGTCCAGTTGTTCATATCTGTTCACTCTTTACTTCACTTTCTATCACAAGACTATAATTCAAAAATGAGAATGGGGTCAAAAATCCATAGATTGGCCCATATTACTGCCTTCCTTCAATTAAAATCCTAAAAGCTGCCCATTCCAGAGATCAGCAGAGATTTCAAACACTGAACTGTCTCTTTGTTGCCTGTGTTAGTTTTAAGTTCTCCTCCTTCTCCCCACCCTCCAGATTTGTGATTAAATCTGCCAGGTTCTTTCTCTTCCTTAGATACTGGAGAGATGTTCTTCATAGAATAATCAGTGTGTTTTCTTCTTTGTTAGAAGCAATGGCATCAGGGCCAATACAAGGATTAGAGGTGCTCTAAGCAAGCCCTCCATCCTGCCACCCTCCCCCCACACTGCAACGTCTGCTCCCATTGCCGTCCCTGTCCAGGGCCTGCAGCGGCATTAATGGCATTGAAAGCATGATGCAGCACTTACCTGAACTCTCCAACATTGTGTTGAGATTCCTGCCTTCTATGACCAGCTGCTTCCACCTCCCTCCAATGCAGACTTCAGATTTATGCAGGCAGGAACCGCAGCGCAGTGCCGGAGAATTCAGGTAAGCTCCATGTCGTGTTTTCAATGCAATTTCCACCACTGTAGGACCTGAAGAAGGGTGTCATCAGCAGCAATGTGGTGCCCCTGGAATGTCAGCACCCTAATTTTCCTGGTGGTGGTGCCGGCCCTGAATGGCATGGCTAGGACTAATTTTTGGGTGAGACCCAACATTAATCTGGGTGGGTACTAGACAGTGCAGATGATGTCACACCTTCAGCTCTGTTTTCATTGACCCATGCTGCCAGGGGTGGCTCTACCATCAAGCCACCTGAGGCAGTCGCTTCAGGCAGCAGTTTCACGGGGGGTGGCACTCCGACAGTGACGGCACGTCAGCTCTGTTTTCATTTTTTATTTTACCACCTCTGGCCTACCTCTGCCTTCCTGCTGCTTTATTTTTCTCACTTGAAAATACTTGAGGAGAAAAAATATGGCGGGAATCCTGGAAACATTCATGAGCTGAAACAAATCGCAGTTGAAGCGTGGGAGAAACTACCAGCAGACAGATGTACGAAACTTATAGATAGCTACAAGAAACGTTTGAAGGCTGTCATCACTGCCAAGAGTTGTGCAACCAAATATTAGTGAAGGGTGCTATTAATCCTGTCCAGGTCATATTGTGTTTTTTTTTCTCAGAAATTATTATGTCTAAGTTGCACAGATAACTTATTTTTGTTGTATACCTTTGAACATACTATTACAATATTATGATGACATACAGTTGGAATATTTCCAATTATTTTCAAGATATTGTATGCAACATACCTAAAATGGAAGCGTGCCAATAATATTGACCACAACTGTATTTATGAAATTTTTATCCGTATTTTGTTAAATGCATATTTTTCAAAGAAACTCAATATACTGTAAATCATCTAACAGATGCAAATCTAAAAAGTATCACAGGAACCTCTGGAACTTTCTTGAACTTGACTAACAAATTACTTTGTTAAAATCATTGGGGCTGATATTCAGCGGTCACAGTCAGCACTTTTAATATGCCTAGCTGCCGCCACTTTAATTTAAACCAGATATTCAGAGCCGGAGCTTATTTGGCATCCAGTGCAGAATGTCCAGTTGCTATCTGATTAGTGGCAATATTCAGCTGCTAACCAGATAGAAAAAACACATAAAGTTAGAATGGCCACTGACCTTTCCTATCTTTTTGTGGTTTAGCTATGCGATTAGCGGCTGAATATCGCTGCTAATCGGATAGCTGTTGGGACTACCCTCACTTCTCCCACAGTCTGCCCCAGTCTTTTCAGCGATCTGTGGCTAAACCCTTTTGAATACCCTCCACTGTTTTTATTGCTTTTGCACATTTTTTTTATAGCATCTACTCCCATGTTACTCCTTTGTTTGTTCCTGTCAGTTTCCTAATGAAACCAGTAAGTGCCTCCTTGCTTAGATATCCTTTTCAACAAAGCAAGATTCTCTCTCCCCTTGTCCTTCTTCCTACCAGCTTCTACACCTCCAGCCTCCAAGGTTAGAAAACTGGTAATTGTCTCTCACTAGAAGCCTAAACCTTTGCCAATCCCTACCAGGTCTGTACTCAGAAATAAAGAAAATACACATCAGTACGAGAGATCCCAGCAGTTTTCAGGGGAATCAGGTTACATTTCATTACACTAGGTCTTGGCAAGGCCATCAACTACTCTTTGGTTTTGTCTCCAGATTGTGAGCGCGGGGAAAGTGTGCAGACCAGCCAAAGATGACTGCGACATCGCTGACTTGTGTAATGGTCAATCGCCCAACTGTCCGACTGACAGTTTCCGTGTTAATGGATATGGATGCAAAAATGGACAGGGCTACTGTTACCTAGGAAAATGTTCTTTCCTAGACAACCAATGCAGTAGACTGTGGGGAGCAGGTAAGTGGAAAGTCTGATGGGATAACCTCAAAAATGTAATAGATCTATGGCAAAATAGTTTATAATTACAATGGCAGATGCAATAAAATGTTACTTTATTGGATAGGGAAAATAAAATGGCAAAGGGAAACAATAGTTCTGTGGAACATTTCTTCAGTATGTAATAATTTAAAGGAATGCTGAAGAAATGAGACTGAGGGCATCTTTTACTAAAGCCCGGTAACAAGTTAATGTGCGTTTTAATATGCACCAACTTGCTGCTGGGATTGCTAACAAGGGGGCATACCAGCAACCACGCTGTAAAGCGCACCATATTTGGTCATCCCGCAATGTGGTGGAGAATGGGCAGAGTGTACACGTGGAGAGCAAATTGCTGCTAGCATGAGGGCAATTGTCGCATGGTTAGTGGCAATGTAGTAATTAGCACAAGTGCACCTCCTGACATCTCTATGGGTGTCATTAGGTACAGCCACATTAGTTCGCCACACATTAAGGTAGCCTGTCTTGCGTTAACTGCAGGGATCATGCTGTTCACATCTCTGACAGCTAATGCCGTGGCTTTGCACTTAATGTTCATTTGTATTGCAAGTTAAGTATAGAACCTTAGTGGACTTTAGTAAAAGGGGTCCTGAGTCCAAAAGAAAAAGGACCACTGGAAGCACAGAAGGAATAAAGGGAACAGAAGTGGGAGTAGGAAATGATAGGAAAGTTGAAGGTATTGTCACGCCGGTACCGCTCACCTCAAGCTAAGAGGGGCGTGGTTATTTTATAGGAATTTTTTGCTGATTGCTTTTTTTTTAGCCCTTTTCAACTATTTCCCGTAGTGCCTTCTGGGAAAGGTAGTCTTTGCTTGGCTGTATGTGTGCATCAGACAAAAAGCTGTAGTTAGGCTCCAAGGGGTTAAGGCAAATGACAGAATTTATTTTACACAATGGTTCGTTCTCACCATGTACAAGATATTGCTTCAGGGCTCTGTGAAACAGAGTATTCTCCCAAAAACAAACACAAACTAAAAATGTTTGTTTAAAGGTTTTCCATATTGCAGGATACACAGTCTTTTTAACAGAATGGATAATTCACTTTCTTTGTAGCCCTGCCGGCCAAAAGTACAAACAAAAATCACATTCACTGTCCATGATAGTATAGCTTCTCTTCAGCTGCATAAACCTTTAAGCAACAAATACAATTCAGGGCACAAGAAAGCTCTGTTACAAAAGCTACTTTCTTACTCCAGTGTTCCTTGTTCCTGCAGCATGTGCTTAACAAGCTTTCCACAGCTTTCAGGGCTACTTCTTAGTCCTTGTGACCTTTCCCTTTACCAACATGAGGGAATCAGGGCCACCGGCTTGTGGACTATGGGTTCCCTTCCCTGGTAAACTCTCTCTCAGGGTTGGCTTGTTTTCTCCCTGTTCCTAGGGTTTAAAGCCTTGCACACAGAACAGTCCATAGGAATCTCTTCCCCATTTAGCTTTACCTCAGGATCTCCCAGCTGCATAGGCTCAGACTCTCCTTGTTCACAGTCCTCAGCTACCAGCCACCCGGGGAACCCTGGAGTCTCTCCTGTTCCTGGCTTAAAACCCTCTGGCAGATGTGCTATATTCCACTTAGCACTCTCCTCTCTTGGCAGCTCAGGGGTTCTGCTCAGCTCTGCACCAGTCAAGCTTCGCCAGCTTGCAGCTGTGCCTTGGCTCGTGGCAGTTTGGCTTCATGCTTCTCCTTCTCCCCTGCTGCTCCTCTTGCTGCTACCTCCATCCTTGCTGCTATTCCTGACGATGATGACGCTCTTACTCTCACACTCTGGCTTCAGTTTATACTTCCAGGGCTCTCTCTTCCACCCCTCCCTAGCCAGGTGATGGCAATCAGCCTGACGTCATGCACCTGCATACTTGGAGCACTCCCTGCCTAAGGGGATCTGGGCTCTGTATCCTCTCCCCTTCCTTCCACTAGGGGGAGCATGGAATGTGGGCCATGTGGAAGTTTTCTGATTCCTAGCTGTGTTGGTGTCTTTCCTACCCTGCCTTGGTAAAAGGGGGCCCTTTATTAGGGTGAATTCCCTGTCTCTCTGTCCTCCCTCATACTCTGGATAGGCCTCCTTGCCACATACCCCCCTACTAAAGATATTATGGGCTGGCGGAGGCTGTTGCGGCTCCTCCGAACAGTCCATAATCCGGGATAAGGCATCTGCATTGTGGTGTAACTTCCCTCCCCGATGCTCTACCTTAAAATCAAAAGGTTGCAGGGCCATGTACCATCTGGTTAATCTTGCATTGTGGTTCTTCATCTGCTGGAGCCACTTCAAAGGTGCGTGATCCGTAACTAGCAGGAACCTTCGTCCGGTGAGGTAGAACGGAGGGTCTCTATTGCCCATTTGATGGCGAGGCACTCCTCAATCGTAGAGTAGTGTTGCTCTGCCTGGCACAACTTCCTGCTAAGGAACATCACAGGATGCTCGTTTCCTTCATGCTTCTGGGACAGGACGGCCCCTAAGCCGATCTCCGAGGCGTCCATCTGCACAAAGAAGGGCTGCGTGAAATCCACTCCGCGTAATACTGGTGCTGTGCATAGCCTTCCTTTTAATCTGGTGAAAGCCCTCTCCGCCTCCAGGGTCCAACGGAGTTGATTTGGGCAATTCTTTTTCAACATGTCGGTGAAGATAGAACTTTCTTCCGCAAAGCTTGACAGGAACCTCCTGTAATAGCCAATCAGGCCTAGAAAGCTTCTTAACTGCTTCTTGGTCATGGGACGAGGAAAATTCTTGATGCTGTCCACTTTGTCAATCAAGGGTTTAATCCTTCCCCGACCTACCATATGCCCCAGGTATTTCACTTCTTGCTTGGCAAAAGCACACTTGCTCGGGTTCAGGGTGAGGCCCGCCTGCCTCATAGATCGCAGGACGGCTTCTACTCTTGGGATATGTTCTATCCAACTGCAACTGTGGATAATAATATCGTCCATATAGGCGAAAGCATATTCTTGATGAGGACGCAGGACTTGATCCACCAGTCTCTGGCAGGTCACTGCGGCACCGTGAAGGCCAAAGGGCATCCTCTTAAACTGGAATAGCCCAATTGGGGTGCTGAAGGCAGTCTTCAGCTGAGATTCCCTAGTCAACGGAATCTGCCAGTACCCCTTCATCATGTCCAGGGTGGTCAAGAACTGAGCCTGCCCCAAGCGGTCCAAAAGCTCCTCGATACAGAGCATCGGGTAAGCGTCGAATACCGAGATGGCATTCACCTGTCTGAAGTCTATGCAGAAGCGCAGTGTACCATCCGGCTTCGGAACCAGGACAATGGGACTGCACCACGGGCTCCTTGATTCTTCAGTGACCCCCATTGCTAACATCTCACGCACCTGTGCCATGACCTCCTGCTTTTTGGCTTCTGGTAAGCGGTAGGGTCGTTGCCTGACCACCTTCCCCGGTGGCGTCACGATCTCATGCGCCACCAGTTGGGTTTCACCCGGGATCGGGGTCAGTACATCTGGGAACTTCTCCAACAGTCGAGCCAGATCCCATCTCTGGACCACCGATAGTTCTTCCCCTACTTGGGGCTCCAGGTTCTTCTTGCAGTCCGCTACTTGAGGTCCTAGGTCATCCTTCCCAGTCTCTTCCATTCTTTCTCCACAGGTGGCTGACAGGCTTTTCCTCCCAGCCCCTCCGGTAGAACCAAATCCAGAGGTTCCTCGATCCGTAGGAGACAACACGGAGACCTCTTCCAGTGGGGGAAAACCCACTCTCTCGCACAGCAGCTGGGCAATCCGATCTCCCACCTTCACATGGAAGTCTTCGTTGCCAAAATTGAACAGTAATATCTTTACACTCCCTCTATAATCAGGGTCGATCACCCCAGCTCCGACGTCCAAGAAATATTTCAGAGCCAGACCTGATCGCGGTGCTATCCGACCATAACATCCTATGGGCATCTCCATCTGAAGGCCAGTATCAATGAGAGCCCTTCCATGACTGGGTATCACCCGATCTTCGGCGCGGCATAAATCATATCCCGCTGCCTGCGGGGACGCCCTCCTGGGAGCTTGGGCATTCTCAGATACCTTACAAAACTTTAATACAAACTTCTGTTTAAGGGAAACCACACTTCCCAGGGGTTCTTTCCCTGGGTTCTCACTTGGCTTTCGGGGGTTCTCAAAAAGAGGGCCACTGTCATCATCCCCTCCCCTTTTCTCCCAAGGCCTTTCTCTAATCCTTCTCTAAACTGGGGCCAATCCCTTCCTAATACTAAATCATAGGGTAGCTTGGGAACCACTGCCACAAGAACTTCTTTCTGCACCCCCAACCCTTTTGTATACAGGGTAGAAAGAAGCAGCTCCATGGATGCACCTAATTTGGACTCGCCCTTCTGGCTTCCTCTGACTAGACTCATCTTGGGCCTCAATTGCCTGCCAAAGCTTCCGTGACAACATGCTTTGGTCGGCCCCAGAGTCGAGCAAAGCATGGGTAGTGACCCCCTGTATGTTAACACTTAAGAGAAATCCCTCTCCTAAATGTTTCACCTTAGTGCCAGTCAACCCAATGCAAGTTTTGCATCCTCTCTGCAGGTGTCCCATCTCCCCACAACGATAGCATTTTTTATCAGCCCCTTTACCCTCATGAGCAGACACATAGGTTTTCATACATTTTACATTATTTCCCTGTTTCTTTTCTGATAAACCAAAACTGGCCTCTGCCTCTACCTTTGGAGGGCCTGCCTTTGGGGGAAACACCCATTCCGTTTCCATGTAGCGCTCCGCCAAAAGGGTTGCCTCTCCTGTGCTCTGGCAGTTCTGCTGAATCAGAAAAGATTGTATCCTTTTTGGTATTGCAGCCATAAATTGCTTCAATATCACCATATCCACCACCGCATCCATAGTTTTTCCTTCCGGGGCTAGCCATTTTAAAGCTAAACCTCAAATCCTCTGGCTTAAGGCCTTAGGGGTCTCTCCGGTCTTTAAGACCGTGGCTCTAAACATGGGTGATACAACATTTTTGTTAATCCTAATCGGTCTCTAATTGCAATTTTTACAGCATTATAGTCCATGGCCCGGGCAGCTGGCATAGCCCTATATGCGGCTAGTGCTTCTCCTGTTAAGGAGGTTGCCAATCTCACTGCCCACTGGCTATCTGGCCATCCCACAGCTTGAGCCACTCTCTCAAATGGCTCTAAAATTCATGCATATCGTCCTCAGGAGAAAGTTTTCCAAAAGTGAATGCCCCGCTGGTATGTGGGCCTGCTAGACTGTCCATTTGCTGCATTGCTGGTCTCTCCGTGGTTAGTGTTCCTCCACTTCCTTGCCTCTGGGAAGTAATGAGGGCTTCCACTAAGTCCAGGACAGGCTTTTGCTCCTCCCTCATAGCTGCTGCAGCATTCTCCTGTGCTAGCTGGGCCAGCTCCTGCTGGTGTTGAAACTGTGTGGCCATCCATTGTGCCAGCTCTTTTGGATCCATCTCCGACGATACCTTGCTCAGGTGTTGCCTCTTGAAGAACAAAAATTGTCCTTTCTGCCAACCTCTGTGCTACCACTCTGGTAAGCGTAAATCCTGAATGTTGTAAATCCTGAACAGTGGAAATCCTGAGTGGTGGAAAATCCTGCCAACTACGCCACTGTCACACCGGTTCCGCTTGCCTCAAGCTAAGAGGGCCGTGGTTATTTTATAGGAACTTTTTGCTGTTTGCTTTTTTTAGCCCTTTTCAACTATTTCCCGTAGTGCCTTCTGGGAAAGGTAGTCTTTGCTTGGCTGTATGTGTGCATCAGACAAAAAGCTGTAGTTAGGCTCCAAGGGGTTAAGGCAAATGACAGAATTTATTTTACACAATGGTTTGTTCTCACCACATACACGATATTGCTTCAGGGCTCTGTGAAACAGAGTATTCTCCCAAAAACAAACACAAACTAAAAATGTCTGTTTAAAAGTTTTCCATATTGCAGGATACACAGTCTTTTTAACAGAATGGATAATTCACTTTCTTTGTAGCCTTGGCGGCCAAAAGCACAAACAAAAATCACATTCACTGTCCGTGATAGTATAGCTTCTCTTCAGCTGCATAAACCTTTAAGCAACAAATACAATTCAGGACACAAGAAAGCTCTGTTACAAAAGCTACTTTCTTACCCCAATGTTCCTTGTTCCTGCAGCAGGTGCTTAACAAGCTTTCTACAGCTTCCAGGGCTACTCCATAGTCCTTGTGACCTTTCCCTTTACTAACATGAGGGAATCAGGGTCACCGGCTTGTGGACTATGGGTTCCCTTCCCTGGTAAACTCTCTCTCAGGGTTGGCTTGTTTTCTCCCTGTTCCTAGGGTTTAAAGCCTTGCACACAGAACAGTCCATAGGAATCTCTTCCCCATTTAGCTTTGCCTCAGGCTCTACCAGCTGCATAGGCTCAGACTCTCCTTGTTCAAAGTCCTCAGCTACCAGCCTCCTGGGGAACCCTGGAGTCTCTCCTGTTCTTGGCTTAAAACCCTCTGGCAGATGTGCTATATTCCACTTAGCACTCTCCTCTCTTGGCAGCTCAGGGGTTCTGCTCAGCTCTGCACCAGTCAAGCTTCGCCAGCTTGCAGCTGTGCCTTGGCTCGTGGCAGTTTGGCTTCCTGCTTCTCCTTCTCCCCTGCTGCTCCTCTTGCTGCTACCTCCGTCCTTGCTGCTACTCCTGACGATGATGACGCTCTTACTCTCACACTCTGACTTTAGTTTATACTTCCAGTGCTCTCTCTTCCACCCCTCCCTAGCCAGGTGATGGCAATCAGCCTGACGTCATGCACCTGCATACTTGGAGCACTCCCTGCCTAAGGGGATCTGGGCTCTGTATCCTCTCCCCTTCTTTCCATTAGGGGGGGCATGGAATGTGGGCCATGTGGAAGTTTTATGATTCCTAGCTGTGTTGGTGTCTTTCCTACCCTGCCTTGGTAAAAGGGGGCCCTTTACTAGGGTGAATTCCTTGTCTCTGTCCTCCCTCATACTCTGGATAGGCCTCCTTGCCACAGTATACTGTACAATAATGGCTACAGTAGAACTATAGATTCCTGTGAGTGACTGACTCTTGTTTCATCACAAGGAACATTATATATGTTTCCTACTTCTGCCCATATAGTATCTCCCAGATCCTGCTCTTGCACTAACCTTTTTATGAACAAGTATACTGCCAACCTGCAACTTCTGAATCCACAGCACAGTAGCTGCAGCAAATGTAAGAGTCATGCAATACCGTGTAGGGATATGCATCCTAAGCCATTTACTTACACTCAAAATTGGTGGAACATGAATGGAGACAATTTTCTTATTGCATGTGCTCAACCTTTTTAAGAATCTTGCCTTAGAGACTCAGGCAACTTTATAGAACAAGTCCTTAGAAGAAAAAGTGGGAAGTCTGGTTCCACTACAGATGCAGACTGGAAATTTGAAAAGAAGTGCTCCAGGGTTTCATCTGGCAATTGAGACACAGGAAGCTTCAATGGCAAAAATGTAATAAGACGGATCATGTAATAGCATATGAATATAATGCTCATTCATACTGTCTTGCGATCCTATAAGCAAAGAAGACAAAGACTGTATCTGAATTCAAGAAAGCATGGGACAAAGATGGAGGATCTCTAAGGGGAAAAAAAAGTAATATAAAACTTAGTTGGTATGCAAGGGCTGACTGGATAGGTTGTAGGATCTTTATCTGCCATCATTTTTCTATGTTTCTAGAAGGGAAGGTACACATGCACTCAGGGCCGTACCGAAACTGAAATGCACCCAGTGCAACTTGCACATCAGGCGCGCGTCCCCTCTCCCGCACCTCCATTTAGACACTTTATGGGGGTGCGGGAGGTGGGGCGCGCACGTGATCTGCAAGTCGCTGGCACGCTAAGCAGGTCTGGGCCCTCCTGGAGAGACCAGACCTGCTTAGTGTGCCGGCGCAAAGACTTAAGGGGCGCATTTCGTCTCTCTGCTGCTGCCTGTTGCCGAAAAAGTGGCGGTGGCAGGCAACGGCTGACAGCCGAAATGTGCCCTTTAAGTCTTTGCGCCCTGTGCGGCCGCATCACTCACACAGGGCTTGGTACGGTCCTGCATGCACTTTCCCCTTTCTAAAACTGCCACTTTTTATATGTATGCCAGCTGGACCCACTTATACTGCTGGTTCAAAAATTGTCTTCTTCATCTATTTATGTGATTTACTTGTTTGGTGGGGTTGGTATTTTTAGGTGCAGTAAAAGCCGATGATTCCTGTTATGAAGTGAATCAACGAGGACTTAATTATGGACATTGCTATATGTCAGAAGGCTTACATGTCGCCTGCAAAAAAAAGTGAGTATCAGCATCCTGGCAATATTGTCAGCTGCCCACTCCAAAGGCCTCTGGAATATTGGACATCAAGTTCTATTCTGGTTTGGACAAGGCATACTGAGCATTTTTCCCACAGAAGCAAAATGGGAGAATACATTTTGTAGCTCAAATCCTTTTTTAGGGTTGTACAGCTTGTCAGGTCCTGTTGGGGTCGAACACAAACAGCCAAAAAACAAAAATAGAAAATCCCCAAATAATTTTAGGGGAAGCCCAGAAAATCCCCAAAAGTTATATTTATTTATTTATAGTCTCTTCTATACCGCGCTATTCAGCATCAGCGCGGTTTACAATAAACAATGAAATTACACATTTCCGATGGTACTTTGTATTTACAGATGAACAGGACATACAACTTGGATAACAGGGGTAACTATATACAATTTACAACATGGTCATGTGCTCATTTTGGTTTCAGTTAAGGGAGATTTGGGTGGTTTAAGCAGTTGGTGCTGTACTCCTATTGGTTTCCGGGTAATGCAGGAGGAAGAGGTAGTGTTTCATAGTGTTTCTATGGTACTACTTACAAAGAATTTGTGAAATTATATTACATTGTTTTAGAAAATTATCTTAAAATGGTACAGAAAGATCACCATAACTTCTTACAGTTAGCTTCCAGACTTCTTTGAATAAAATACATTTCAAAAGGTTGATTCCGTACAAACAGTCCTCCCTTTCTTATATCTTTAATGCTTATAATCAGTTTCTTATATCTTTAATGCTTATAATCAGTTTCATGTATACCATAGTAGTGGGGGTTGGGGGGGGGGGTTAGAGTAGAGCAGTGTGCTTTCCACCAATGTTCCCTCTTAAGAGCAGGGGAATCTGTTGATATCTTTCTCATCAGCCATGTCCACTATCCCTTTAGTGGCGATTTCCAGCTGTGCTATCTGGACAGCTTTTTGCTTTCCAGTGTTTTGTAGTCTGCAGGAGATGCTGAAAACCCCCAGTTTTAAACCATGGGATGGCCAGAGCCTGCCTGGTGGGGAGAAAGGTGCTAGATCTTGTCCATCACCTTACCAGAAAAATTACTTAACACACAACCACGAGTCAGCCTGTGCCACAAAACTTATGAAAATGTTTCTATGCCATCTGTGCTTTTCTGTTTTCTGTTCCCTAGTTGTCCCGCTGTGACTGAATCAACTTACGCAACCCTTAAGCAAAATCCCCCACCCCAGCACTTCCTATTTTCTATAGAACATACGGTCCAATGATTTTTATCTTTGCTCATATTCTGTTTCTATAATTATAAGAGCAATTTACATGCATAAATCAGAGGTTTATGCACAGAAATAACTTATTATTGAATTGCTTGGCGTATATGCAATTTAAAGTATGTATGTAATACTGTTTCCCACTTATTTTTGCTTATGAATAGCAGGCAGGTGCAGGAGCTGGGACAAAGTTTGCACTTGCATGCATACTTTTGGGTTTTCAAAAGTTTGCATGTGAATTTCTTGAAATGTAGGGGTATGTTCACTAAGGGGTATGTTTAATAAACCGTCTTAATGTTACCGGCGTTAGTTGCAGTCTTACTGTGACAAATGCCATATAAGGTAGTGGGTGTTCCGGTCTTAAGGTAGCATTTCGGATTATCGCGCTATAAAGTCAGTTATCGCGTGATAGAGGGAGCCGTGGCACATTAATGCGTGTTAGCCTTAATTAGGCATGCTGACTTGCAATCACAGCAACAGAGGTGTAGCACACTGGTTAATACAGTGACTGCTGATACCGTGGTCATGAGTTTGATCCCTCAGTGGGCTCAGTTAAAAGACAGTCTGAGGCAATCCCTTTTCCTTCTTGTAACAGTCAGACACATCCCAACAATTTGCACTGCCAGCCAAAAAAGCCTCACCCCAGTGCCGCAACTTAATGCACCTTTTAGGGCGCACCATAAGGCACATCATAAAGCACCACATCATCCACGGCAGGTCATAATGTGCCCCAGAGGGCGGCAGGAAAGGTTGGCACCCTCCAAGGCAGCATATAAGGTGCCCCATAAGTTGGACAAACCTAAGGTGCCATGAAAGATGCCCCAGGGATGCCAAGGTGACACAGGAGATGGTGCCCAGGGGCACAAAGGTGCCCCAAAGTCACAAGCATGAAATGTATGGCTCAAACACAGATGTAACCATAACACTGCACAGAGCACCAAGGAAAGGCAATGAACAAGTGATGGAAGGAAGTAGATGACGGAGCTCATGGACCAGCCAAATATGCGTGCAGCCCATGTGGCAGCAGGTAAAGTGGACAAACATATAGGGGGCAGCTGTACCGATGTACAGGGTGATGGTAATGTACAGTGCAGCAATGACAGAGTGTGGCAGAGAATGGGGATACATTTTCCACCAGAGGAGGTAGAGGTGGCAGGATAAGAGCAATGGTGGAAAACAGACAGCTGCTGAAGATCTGCACTTGGGACAGGGCCACTGGCAGATAGGTAGCAGACCCAGTCAGCTCAGCTGTCCCCACTATGATCTGACATTCACCGGCAGAGGGCAGTTAGTGTGCACCTGCTGCACCCTGCAAGATGGTGCAGCCATACAGATACTAACTGCAGACAGTCTGCTAGTTAGTACATAGTGCATGTTCCTGGAAGAACAGTGTGCACACACACCCTACACAGGTATGTCAGTGATTGGGCCCCCAGAAAAAAGAACCCATAAATATCAGTTGAGAGAAACACAGTATAGCACTATGGGGGAACCTAGCCATGCCATGGTCACTGCTCAGTCAGGGTGAGAGCAACCTCCCAGCGTGACATGCTGTGGCCACCCTATCCGTGCAGGTGGTGGTCGGGCACTACAATGTCCCAGCCATTGCCCTATACCCTGTGCAAATGCATCCTGCCCATGCCACTGTCTGGGCCATACCCACAGTACCTTGCTCCTCATTATGCACATTGGCAGGCTAACACTGGAAACAATAATTGAGAAGGAAGTCCAAATGCAAATTCAAGAACACATAGAAACCTCTGCACCACTGGACCAATGCCAACACGGCTTCAGAGAGGCTCATGGAGTTGAAACGCTCCTTACCACACTCATCAACAACACCCCTGGGATAATCGTAGCTTTCTAGGTACTTACACATCTTAAAAGGCAGGAGGTGCTCTCAGGTGAAGCTCATTACCCAAATCAGTCATACACTAAGGACCTGAGATTAGTTAAGCTTCAGGTGGACAAGGTATATTACACGTATTAGGTACAGTGTTATTAGTATAAATATCCATAGCAACCCTTAGTAAGTAAAGAACTTAGATCTAAACACAAACTTAAAACTAAGATGAAGACAGCAGTCCAGCAGCGGGATGGGGGCTTTCCAGTCTTTTGCATTGAGTGTCACATGTATGATTTTCTCCCAGTTGGTGAGAGGTCTTACGTGTGCACTAGGTGCAAGGAGCTCATTGCTCTCACGGAACGAGTCCGTTCTCTAGAGGCTAAAGTAGCAGACTTGGAAAGCATAAGACAGACAGAGAGGTACATAGACGAGACCTACAGGGATATAGCCCTGAAGTCCCACCTCCAGTCTGGCAGCATCCCTGTTGCCATGCAGGAGAGAGGTCACGTGACAGGAGAGCATCACCCTGGTGTGGCAGGAAGTAATCCTGTAACTAGGACCTGTCCTCCAGGTGATGTAAAACCCTCTCGCACCGAGGAAGTTTCTCCAGGGCCATGTGCCCATGAGGGAAGGGTTAGGACAGCCGTTATAGTTGGTGATTCGATCATTAGGCATGTAGATAGCTGGGTGGCTGGTGGATGTGAGGATCGCCTGGTAACATGCCTGCCTGGTGCGAAGGTAGCGGACCTCACGCGCCACCTAGCTAAGGTCTTACATAGTGCTGGGGAGGAGTCTGCTGTTTTGGTACATGTCGGTACCAATGACATAGGAAAATGTGATAGGGAGGTTCTGGAGGCTAAATTTAGGCTTTTACGGAGGAAGTTGAAATCCATAATTTCCAGGGTAGCGTTCTCCGAAATGCTTCCTGTTCCACGTGCAGGACCCAAAAAGCAGGCAGAGCTCCGGAGTCTCAATGCGTGGATGAGACAATGGTGCAGAGATGAGGGCTTTGGATTTGTTAGGAACTGGGGAACATTCTGGGGAAAGGAGGGGCTCTTCCGAAGGGATGGGCTTCACCTTAACCGGGATGGAACCAGGCTGCTGGCATTAACCTTTAAAAAGTGGATAGAGCAGCTTTTAAACTAGATATTAGGGGAAAGCCGACAGTCGCCCAAGAGCGGATGGTTCGGAAGAATGTATCTTTGAAGGATACTACCAAAAGCAGAGAGGTTCCACAAAAGAGTAAAGTAGCCCAAATGCCCTCAAGTATGGAGCAGACAGAGCTTAAAGATCCCAAATTACCCATGTCTAACAATAGCTGAATTAATACGAATAAAATACATTCTCTAAAATGCTTGTATGCAAATGCTAGAAGTCTAAAAAATAAGATGGGAGAGTTAGAATATATAACACTTATTGAAAGGTTAGATATGATTGGAATATCAGAGACATGGTGGAAGGAGGACAACCAGTGGGACACTCTGATACCTGGGTACAAACTATATTGTAATGATAGAGCTGATCAAATTGGTGGAGGGGTTGCTCTCTATGTTAGAGAGGGCATTGAGTCAGAAAGGATTAAAGTTTTGCAGGAAACAAAATCTGCTGTAGAATCTATATGGATTGAAATTCCATGTAAAAGGGGGAAGGCAATGGCAGTGGGGGTGTACTATTGAGCGCCTGGCCAGAATGACCAAATGGATGATGAAATGCTCAAAGAAATCAAGGAAGCTAACAAATGTTACAGAGCAGTATTAATAATGGGTGATTTCAATTACCCCGGTATCGACTGGGTCAGTGTCACGTCAGGACATGCTAGGGAGATAAAGTTCCTAGATGAAATAAATGACTGCTTCTTGGAGCAGCTGGTTCATGAACTGACCAGAGGTGAAGCCATATTAGACCTAGTCCTTAGTGGAACACCAGATCTAGTGCAAGAGATAAGGTTGTTGGGGCCACTTGGCAATAGTGATCATAGCATGATCGCCTTTGATTTAATTAGTGGAGGAGGGATAGTAAGGAAATCCACAGTACTACCTTTTAACTTTCGAAAGGGAGACTATGATAAGATGAGGAAAACAGTTAAGAAAAAACTAAAGGAGCAGTTGCAAAGGTTAAAGACGTACATCAGGCTTGGCTGTTGTTGAAAAATACTATCTTGGAAGCCCAGATCAGCTGTATTCCACGCTTTAAGAAAAGTGGAAGGAAGTCCAAAAAACTGCCAGCATGGATTAAAGGTGAGGTCAGAGAGGCTGTTGTTGCCAAAAAAGCATCTTTCAAGAAATGGAAAAAAGAGCCAAACGACGAAACCTGGAAACAGCACAAGCACTGGCAAGTCAAATGCAAGGCATTAATAAGGCAGGAAAAGGGAGAATTTGAGAAGAAGATTGCTGCGGAAGCAGAAATGCGAAGTAAAGACCTTTTCAAGTGCATTGTTAAAACCCAAGAGGATTGTGGAAAATTGCAAGAGGATCTTGATAAATTAGAAGACTAGGCATCAATATGGCAGATGAAATTTAATGTGGACAAGTGCAAAGTTATGCACCTAGGGAAGAACAACCCAAACTATGGTTACACAATGCAAGGTTCCACATTAGGAACCACCACCCAGGAAAAAGATTTAGGCGTCATTGTGGATGCCATGTTAAAACCCTCGGCCCAGTGTGCAGCGGCGGCCAAGAGAGCAAATAGAATGCTAGGTATGATAAGGAAAGGAATGGAAAATAAAACAAAAGATATTATAATGCCTCTATATCGTTCCATGGTGAGACCGCACCTTGAATATTGTGTGCAATTCTGGTCGACGTATCTTAAAAAGGATATAGCGATTTTAGAAAAGGTTCAGAGAAGAGCCACCAAAATGGTAAAAGGGATGGAAGGATACTCCTATGAAGAAAGGCTAAAAAGGTTAGGGCTCTTTAACCTGGAAAAGAGACGGCTGAGGGGAGATATGATAGAAGGCTAAATATGATAGAAGGCTAAATAAGTAACTGACCACATAAAACACAACCCTCCCACCTAAATGGACCACACACTTAGCGTAAACGAAAAGACTATCCAATCTCTTATGCCTTAATACCTCCCTCATGTATATAGTTGTATCGGTTATGTACTATATTATTTACGTAGACACCACATTCTGTTAGTTAATTGTTTTAACACAGTTCCAGTTTAAAATCACTGTTTTAATTTTCCTAGATTTAAGTTTGTTTAATTTATGATACTTCAAGATGTTCTATGTATATTTAAGATGTTCTATGTAAAACAAACTTCGATTTGTTAATTGTTGTTATTTGTACACCGCAACTGATCTCTGGAAGATGCGGTATAAAAATGAGTGTTAAATAAATAAAAATAAATAAATAAAGAAGTCTATAAATTAATGAACGGAGTGGAACAGGTAAGCGTAGATCAATTACCTTATCAGAATATAGAAAGACTAGGGGACATGCAATGAAGCTACAGGGTAAACTATTTAAGACTAATAAAAGAAAATATTTTTTCACTCAATGTGTAATCAAACTCTGGAATTTGTTATCGGAGGATGTAGTAAAGGCTGTTAGTGTAGCTGGGTTTAAAAAAGGTTTGGACAAGTTCCTGGAGGAAAGGTCCATAAACCATTATTAAGAAGGGATCCAGGATATCAATGCTTGAACCAATACAAGCATTGTGGAACCTGTGTCCCTTGGGGAAACTGCTAGGTACATATGACCTAGATTGGCCACTGTTGGAAACAGAATACTGGGCTTGATGGACCTTGATCTGACCCAGTATGGCATATCTTATGTTCTTATGTAATAGCAGGAATTGACAACATTCGTCAAGGGTTTGTCCTCATCTTCATGGACATTGCAGCTGTGTTCGACTCGGTGAGCCATGAGCTTTTTCTGGAACGTCTAAAGGAGAAGAGAATCACTGACAAAGCGCTGGATTGGTGCAAGTCCTACCTTTCTGACAGATGGCAGCATGTTTGTTCCGGGGCAACATCATCAGATCCTTTCCACCAGAAGCAGAGTGTCCTGCAGGGCTCCTCCCTCTCTTCCCTGATGTTCAACGTATACATGCAGCCTATCTGCAACCTTATCCGGTCATTCAGCGTCAATTGCTTGATATATGCAGACAACGTGCTGCTGTACATGCCTTTCTCAACTGAGAGCCCAGACCTCTCACCACTGACAAACTGCTTTAATGCAGTATCCGACTGGCTCCAAACCCAAAACCTCAGGATCCAACACAAAAAAACAGAAGTACTCTTCATTATAAGGAATCCAAATTTCTCCACGCCGCCCTTTCTAAGAGTCAAGGAAGCAGATCTCCAGACCAAACCCACAATCAGATATCTCGGAGTCACTATAGACCAGCGACTGGACATGAAAGTGCCCTGTACATGCAACATAGTTAGGGCGGTGTACCATAAGATACGATCCCTCAGACACCTACGATCCTTGCTGGAGCCAGAAGACTTCAGGACAATTTATCAGGCACTGATCATACCACATTTTGATTATGCAAATGTAATCCTGCATGGGCTCCCCCAGGCCACCCTGAATCCGCTGCAACTTGCGATGAACACCGCAGCAAGAGTCCTATATGACGCATCCAGGAAAGATCATGTGATGCCCATACTGAAGCACCTCCACTGGCTCCCGATATATAGTAGACTCATATATAAAACCCTACTGTTGACGTTCAAAGCCATGAATGAGCTCTCATCTTCATCACTATCTGAGTTGATCCAGACCACTCCCACCAATGGTCCAGAAGATCGGTAGCACTCAATACACTGAATCAATAACCCAATGCACCCAGTCAACAGCAAGCAGGGCCTTCAAATTCTGTGCGCCCAGATGCTTGAATACCCTACCTCCCAACATCCGAGCAATCACCGACTTAGTCCAGTTTAGGAAGGCCTTGAAGCACCATCTCTTCCTCCTGCACTACCCGGTAGACAATGTGATAATAGCCCCATCCATGTATACCACGCAAAACACCCATGGCTAAGACCGATGAGGTGAAACCTACCTTGTTGCATGTTTGTAAATAGTTACCCCAAGTTATCCAAGTTTTTAATTCCTGTTCATTGTAAACACAGAGTAACCAAGGAAATGTGTAGTTTCTATGTTCATTGTAAACCACACTGATGTTGAATAGCGCAGTATAAAAGAGACTGTAAATAAATAAATAAATAAATAACAGTGCAAGCAGTGTAGGCTCAGTAAGGTGTAGGCAGCCACAACACACTGGATAGACAGACACACACTCCCACACCTATGCCAGCATTGTGCAAATATAGAAGTTTGTGGCAGCCCTGGCCGCCACATCAGTCCTGGGCACAGTGCAGGCATTGCTATGGTACGCAAAACTGTTGGGGTCACTCCCCGGGGTGGTAAACACTGTCAGAATCAATAACTGTAACACACTCCACAGATATCAGAAAGGATGCTATGATGGACCTCTATCAATAAATCGTGTTTAACTTAGGATTTGTTATCTGACATTAATCACAGAAACCTTTTGATATATGTGGAACGTGTTCCCATGTTTAGGACGGCTTTGCTAAGGTATACAGGTGCCAGTATTGGGAGATGCTGCTCTGTGCAGGGCCCAACAGCCTGACTCTCCATGAGGCGCTGGAAAGTGGAGCCTTTGGGTGTTGGTGTTTGTACCCCTGTTGGCCTCTGCTCTAGCTCTGAGTTTTCCAACTCCGGTCCTGGTGACCGAACACTGTTCAGGTTTTCATGCTGTCCCTAATGAATATGGATGAGATACATTTGCATACAATGGGGGCAGCGCATACAAATGCAGCACAGGCATATTTATTAGGAACAGCATGAAACCTGAATGGTGTTTGGCCCTCCAGGACTGCAGTTGGGAAACTCTGCTATAGGGATTGCACATGTTTATGGTGTCTGTGCTCTGTAGGGTAAGCTATAGGCGTTTCAGGCATGTTTATGTTATCTGCAATAAAGGTTCCATCTTTATTACCACGGTTTAGTACTGGGTAAAATATGGGGACTGGGTTGGCAGGAGCCACAGCTCGGACTTGAACTTGTGACTGTCTGCTCCTGAACACACTGGCTGTATGCACTGCACCAAACTGTTGCCACAGGGGCAGATCATTCCCTGGGGATACCATGACTGTTTGTCAGACGGACCTTGTCTGTTGCAGTGCACGGCACCCACCTAAATGGGACTTGGCCGTGGTGTGCTGTGGACAGATGCCTCTGCCCAATCTGCCACCGGCATCCCTCCACCACCATGCTGACATGCCCTTATGCCGTTGGTGCTGGTGGTGTGCAGTCCCAAGCCATCCAGTGTGCCAGTAGGCAGGAGTGGAGGAGTAGCTTAGTGGTTGGGGCAAGGTACTTCAGGCCAGAAGGTCGGGGGTTCAAATCCCACTAGAGGACAGCAACCTTGGGCCGGAAGGACTGGGGTTTCTAGTCCCACAGATGCTCCTTGTGGTCTTGGGCAAGCCACTTAACCCTCCATTGCCCATGTTCCCTGTAAGTATTAGTGTATGTGTCTCATATCCCTGCATGTTAAATGTATCCCCCAATTGTGTTGTGACCGCTTTGATTGAAGGATAAGGCGGTATACAAAACTGTCTAAATAAATAAAATAAAATAAATGGTGTGGATTCTCGGGTAGGGGTGACTCCATGGACATGCGTGCTTCCCCCCAGTCCCGCCTGCCAATGTTATGTGCCTTTGGGGGTACCTGCTGGGTAATATCCCCTGTGACACTGTGGGACTCACACTCATGCCCATGTTGGACCCTCGTCAGTTGCTGTCTTGCTGCTTTACAGTTTCAGCATTCCTATGTGCCACCTAGGCATCTGCCTAGCCCGCACTGTGCCCCAGCTGGACCACAGCATGTACCGCCTGCAGCCCTCTGTAACCCATTTACAACATCAGTACAGTTGCCCTTTCCTACGTGCCCACTCTGCTGTTGCTGCACATGTGCACGCCATAACAAACCTGCCCAATATAAACGAGAAAAAATCATGATCAGCGCTATTTCAATGTGGGATCATTCACTTTGTAGGAGACAGAGAATAGACCCTTCCAAACATGATATCTTCTTTTCTGTGCTTTGACAGTGGTGTTCCTTTATGTTTATCATTAATATCACTATTGGCCAGCTTGGTTATTGGGATTTCAAATGTGGTTTTGGTCATTTTCTATGTTTATTTGTCTTTTTGGTTCCTGCACATGTATCACTACTATCACTTTTCTGGGTTTCCATGCCTTTGCTGTACATTGCTGACTGAAATGGTTTCTCTCTCCTGCAAACGTGCCTCTAGCGCAAGGTTTTCACTGGCGTTAGTTTTCAGACCCGGATTTCACAGCGTTAGTGTGCCTGGAGTCTCTCCCCGCCCACTCTCCGCTCATTGACCCTTTCTCTCCGCCCTCTGGGAAGCCTTACTCCACCCTTCAGACCCAGATTTCACAGCGTTAGTGTGCCATAACGCTGCCGCCGCGTTATTGCGCGATAAGTGACATTATCACGTGATTTATCATGGGATAACATCGCTTATCGCGCGATAATACCACCGCTGCGACATTAAGACAGTTTGGTAAACATACCCCTAAGTGTGGCAGTCTTTTGCAGCTAACACCAGGCGTTAGTTGCAAAAGCACCATGGTAGCCGCAAAAGTCACACATTATCTGTTGAGAATATGCCCAGCATTTCCTCAGTAGTTAATGCTTTGAAAATGAAGGGATTGTGGCGAGACAGCATCACAGACGCAGCCAACGGCACAAATAGAGGTGGCATTAGCTGTAGTCATGATGTCTGCAAATTGTGCACCTGGGAAGCACATAGTACAGGCATGTCCACTCTCTGCCCACACCCCATCCAATTGCACTCCTAATGTGCAAAATGCAGCTATCATGGAAAATTGCCCACAGTAGCTGCCTTTGTCCCCCGTTAGCTGTCACTGTGGCACAAATTCCCAAATAGTAGGTATAAATGAGTGCATGTCATTTTAGAGGGGCATTTTTCAAAGAGAAACTATGCACCTACTTTCCCTTTGAAAATTGGTATAATCTATATGCTTGCTTGCTGCACAAATTAAGCAAGCCAGGACAGTAATTTCATAACAAGATGCCTATGTAAAAATTCCAAGAATGAGGGGAGGGGGGGGGGGGGTTGACCGTTTTATAAAGGTAACATAGGTAATTTTGTGCCTTTACAGAATGGAATCTCAAAACTAGCCCTAACAACACACAAATTCTCACACAACAATTTACATGTTCTCCAAGGAAGCTATAAAAATGTGCATGTTCTCTGTGTGTGTGTACAAAATACACACATACATTGCACCTCCCCTCCACCTCCACCCAAACCATGCCCCCAGGAAAGCCTATACTTATTGTGAGAATAAGTATACGTGAGTTGATCAGTGTGTGCACTGATAAGCGCATATTCAGCTGCACAGTTTTATAAGAACCATTCTCTGTTTGCAAAATCTACTTCACATGCGGAAATTGCATTATATAATGACTTCTAAGAGAGGGTAATTTCATAAAGGCTTTTCCACTTAAAAGGCACATGCAGAAAAAGCCTTTAATAAAATTGTGCAGCAGTATACATGCATATAGGTATGCATGTCAATGGATCAGAGGCACATTTGCAATGTACATACATATTTTATAAAATATATGAGAACATGAATAGTTACACCTGACTCAGACCAGGTATGTTTTGGCATTTGCATGCTATTGTGGATGGATCTGGGGGCCTATTTTATAAAGGCATATAGGCATCTATGTTGCCTTTATAAAATAGGCTTAAAATAGGCTCCTTTTTTTATTTCTACTACTAATCATTTGTACAGCACTACAAGGCATACAGTATGCAGCACTGTACACATAGGTGACCTGTTATAAAATCAGGTCTGAAAGACTATTGGGTCAATATTTAACTGTGGCGGTCTGCATGTATTTTCAAGCATCTGTTGCAGATATTCCACACTGGTATCCAGATCATGGCAGATGCATAACATCTGGAGAGTGCAGTCAGTTTTGGCCATTATTTATATTGAGGCCATTTCCAGCTCCACTATCCGGATGACTGCCTGGATAACAATTTAGGGCAGATATTTGCTGTCCTAAGCTATCCAGAGATGAAAGCTGAAAACTACAGTTATACAGATAATTCTTCTCTCTGTCCTTGCTCTATTCCCAGACTGCCATGGCATTAAGCTTGGGAACTGTCTTGCCAACAGTCCAGCTGACCCTTGGCTCCATACAGTAGGCATGTGCAGAGTCAATAAAACCCTTTGTTTTAACCAAAAATAAACTACATTTTTAATATTTCCATTGTAATTGTGCCCCTCTTATGTGAACGTTTTGCACATGCAAATTGATTGCGCATGCTTTAATTCATAGGTATAAATACACACAAGCAATTTGTGTAAATTATTCATTTTTAGGTATAGAAATGAACCCAAAATGCACATGCCTAATGCCAAGATAGTGTAAGAAAATATTCAGCAGCACTCTCTAGAGAGTGCCATTAAATATCAATCTGGCTAGCAATTGTCTGCTTAGCAGGGTCTGCAATCCAGGTAAGTACCTTAAATATTGTCCTCTATTTCTTATGGGCCCAATATTGCATGAGACACCCAGGAAGTCATTATGTAGCAAAACATACCCATGCAGCAAAAGGGCTTGAATTGTGAGTAAGGCAGTGGGCAGGCACACAAATGAGGAATATGTGAGCAAGTATCATTGCCGCACTTTGCGGGTAACTGATGCTAAATGCACAGGTAGCGCTGGTGGATATCGAGCTGTGCGGGTAACGGCGAGAGCAGAGACTGCCACCGACGGCCCAAAAGCAGACTAAATGTGCAATGCACATGCAGGGCAGCGGCATGCAACACATCCAACTGCAGCTACCCATGCAGTGCTCAACAAGGGATCATGGGTGGCACCGCAACATGGGCTGAAACATGGTGCACATGCAATGAGAGATGTGCATGAGGCCATGGCAGCCCACGTGAATGCGGCAGGGCCGACATACCTGAGTAAGAGGAAGAGTGTTTGCTCTGCCTGTGCAGAAGCCCCCTCTGACCTGGCAGATAGACAGCATACAGCAACAGCATATCTGTACACAGGACAGAAAACTTCAGCTCCAATGAAGCTGAGGCCCTGGCCATGATGGTTCTTCATTTTGAGGTGGAACTATACCCCAGGGGAAACAGGAGAGCCAACCTGCACCTCTCTACAGTGCTCTGGAGGGGAATACAGCTTAGACTGTGGAGGTGAGTAGCCAGGGGGACAGGGAGTACAGTAAAGGGGGAAGGGCGGTGATGTAGGCCTCAGCCAACACACAAAGAGGGGCCAGCAGAGGGCATATGCATGCACATACAGCTGATGGGCAAGACACAGGCATAAGATTCTGCATGGGACCCCAACTTGTCCACAGAGCACCGTTTGTCATTCCTGGGAGAAAACCACAGTACAATAAGAGCACTCAATGTGCGGTTTACTGAGTGCACCCCCTGCTGGATGAAGGGCAGCAAAGGCCTTGTGTGACGAAGCCGCTGGGGGCTGTGGCCAGCAGCAGTTGGGCACACGTGGGGTGTGAGGCCAAAAGGCATGCAGAACAAAGATGAGGCATTTGGAAGCTGCAGAATGCTCTTTTCGCACACAGACAATACCACCTGACAGCTTGCCGCACAGTGGGGTACGGTGTGAGGTGGGGGATGGTACAGAACAATAAGGAGGAAGGTGGCATGCGATAATTGTGAGGGGGAGGTCCACCAGAGTAAGGCATGCAAGGAACACAAAAGAATGGGAGGTGGGATATGTGTGCCAACATGTCATGGGCCACAATGGCTTAGCGGTGCCTGGAAGTGTCAAGCAGGGACCAGTGGCCATGGGGCATGACACTGTGGCGCACACCGGTCACAGACAGACACCATGTCCATTGCAGCTGCCACCAAGGTGCTGGCCACATCACCGCCAAGGAATATACCCTACAGCAGGGGTGGCAATTCCAGCCCTCGTGCACCACAATCCAGCCTGGTTTTTATGATGTCCCTAATGAATATTCATGAGATCTATTTGCATTCACTGCCTTCCATTGTATAGAAATAGGTCCATGAATATTCATTGGGGACATCATGAAAACCAGGCTGGATTGTGGTGCACGAGGGCCACCCCTGCCCTATAGGAATATACAGCACATGGTGGGACCCACAGGAATATACAGGGATATACAGCACATGGTACGGTATGTTACGGTATGTGAGGGTGTAGGAGGGCCCAACCCCAACAATAACAGTGCACATTACACCAGTGACCTGTGCAGTCCCAAAGGGGCCATATTCCCACCCCATACCACTACACTGGCATGATTCTGATGTGGCTAGGGAGGATAGTGTGTGACGAGTGGTCCGTATGTGGTCCTTATGTGGTCCAAGGAGGTGGGATTCAGGGTATGGGGTCCCAGATATAGGGACTAATATGAGATGTTGCCTCCACCTCACAGTGAATTTCATGTACGGTGCACACTCGAAGCTCTGAAGTGCCACTTCAAGACCTTATGGCAGCAGCATCCTGTCATCATGCAGCGACTATGGGATTGAATGGCAACAGAACCAGGTATGTTCAGAAACAGCCAGATACACCTGTGTCTATAGCTGTTGCCCATTGAGCAGCTATGCACGGGATTGTGCGACATTGAATTCAGGAAGGCCATGGGGAGCTGTATATGTGGCTGTCTATGCATTGCGGGGCCACTGGTAGGCCACACAGCCACATTGGCATGCAGGTGGGCTGACGACCATGTAACTACATGTCCTAACTCTCCCCGCAGATAGCGTTCCGGAGCTGACACCAGGCCTGGCAGCGGTGTGGCAGCACAGCCAGGAGGCGACAGCACTGTTGAGCACACGTCCTCATGCCAACATCCCAACCCCTCATCTGAGAGTGAAGAGGAGGAGGAGGAGGACGTGGGAGATTAGGAGGAGGACAATGATGGAGGAGGATGTGGAGGAGGAGGAGGTAGATGAAGAGGCGGAGAAGGAAGAGAAGGGGGAAGGGGAAGTGGAGGAGGTAGAGGACGAGAGGAGGAGGAGGAGGAAGGAGGAGTGGTGGGGAGGTGGAGGAGGAGGAGGGGGAGGAGGGAGAGGAAGAGGAGGAGGGATGGGGAGGGGAGGTGGGAAGGTGGACTGGATGGAGGAGGACGTGGCAGTGGGGGAGGGAGTGGAGGAGGTAGAGGTGGAGGTGGAGGAGGGTGGGGCCTCTGGTGGGGGTGGGGGAGGAGCACGAGGGAAGGTGTGGATGGGGATGGGAGGGGTGGAATAGACAGGGAGGCAGAGGAGAGTATAGCGGGGGGTTTGAGGGGAGGGGTGTATGACTGGGCAGCAGGGCATGGCATGGGTGAGGTTGCAGCTGGTGAGATGCCAGAGGGGGAGTCAGGGGAAGGGGACGAGACCACAGACACAGCATCCACAATGGACTCTGAGGGGCTGGGAGGTCAGGGGAGACAGAGGGGTTGGAGAGCAGGATGGACCTGCAGTCCACAGGTGGGCCATGACTATCTGTTGAGGTAACCATAAAACTGCCAGCCCAGGTGAAGGTGGAGCCCCAGGAGAGGCCTCTAGTGTCAGCGGTGCTCCAAACCCCCTAACAGAGATGCATCCACAGGGTGAGGATGTGCCCTGGCACAGCAAAGACCCAGGGTGGCTGAGAGCACAGCAGGCTTGGTGGTCCCTGTTCCACATGGGGAGCCAGGAGAAGCCACAGCAGAAATGCTGCAGCACCTGGTGGGACCAGCACAGGGACCCAGCCATGACACAGGTGCGCCACATGCAGGGATGACAGGGGACAACAGGCTGTGAGTGGAGATGCATCTCCTCCGCCAGGAGCTATACTACCACACCAAGGAGATAGTGGAGGGCCTAAGGCCCACAATGGCTGCACTTGTGGCCCAGACTACACCAACCCAGGCCCACAGGGCAGACAGATAGGTAGGGGGAACTGATTTGGGGCCTGTACAAGGCTGCGGATATGGGCAATGTGCAGCTGGGCCACCTGTTGTGGTCAGTGAGCAGGCAGGGATGGCACACGAGGTGGACCATGTTGTGCAGCACTCCTCAATATGCATGGGGGTGGGCATGGCACCGCTGTATATATGTACATTTATGTTGCAATATAATACAATTTTTACTTGGTTGTTTAAATGAGCATATCCTATGTGTGTTTGTATCTGGGTTTGGGGACTGCCACACACACCTGACCAGTGATGGTGTGACTGGCAACAGATTGTGCCTGGGCCCATACCGTGCAGCTGTGTGGACTCATGTGTTGCTATGCCACCATACTGTGTCAAATACTGCCACCAACAGTATGCTAGCCACAGCAAGGAGCACTGCTGGAAGCACCGCATGGGCCCAGATGCAGCCTGGTACCGGGCAGTCAGCCCCAGAGTGGGTGTGAGTAGATGGCGCCCATGCACCTATAATGGTGACAGGTGGGGACAGGCACACCTGGGTGTCTGGGTCTGGAGAGACGTGGTGCAGCCAGCTCCTGTAGCACTGGCAGTGGCTGGGGGAGGGGGATTGGGAGTGCACCCCTGCCCCACCTGGCAGCCACTGTACACACACCCCACAGATAGCTGTGTTGTGTTGTGCGTAGCTGTGGCTTCAGCACTAGTTGGTAGGGGGTGTCCCCTGATGTCCATAGGTCATGTGATAGCTAGCCCCCTCAGGGTGCAGCCATGTGGGCCAGCTGCACAGTCTGCCACAGCACAACATGCAGGCACTGGGCATACTGTGAGGTGCCTGTGTAAATACGCAGGCCGCACACACAACGGCTGTCATCTGTCACCTGCCTGAACCTGGGCCTGGGGGACACTGTGTGCATTAACTGTGCCACTACCACCCAGCCTCTGGGCTCTGGTGGGATCGTGTCAAGTGCACTATCAGCCTTTCCGGCCTATCAGGTTGGGGTACAATGCCTGTCACAACAGGGCAGCCTGGCACCCCCCCCCCCCCCCACAGTGCCTCACATAGGCATTGGCCTAGCTGGACCATGCATCAGGTCCCATCAACAGCTACAGGGGTGCTGCCCATGGACTGTCACCCTGTGTCACTGTCGTGGATTGCCACAGTCCTCTGGCACCTGTGTACAGACCATGCCTGATACCCCATATGTGCAGGACAAGGGCATCAGTCTCCCATGGGTACTAGATATGCCAAACGAAAACTGGCAGTCATAACTGTATAGAGCGATATTGTAACCACCCATGTATTGCGGATCTATGCACGCAGCACAATATTTATTTATTTATTTTATTTTATTTAACAAGTTTTTTATACCGCTTTATCATGAAATCAAAGCAGTTTACAGTATAACTCAACAGTTTTACATTGAACTCATGGAAGAGGTAGGGGTGGCAGGCGGGACATGCTCGAAAACATAACTTATTTATATTTTAATATATCTGCACTGATTAGTCAGAATGTTAAGGATAGGTGTTCAAGCTGTTCGGGTGTTCTGGGGAGTGGGTTGCAGTGTGAGCTCACTACAGTATTCCATGAAGAGGAATGTTTTCAGCTTCTTCCTGAAGTCTTTCAAGTCCGTGGTGGACCTCAGTGCTTCTGGAAGGGAGTTCCAAATGGCAGGTGCTGCTAGTGATAGAGCTCTATTGGTCATTGAATTGTTGGCTTTGGTGAATACGCTGGGTATTTGGATGTTGTTAGTGGTCCGTTGTCTTCATGGTCTGTTGTTGGGTTAGGTGTTGATTAACTCCTGGAGTATGACTGCTGAAAGGTTTTGTCTGATTTTGAAGATGACCAGAGCTGTTTTGTATCTGATCTACGAGGTAATTGGGGGCTAGTGCAGCTGATAGGTGTACTACATGGATAGACTACATGCGCTACAGCACAGCGCACTACATGGATACACAATATAATGTGTATATGTGTAGTCTTCACTATCCATGTATCAATGGAATATATTATAGTGCTGTGCTGTTACACGTGTATGGTGTCAACTGGCACCTACTGCTTACGTAGATATTCAGGTCCTCGCTGTGGAATGCTGTACATGGATGATGTAGGTGCATTTGGGCGGGATGGGGTCTGCGTTGGCATCATAACCACCTATTTCAAAATGCTGTACTCAGGTATTGCCATCCCGCCATGGTTGCTTATCTACAGCATGGCACAGGAAGTGGGAGACAGGCAGAAGCATGTCAGGAAGGCTAATTCCAGCCCCTCAGGCTGCTCCTGTACATACAGGACTGCTGGACCCACTTCAGGCCCCAACCGTATCATTGTACCCATGCTGGGCCATGACCTGTGCCTCTTCTACCCTCCCACAGACCTAGTAGTGGCCAAACCCTCCCACAGACCTAGTAGTGGCCAAACCATCCCAGCCCATGGAGAGCTATGAGGAAGTCAAGGTACCTGCAGCCACAACTGTTGATGCTGAGTAACTGAGATGAAGTATGAACCAGGAAGTTGCTGGGGCTGGAAATGAAGCAAGAGAGGAGCTGCCACTAGCAGTCCTGGATTTCCCCATTGTTGTGGCAGCATCAGACAGTGCTCCAGATGACGTGGACCGTGAACTGCTATGGGATGGGATATGCATGCTGGAGCACACGGAGGGGATACTGTCAGAGCTCCACAACATATGCCAGGAGATGCAGGGCCTACGGCAACAGCTTGAGGATGGGCATTAGACAATGCATAAGCACCATGTGTGAACGCAGCAGCAGCAGGAGCAAGGCCGGCCCGTCCATTGAGCAAGAATGTTTTTTGCACAGGGCCCCGCGTTTCAGGGGACCCCGCGCAAAGAAAATTCTGCTTTTTTTTAAATTACATTAAAAAAAAAAGCTGGCTCTGGCTGCTGCCGCTGTGGCAGCGGCAGAATGACGTGTCCCGCGGGGCCTCCTCTGCTCGCTGAGCCCCTCTGCAAGGGCTTTCAGATTCGCGAAGGGAGAGTGTCTCCCTCGCGTCTCTGTTAAGCCCGCAGGGGCTAATGGGAAATTTCCCATCAGCCCCTCGCGTCTAAAGGGGCAGATGGGAAATTTCCCATTAGCCCCTGCGGGCTTAACAGAGACGCGAGGGAGACACTCTCCCTTCGCGAATCTGAAAGCCCTTGCAGAGGGGCTCAGCGATCAGAGGAGGCCCCGTGGGACACTTCATTCTGCCGCTGCTGCGACGGCGGCAGCGGCAGCAGCCAGAACCAGCTTTTTTTTTTTTTAAATTTTGCCATAAGCCAATGGGGGGGTTAGGACTGGTAATGGGCTGGGGGGGGTTAAGACTGGCAGTGGGCTGGGGGCGGGGGGGTGATGGGTCCTGGCGGGAAATGGCGCGATGGGGGGTTAGGACTGGTAATGGGCTATGGGGGGGTTAGGACTGATAATGGGCTATGGGGGGGGCTAGGACAGGAAATGGGCTGATGGGGAGGAGTTAGGACTGGTAATGGGCTGTGGGCTGTTGGGGGGTTAGGACTGGTAATGGGCTATAGGGTGGGTGTTAAGACTGGTAATGGGCTGTGGGCTGATGGGCGCTGTCTGGAAATGGGGTGATGGGGGGTTAGGACTGCTAATGGGCTATGGGGGGTAAGGACTGCTAATGGGCTAGGGGGGCGCTAGGACAGGAAATGGGCTGATGGGGAGGGGTTAGGACTGGTAATGGGCTGTGGGCTGTTGGGGGGGGTTAGGACTGGTAATGGGCTATGGGGGGGTTGAGACTGGTAATGGGCTGTGGGCTGATGGGCGCTGTCTGGAAATGAGGTGATGGGGGGTTAGGACTGCTAATGGGCTATGGGGGGGGTTAGGACTGATAATGGGCTATGGGGGGGCTAGGACAGGAAATGGGCTGATGGGGAGGGTTTAGGACCTGAGGAGGGCTGATGTGGTTAGGACTGGTAATGGGCTGTGGGATGAAGGGGGGTTGTAGGACTGGCAATGAGCTATGGGGGGCTGACTGGAAATGGGCTGATGGGGTTAAGACTGGAAGTGGGCTGATGGGGGGGTTAGGACTGGTAATGGGTTATAGGGGGGGCTTAAACTGAAAATGGGGGCTGACTGGAAATGGGCTGATGGGGTTAAGACTGGAAGTGGGCTGATGGGGGGGGTTAGGACTGGTAATGGGTTATAGGGGGGGCTTAAACTGAAAATGGGGTGATGGGGGTTAGGACTGGAAGTGGGTTGATGGGGGCTAGGACTGGTAATGGGTTGGGGGTTGCTATGACTGGAAATGGGCTGAGTGGAAGGGGAGGCTTGAACTGCAAATAGCTGATGGGGAGGGGGCTTGGAATGGAAAT
The DNA here is from genome assembly GCA_033557465.1 of Ichthyophis bannanicus. Lineage (NCBI taxonomy): Eukaryota > Metazoa > Chordata > Amphibia > Gymnophiona > Ichthyophiidae > Ichthyophis > Ichthyophis bannanicus. The sequence goes on from CM066035.1 coordinate 759,647,074, forward strand.
GGGCTGTGAGGGAAGGGAGCTAGGACTGGAAATGGGCTGTTGGGGGGAGCTAAGATTGGAAATGGGCTGTGGTGGGGCTTGAATTGAAATGGACTCATGGAGGGGCTAGAACTGGAAGTAGGCTCATGGGGGGCTTGGACTGGAATTGGGCTGAGTGGAGGGGAGCTAAGATTTGACCTGGGCTGATGGTGGGGCTAGGAAATGACTAGAAATGGGCTGATGGGGGCTAGGATTGGAAATGAGCTGATGAAGGGACTCAGACTGAAAATGGATGGGGGAGCTAGGACTGGAAATGGGTTGATGGGGGGCTAGGACTGGAAATGGGCTGATGCAGGGACTAGAAGGGAATGGATGCTGGGTGAGACTGGAACTAGAAGGGAGCTGATGTTGGGGGAGGATTAGAATGGGATGGGGCTGGGAGAGTAAAATGGAGAGGGGAAAAATATTTGTGTGGGAGGGATGAAAAATCTACAATTGGCCGGGTATTGGGAGAGTAAGTGGGGATTGAGGATGGAGGGGTAAAATTTGTGTGGATGAAATAGAAATGAGGAAAGAGCAAATGGAGAAAGATCAGTATGTCAAAGCAGATGTAGAGAGAGAGAATGGAAAAAAAAAAACTAGAAGAGAGAAGAAAGAACAAATGGGCAGCAGACGATGGACAGTTAGCAGAAAACATGAAGAAACCAGAAGAAAGTGGCTGGAGCAATTGCAACTGAAAAAAATGCACAAAAGGTAGAAAGATATCTCTTTATTTTGAATTTATTAACTGGAATATGAAAGCTCTGGGAAATGTGCATCATTAACGTCTGCGCTTTGTTTGGTACAAGAGGAAATTAATTTTATAGTTTTATTTCTACAGTGTTGTTGTACATTCCAAGTTTGGCTTTTGGGGTTCCCAGTTTAATTATTGCCTTCCTGTTTCTAAATTGTGATTCCTTGTTTGGTGATGGTCTATGTTCTGCATGTGTAACTGAGCTGAGGTATTCTATTTATGTAATTCCTATTTGACATTGCCACTTGTTCTCTTTCCCCAGTATTCTCTGAAATGTATTGGTTTAATATTTGTAGTGTTGCCTTTTGATAGGTAGGGTATGGTGCTTTGTGAGTCCTGGTAATGCTGTCAGGATACGGCGGGTTTGCTATGGGTTCTAAATGGGCAGCGTTTGTAGTAGTTCCTAATGTGCCTGGCGGTTGGCACTGGATTATAGTAATGTAGAAATCTTTTAGTCTTTCTTTATCCATACACTCATTAAGAGACATATTTACTAAAGGTTAGTGTATGGTAACATTATGCAAATATTTATGCAAATAAGGCCACTTATGCAAATGAGGCCCCGCACCGAGTCTCCGCACATGGCCCCGCACCCCCCTTGGGCCGCCCCTCAGCAGGAGGTACAGCTTTGCTGTTGCGGGAGATGGCGGCATACCAGGCATCAATTGCTGGGTCATTTCGGCAGCTAGTGGCAGTGCTGCAGGACAAGGGAGAGGTCAGTGGGTATGGGCCCAGAAATATATCCCAGCCAGGGAACTGGGGAGGGCCACAGACTGAACAGCCACCATTGGAGGGCAATGTTGCAGCGAGCACGACATATGACCCAGCTCCATTGTGGCAGAGTGCTCGTGTGGCAAAGTGCCCATGGTTTGATCAGTCCTAGATGAGAACGGGGGAAACATAGCAAAATGTGTATAAATAAAGTCTGTCAAACATGAGCATTGTTCACTCAACCACTAAAATGTTTCCCTTATGAGTCTGTTGCATCGGTCAAAGGCTAGGGCCATGTGCTGTTGGGGCACCCATCTCCACCATGCCCACATTATCTGCCGCTGCTGCCTCATCATAACCTGGCATCTCAGGCTCTGGATCAGGGATGTCCCGCAGATGTGCAAGATTGTGCAGCACGCAGCATACAGTAAGTATTGTGCACATCCTCTCTGGGCTGTAGAGCAGCTATTCCCCACTCTGGTCCAAGCATTGGAATCTGCTCTTAAGGATGCCCATAGCTAGTTCAACCACAGACCTGGTCCTTTGTTGTGAATTGTTGTAGTGCTCCTCCTGTGGTGTCTGTGCAAGTCAGAGTGGTGTGAGCAGCCATGTCCTCAGGAGGTATCCATGGTCACCTGTGGGGGCAGGAGGGAATACATACATCAGCAAAGCAAATACTTCTGTCTCTCATCCCTGGTGCATTGCCTGGATATGCCTCCCATAGACATCTGGCCAGTGGGCACCCACATCAACAGCATGCCACATACAGCAGGGTCTATCTCCCATGTACATGGGCTATCCCTCTCCAGTACTGGATATGGGCATGGGTGGGGTCAGGGGGGGCCCAGAGGCTGGGGACCTGTGGATCATGTGGTGATGTGCAGTTGGGGGAGGGGGGAAATGGTGGCATCCTGGCCTGTGGGATGTGTGCTCCCATTTCCAGGGGACAGGGACAGTGTGGGGGGGGGGCATATGTGGGGGCATGGCCCATGCCCAACTGTGTAGGGGGACACACAGGTTTGGCATGGCTGTCACATGGCACATAGCATGTGGTGCGTGTGGCCGCAGGCTTGGCAGGTTACATGTGGGTGTTTGGGTGTGGCATTGCCAGCATGGGTTGTGATCTCAGTATGTAGTTGCCTGTGTGATGCCTATGGCCAATGGATCTCAGCATCTGTTGGGGTTCCGGTTACTGCATAAGTGGCAGATCTGTGGTGTGGTTGTGCACCTGGCTAACACATCCCGTCCCTCAGCCTCACCCTCTCTGAATTCCACCCCTCTGCCCCCACACACCTCCCTCCCCCCAAGGCCACCCCTCCTCTTCCTCCCCCACCCGCCTACTCACTTCCACACTGCACCACCTCCCCTCATAGTTCTTAAGGTCACGTTGTGGAGTGTAAATAGCAATATAACACAAAACTCACTCCAATTAAAACAAAACTTTTTTCTTGATGTCAAAACCACAAATATGATTGTTTCCCAAAAGAAAAATTAACAGCAATAGTGGAATGAAAAACACTCAAATGTGGCCAGCAAGGTCTCAGCTTTCCATGGGCAATGGCAAATATTATCAAGACAAACGTCTAGATATTGCCACTTAACTTAAACCCGATAACATCAAGGACCTGCTGCCACCACCTTCCACATATACAAAAACTTTTCAACAAAATGAATAATAAACAAGCAACTGCATCAGCCCCAAAAAACACTTAGCTTTTAACATGAAAGAAGGGCAGGAGTTGATGACAAGCCGCTACCCCGACGTAACTGGTGAGCTCTTGTATGTTTCGCGAGCGAACTCGCTGCATCAGGGGAAATACTGTAAAGACAAGAAACAAACATAAAACCCAACCAAAATTACTAAAATACCGAAACAAAGACAGCTCCCATTCCCAGCCAACAATAAGAACCACAAAGATGTAACTCACATTCAGACAGCAGCCAAACTAGCACCTCAACATTGTCTCAAAAAACGCCGCGCCCTCCCCTTATAGCTCTGATTGGCTTTCTGCGACTCTCCTCCTATGAGCTGAATGGAATCAGCTGAGCTGACGTTATCGAAGCCCTGATAAAAAAACCGTTTTTCAGAAGCGATAATCCACAGCGTTTGGGTTGCCGAGCAATGTTTCTTGACCTGATGCAGGGGTACTACAGCCATTACCCCGAAACGTGCCATGTCATGATCTTTAGCATTGCTGATTTGATGGAAATTACCACAGCCTTCAGTTAAGTGAATACTGTTTTTAATTCATTGAATGATTAAAAGGAAATGCCACAGCGGTGTGAGGGTTTTTTCCTCTCTACTGGGCTGGCAATTCCGACAAAAAAATGTTTAGCTTTGTTCTACGGTATTTTTGGGCCTAGTCTTGATGTTTGGATATGATAATGTATGACATTCTTTAGTAGCAGAGTAATATGGCAGAGCTGTGTTGCTTTTTTTATTTTTTTTATTAGTGTGGGAGGGATTTAGTTATCTGGTTGGGAACAGGAAAAATAGGGGGAAGGGAGAGTAAGCTGTGGGAGTATGTTTGGGAAGGAGAATGGCTTTGGTAAAGAATGAGTCAGTTATGTATGTGGAATGTTGTAAATGAGGGGCAGGGGAGGGAAGGAGGGGAATACAAAGGTTAACCATGAGAACTAAAACTGGGAAACTGGTGGGCTCAGCTGGGAGGCCCCAACCATTCATGTAAATATATACAGCAAACATAAAAAGGGTTTCAAAATACAATGGGATGATCAAGGGTGATCTGGAAGCTGTTGTTGTTGAATGCTATCAAGTCAATGTCAACTCATGACAACCCTATGGATAGTTGTCCTAAACTGTGTTTGGTCTTCAGTCAGACAGCTAATTGTTGATAGAGTGACATCAGTAACTGCTTCTTTTCAATTGGTCCCTCATATTGCTGTCCTTCCTCTTTTGCATTGACCTTCAACCTTCACAAGCATGATGTTTTTCTCTAATGATCTTTCCCTTCGCATGATGTGTTCAAAGTATGAAAGTTAGGTTTGATCGTCTTAGAATTGACTGATTTGTTCTTTGGCAAGTCCATGGTATACACAATATTCTTCATCAGCACCATAATTTGAAGGCATTGATTTTCTTCCTGTCTCTTCTTCACTGTCCAACTTTCACATCCATATGATGCCATTGAAAATACCATGGCTTGGATAAGTCGGAAAGGGCAGATTTGTCCTTGTGGCAGGAGAACTCCAGGAAATTAGAATGAGACTTGTAATGTTTATGCACCAAATGTTTATAACCATAAATATTCAGTGCTGGTGGTGAGGCAGTCAGAATATAATGAATATGTTAAGATAGTAGTGAGAGAATTTACCATTACAGCTGAGTTTAAGATAGACTTCAAATCTCCTTGGATGTAGCTGAAAGACCAGATAGAGGAGGGATAAAATTTCTGACCTCAGAACTCAATAAGTGGATACATTGAAAAATTTACATACCGTGGAAGTAGACTATACTTTTTACTCTAGTGCCCTTAAGACATATATGACATTAGACTATGTTTTGCAAGTTATAAGAGGCTAGTATAGAGCCACTTATAGGCTCCGAACACTCTTCAGTATTAGTGACATTTCAGTGAGGAGAGAATCAGAAGGATTTTATATGGAAAATGAACCCCACTTTCTAATAAGATGGGGAATTTCATATATATCTGAGAAAAGCATGGCGAGACTGTGTGCAGGATAATGCTACTTGTGAGGCAGAAGCAGCTACTCTGGTGTGCAGCAACGGCTGTGCTTCAGGGGAAAATAATATCCTATGCTAATGGAATAAAAAAAAGCTGAAAGATAGGGAGCTGCTTCAAAAAACCTAAAGAGCTGCAACATTACAGCCAGAAACATCTATGCCAACTGACGGAGGAAGACAGGCCAAAAAGGTTAGGCTTAAGGAAAGAGACTGACAAGATGTTGCAAGCTAGAGCATGTATAAAAATTAGTATCTATAAATATAAGCTGTACAAGTGGGGCAATAGTGCTTGGAAGCTTCTAGCAAATCTTGTAGGCCCAAATCTACCAAGTCTATCATAAATAAAGTAAGGGATGGAAATAGACAGGTACAAACAAGTACAGAAATGATTGCAAACAGTTTTACAAGGGGAGATATGCTAGAGGAACTAGTATTAACAAGGAAAGGGAAGCTTTTTTCCACAATACATCTCTCCCTCAATTCAGTGAAGATCAGCTTAGGGTACTAATCAACACGAAGGGATGAGAGAAAGTCAGGTTATCATAAAATACCTTAAGTTTTCTAAGACTCCTGGCCCAGATGGCCACACAAGAAGAATTTTATAAAATATTGGGGGGAGCTGGTGGTGCCTGAACTGCTTTTAAATAATACCAAACATCACATGATGAAAAAAGTACAGGTGTGCTGCAGCCATGCTACACTCTGCACAGCACATACTGTAACTAAGTCACTGCATGCCTAATAGCATCGAGGTACGTCATATGGTTATATAGCTACACAACAAGTCTTGATATTTTTTGATCACATCTCGTAATACAGATAACACGATTTGGAACTTTTGCAGACATGCAGATAAACTGTGACAAGTTGGAGACAATATTCCCTCTAATTTTCTGTAGGCTGTGTGTGCATAAAATATCAGCTGTGCAGCTTTTGAAGGAAGGTTAAATTTTTGTGCGCCACATAACGACACTCGGAGTTATATACTTTAAAATTTGACTACACGTCAGAATACAGTATGTACACCACATTGATTGCACTAGAAAATATTATAGAACTTGTGAAAACCATAAATACACAACAACTTTTAAATTTTAAGATGTCTGTGCTGTTTTCTATCAGAATCAGAACCGTAATTTTTGTGCGCTCTGTTGTAAAATATGTGTGCTCGCTTGGCGAGGTGCGTGCGCGCGCACACGCGCACAGCTTAGAGGGAACAGTGGTTGGAGGCTATATTATCTGCGACTACAGATGTGCCTTGGGTTGAAGAATTCCCTCTAATGTGGGTGACAGGAAGTATGAGATACATAGGAATACTTTTGCATAAGAACCGTTTGGTCACATATCAACTGGACATACAAGATAGCACGTCAAAAATTTATGTGATAAGTAGAAAGACTTTCCTCTGTCGCTAGATGAAAGAATAGTGTTAGTAAAAATGGTGATGTTACCAAAACTGTTATATATGTTCATGCACTCTCTCAATGCCAGTTTGGATTGAGAGAGTGCATGAACTTAAATATAAGGTAATTTATATGGAGCATAAAGGCATCCAAAATTGACTAGCAGATGATGATTTTGGAAAAAGAGAAGCTTGTGCTTGTACAATGTGGCAGCATTGATGTATTGGATACATGTGGAATACTGTGAGAGCCCCGTATTTTCACCAAAGAATCTTTTAAAAAACGAATATACCCCAAACAACTATTTTTCGCTGGTGCTTTGGAGTCGTTGGCTGGACATCAGACAGCATGTTCTGCAGAGCAGAGATCAAGTATCAGAAGGAATGGAAGGTGAAACCTTACCACCTAGAAGTAGTTTTTCCTTCTCTTGCATGTCCAGAAGCTTTTACTTTTTGGTGACTATATCGCTGGATGAAGCCTTGGTGCCTCAGATTTCAGTCCTTTCTCAGAAGATTCAGGGTAACTCTTTAGTGATTGAGCAGAATGCTGCTAGAATTTTGGAGACTCAGACTTCTATTTCGGAAACACGGGTTGAAGTGACTGCCCAAGAGGGACATTTGTACTTTATCATTAAGGACCTTTCCAGTATTAAGTTTAAGTTGGAGCAATTAGAGTATCCAACTAGGGCAGCAAACCTGAGATTGATTAATTTCCCTAGAGCTTCAATTGTAACAGCAAGGGATATGTTTCGTGCATATTTGACTGAAACTTTGGCTATACTGGTGGAATCCCTTCTGCCAATGGTAAAAGTATATTACTTACTTGCTAGTAGAAAAGCATTATCTACAGGGGAAGCTTCTGGGTTGCCGCATGCTGATATTTTTAATGTTTCGGCTCTCTTAGAAACTTCTCAGGAAGAGCCTGTTGTTCCCTCTGCAATGTTGGTTACATTTGGTCTCCTGTCAGACTGTGAATGGCTACTGAAGTTATTTTTTAGAAAGAGAAATCTGTTGTTTTGGGGCCTCCCAGTCCATGTATTCCCCAACGTTGCAAAATATCTTCAGAGGAGATGACGTAAGTTTCGCTTTCTTCAGCAGGAGGTCCAGCATCTGGGAGCGTTTATTTGCTGAAGTATCCATGCAAATGCTTGGTAAAATTTCAATCTGTTTCATATGTTTTTTATGAGCCCTCCCAGCTGCTGACCTTCCTGAATGCCCGACGTATGGAAACCCCAGCCGAGTCTCCATGAAATTTTAGATAGGCTGGTTGTCTTGCCTAATCTATTTCCTTTCGTTATAAAGTTTATATTTGTTTTTCTTGATGGATCCCTTTCGTTGTGTGCTAGAGTGGGACAGGTTGTGGTTTACACCCTAAGTTTGGGTATGATTATTATATTTATTTCTTGATTTTTTCTTTGTCAGCTCCTCAATTTCTGTACAAGAATTGTTCTTGGACAGATAAAATTTAAAAAACCCCAAAGCTTCATGAGTCAAAATCAGAATTTTGTATTTTTCTGACTGGTTGGTTATAGGTATCCATTTTTGTTCAGTAAGAAGAGGAGTAACATGATCTCTGGCTTTAGCACAAAAAAGCAGCCTGACAGCTGTATTTTGAACCAAATGCATTCTTTTTAGGTTGTAATCAGTGGAACCTGCCAACAAAGAATTGCAATAATCCTGTTTAGAATATACTACTGTGTGTAGCAGAATGTTAATACATCCCTTGTCCAGATATGGCCTCACTGATCTAAATATGTCTTAATGCTAAGAAAGAGGTGCTAACTACCTTTGATATACTCATATGCTATGAAAAAAAAAGACAGGCAGCCAGGATTACTCCCAGTGACTGTACCGAATCCTTTACGAGAATAATATCATCAGCCTTCTTAGGAATGAAAGAAGATGGCGCGAAGAAAAAATTAGTTGAGATAGCCCTGTTGGTAGTAACACAAATAATTTAACATTATGGGATGAAAGATGATGAATCACCCTTTAGAAATGGGTAAAGTCTGATGCATTAAGTTCAATGTTTTTAATTGAAACACTGCAAATACAAACTTAAACCTGAATGGTTATTGTATTGACAGTTATGGAATAAGTGATAAGTGCCACCAGAGGTTTGGAGTAGAGCCTATAGATTCATTGATAAGATACTATGGTTGGCCTGAGTTGGGGAGGGGTGTGTGAATGAGGTTGTGAGAGAAGATGCTAGATGAGTGGTGTGCGCTTGTGTGTGAGTGGAAGCAAAAGCAACAGCTAATGGAGGATCTTTATGTATATTGGGTTGAAAAAGGGCTTTTTTGTTGGTACTAATGATGGTGATGTTTATATGCATGATTCCATTCTTGTTCTGGATTGTAACTGTACTATACTTCACCTTTTTTGGCTGTTTAATAAAGAATATTGAAAAAAGAAACAGTTACCGTGGCCATGCGCTAATATTTACCATGCTCTTATTCATGCACTAATTGCTTAGCAGCTTTAGTAAAAGGGCCCTAAAGTTGCTTTCATCCATGAAGGGACATAAGCAAAAAAAAAAAAAGAAATTAATAACTACTCTTATAACTTCCAGATTGAACAAGCTAATGAAAAATTCAGGTGAGGCAGACAGTGCGGTGTTAGTCTGTAGGACCTGTTGCCACAGGATATGGGGAAAGGAGGAAAGGCAAAAAGATCATAAGCTAGAGATATTTAGACAGATTTACAGAAAAAAGATGAACTCTGCTTTAACAGACAGAATGGTCAGGGGCAGCGCTTTAGTTTCAGCGCATTCCTAAACCACACCTGCAAGAACCTGGAGTAGTGTTGGAGAGGGTAGATAACTCCAAACTTGTTGCATTTCTTATATATTTCCTCTTAGAACCAACTGCCTGCCCTTGACGGAGACGGGACGTTATTCTACATGACATAGCTTAGTAGATCTTTTGCTCTTAGCATTACCATTTCTGTCACCGTTACACTAATTGTCTTCCTCTCCCCCTATGATACAGTGATACTGGCTGTGGTGTGCTATTCTGCGTTGGCGGGTCCGACACACCCCGCCTATATGCATCTGTGGTGACCTTCAGAGACTGTAAAGCCATCATCGGCACTAACCCTGAAACTCTTGGGATGGTGGAAAATGGAACGAAATGCGGAAGCGGAAAGGTGAGCTCCCTCAACCTTTTTGTGCAACACTTGCTATTTCAGCAAACCTATGACTAATGAACCACATGTTTCTTATTGACTGGTTTAATCACCCAGTAATTACATTCAGGATATAATGCTGATTAATAGACACAGAAAAATGTTTATAATTTACTCTGCAAGCATTTATTAATTATCTTTCACATTTTCTAGTGGTGAACAGTATGGAAGTCATTTCAGAAACATCTAGATTTGTCAATAGTGGCATTTACATATTTATATATCTAGATTGCACACATGTCCAAACAATGATTTTAGAATGCTGCTATTTTCACGTATATAGCCCCCGAGGCAAAGCGTATTAAATAAATGTGTCAGTGGAGTGGTAGGGATGTGGTTTGGCCATGTCCCAAGCACAGATGTGTACTTCCCATTTTACAATACTACAGTGGGCCCTGGAACATCCATACACCTATTTGAAAAGCTGAACAAGTCAAATTACTGAAGTACAGTATAGATCTTTACATACAAACTGCATGTTAACAGAACACCTGCCCTCAGTCACACACGCACATCGACCCTCACCAAGTACAGAATAAGTAACCACAATCTAAAGTAAAAATAAACATATATAGACAAAATTTAAACTGAAACCCCAAGAAGCCAGAGTCCACATGCAGTGCAACATCAGATAAATAAGAGATGCAGTTCCCCAATACTGTGTAAAAAATAAAAATAGCACAAAGTACAATCACCAAAATTAAATAAAATTATTTTTTCTACCTTTGTTGTCTGACCATTTTATTCTCTGATCATGCTGGTCCCGATCTGAGGCTTCTGCTTTCCTGTCTTCGCTTAGCTCTCTTTCTGTGGTCTATGGTCCATCTGCCATTTCTTATCTCTTCTTTTGTTTTCTTCACTTCCTTCCATCAGCCCATTTCCAGTTCCAGTAACCCTCCCCAGTATCAGTCCCCTTTCCAGTCCTCCCCTCCCAGTACCTTCGAATGTCAACCACTTTGCATTCCCATGACTGCCACTTGTATCCATTCCCTTCCAGTCCTCCTCCTTTCCCACTGCCCAGCCCCTTCTAGTCCAAATACCATCCCAGGTATCAGCTCAGGTTCACTCTCAGTGCCACCCCCCCAGTCAGCTCCCTTCCAGCCACCCTACCCTCTGTCCATCTCTCTTCCAGTGCCATTCACATGTCAGCTCCCTTCCAGTCTCCTCCCTATTACCCAGCTACCTACCACTCCCGTCCCCAAGTGTCAGCTCCCTTCCAGTCCCCCTTCGGTACAGTCCAGGTGTCAGCTACTTTCTAGCCCCCTCCTTCCCTTCCTGCCCCATCCTTCCCTTGGAAGACCCTCTCAGTATCCGCTCCCTTCCAGTCCTATTCTACCATCCCCCCGCATCAGCCCATTTGTAGCCCTAGCCCCTAGTTTTCTTCCAGGGCCAGCAGCACTCTCCTCCCCTCCCCTATTAGCCAATTTCCTGTCCCAGCCCATTTCTAGTCCTATCCCCTTTATCAGCCCACCCCAGTCCTAGCCCCCCAATCAGCCCATTACCAGTCGTAACTCTCCAATAAGTCCATTTTCAGTCCTAGCACCCCAATCAGCCCATTTCCTGTCCTAGTCTCCCCCATCAGCCCATTTCCAGTTCTAAACCCCCATCAGTCCATTTCCATTTCCAGTCCTAGCCCTCCCTCGATAACCCATTACCAGTCCTAGCCCCCTCCAATCAGCCCATTTCCAGTCCTAAGCCCCCATCAGCCCATTTCCAGTTCTGACACCCCCCCCCCCCGGATATCCCATTACCAGTCCTAACCCCCCTCCTGAGCAGTCCATTTCCAGTTCTAAACCCCCATCAGTTGATTTCCAGTCATAACCCCCCATCAGCCCATTTCCAGTTCTAACTCCCCCATCGCCAATTACCAGTCCTTGCCCCCCTCCCGATCAGCCCATTTCCAGTACTAACCCCCCATCAGCCCATTTGCAGTTCTAACCCCCCATAGCCCATTACCAGTCCTAACCCCATCAACCCATTTCCAGTTCTAACCCCCCCCCCGATAGCCCATTACCAGTCCTAGCCCCCCTCCGGATCAGGCCGGTTCCAGTTCTAAACCCCTATCAGTCGATTTCCAGTCCTAACCCCCCTATCAGCCCATTTCCAGTTCTAACCCCCCATAGACCATTACCAGTCCTAGCCCCCTCCCGATCAGCCCATTTCCAGTACTAACCCCCATCAGCCCATTTCCACTTCTAAACCCCCCAATCAGCCCAGTTCTTGTCCCCCCCCCCCCATCAGCCCAGTTCCAGTCCTGGACCCCTCCTCCCAACCCAGGGAAATTGAAAAAAATAATAAACCTCCCACCTAAGAAGCAACTGCTGCTGCTGCTCCAGCAGCGGCAGCGGCAGCAGTGGCAGAATGACGAGCCCCGCAGTCGCCCACCCGCCCGCCCCCCCCCCCAGAGATCCTGCTGGTTTCCCCTGGTTTTGCCGGCTCCGCTTTGCAGAGCTGCGGCGAAGGGACAGTGTTTCCCTTTCACGTGACTCTGTTAAAGCACAGCCCGAGGTACTGATGGGAAACAGGAGTTCCTGTTAAGGGTTAAGGGAAACACTGTCCCTTTGCCGCAGCTCTGCAAAGCGGAGCCGGCGAAACCAGGGGAAACCAGCAGGCTCTCTGGGGGGCGGGCGGGTGGCAGCGGGGCTCCTCATTCTGCCGCTGCCGCCGCTGGAGCAGCAGCTGCAGCTGCTTCTTACGCCGGAGTTTTGTTTGTTTTTTTTATTTTGAAGGCCGAATGAGGCGGTGATGGTAGTCTTTTGGGGGGCAATCTTGCTGCCTCCAAAAAGCCCAAAAAGCTGCCGCCTGAGGCCACCGCCTCACTTGTCCTTATTATAGAGCTGCCTATGAATACAGGGTACATGTAAGAGTCTCCTTAAGCACTATATTTCAGAAATGTCAATCCGGGACAAATGGTGCCCTGTATGTATGTGTGTGTTGTCTTCTGCAAAGATTCCATGAAGGGGACCCTTCCAAAGATGTTGATTCTCCTTCCTATTCTTGCCTCGATGATCCCTTCATGGGTCCTTTCTTATCTCACCCCCCAACTCTAACCCTTCCTTTACCTCATTTTGCCAGTGCTAGGTCTTCAGGTGGTGGCAGCAGCAATAGGAGGAAGAATTAGGGCTGGGCCTGTGAGTTGACAGGCCCTCATGAGCCTTGTGGTGACCCTCCCCTCCCTCCCCACAGAGCAGTTATGACATAAATCCAAGCAAGGAGCTGGGCTGCTGCATGGCTGATGAATATCTTGAGGACCTATGTTAATTTTTCCTCTTATTACTGCCACCACCACCAGAATATTTCTGCCTACCAGCTCTGATTTTGATGCCCTTAGTCATGTCATCGCCATATGTGGTTGCACAGGTCATGCAATACAAAACTCAACCAAGGTCTTTATTCAGTTTTTCTAATAGGTGTCCAGGTCCATAGACAGTTGTTGAAATGACAAAAACATATAACAGGTGGATATCCTTGAACCAACCCAGTTTCATAGTTTTTGTGTCTTTAGTATTACCATTTCTGTCATCATGGTAAGACCACAGTCATGCTTTCATTCTTTCCTCTGAAGGGAAAACGTCACCATATAAAGGATGATATAAAAGATGAAAACTATGGGGCGCCAATTCTCCGTGTCCTCTGTTTTCCTTTTAGCTTCATTTAAGTTTCCAGAGCTTAACAATATTTTATGTTATTATCCCCAGACTGCTCCATTTCATCCATTTCTTTTGCCCTCTATCATGCTCTCCTGCTTTGCTACCAGAACCTCTGAGTACATGACAAGCACTGTTATAAGGGAACAGACAGTGCAAAGAACGATGCTTTGTAGGAGTTGAAAGACCAATAGGGAAAGTTTGCAAGAGAGGTAAAAAAGCTGTAAAGTCTTCAAAGAGTCGCTTCCTGCTCTCTGCCACATTCTGATATACAGGAAACAGCTTCAGTTTGATCCCTCGCAATTCAGATGGCTAGCTTCACATGAGATTAATAAAACACATATTAACTGATTATATATATGAACATGTTTAAGTGGGAAATATGAAAAGTGATCTTGCTTGTAGGTATGCGACTCTGGGAGATGTGTTGATATTGAGACTGCTTACAGAACAACAAATTGTGCGGCCAAATGCAAGGGGCATGCGGTAAGATCTGTATTTTGTACTTACTGAGAGCTTTTAAAGTTAAGAGAGCCAAGGGTACTGTATTTAGCAGAACGGATAGAAGGAAACAAGTCCTTCAGAGATCATGAGAGTGTCCAGATAGATGCAAATGCTCTGAGCAGTTGGTCAGAAAAAAAATCACTTATTTCTATTTGTGCACTTCTCCGTTAAAATTCCGATGCATCTAAATGAAATACTATTTTCATTTGTTTTTCAAAGCCAGTCATTGACAATGGATATCCTTTTGAGATCTAAGGGGTCAATTGTCAAAAAATGCTATTTTCTAAGTTAGATATATAAAGATTGGGAACCTAAATTTAGAACAATTCTGAGCTGAAAAGCCTTAACTACGAACTTAGAAAATTAAATTTACACCTGCAAGTAATTTTATAAAACAGGGTTAATTTAGGCACATTAAATGAGCTTTGCCTTGGCACCCTGTTGCAAAATCACCCTCCTAGTGAAAATAAACACATAAATGTAGGCATTCATCCTTAGTCAGTCTTCAGAAGGTCAATTTAGGCTCCTAGCTCTGAACGTTTAGGGCCTAAATCCTTTGAAAATTAACACATAAAAGGTTAATAAAGATATGCCATCTTCTCTTAGGCTTCTGCAGTTTTCCAGGTCATGCCACATTATGCACTGGTTCCACTTACTAAGACGTAGCATGACCCAGAAAATTGCAAAGATCATGGTACCATTTGTGAAGGACAAATGACTGTCCTTCACAAATGAAATGACCTGTATTTTATGTCAACCACCAAGGCCAGATTTACTTTGTTGGTGCCTATAGGCAACAAGGGCAGGGGGGGGAGGGGTGTTTGCCCCCATTAACTCTGGTGCCTCCCCGTTGGCTCTGGCTCCCGACCGCCCAGTCGATCAGCTCCTGTTTAACGATGCAACCCAATCTCCAAGCAGCAAGTTCGTTAATTATATCCATCCTGGGGCTGCCCAGGCCCTGCAGCATCCCTTCCTTCCACTCACGGGGCTTCCTGTCACAATAGATACCCTGCAGGGGAAAGAAGAAGGCAGCCCTGGGCTGAATTGAATTAACGATCTTGCAGCTGCCACTCAGGGAATGGGTTGTGCTGGTAAGCAAGACATCAGGGCAGATCCGCTCAGCAGCGTAATCACTGAACTGCAGCATCAGGCTCAGATTGAGGCATGGCAATTGATGCACTACTCTAGTGCCTATCAAAATTTGGCACCAGATGCAGCTGCCTCCATTGCCAAATCTGGGCCTGTCACCCATATAATTCTAGTTGATCAAACACGTGCAGATTATTCCTGGTTTTTCATCTCCCATTTCAAAGCATTTTGCAGTTCTTTTAATTTGATGAACTTTGAAATGGGAGATGAGGGCCAAGCCTGGCTCACCTGCTCTTTATGACCTAGAATTGGTCATTCTTCAAGCTTTGCCTGCCATAGTGTTTCTCTGCCTGCTTTTGTATAGCCAGCATGGAAACATTTCCCTTCATCCCTCCATTCAAGAGGGATGGATCACATATGAGACTGCAGGAATACCGTATGTTGGTCAGTGTAGAATGCAAGGATTCTAAAATAATAATGAGTGAAAACAGAGCAGTAAAAACCTGAGTCAAGGCTACATCAATTTTCTTTCATTTCTTTTTTTAAAAACCTCATAATAGCTTCCACCTCCAAGAAATTTTGACCAATAGTTTAAAATGATCCTTTCGATCTCCAGAGAGTCAATGATAATTTAAAAAGCTACATCATTATTCCTGTTTTTGCATATGGAACCTGGACTCCACTAGGGTGGATGTTTTGGCCTAACAAAGAATTTGTGAAAAAACAATGGAGATTATGGTGGGTGGAGGGGGAGACAGATGCCCTAGGCTGTCACCCATTGATTTAAAAGGAAAAGCTCCAACACTTTAAGAGAAATTGCAGTCCATGCCTATGACCAAAAATAATAGCAAACATGTCCAAAAAGTAGTCAGTAGAAATGAAGTTCAAACTCTATAATTCTACAAACAGAAATGTAACAGACTTCTCTGTGATTCTTCTGGTGACTTTCCTTCCTCCTTATTGTCACAACACCAGACAGGCCCCTTCTCTTTACCCTCTGCATAAATCCTCTTCTGAGGTCCTGGGTCAACACCACCACTACCTGAACCCCCAGACTCCTCAGTTCCTCACGTCGCCTGCAAGACACTCCCAAAACTCACCACACCTTCCTCAGCTCTTCAGACCAGTGGATATTGAATTAGAAAAATCCAAAAATTATTTCTCAACAATGTCTCCTTTAGGGGCATACAAAATAAGGAAAATTAATTCTCCCCAGCAAACAACAATAGCAGCAAAAGTCTCTGAAAACATTTCTTCTCAAACACTGCTCAGTGAGTATTAGGGATGCACTGAGGTTTGGCCCTTTGCTCTTAAACTGGCCTTCCCAGGGATTAAATTAGGGTACACTATGTTACTCCCACTTGCCTCCTAAGGAATGCTTTAATATTATACTAGTTCTCTCCAGACCTCGTCCCCCCGTCCCCCCCGCGCCCTGTACCTTGAGTCTATACCTGTTGAGCTCTACCCTGTTGGTTAGGCCTAGCCAACCTAGAAAGAATTGTGCTTTCCTTCTCTTAAGCCATTGAGAGAGGCAGCTCTCTGCTGTTCCTCTGGAGCCCACCTGGCTCCCTCTAGCACACTCCAAATGAAAGGATCACATCTCTCTCACCTCACAAAATCCTTTCAAACTTATCTAAGCTACCAGCCCCAGTATAAAGGGCCTTAAATAGTTCCTTGCAAATCCTAAAAGGATACACAGACTACATGGTGATAGACATGAAGACCCATCCTCCCTGCATCACTTTCACACACAAATCCTTAGGAGCGGAGACTCCAGAAATTTCCTCAATGTAAACACAGAGGACAACTTTGGGATCCTGCTACTTATAAAAAGAAGAATAAGAGCCAGGAAAGGGGGGCGTGATTGTTAGGACCTGATTTTCTGGGGGACAAAAGCTTAAAGGAATTGATAGAAACAGAAACAGTCTAATGATGATGGGTAATTAGAATTAGGTTACAGTACATCGGAGTTTTAAAAACCGGTGCATTGCATTTCCATCGTTATTGACAAAGAGTCCTCACCCCCACTTCTTGGTGATAACTTACAATTTTGAGTTGTTAGGTGTGTGACCATGAATTGAAATGTCAGTGTGAAGAAGGCTGGGCTCCACCAAACTGCGACAGTGCTTCAGGATCATGTAAGTAAAAAGTGAGGCCGCAGCGTGGTAACGCTAGATTAGTGGTGGTCCTGGTGGATTCTTCCTGTTTCTCTCTAGCAGAACAATTAACATTTTACATTTATCGCTTACTGGCAGCACAGTGATTGGCAGCTCAGCTCTCTGTACTCTTGGTTCACTGGGATCTGGGTGACATGAAAGCAGCGGGCACAGCCTTTGGAGAAGAGAATCCCAGTCACTATACAGTGGTAGTTAATGCCTAGTGGCCAGATTCTGTGGTCATGACTGCAGCGTTCACGGTTACAATATGCCTAATTAGGCTCCCATCCAAGAGCCATCAGTGCAACAAGTGGATTAAAGCAAGTTAAGTAGAGATATAAAAGAGGGGTAAACATCCCTGGGTGCCTGATAGTGAAATCTCACAAAGAATCAGGTGGAAACTGTCAGGCCCAAAACCCCATCACCATCCTTTAGATTGTGTGAACTATTTTAAAAAGAATCTAAAAGCAGATTTGATCAAATCCATTGTAGATTTTTCAGATTCTCCTTTTAGAAATATCTATAGCTATATTTAATTTAATTTGGAGCTGCCTTGGTCACTGCCTAACTGCCTTGGCCACCTCCTCCTTGCTGGTCTTCCTCTGAATCATCTCTCTCCCCTTCAATCTGTTCAACATTCTGCTGCGCAGCTAATCTTCCACCAGCCTAGTCATGCTTGTATTACCCGTCTCCTCAAGTCACCTATTTGGTTCCCTATCCATTTCTGCATCCAGTTCAAATTTCTCCTGCTGACCTATAAGAGCATTCACTCTGCAGCTCCTCATTACCTTTCCTCTCATATCTCTCTTTACACCCCTCCTTGGCAACTCTGCTCTTCTGGCAAATCACTTCCATCTGTGTCGTTCTCTTCTACTGCTAACTCCAGACTTCTCTCCTTTCATCTTGCTGTTCCTTATGTCTGGGACAAACTACCTGAGTCTGTACGTCAGGCACCTTCTCTGGCCCTTCTCAAATCCAGGCTGAAAATTCACCTCTTTGCTGTTTCTTTTGGATCTTGACTCATCTGATCTCCTTTGTGTTTCTCTACCATTCCCCCTAGATGTATCCCATCTCTACAGCTACTGTGTTGTCTGTCTTGACTAGATTGTAAGCTCTGAAGAACAGGGACCACCTTTTACATGTGTCTGTGCAGCGCTGCATACATCTTGTAATGCTGTACAAATGTTCAGTAGTAGTACTAGTAGGCGATACAGTATATAAAATTGAATAAACTGTAATTATACCGCATTTTTATTCTGCCTATATAACCAGGTTTAAGCAGATAGCAGTAAAATTAGTCTATAAACGTGATTTATTTTGACACTATGATCTCTATACATGCTGCTGAAGCTATACATAAATAATTTTAAAATTAATACTTGTTGCAGACCCAAGATTATATACTTTTGTTTCCATCAATGAATCAGACACCTTACGTTACAGACAGATCTATTTCTTGGGTAATAAATTATTGACAATCAATCCCTAAATATTTCATCCACAATCTGATTTTTAACAGTTTCTTAGCATGCATATAATTACCTGCTTCTCTAAGTTCAACAGCAGAACATTCTGTGCCGTGGCCTATCTATAGTTAAACTATCCATCAATAGTTTTCTTAGAAATAAACTGTTTTGATAAACATATTGGGGCATATTGAAAAGCATTTATATGATTTGCAGACCTGCAAACTGTGTAAATGCTACTCCCCAGGATATTCAGCAGTTACCCAGTTTATGCCACTGAATATCTTCATATAGCCTGGTAAAATGTCCTGATGCTAACTGCTTAGTGTGGGATGATCTGAGAGGCAAAGTCGGGGAGGTGACAAAGGTTAGCCAATCAGTGGCAATATTGAGCCGTTAACTAGCTAACCTAAACTATCTAAAGTTAGGTAGAAAAACGGTTGTCCTAACTTTAGCTGGTTTAGTTAACTTGGTAGCAGCTGAATATCACTAACAGAATAGCTAAATCACTATCCGGTGAAACTGGTTATTCAGTGCTGCTGGCCAGATATAATTTAAATGGTGTTGGCTAGCCAATTTAACTGTGCTGGCCGCTGCCATTGAATATTCTCCCCATCTTTTTTTTTTACCATACATTGCGCCCTTACCAAACCATTAACAATAGCCAAAGAAAACATAAAATCGGAATAAGACTGATGAATCTCAAAAGGAAAGCACAAAGATGCCCTTTCCCATCTATGACCTCTTAATATAAGTTTAGCTGTAATATTCTGCAAAACCAGAAGCAACAGTTTGCTGGACAACCCCAAATATAAAAAGTTGCAATAATCCATTTGTGTTACCACCATTTTAAGATTCTCAAACTCAAAATGTGAACAAATCCATTGACTACAAAACAGTTTAAGCAAACTTTTTTCACTATGATACCAACATGTCCCTCCATAAGTAGTATAGAGTCAATAATCATGCCCAAGATTTTGGTAGAATTTACCAGCGGGACCTGTACATCAACCAATGCATAATAGTGAAGTTATTACAGCAGAACTTAAATCATGTGTCACCCATAATAATTTGTTTTCCCTGATTAAGCTTCATTAAATAAGAACTCATAAATAAGTTTATGTTATTAAAAATATTGGAAAGATTAGTAAAAGTCATAAATCCCTCTGGCAGGCACGAACTCCCAATGCCCCCAATCTGCTGGACCCAACCCTCAACAAAGGGTAGGGGGCCAGGTCCCCTGCAGACATCCCCGAATACCCCAACCACATGTCAGGACTGATCATAGTCCCCTGCAATGTATCCTGGTATGCACAGTGTGAGGTCAGCAAACTGACTGATACCAGGATGTACTACAGGGGAGAGGGGTGTCAGATTTATCTCCTAGGCAATGTATCCTGGGATGCACCAGGCGAGATCAGCCACTGCAGTTTTGAAAGATGTTGGTACAGAAACAGGTGTGTGTGGGCATCGCTCCTACCTCCCGACTTTGAAGGTATCACAGGGGGAGTGCAGCATATAAAAGGTAGGGTTCCCCACGGAGCCACAAATGATTTTTTTAAGGTTCATGGGTAGAGAAGGTTGGGGTCAAAGTTAGGAGTCTAGCGGCCACTAAAGCCACTAATGATTTTTGTACTGATGGGGGGGGATCTGTGGAAGCATCAGGCCCCCTACCCTTTGTCCCTTTTTCAGGGGTCAGGTCCAGCAGATCAGGGGCATTGAGGGGGTCTGTGTCAAACTACAGGTCAGATTTTTTTATGACAGCATGCCAATCTTACACACAACCTATTTACATGATGTTAGCTTACAGATTCGGTAAGCAAAACTTCCGTACTAAACTTGTGTTAGGGAACCCTGTGCTGAGTTTTAGCATTTGGCTCTAGCACAGGATCTTTGCATTAAGCTGCCATAGTAGAAGTCTAATCAAAACCTTGAAGGGGCTAAGTCCTGGTCCACGAATATTGCAGTCAGAAGGTGATAAATTTAAACTACATGTCATTTGTCACTCTTGCTGCACTTTTGAGGACATTCACAAAGCAGAATAACTTCATTCTTCTCAGAGATTTCAACCTCTCCTCAGCACCCATAAAGCAAGTTACAGCCTTTATAGAAGCCAAGAGTAACCTGAAATTCCTGCAAATCATCAACAACTCCACCCACAACAATGGAAGTACCCTAGGCCTTATATTCTTCCCAAAACTCCTAGCAAATGATCCTACTCGACTACCACCCTCAATCTTGCCAGTCCCATGGTCTGATCACTAACTAATAAAATTCAGTCTACCATACCCAATCAAAAACAACCAAAAGCTAGATTCCCGCACACCATCTCGAAGGTTTCAGCCATTTGACAGCAAATCTTTATATACAGAAACATATAGAAATATAGAAACATGATGGCAGAAAAAGACCACATTGCCTATCTAGTCTGCCCTTCCATATCAACTAAAATGGTCCACTTTTTACCTTTAGAGATCCTTTGTCCCATGTTTTTTTGAATTCTGATACTGTCCTCTTCTCTACCACCTCCACTGGGAGACTAGTCCGTGCATCTACCACTCTTTCTGTAAAGAAATATTTCCACATATTTCTGCTGAGTCTATCCCCTTTCATCCTTATCCTATGTCCCCTCATAGCAGAGCTTGCTTTCAATCGAAAGAGACTCTCTTCATGTGCATTTATACCATGGAGGTATTTAAACATCTCTATCATATCTCCTCTGTTCCGCCTTTCCTCTAAAGTATACATATTAAGATCTTTAAGTCTGTCATATGCTTTTTAACAAAGACCACTAGCCATTTTAGTAACCACCCTCTGCACCAACTCCAACCTGTTTATATCCTTTTGAAGATGTGGTCTCCAGAATTGCGTACAATACTCCAAATGAGATTGCACCAGAGACTCACCTCCTTTTTTCTGCTGGCCATTCCTCTCCCTATGCACCCAAGCATCCCTCTGGCTCTTGCCGTTGCCTTTTCTACCATTTTAGCTACTTTAAGATCATCAGACACAATTATGCCCAGGTCTTGCTCTTCTTTAGTAGACAGACGTACTACACTGTACATTTTTTGCAGCCCAAATGCAAGACCCTGCATTTTTTAGCATTAAATCTCAGCTGCCAAATTCTTGACCATTCTTCAAGCTTATCTAGATCCCTCCTCATGTTATCTACTCCTTCCTGGATGTCTACTCTATTGCAGAATTTGGTATCATCAAACAGGCAAACCTTGCCCAACAGCCTTTCCACAATATCACTAACAAACCTAACAAGCCACTCTGACGATGATAACATAGAAGCCCTGATAAATAAATGGAACTCAACTATAGCAGCAATGGCCCAAGCCGCACCAAATGACAACAAAAACAACCGCCACCGAAAAACCCCATGGTACTCTACCTCACTGAAAGAGCTGAAACGGAAGCTATGCCACTTCAAACGTAAATGGAGAAAAACCATGGACCAACAAATAAAAATAATCTACATAGAGGAACTTAAGAAATATTGTGCTCTCACAAAAAAGCCAAACAGAAATACCACAACAATTTAATCAAAGGTGCCAGCAACAAACCTAGGGAATTTTTCGATTTTGCAAAAATGCTCATGGAAGACCCAACTCTTGCCCACAATGACAGCACACTCAACCCTCAGAGTATGGCAATCTATCTTCAATCTAAACACAATGCATACTCATTTACAACAAACCCAAACTCCCCTTCCAAAACAGTTCAAACAATTTTGGCACTTGGAACACATTCAAATCCATTAGCCATGAATAGATGAACAGCAACATCACTACTATAAACACTACAGCTTCTCCACTAGAACCATGCTCAGTCTCCTGGATCAAGGCCTCACCTCATCCCCTTCATCACAAATATAACCAACGACTTGCTCAAAAAAGTATTCCTCCCGCCCCAGCTCAAGCAATCCTCCATTTGTCCTATACTAAAGAACAGGAACTTGGACCCCAGCTCCCCAGCCTCATACAGACCAATATCCAGTATCCTCTACATAGAAAAAGCAGTTCAAAATCAATTACAAGATCATTTTGACAAACATGCTCCCTGAGATCAACACCAGCATGGATTTCACCAGCATACTGAGCTAGAAACTATTACCTACCATGTTAATAAGATTTGAGTTCACTATGTTCAGTTATCGTTTTTAGTTCTTGGCCTGTTAAACATCTGTTCCATGTAAAGTAAATTTTATTTGTTCCATGTAAACCTCTGTGACTTGTAGATACAGCAGTATAACAATTTTGTTAAATCAAATAAATAAATAATAAACACCACAGTGCTGAAACCCTTCTATCCTTCTTATCTAATACCCTAATCAAGCATATCACAAGGATTTATCCTAGGCATATCATCCGCATTTGAATCAGTCTCCCATCAACTACTCCTAAATAGACTGTTTGATATTGTCATTCAAGGCAGCACCATCAAATGGTTTCAATCTTACTTAATAGACCACAAACAACAAATAAAAGTTGGATCCCATAAATCCCTTCCCTTCTCTGTACATCAAGGTGTGCCTCAAGGTTCTGCACTTTCAGCAATCTTATTCAATATATACTTTCAGTCACTATGTGATGTAATATAAAGCTTTAATATTAAATACTATCTTTATGCAGATGACATCATGATATACACTCCCTTCTCCACAAGCACGCCAGACTACACTACAATAACCAAATGCTTCATAGCAT
This sequence comes from Ichthyophis bannanicus, assembly GCA_033557465.1. Classification (NCBI taxonomy): domain Eukaryota; kingdom Metazoa; phylum Chordata; class Amphibia; order Gymnophiona; family Ichthyophiidae; genus Ichthyophis; species Ichthyophis bannanicus. The sequence continues at coordinate 759,670,425 of CM066035.1, forward strand.
TCTGGCTCCCCATACACGGAAGACTTATCTTTAAGACCTTACTCCTCACATTCAAGGCCATCAATGGCCTCTCATCCTCTTCACTTACAGAACTCATTCACACAGTGCCTCCCAACAGATCCAGAAGAGCAACAGCTGTAAACTCGCTAATAACCCCGAAGGCCTTGACAAAATGCAACAGTACAACAGCGAATAGGGCCTTCAGTCTTTGCGTCCCCAGATGCTGGAATGCTCTACCATCCAACATTCGTGCCATTGTAGACCTAACTCAGTTCAGGAAGGCACTCAAACATCACTTTTTCCTCCAATACTACCCAGTCAGTAATGAAGACTAGTTAACCCCAGCTAAGAAAGTAACCATATGTTAATTCTGATACAGTGTCAGCACCCCACCTGCAGATGTATGTACATATTTCACTCATGTTATCTTAGCTTTTACACTTGTTCTTTGTAAATATTTTATGTATATAGTTCACCCATGTTATCCAAGTTTGTACCCCTGTTCTCTGTAAAACCGAACAGCTTGTTGTTCTGGTCATTTTGTTACATTGTAAACCGCGCTGATATCGAATAGTGCAGTATATAAGAAATTGTAATAAATAAAATAAATAAAATAGCAATGACGAAATGACTACAAGATTACAACCTCAACATCAACTACAACAAAACCGAAATCCTGCATATAACACGATATCCTAACTTCAACCCACCAGCTACAATCAAGATAGATAACAAAGAGATCTCAGTTAAGAGAGAGGTTAAGTACTTAGGCATAGTACTAGACCAAGAGCTAAATCTACTAGGACAAGTAAAACAAACTACAAAATCAGTATATCATAAAGGTTATCAGGTTATCGAAAGATGTTATAAAAATAATGTAAAATAAATAAATCAATAAAATAAAACACTGCCTCTCTAATAAAATTCTTGGTACCTACCAGTGCCTACACTTATAATCACTGGCTCTTAACCAGTATTTCTCTTTCCAGTACCAAATTAACTGCAATATGCAAAAATTGTGCACCTTGCAAGGGTCCCAATTAGGCATGTTTTAACTGTGTACTGATAAGAACAACTAGACAGTCTTTCATTACTACTACTACTAATCATTTGTATAGTGCTATATGGCGTATATAGCACTGAACATATAGATGCCAAAGATCTATATGCACAGTACTGTTACTGAAGTGAATCAGGACTGCTGAAAAGTCCTAATTTTTACTTTACATTTTTTCTTGTTTTCCTTCTATTTTATTCTCTTGTACCTGTTTTAAAAACATATACTTTTCTTGTGCTGCTGCCTCGGTGTGAAATTCCTGTGCTTATGCCTTTGATGTGATGATCTTTTCCTAAATCTTGAGTTAATCTGTCGAGTAAAGTTTTAAATTGCTGCCTTTGTGTTTTCATCAGTTCCTGGGTTAGGGGGTTGGGTGTACTACAATAACACAAACTTCAGGGGGAATACATTAATATCAGGTCACAACCCTGGATGGAGCTACACATATGTATTCGATCCCAGTAAAAGTTTTTGGAGTGAAAAAAAATATTTGGTGTTCCATAAAACATATTTCCTTCCAGGTATTCATAGAGTTTTGAAGAAATTTGCTCATCTCTAGGAATAAGATCTTTCTACGGTGCCTCTTCAATTTCTAACTCTCTGGTTTTCCACACATTATAATACAAACTCAATTACTTGCATTCTAGTATCTTGCTAGCTATCAGCTACTGCTTTCTCTATATATTTCTGCATTAAGTATTGTGGTTGCTACATTAGTCAACTTGAATCCAAAGAAGTAATCAATACAAACAAAAATAAATTGGTTAACTGAATGCATTTCATAACTACTGCAGCTTTCAAGACTAAAACTCCCATCTCTTTCTCAGCAATTGCCATCATTGTGGTCGTTGTTTTACTGTTTATCATTGGAATTACCATCGCTGTTGGGTTGCTTATATGGTACAAAAAGCTTCCTTGGGGACGGAAGGAGTTTCAAAGGTAAGGCCTCTATTTTCTTATCTCATCTTCCTCATAGAACAGCAGAGATTCAAGTTTACCGACCATGCTTTTGACCAAAAAGCTAAAACTCCCCATGCATAATCCATGAATATTTGGCAGTGATCTTTCTCATGATCTAGTACCTCGTCCTATGAATCACATAGAAATACATGGAGGTATTTTAGGTCCTTAACATGAAATCAGTGATCTGAGTGGGGTGGGCTAGGTGAGAAGGAGGGTTGTCAGATTGGTCTAAGCTTCTTCTTCTGTGATGTATCAAAGTTCCTCACACAGGAATGCAACCTGCAAGAGGCCCAACTTTAGAGAAAAGAATAAAAGTAGAAAAGTTTGACAATTCCTAGGTGCCCAAGTTCTGATTTACTACTGGAATTTTAAGATGACTCTCTTACGCAATTGTCAAAATAGAAACATAGAAATATAGAAAAAGACAGCAAATAAAGACCATATGGCCTATCCAGTCTACCATCCATAAGAACTATTAAGCTCTGCAATATCTTCCTTTCCCTTAGAGATCCTCTGTACTTGTTCAATGTTTTCTTGAATTCAGATACAATTATCATCTCTACCACCTCCACTGGGTAGCTGTTTGACACATCCACTACCCTTTCTGTAAAGAAATATTTCCTAGGATTAATCCCGAGCTATCCCCTTTTACCTTCATGGTATGATCCCTCGTTCCAGAGCTTCCTTTCAAGTGGAAGAGGGCCACCTCCTGTGCATTTATACCATGGAGGTATTTAAATGTCTCTATTGTATCTCCCTTTCCTGCCTTTCCTCCAAAGTATACACGTCTATCCCCATATTCCTTATGATGAAGACCAAGATAAAGGCATGTGACGGTATTACTGTTCTTTGGTTTTGAATTTCAGCCACTTGGCATGTCCAATCTCATCATTCCACACCAAAGGCCCTTAATTACTATTGAAAGCAACTAGAGGCAAAAAGAAGGGTCAGCAAAAATCAGGAAGCAGAACACTATTACCAAAAAAAAGACCAATAGCAATTTCCTAAGAGGTCCTCCATATTCTGAGCCCAGGTGGTCTTCCATTGCACTGTGGGTTCCAATTAGACTTCTCTCACCATTGGTACTTTAAATGCTGCACAGTGACCAATGGCTTTGTTTCAATTATGGAAGATTTAGTGCACATAGGGGTATTTTTCTAAAACACAGTAGTTTACAGCATGTTCAGCTCCAAAGCGCTGAGCCCACACTAACAAATGGAAGCATGCACGGTATGTCTCCATACAGTTAGCATGTGATCAGTGCCATCCCCATGCTAAGCTATTTGCCACAATTACAGCAGATGCAGTTACTGCTACCCACTGAGGTGGCATTAAGTGCACCTGCACTAACTGCGATACTGTGCATGTGCCAATGATGCCTGCGCTTACCGTAATGCACAGTCACTGTCCATACTCCACCCCTATCTTGCCCAGTTTGCGACCCAACCCAAGCTATGTGGTTAGCTCTGGATCTTTAGCATAGACAAAATTTAACTCGCAGTAATGGTTGCTATGGCAGAATTGGCTCTTTGCTAATCATTAGCGTGGTTTAGTAACCATGCCCCTTAATGTCAGGACAGGACTTGAGCATGCTTGGAATATCCACTGCAGATCATAAGTTATGTTTCTGTTTTCTTTCAGTACTCAACCCACTTCTGCTGTATCTGGCTTAACCAACCCAGTGTTCCAAGTTCAGGAGCAGAACAGAAAACAGAATTTCCCCATTGTACATACCCCTGAGGTAAGAGTCATTCCATAGGTTTTAGAAAATAATGTATTTTCTAACACTGGAAAATTATGGGGCACCAAGGAGGTAATGTTATGAAACTTTTTCATGCATACCACACTGATTCTTATGAGGTAATATTTTATTTAACTTCTTTTCCAAACCACTTTTCTAAAATCTAAAAGTATGTGTGGAGCAAACAAGTGTGTATTTATAGAGTAGGTGTGCTCAGGGGAAGAGTTTGGGTAAAGCATGGGCAGAGACACTATTTGTGTGTGTATACTTTATAAAATATACACACATTCATGTACTTTACTTGCTAACATTTATGCCTGTTCATCATCAGGCATACATGGCTAAGCATTCAAAGAAGACATAACTTCTGAAAGATTTGTGCTAGTAATTTACAAAGACATATAGGAGCCTATTGGCTTTATAAAATTGATGAAAAATAGGTACCTTCCTGCCCAATTAACATGGGCGATCTGTTATAAAAGTACCCTTTGAGTGTTAATTTGCATACTTATAAGAAAAATGTCGGAAGAATGAGTGAAATTTTATAGATTAGGAGGCTAAATCGGGGGCCGGGCTGCGGGGAATGAAAAATCTGTAGGCAGCTGGGGATCGCGGATCCATTGGCAACCGGATGCCATGGTGCCATGGCTCCATTCCGGAGGCTTGACTGAGTTAGCTGGGCTAGGCCTGTACTATCTTATGATTATTACTAATAACAAACATGCAATTTTAATTAATTTAAGAATGTTTTTATGAACTATGGTTTTGTATCATGTTATTCTTTTACCTCTTTTATCTCTCCTTACCTATTTTATATTTATTTATTTATTTAGCCAGTTTTATATACCACCTTATCCTTCAATCAAAGTGGTTAGGGATATAACGAGGGGTCTACATTAAACATAGGTGACAAGATGTACATATATTCCTGGGGGTTGAGTCCCAGGTCTGTAATATTGGTGTATGGTGGCTGTATCAGCAAGGCTGCGTGGATTGGTGGTTAAGGTTCTTGTTCATATGCGGCCATGAACAGGTGGGTTTTGAGGGATTTGTGGAAGTCCTTGAGGTCCTGATGTGCTCTTAGTTCCTCAGGGAGCGAATTCCATAGGTCCAGCACCAAGAGTAAAAAAGCTGTTCTGGAAGTTGATTGCTTCGTTTTGTGGTATCCGACCAGGGTGAGGAGTCTGTTGGTGCCTTGGGTTCACCTGAGTCTGCTGCTTGTGTCTTTGGTTATTATGGTCTGTAGAGTTTCTGCTGAGCAGTGGTGTACGGTCTTGAAGATGATTAGTGTTGCCTTGAATTTTGCCCGTGCCATTATGGGTAGCCAGTGCAGCTGTCGGAGTACTGGTGTTATGTGTTCGTATTTGAATGTGCCTGCGATTTTGCATGCTGCAGTGTTCTGAACCAATTGAAGTGTGTGTACTGAGTGTTTGGGAAATCCCTGATATAGTGAATTTACGTAGTCCAGTATGGGGGTGATGACAGCCTGGCATACTGTTCGGAAGTGTTCTTGGCTGAGGAGTGGCTTGAGTCGTCTGATGATCTTTAAACGGTGGTATGCTTTTGCTGCAGTTTTGTTAATGTGGGAATGGAGATTCAGATTCTTGTCTTTGTTGACACCGAGATACTTTACTTCGTCCTTTGTTGTGATTGTCCTGTGTAGCATGTTGATTTCTTGGGGTGGGTTGAATGTTGTGCTTCTGGAAATAAGCATTGCTTCAGTTTTATCGAAGTTTACCTTGAGGCTATTGTCGGAAAGCCAGGTGTTCATATGTTCAAGGCACTCAGTCATTGAGGTTATGTCAGGGGTGCTCAGGTCGATTGGAGTGTTCACCATTATATTGTCTGCATACAGGTGATATTGTATGTTGTGTTGCCTGATGATGCTGCATATGGGCTGTATGTAGATGTTGAACAGTATTGATGAGAGGGCCGATCCCTGTGGTATGATGTGGTAGTAGGTTTATTTACTATAGTTTTTACCTTTATAAAATCATTATGATGTGCCATTTATAGAATGGCAACCATATTCATTTTTAAGTTTTAACATTAGTTTAGTATAATTTTTAATCTGTTATATTTATTTTTAATCATTTGACTATTTATTTGTCTTTTAATGTTTTAAATATAATTTATTTTGTAGAGGTCAAAACCCCCGACAAATGCAGTGCTGAAACACGGCCGTGTCGGGTTGGTTCCTTTAGTTCCTCTTATGATTAACTAACTAATAAATATACTTTGGTCTACACCTCGCTCTATACTGGTTGATATCCCAGAAGTAGCAGTTCCATGCTACTTATTCCCATGGTTATCTCTCGGGCTACCTTAATAATGGATTCTAGGCTTTTTCTCCAGGAATTTGTTCAATCTATTTTTAAATCCAGCTACACCACCTGCTTTTACCTTATCCTCTGGCAATGAGTTCCAAAGATTAATTATACATTGAGAGAAAAAATATTTTCTCCTATCCGTTTTAAATATGCTACTTTGTAGCTTCTTGGCATGTCCCCTAGTCCTTGTATTTTTTGAAAGAGTAAACGATCGATTCATGTTTACCCGTTCCACTCCACTCAGGATTTTATGGAGCTCTATTATATCTCCCCTTGGCCATCTCTTCTCCAAGCTGAAGAACCACAACCTCTTTAGCCTTTCTTTATAAGAGAGTCATTTCATCTATATTATCATTTTGGTTGCCCTTCTCTGCACCTTTTCTAATGTTGCTATATCTTTTTTGAGATGCAGAGACCAGAATTGCACATGATATTCAAGATGTGGTTGCACCATGGAGCGATACCGAAGCATCGTGATATCCTTTGTTTTATTCTCTATTCCTTTCCTAATAATTCCTAACATTCTGTTTGCTTTTATGGCCACTGCTGCACACTGAACATAAGACTTCAGTGCATTGTCTACGATCACACCCAGATTCTTTTCCTGGGTAGCGACTCCTAATGTGGAACCTAAGACTGTGTATCTGCAGATTGGGTTGTTCTTTCCTATATACATCACTTTGCATTTGTCCACATTAAATTTCATCTGCCATTTGGATGCTCAGTTTTCTGTCTCACAATGTCCTCCTGTAATTTCTCGCAATCTGCACATGATTAGCAACTTTAGGTATCATCTGTAAATTTAATCACCTTTCTTGTTGCTCCTTATTCCAGATTATTTATGTATATTTTAAAAAGCACTAGTCCCAATAGAGATCCCTGGCGTACTCCACTATTCACCTTCCTGAAAGTGCCATCAGGTTTCAGTGGAATCACTCTGCTTGGTTGTTGATCATCCTTCTTTCTATCATAGAATTGCTTATTAGTTTTATGTTATGCTCTTATGCATTTATAAATAGAAATAAATACATTTCCACCGAAAATTGGCAGAAACTAGCAGTGGATTTCTACTGTGACTCCACTGATTGAACTGGGTTATGCACAGCAAATCTGGTGGAGGAGGGTAGCTTATATAGGGTTGTCACTTGACCCTATTTGTCATAAGAAACAGGCTAATCCAATCCTGATTTTACTCTATTGCATGCAAGGAGTCGTATTATTGATTTTATTTATTTATGTATTTAGCTTGCCCTAAAATGAGTTCCAGATCAGGTTAAAATCAGCTACATAAAAGGCAGACAAAAAAAACATAAAACATAGGCACACAATAATCCCAACCCACATACAGAGCCCCTCCCCCAAACATCAAACCAACCACTAAATCTTTCAGAAAGTAAACAGTATAACTGCCTGAGGGTCCAAAGAAGCTTGCTTGCAGCCTAGGAATACCAATGCAGACGATATAGGCATGTGTCAAAGCCGAATGAGCTATTCCCAAACCAGGGATCGCCAACAACCTCCCAGTTTTCTTGGGAAGCTCAATAAGACAATTAGACCTACCTGACCATGCAATACGGTAAAACCAAGACTGGACTAGCCTATTCCTTATGACATGGAGTCAGGTGGCAACCCTAGGTTTATGTGAAATGAGCTGGGGAGTGAGAGAGAAGGGTGTCAGTCCCATTCCTAGGGTACACATTGCTAAGCCCCCATTATAATTTGCCACTTAACGGGCACTTGTCAGCTTTGCTGGAAAGACACACATATGGAGGCTGAAAGGAGCCCTCAGAGTGGTCCCTTCACAACATGATTAAGGCACATTGGCAGAGAGTGTGATGAGGGAGGAACTTGCACTGTCCGTGCCCATTCTATGGATAAATGGATAGAGTTTAGTTTCCAGTGCTGTCCGGATCTGATACAATTGGCAAGTGCTAAAATTTGCTTAAAAACAGTTATCTTTTTTGGCAGACAATCCCATAGAGTAGGGGTGTGCCTAAAAGAATATAGTGCATGATAAACTTATTTAAATCAATTTAGTGCACCATAATTCATCAAGTATCATGCTAACGTTAAATCAATTTAATGCACAGTAAAAATTCCCCAGTAAAATGAATGTTTGAAACTAGCTGAAAAACCCCCCACCAGAAAATCAGGAAAAATTCATTTAAAAAATGAAAACTAACCAAACTTCTCTTGCCTCTGTGCATTCCTACCATAGAGTTGTATATATATATAAGCACCATTTCTAACTCTAAACTTGCAGAACTTTTCTTTCTAAAAAAACCCTTGTTTTCAAAACGGTCAGACTCAAAGATGCAAAGTTCACAGTTGTTCCATGCACGTGCCAGTCATTAATACTGTGATAATGGAAAATAAATTTGAACTTTTCATAAGAGAAGAAATCCTCAGCTCATTCAAGCAGCCAGTTTTGCTGTCCTTAGCCCTACAAGGACAATGCAATATAAAAAGGTTAAATAACTGCTTATCTGCTGCCTTACTTGGCAAGATTAGTGCTTTGTGTTCTGATCACATGATATATTACAATACTGCTTTGTCTGTGCTCTAGGCCACATGATTGGGTTTTAGATGGCTTTGTCTGTGTCATCAGGCACATGATTGGGGTTTTTGGTACTGCTTTGCTGATGTCAGTGATCATATCATTTATTCTTTATTATTTGTTTGCCTGTATTACTGACCACATGATATTGCAATACTGGTTTGCCTAGCTCCCATGAGCTTTGATACATTGTGACTTCCAAAATCTTTTTCACATTATGAGTCATTGCCCCTACCTATTCCCTGTCTAATGCTGCAATGTGTGGGAAGAAGGGGTTGGTGAAACCCTTTTCATTCACTTTTTGCATACTGATGTCTGTAAAGCCTCTGGATGTAACTGGCCAAGAAAGATTTAACGAGTGGGCTATACATTTATTTAAATAGATAAATACATAGGCTTATACTGCACTTTTGAATTTGGCCTTGTCTTCTGTTATACAGATCGCAGGATGATTCTCAAGCTTTGCTGCTGAAAAATAATTTGGCCTTCTATGAATATTTTTTGGATTTGCAGGGCAAAGAGAAGTACAATTAAAGGTTCAGATCAGATTGTGCTGCCAATTTGTTTCTGCTGGTGTGCAAGAAAACTTGCAAACTTGCTCAACAAACCAGCAAGAAAGATTGTGGTTTGTCAAAATAGTTTGACATAATGTTTTCCTTCTCCAAAAAAAAACCCCTCTCGTGAGGTTGATGTGGATTCCCTGAAACACCAATTTCACACTGAAGTTTGAGCATAATTGCCAGGTTTGCTAGGTGCATGGTGACACGATTCAAGTGCATAATCCCTCAAATCAGGAAATCCACATCAAACCCAGCAGATGCCCCAGATTCACTGGGACAGAAGAGCTAGGGGAGCTATTGCTGTCCCCCAGATAATCTAGTAAAATATATTAAAATTATATTGACTCTGAATTATTTGCACCTGCCCAGCCATGGACATTTACTGCTGATCACCATAGTCCTAGTAGGATTTTGCATTTTCTTTAGCAGCAATTTCAAGTATTAGTCAATTAATCCAATTGTTTTCTGCTTTCAGCTCACTTCAAGATCCCTTCTTTTTCCTCCGCCTCCTCCGGGCCAGGCCACAAAACCAAAGCAGGCTTTCGTAAGTATCTCAGAACAGGCTTTTAAAACCTACGTTGGGATTTCTGGTTTAGGCTTTATCTCAGAAAATATGCAGTTCATATGGAAAGCATTTGTATTGAATAAGGTACAAGCAACCTCAGGCTGGAGAGACTGGGGTCTCTAGTCCCATGGCCACTCCTTGTGGTCTTGGGCAAGCCACTTAACCCTCCATTGCCTCAGGTACACTTAGATTGTGAGCCCTTCGGGGACAAGGGAATAAAAAGTACCTGTTAGTATACATGTAAACCGCACTGATTCTAAAGAGCGCGGTATAAAAAAAGAAAGAAAGAAAATAAATAAAAATAAATAAATACTAAGTCAGAGCCTTTGCAGGGCCCTGGTTGTGGGGAGGACGAGGTGATGCTGAGAACAACAATTGCAAATGCACATTACAAACACGTTAAGTGCACAGCCTTACCCGGATTTAGTAAAAGGGCCCCAGAACATGGAATTGCAGAAACTAAACACTATTCACCCAAACATTGAAAAATTTCTGGTTAAAGGATATTTAGCAACCTCAGCAACTAAATCTAAAGTAAATCCCAGGGTAAAATACCACGGCTTAAAGCCATGTTTTTCCCAAACCAGTCCTGATACCTAACTCACCTTGGACTACTACTAAGGAATGAGCTTAATCCAAACAACTTGGAATCTCTTACAGAAAGAAAAGTGGACATCTTTCATTCCTGGTAGCGAGCACTCAGGCATAGTTAGTTAGGAACCCTTTTATTTTATTTATTTAACTGGTTTTTATACTGCTTTATCATTTCAGCGTAAGTATAACTTAAACTTGGTAAAGTACATCAAACAGGGACATTAATAACTTGGATTTTTCTGAGGCAGTGGAGGATTAAGTGACTTGTCCAAGGCCATTAGGAGTACTAATAGGAATTGAACCCCAGTCTCTTGGTTCCCCAACCAGTGCTCCAACCATTAGGCTTCCACTCCATTCCCAGCCATGCTTTATTAAAAGTGTGTTAGGTAAGTGCAAAAACTATGCAAACACTGTGCAGTTCGAGGCAAAGCCAGCCTGTTCCCAACAGTTACTGCCCTGAAAAGTACCCTAATGTGCAGCAGCGCCATTCAGAGTTCACGTGGGTGTACTTAATGCCGCCCATTGAGGTTTCCTTAAGTGCACTTGCAATTCTTGCAACATTACAGTTAGCATGCAATATGTACCCCTGCGATAACTGCAATGTGCTCTCTATGCCCACTCTTCACCCCTAACCCGCCCATTCCTCGCCCCATCGCACGATGTGAGTTACTGCAGCAATCAGTGTGCAGTAAACATCATGCGAGTGTGGCAACTGTTTCTGTGCACCAAGATAGTGTGTTAACCACTTGGTAAAAGAACCCCTAAGACTTCCAGAGAATCCAACACTGCAGACCCTTCTCAATCTCAGGTTTGCTCCACCATTCCTCCTCTTCTGAAGATCCTCTGTGCCGGCTTGTCTCAAGCCTCCTTGAATTCGGAAGTGGATTTTGCCCCCACTTCCTTTGAGATGCTCTTCCATGCATTCACTACTACGTTCTATTACTGTACACTCCCCAACCAAATTGCTCATCTACATGTTACTGGATAAATGTTAGAATATTCAAGGCAATAGATAGTTATTAACTAACCATCTTGCATTGCAGAAACATTTAAAAGTCTTAAGTATATGGAAAATTACTTATTATGCTTTTTAATACTGCTTTATCATTTCAATCAAAGCTTTTTACATTGTAACTTAAATGTGGTAATGTGTATTGATAATTTGGATTTTTCTGAGGCAATAGTGGGTTAAGTGACTTGCCCAAGGCCACAAGTAGGAATTGAACTCTTGTTTCTTGTTTATCAAGCCAGTGCTCTGACCATTAGGCTACTCCTTTACCAGTCAGCAAGCATGACACTTTTTTGGCAGGATTGCAAAAGGATAACAGTAAGAAAACAGTAATAACTTAATGCATAAAAAGTAGCTACAAAGAAATTATTGGGTCAGTATGTTTAAAAGTTTTGTTGGCTGATGCTGGGAATTAACCGGACAAACCGTAGAGGCCTATTTATTAAGCCACATCATCTGTTAACGCAGCAGTAAGTGTGTGCTAATAGTTAATGCTGGTGACATGCAGTTCATGTGGTAGTTTTAGCTGATCTCGCTGGCACCATATGGCTTTCCTGCACTAACTGCAGGGGGACATGCCCTGTAATGCACTCGTTTCTTTGTTAACTTCCTGATGAGGAAGGGAGCAGGTGGAAATGGACAGGGAGGGCAACTACAGTTATCAGGCATGGCTACCTGCATCATGCTATCAGCCAGTCAGTCAGCTGGAGATTCTCTCTCCCTTGCTCCTGTCCAAAATAAGGTAAAGTGCTTATGCAAAACAAACTGGGAGGAAGGGAAAAGGACCTGCTAGCCCAGAGAGATTTTTCATATAGGAGAGAGGAAGAGAAGGGAATCCACTGCACTCGGTGCTCATTATATTAAGAAACTGAAATAGAGAAAATGACAACAGATAAAGACCATAAGTCCTGCAATCCCTTCCTCTCCCTTAGAGATCCTCTGCACTTATACCTGCATTCTGGAGTTCTCATCTCCAGCACCTCCTCTGCACTTATCCCTGCATTCTGGAATTCTCATCTCCAACACCTCCTCTGCACTTATCCCTGCATTCTGGAATTCTCATCTCCAGCACCTCCTCTGCACTTATCCCTGCATTCTGGAGTTCTCATCTCCAACACCTCCTCTGCACTTATCCCTGCATTCTGGAATTCTCATCTCCAGCACCTCCTCTGCACTTATCCCTGCATTCTGGAGTTCTCATCTCCAACACCTCCTCTGCACTTATCCCTGCATTCTGGAATTCTCATCTCCAGCACCTCCTCTGCACTTATCCCTGCATTCTGGAGTTCTCATCTCCAACACCTCCTCTGCACTTATCCCTGCATTCTGGAGTTCTCATCTCCAACACCTCCTCTGCACTTATCCCTGCATTCTGGAGTTCTCATCTCCAGCACCTCCTCTGCACTTATCCCATGCATTCTGGAATTCTCATCTCCAGCACCTCCTCTGCACTTATCCCTGCATTCTGGAATTCTCATCTCCAGCACCTCCTCTGCACTTATCCCTGCATTCTGGAATTCTCATCTCCAGCACCTCCTCTGCACTTATCCCATGCATTCTGGAATTCTCATCTCCAGCACCTCCTCTGCACCTATCCCTGCATTCTGGAGTTCTCATCTCCAGCACCTCCTCTGCACTTATCCCTGCATTCTGGAGTTCTCATCTCCAGCACCTCCTCTGCACTTATCCCTGCATTCTGGAATTCTCATCTCCAGCACCTCCTCTGCACTTATCCCTGCATTCTGGAATTCTCATCTCCAGCACCTCCTCTGCACTTATCCCATGCATTCTGGAATTCTCATCTCCAGCACCTCCTCTGCACTTATCCCTGCATTCTGGAATTCTCATCTCCAGCACCTCCTCTGCACTTATCCCATGCAT